>CM017469.2:21864841-22614841 GCA_007827005.2 Populus simonii
TAGTACATATATTGATTGTGTTCTTTCTTGATTGGTGGTGGGGGTACTGTGGTGTGTAAGTATATCTTCTATATCATTAGAGGTTGTTATCTATCAGTTCTGCTGCACTTGAAGACTCCTATATATCTTTCTTATTGTATACTTGCAGAGACACACCTTCCTTCTCTTTCTCTTTTATGGCTTTTGAGTGAGGTACCTGCGAATAGATCAAAACAAGGGAAGTTCTGTGATTTGACCTTCCCCTTTCATATCATTTGATGCCTTGGGCATCTTTGATGAGCCACAAGGAACCTTTTTCTTCTTATTTAGAGTGCTAGTCTGTGAGAAAGAGAAGAAGAGGAAGGTGTGTGTGTTGGTGTAAAAAAGAGTGTGGAAAGAAAAACAATAAAAATTAAGATTTCATCGGAGGGTGTCGAAAGATACACACAATCAGCTGAAAAACGAGAAAAACGTCTCCCTTCCAAGACCCAAAAGCTTAGTAAACGAAAAATATAATGAAATGATGACGAGAACTGTATGTGGGTGGTGGAGGGGGGGGTCCCTGTTGATGAATTCAATAATAAAAATATCTCCTTGTCCTCTTCGCGTTTTTGTTTGTTTGTTTTCTTTATTTATTTTCTTATTTTTCATTTCTTGGGTATATTTTTTGTGGTTGGATGACAGAGTTTGAAGATAAAGCAATTAAATCACCAAGGAACATAGAACCAACCACCACAGCACGGTACCTACTTTAATGTTCAAAAAAGCTTATATATACTCAGTTATCTAAAATCTTAAACCACCGTCTCTGTGTAAGGTATGTTATATCAAAAACTCGTATATATCTATCTATATATAAATATTATACATATAAAATCAAAATATGAGAATTCAATAGTGGAACAATTCAAATGCATGCATTTGCATCGAGGTAGCCAAAATACATGGGCCCTGTCTACCCATAGGATCTCACTGTTTTTCTTTTTCCTTCTTCTGGGTGGGTAAAGCATCCAACCTGCTATCTAATTATTAAGAACAAATTAATTACTTGTTTCTTAATTATGGATGAATTTTCTTGTATTTGCTCCATACCCTTTTCTGTCATCACTATTTTTCCCACTATTCTTCTTCGAGCAACACCTCTTGGGAGGGGGCCTCCAAACCACCCCCGTATTGGAAAATACAAAGCAAGGGGTCGATAGCTAGCTGTGTAGCTAGGTTTTTTAACAAGATAATGACTATAATAAATAAAGAAGAAACGGTCTTCAGCGCAGGACCGTTTCATCAATTCTCAACAGCGATATTTAGCTCTTGAATCTAAGTCTGATATCTTAGAATATCAGAGAACAGTTCCATCACCATCAGAAACAATGATAACACAAGAATATGAGTTTTGTGAAGTCAAAATACAGGACTAGTGTACAAACAAACAAGACTCATTCATGATGTTCATCAGGTAAACAGTGTGTGTTGCAGGGCAATTAATGTATACATTATAGGGTTTATTATAACGTGAAAGGGGATTTGTGTGATTGTATTCAATTCCGAAGTCATCCTAGGATTCTCTAAAGAAAACTTTGTACGAACTTTACAGTGTAGTTTCTCAGGCCTAACTCACTTCCAGTGGAAAGAAAAAAGCTGCTGCCATATGAAGTGTGCTTTCTTAATCTCAGCTATCTGAAGTACCTGTTTGGGCAGTCAGGTACACCTTGAATATATAACCAGAGATATAAGGGTGGTAACTTTCGTGGAAGATCAGGTCCCTCCAACGTCTATTGATGCTGCAAGGTAATATTATACATATGATAATTAATATTTACTTCCTCGAAGTAATTAATATATATGTCCCATGCGAGAGTCTTCATCATAATTAGGAGACCTCTTCAATTTGAAAGCCAAATAATTCAAATTGAGGATTGACATTGGAGGAAAGCAAATAAGTTTCTTGACAAAATTTCCTTGGAGGCACCCTCCAAATTAAGTCACTTCACTTCATTGTACAAGAAATTATCAACTCCAAATAATGTGCCAATAATTGTCCACTGATTATTTTAATTATTAAAATATATATAGATTGTTCACCAGGTCATTTGATATTTCAACTTTATTATACTTTTGGATGTTTGTTTGTTTCGTCACACTATCATTAAATTAAAAAATTACTATTAAAAAATCAACAAATATATATATTATATATATAAAATACCGATAGAAATAATTTCATTGATAAATTATGGTGAACTTTACTGATTGAAATTTTTCATAGAAAATTTTATCAACATATTGATTTTATCAGTATTTTCTGATATTAATAGAACAAGCGACGAAATACCGACATTGAAAATTTGTCGTCTAGGCATTCTATCCGGTCATCATTAGAAAATACCAACAAAATTGCCTCCAAAATATTTCATCAGCATTGGAAAGAATATTATGTCGGTAGTGTTTTGTTTATTATGATCCTCAAGCCAACAATTGCTCACCTATACAACAAATTAATGGATTCTAATACAAATTTTGGATTTTAAAAGACTATGATCTCATTGAATTAAAACACCATATATTCACTAACCAAGAACCAAATAACCTTAGATTTTAATCGCTATTTATTTATCTGCATTCTAAAGACATGGAAAATTTCAAAAGGAATAAACTATGTTATATTGAAATAAACTATTCTTCTTATGTTAATGAAGTTCAAGCAAAAATATGTTAGGCTAGAGAAACAAGTAATGTTGCATTCTCTTTCAAACACTACTAGAAAATTGACAAATACAAATGGAACACCGACAGGATCTTTCTGTTGATAGATTGCAATGACCTTTATCGATAGAAGTTTTCATCATAGGTCCATCGGTAAACACTGATAGAAAAATTTTCTTGGTATATACCAAGGGAATTGCAGTGATAAAATAAATAAGGAAAAAAAAAAGTCAAACAATACAATAAGGTGTAACTTTTACAGATGGCATTATTGACATAATTAACCCAATGGTAAAGTATGTCCGTAAATATGCCAATGAAAAACTTTCCTCGATATATACTCAATGTACCTCTCTCTCTCTCTCTCTCTCATTTTTTATTCAAAAATATTATAAGTTAGTATGCGGGCTACGCTACAATGCAATCTCTTTTTTTATTATTAATATGGATGTTTAGGTCATCTTATGTGTATCTCAATTAATCTTACGGGTCCATAAATATGCCAATGAAAAACTTTCCTCGATATATACCGAGAGAATTACGAATGGTATTACAGTGGGATTCCAAAAAGACAAATCGTACGGTGACATGATATTTTTACCGACAAAATGACCGATGGAATTATCGATGAAATTACTTCATTGGTAATGTCATCGGTAATGTTTAATTTATGACTTGATGATTGACCCTCTTCTCCCCCTCCCTCATTTCTCATTATTCATTGTGCATCCCTCCCCTCCCCCTAATCTCAACAAAATTGAACCTTCCACAACAAATTTAGCCACCGCAACACTTAATTTGTCGACATTCGTGTTCTTATTCAAATTTTATTAAGGATTCTCCATTTTAAGTAAGCAAGTCTACTCCTTTTATTTGAACTCAATTTTAAAATGTTAATTGTTTTGCATATTTTATAGCATGTGTATTTTGTTGGATGTTTACTTATTTTATATTTTTTTTCTCATACAAATTTGTTGTATGGATTTATGATTTGTACATGTTAGGGTTTGTTTTAGATTTTATAAAATTATTGTTATTTGTAAATTGATGAAACCTATGTCGAATTTTTGACTTAGGTGTTTTGTGATGAAATAAATAATGGCTTATTTAACGGGTCCGTTTAATATTTTGTCAATTTTATTGTCAAGTTGAAATTTTTGGTAAATGTATAGAAATTTGAATTTATGTAGATAATTGACAATGAATTAAGAGAACTATTAAAATAGATTGAATAAGTTTGATGAGCTAAATTAATATTTTTGCAAATTTATTTACTTAACGCAGATAATTAATACATGTTATCATCATTATTTTATATAGGTTTGATATATGTAATGGATGATCGTTCATGGATGTATAGAGATTTACCTCAAGGTTTACGGATGATGGATTATTGTAATAGGATTCAGGGTTTTATTAATTATGCACAATCTAATCCAACAAATATTAGTGAAGAAGATATTAGATGTTCATGTAATAGGTGTAAAAATAAAAAATTTCTTGGTCCAGATGTTGTAACGATGCATCTTTTATAAAAAGAGTTCATGAAAAAATACATGTGTTGGTATGGACATGAAGAACCATATGTGTCCTTACGATACTATGGTAGAAAAGATGATTGGGTTAACTTCTAGTTCTAGTAACGTGTATGGAGTTGTAGATGACAATAGTAATCCTTATAGGAATATGGTTATAGATGCGATGAAAATAAATTAAGATCATGTCGGTCAATATGAAAATAAATTAGGATCATGTCGGTCAATGTCCAATCGTAGATGAAGAACCCAATGTAGACGCGACCAGGTTTTTGATCTTTTAAAAAATTCTAACTAACCATTACAGGATAGTTGCATAAATTATCAGTCATTGCATAGGTGTTTACCATCAAATCAAATCATGTGTTGAACGAAGTTGGTTATGATAAAATTATCGAATGAACAAAAAGCATTTTAACTGAAAGGAACAAACTAAAAGAGAACTTCTATATTGGTAAGTCCATGATAAAACCCCTCAGTCTAGGATACTAGAAAATTAACATGTGTCTAAATTTTTACATGCTGTACTACCTTGAAAATACAGAGTTGACCGAGTACAAAACATGGGGGCATTCTCGTTATAAACCCATGACTGGTAGGGAAAGAACTTTTTTCACACACAAAAAACTTAGATACTTCTCAATCACACTTAGAATGCAGAGGTTATTCATGTCACTAAGGACTATTGAGCACTTGACATGACATCAATCACATGATGCGGTAGATGGAGTGATGATACACTCTTCTAATGATGAAGCCTAGAAACAATTTAACAATGTGCATCCTCAGTTTTTAGTGGAGACAAGGAAAGTGCATCTTGGTTTATATATAGATGGATTTAATCCATTCGGATCATTTGCTGCTCTTTATTTTTATTGGCCGGTGATACTCATGATTTACAACTTGCCACCAAAGATGTGTATGAGGCCGGATTTCATGTTTTTATCTACAGTCATACCCAAACCTAATAGTCCTGGTCGGAATATAGATTTTTATCTTCAACCGTTAATTGATAAGTTGAAGCAATTAAAGTCATCTAGGGCTTTGACTTATGATATATCGAGAAAATATAATTTTCTGATGAAGGCAGCTTTGATGTGGACTATTAATATCAATGATTTTCTAGCTTAAGAAATAGTTTCTGATTGGAGCACACATGGAAAACTAACATGAAAAATAACAGGGCATTCACGCTAACAAACAACGAAAAAATATGTTTTGTTAACTGTCACCGGCAGTTCTTGCTAATGAATCAGAAATTCAGAAAGAATAGAAAAGACTTCTTTGTTGGCAAAGTTGAAAGGGATGTTGCACCGCTGCTTCTTTCGGGTGAAGAATTGTATGACATAGTGTCGAAGTATAATGACATTGTGTTTGGTTTTCAATCCATTGTTGATGATGTCTTTGTTTTCGTCAAGCAATGCTAGCAAGATTATTACATATACACTCCTTCCTTTAGAAAGGATTGTTCAAGAGTTGATTGGTTATCCGTAATGAAAACCAGACTCGGGGGTTATGTCGAGGTTATTCAAGATGACAACGATGAATTAACTGTGGGAAATGATATATTTCAACTTGGTGAGTTAGTTTATCCATATCGAGTTGCTTTGTCTAATGACTTAGAAGAAAAATTAAATTTTCACATCGTCAAGAATATTTTATTGATGTTGACATTGAGGTGCTAAATGATATTTGAGATCCAGTAAACACACAAGTTGATGAAGATATAATAATGAAATCAACGTAGAAGATTGCGATGGAGATAAGAACGAGTCAATTGACGAAGAACAAGATAATTCTGATTAATTTGCACAACATGAATGTGTAATACCATAAATTATAATGTAATATTTATGGACGAAATTCATTTCACTTCAATGTAATGACAATGATGTTAATTTATTATTGAATGAAAAAGAAATATTTATTTTATTCTTGTGGTGTGAACTGATGTTATTGTGTCGAGTATGCAATAATTTTATTATTGAAAGGACAACCTTTCAATATAAGTTTGTTTTGCTTTCACAACAACATGTTTAATAATTTTTAAAAAATTAATTTCATTTAACAAATGCAATTTCAGGTTTACAAATATTAAGGTTGTGAGAACAATAATATCGATCTTTAAATCATCAATGAAAATTCTATTGTTTTGGAGTTAGGCTTCCAAACATTCTGAATGAAAACCGCAGGTTGGTGCATGGTTTTCAAGGTGAGTATTAACTTAAATATTTTTTTATATTAATTTGGTTAGTTTATTCAAATTACTGAAATTTTTCTTTTATAAATTTTACTTCAAGGAAAAATTTAAATGAGAGATAGCTGATAATATTACTGACATATTAAATTGCTTAAAAAATTTTATTGATTTTTTTCTTTTATTTTGTTGACATTTCTATTAAAAATTAATAATGAAAATATTTCATTTTCATTTTCATTTTCATAAAAAAAAAATGATGAGATATTTTTTTATTGGTGTTTTTTTTATAATGGCATTAAACTCCAATTGGTTAGCTTTTTTTAACTGGATTTATGGATGCAACCAGACTTGTGACCTTCCAAAGTCCTTTTCAAGTACATCAATTTATAATATTATCAATCGGCAAATTTAATTTACAAGCCAAATTGCTGTGGGACTTAGCACAGATCATGTTCTAGCTCTACTGTAGCATTGCTATGTTAATGATTTTGATTAAGAAAATGTATGCCAAGGAAGTTTCGATACTGGAATCGAAGAGTAAAAGTAACCATGAGTGATGGTGACTTTAGATAGAATCAATTACAATTCTGACAAAACCTATTTTATATTTGATTTTTTTTATTGTTAATTCTCTAAATTCTTAATTCAAGTCGGATTTTTTGTCATATATATATATATATATATATATATATATATATATGAATACTTTTTTGTATGTGATTCACGAGTTGATGGTTACTTTCAAGAATTAATTAAATGATGAGAAAAACCTGCCGACTCGAGATTTTTCTATTAATCACATATTTACATATAAATTAAAAAATGAAAATAATAAGATTGAAATAAAAAAAATATGATGTACCTCTAATTAATTTTTTACCGCTTCACTTGAGCTTAAATATAGCTCACAATACTTTCGTTGCAAGTGATGCTTTAACCTAGTACGTATGACCGTACTGATATTATCGTTTCCCTATCCATTTTTCTTTTTAGGTTAATATGGGTGTTTAGGATAATTTGTGTATATCTCAATTAATTTCACGGGTCCTGAAGTTAATAATTATGTAAGCCTTCAGTAATCATCATATGAACAATCATAGAACTTGAAACTAAAATTATAAATAAATAAATTTTTTAATTCCAAACTTTTACTACTAAATAATAATCTAGTATCTCCATCCATTTTAAAAGAATGCAAGTGGTGCATATCACATCAAAGCTATCCCCTCACTTCTGTGCCACCATCGATATACTCAATGAACTCTCTCTCTCTCAATTTTTATTCAAAAATATTGTAAGTTAGTATGCGGGCTATGCTGCAATGCAATCTCTCTTTTTAATATATATATATGACACGGTGCGCTTTTTGTCGCTGGTTGTCTCTTGTTCTCAAATTCCTTATTTATCTTGCAAGAAAATGGTTAATCTTAGGAGTTTAATTTTGTATTTTTTTTAAAAAAAATATTTATTTGAAAACATTTTGTATTATTTTTAAAAATAAATTATCTTTCAATACCTGACTTTATTAAAAAGAATATTATTTGAAAATTATTACTAATTATCTATTGATGATATCAAATAATGATATAATAATGGTGTTAGTAATAATTCATGACGGTTGCTATGTTTATTATGCTATATGAGGAATTGACAATGTAGAGAATGGTCAAAACTCATAATAATAGCATTCTTATTTGTGTGTTAAGCACGAGATTTATATAAAAATAAATAAATAACTATAATATTCTTAATTAAATACTTTTGAAAGATTATGATATTTTTAAATTATTTAAATAATTATTATGTATTTACTCAATACATATATGTTTTCTATATATTTGTGTAACATGTTATTAAGTTTATAGATAATAGTTAATTAAAATGTTCAAATAAATAATTTTCTTCTTATTCTTAGTAGCACCAAATCAATGGTAAAGTTTTAACTACCTCCAAAAATAGTTCTAATCAGGGGGTTTAAAGATCATTCGATGATAAAATCAGTAAATTTATGGGAAAAACAATAAATAACTTCAAAAAACTTTAAATTTCAATAATAAACGATGTTTGTTCTTATTTTAGAGTGATTAATGCTCTAATATATATATATAATATATATATATATAATATATATATATATATATATATATAAAGGTTATGAATCCTTACTTGAATGATTCAAGGTGTATTTATTTCTCCTGAACCTTGTCGTTTTTTTTTAAATAAAAGACTGAAATCCCTTGCTTTTGATGACATTAATGAGAAATAAATATTACATACATTTTTTAATGAGATGGTAAATGTGATGAGTCCCTTAAAAGACCTTTTGTATATTTATAAGTATAGAGAGAGTATTATGTTTAATATGATACTTATAAAATTAATATTTTATGAGTTTTTATTGTTTGTGTGTTAAATAAGCTTTTAAATTATTATGTATTGAATCAATTTATGAATAGAAATATTAAATATATAATTGAATAATACGCATGCAAGAAAACAAGCATATGGAAAGGTTTAGATATTGAAAAGGATTCATGCTTGTGTCACAAAGGAGCATAAAACATTACGAAGGTGAAAATCGGAATGTGGAAATATATACATATTAATTCTTTAATGTGTACCAAATAACCAAAACCAAAAACAACCCACCCCAGTCAATATCATCATCATCATCATCAATAATTTATGAACTACTACGAAATAATGGAGTTGATATATGGGACCCTTCTTCTCAAGCTTCACTGTTAGTTTGGTAAACTATCTCATTAAGGGGGCCAAAACCAAATTCTTGATATAGATTAGGCAGAGAATCTAATCTAAACCTCCACTTTTCTGTGAAAACATACCACCAGACGGATATCAAAACTTGTTACAATACACTTGATTGATCTTTTCTTTTCTTTCTTAATTTCCTGAAAATTAAGTTAGAAACTAGCTAGAATATTTCGTCCTATTAATGTATCCATATATGTGTGTGTTCGTTAAAAAGAAGAGGAAGAAATGCATTATTAATGGTTTCCAAAGGCCGAGTCATTAATATTCAACAATGGCTGCTTCTGTTTGTTTTTCTGTATGTGCATGTATACTTGTGTTTGAATCTCAAGCTAGCTTGTTTCTTCTCTCTCACCTGGGTGTTTTCTGCTCGCAAGCATGCTGTGTGCTTTTTTTTTTCTTTTTTTATCAATTTACGAGTCTCCTGAGTTATCGAAAATATATCAAAGTGAGTTCATGATGTTTCAATAATTATGCCTCGAATTTGCATGGTGGGTATGCATAGCTTCTGTAACCATAACTCTTTCTCACATAGAAAGAGAAGAAAATAAAAGCAAACTAATTATATTGGGCGAAGATAACTGGTCCTACTATAATTAAGCTTGTTGGTTTCAAGCTGGATCCAAGTCTTGCTACCTGCCAAAAGGGTGGCTGCTTCTTTGCTCTACCGCGTGACTAATGTCTTATTTATTATATATTTTGATCCTCTTTTTGTCGCCATGGAGAGTACCGCGGTCTCAAGATGCAACCACCATTTGGGTTATGTCCGTAGACTCTCAGCACACAGTACAAACACTTTGGGCTACCACTACCTCCTTATGATCCCATCTATACTACAAGAATCATGTGCAAACACAGACGCAAGACTATATATATATGTATAGTCTTTAAGGAGACCTTCTAACCTTAAAATTTGAAGTTTTCCCCTGAGATCTTCAAGTCCGAAACCTCAAAATGACGGGACAAAGATGAGGGATTGAAAGAGTATTAACCATTTCTACTAATAATGCGTGGAATGTAAAGAATCTGAGAGTGAGAAATCCAGCCAACTTGTATATATTATAATGAATTAGACAAATAAAAGTGTTTGATATGCATTTTAATTTTATTTTTTAATCCAAATATCTGTTTATACATCAATCTAAAGTAAATTTCTTATATATGTCCAAAGATTTTTAATCATATGACGACAATAATGCACGAAGGTCGGGTTTTTATTTTATATTATACCCATTACAAAACAGACAAGAAATTCAAGTATTTATATTTTATTAGTCGGTTTCCAAATAATTATATAGATATTCTCATAATGTCGTATATGTATATTAAACAAATATTGAGATATGTATATATTATATTAGATAAAAAAAAAAAAAAAGGTAAATGTTTTATATACAAATGTATATGATATAGGTCCATCAAGGTGGTTAGGATTGACGTCCCTCGTTCCACGTATTAATTTCTTACTTTAAAAAGCTGTCATTATTATAAATGGTGTTTCTTGAACTACTATTAGCAGCTTATGATCTTCCCTCCCTCTGTTTTTTTCTAAAACGTTTTGAAAACCTCTGATCATTTTACAATATCTTTAACTTGTCGGGTAGTCATTTATAATCTTTTTGTAAATGTCAAATTCATTGAATCGCCCTCAACCATAGGCAAGCTAATTTGATTGTTTCGAGGAGGGGGAAAAAAAGAAAGTTGAATTGACAATATACAGGAGAGATCTCTTCGCCGCATTAGCTGGTGAGGCAGATGGCGGAAGTGCCAGCGTCCTCTTCCAAGAACAGTTTTTTTTTTTTTTTTTCAATTGAATATATGAAACCAAATTGACCAAGATCTTTTTTGAAAAATTGATTAATGCCCTTCTGGCTATATGATCGGAACTCCCACGTGTGAATAGTTATTTTAATACAGTACGACTTTTGATTTTGATTTTGATTTTGATTTTGATTTTTTGCTTTGACAAGTTGCGAAAAGGTAAGAAACTAAGGATCCATTTGAAAAAACCATGACTTTTAGCTGAAAAAATAACGCATGAAAGGGGTTGTGATTTTAATTTTAAAAGCAGTATCAAACATTTAAAAGTTATAGCCATGACTAAAAGCCCTAACCACAGTAAAAGTTTTTATGTTTGTTAAAATTCAGAATACCAAGATAAAGCATAGGACGTTCGTGGACCATTTTCTTTTCAGAAAGAAAATTATTGAGGTTGATTGCTTAAAGGAATAAGACACCGTTCAGGAATGCTGTGCAAATTATATTCTAAAAATATTTAAATTTTTTTGTTAAAAATTAATTTTTTATATATTTTGGATCGTTTTGATGCGCTGATCTCAAATATAATTTTTAAAAAATTAAAATACATCTTTTTGATGCATTTCGTCACTAAAAATATTTTAAAAAGTAACCGTAACCGCACTTTCAAACACTAAATCATCAAAATAGGTTAAAAGACATGTTGCCTTTTTTTGAGAAATAAACCAAAAAAATTCACTTTCTTCTTCTTTTTTAAATCATAAGTATTTTGCCAAACGAACCCAACTGTCAAATAACCAAAGATAATATTTGAGCTCTTCATGTAAACCATCTTTCATCAACACCGATGGGTTTTGGGGTTAGTGGTGGCATATAGCGATCTACTAGATAATTGCATGTGATGTGATACGGATCGGATAAAAAAAAAATGGATGTAAAAAAAAGATTAGGTATTATTTAACAAAAAATAATTAAATTATATGAGAATTGACTTGATATAATCTAGTTGACTTGACAAATCAAAATATAACTCGAATGACCAATAAAAATATAGTTTGATTAAAAAAAATCAAGATGATATCTTTTTCTAAAATATTGAAACGACAACATATTAGATTGACTCAGATCAACTTGGATTAACCTGTCAAACTCATTACCCATGTCATGAAACCCTAATAACCCTATAGAAAAGCAAATAAAAAATATATTATTAAACTCAATTTTCAATCAACCAAATATTGAAGGATAGTATTGAAAACAAAATTCAACTAAAAAAATAAGTTGGGTTAACCCGGGTCAACATATCAAACTTAGGTCATGAGACCAGGATAACCTCGTGAAAAGCATATCGAAACAAATTATGAAACTCAATTTTCAATCAACCCAAAGGATGAAATTTTAAAATAAAATCAATTTAAAAAAAGAACATAAAACAATCACTCTAATTAACCGACCATACCTGTGACCTGGATAATAAGACCAAGACAACCTTATAAAATGTAAACTGAAATAAATTATAAAGTCTAATTCTTGATCAATTCAATATTAAAGAAAATTCAAGTAAAAAAAGGACAAAACAATCCAAGTCAAACTGTCTAACCCGTAACCCGAGTCATAAGACCTTGATAAACCCATAGAAAGCAAATAAAGAAAAACAAAAATTAAGAAGCCATATTCTCAATCAATCCAATGTTGTAGGATTAAATTTTAAAAAAAAAGTCGAGTCAACTTGGTTTAGGGGATTGAGATAAATCTATAGAAAGAAAATCATAAAACATTATAAAGTACAATTATCAATCAACCCAAGGTTGAAAGATGAAATTGAAAAAGAATATTCAATTAAAAAAGGACAAGAAAACTTGAGTCAACTTAGCTGCACACAAAATTTACGACCCGAGTCATGAGATCGTGATAACCCTATAAAAAAAAATAAAAACAAATATGAAGTTCAATTATCAATTAACCTAATGCTGAATGATGAAGTTGATAAAACAATAATTAAAAAAATGATAAAAAAATAATCTGAGTCAATACAACTAACCTACAAAAATCGCGATCCAGGTCATGAGATCAGACTAACTACATAGAAAGCAAATCAAAATAAATTATGAAATCTAATACCTAGAAAACCCAATATTAGAGGATAAAATTGAAATACAAATTGAAAAACATAATATCATCAATTTGAATTGAAAATTGAAATAAAAAACTACTAAAACTTTTATAAAATAGCTAAGGAAAAAAAAATTAGAAATCCAAATAATGAGAACCATATAAGAAAATATAATATTTGGTAAATTAGGATTGAAGGATAAAATTAAAAACATATAAAACTTATACAAAAGAGTCAAGATAAAAAAAATCAAAAATAAAAAAAATAAAGACTGAAGTTGAAATTTCAACAGCGAAATGAATCAAGCTATAATTTTTGAGAGATGAGAGAGAGAAGAAGGGGAAAAATGGCTTGTCAACACCAAACTGGACTACCAACGACGACACGTGTCTCACCAAGAAGAAGAGGACGGAACAACACTTTCAATAACACAGTGAAATGATATTTTTTTGATGTTGGAAGACGTCGCACGCGCTGTTCAAAGGGCGTGGCACCTCCCACGCACCCTTGGGTGCCATACAAGCACACCCATCTTTTTTTTATTTAGTTAGATATAAAATTTTTCTTAAGTTGACTTTGTAATTACAAAAAAAAAACATTGAGAAAAACCAAAAACATCCTTTGATCTCAAACTTATTTTTATTTTATTTTAAAGGCATTTTCATAGTTTCAATGTGCTATTTAATTGTTTATTATTTTATATATTTCTACAAATACCAAAGTTCACCTCAACTTAAATTATAAAAGTCAGAAACTATCGTGAAAAAAAAAACCTATTGATGCTAGATGTTTTATGCTTCTAAAGGTATTTGAATAATTTCATTGTGCAATCAAGATGAAAAAAACTACTTATCCCTGATCTATGTAATAATAACAAATGAGTCATGTGAAAAAGACTTTAATGCCTTTAAAAGTTTCTTTTTAAGTTTTTTAGGTGGAGTGGTGAAAACATCATTTCATTGCTATAGTGAACAATAACGCTGAATATGCAGCTACAGTAATTTCCCAAAGAATTTTAGTTTTTTTAATATATATATATTATATATATAAAAGCTCTAAGAATTATATTTTTTTTCTAGATCTTCTAGTGTTTTTTTTTATCTATTTTGTTGCTGTCATGTAGGATATTTGAATTTTTTCTGAATTGATAATATTAAAAATTAGACAACATAGTATTAAATTTGATTAAAAATTAAATTTTTTCTATTTGGCATTATTTCTTGTTAATTGAATTGTAGCTCTCAAGATTCTCAATCCTCATCAAATTCCTGAATTCTCTGAGTTGAGTTGAGCCGAGCCCAAAACCTGCCCACGTCATCAACACGCACTAAATTCTAGAGTTAGGCATGCAAACCAGGTCCCACAGCTTAGAACCCACGTGCCACACCCTTCAAAAAGCACTTTTGTTAATTTGGCACACTTGGCCCCACTTTTCTTTTTTTAAAAAGAGTTGGGTTTGGACTTTAGCTAGAAATCAGAAAAGAAATGGACCCCACTCCAGCATCACACTGTACACGCGTCAAAGAAACAAACCATCTAAGCCTCTCTTAATTTATCTATATATATTTTTTTTCAAATTATTTTTGGGCTTTAATGAAGATTCGCCTCCCCTTGTAAGAAAAAACTCTTTTTTCTTCTTGTGGACCCCCACCCCATCAAAACTTCCACGAATTGAAGGGGCCCACGTGTCCACAAAGTCAAGAAAGAAACCAATAGGAGCAGAGGCTGGGTCTCTGGGGCAACTACTTTGCCTTTTTCTTTAATTAATATTGCTATATATCTAATCTTCAAGCTTGTCTTTGTCGGCTTTTATTAGAATTGAGAAGGACACTTGTCGCACGCTGGTACCACTTCACCTGTTTGTCCCTTCCTAACCTTTGTATTGCCACGTCAGCATCGCATGTCCTTTTCATTAAATTGACAGTTTCGCCCCCTAGAAAAATTTCATGGAACTTCTCGAAGTTATTAGCTAGTTTTAAGTATTTAAAATATATTAAAATAGTATTTTTATTTTTTTTTAGTTTAACGTGGGTGTTCGGGACAGTTTACACGCACCTCGACTAATCCCACGGGCCCTGAAGTTAACGACCATGTCAGCCTCCGGTATCCATCATATGAGCAACCACAGGGTCGAACCTGAGACCATAAAGGGAGCAAACCTCTTGGCCCAAGCTTTTACCACTGGGCCACCACCTAAATGGTTGTATTTTTAAAATTCTCGATATTTGAAATAATAAAAATATTTTAAAAATTAAATTTTATAAAAAATATAATTAAACTGGAATATCAATTATATTATAATTACTACTTGTAGGAGTTTTTGAATCATTCTAAGTCAATAAGAGGTTTTTATTCAGATAGCATGCTTTTAACTATTAATTAAATTAATTAACATATAGTAATTCATGATTTACAACTTTGAAACATTATGGAAGAAGACCGACGTATTAGTATCATAATATCATTAATCACTTAACTAATTATAATTTCAGAACAGTATGATTGCTTTGAATTAACTTAAACTTTAAAATTTAACTTTTAATTTTTCAAATCATACCTGTTTTTAATTTATTTAATTTTTTTTTTCTCAGAAAACAAACACTATCATATATTTACATTCACGAATATATTACCATTTAATCAGTGTAAAATTATTGCATCAGAATGCGTTAGGGCATAATCCACCCTTCCCTCACATTCATGAATCATGTTGCAAATATGATCAATTCCTGCTATCAATTCTTTTCCATCCAAAATGCACGAAATTTTTCTTAATCAATCAACTAATTTCATACAAATATATGGAGAAATTAATTTTCACACACTTAAATTTCTTTACACATGGGAGATTTATTAGAGACTAATGTGTTACGGAAATACCAGAATTTTATTTCTGAATCAGTTTCCCCGGTTAATATTAATTTTAATATGAGTTTTTCTAGAAAAAAATGAGAAAAATAATTATTTTTTAGTAAAAAAATAAAATAAAATAAAGGCTTTCCACAATTATATAGTTCATCAATAACACAATGGATATAAATAACTTATTTAATAATTTAAAATATATTTTATTTATAAATATTTTAAAATAATATTTTTTTATTTTAAATTTATTTTTCGTATTAACGTATCAAAATAATTTAAAAATATAAAATATTAATTTTAAATAAATAAAATTTTTATTTTTAATTGTTTTTTTTTTAAATTAACAGACTCTTAATGACTTAAAGAAATGTGCAGGGGCTGATGTGTGGATGATTATTTCTTGGGCTGCGTGTAAGTACGTGATTGGATGATGACGTAATACGAACGCAGTATTAACATCCTTACAAACGACAAAAATCCATCGTGAAATGATCATCTAAATTTTGAACAATAAGCTAGTGAGAGATATCCACGCACAGTAGAGGCGCGTCATTAGCACGGGCCATTTGAAAGGGACAGAAGTGGTGCTGTCAAAGATTTTGACATTTCGTGACTTGCCTATCCCTTCTATTAATACATGGGAATGCCCTCGAGATTTCAAGCTCAGCATCTTATTTTACCTTATTTAACTGCGTTTCATTTAGGATAAATAAATATTTCCATCAATTTTACTGAGATTCCATCCATAAGATTGTTGCTCGTCATAATGTTATAGCCACTAAACAAAATTATGTTCTTACACTTGAATTTTTTTTTTACTGAATAAATTATTAATCTTTCATGGTAATTATGAGTCTTTTATATGAAAAATCCGTTAATTTATAGATAAGATTAATCCTACGAACATTAATAGAATGATTTGATTTCAAGCAAATTACAGATAAATTATTAAATGGATATTTGTAATCAGATGCTACCATGAAAGAATAATGAATAAATAATATAGTTTGTGGTATTACTAGTGCGCGACTGCAGCTGCAATCCCAATCATGCAGGCATCCATGCATGATATTACAAATTAATGGATACACACTCGAGTCAATTCTAGACTTAAATTTATCCAGAGCAGTGTTATAATTGATGATCAATCACTTTTTATATATATATATCTATATATATGTTCACATAGATAATATCACAAATGTCATACATAGAGATTTCTTGGTGTGCTCTTATGTAAAAGAGAAAAGATTTCAAGCAAGCCTGAGAGGTGTAGCTCAACTGGTCAGATTCTAGGTTTGTTCCCTAGAGATCACTAATTCGAGTCTCACAAACCTCATGGCCACTGGAGGCTTACATTATCGTTAACTTCAAGGCCCATGAGATTAGTTAAGGTACACGCAAGCTGGTCGGACACCCATATTAATTAATAAAAAAAAGTTTCAAGCTAAGGTATTTATTATTAGGAAAAGTGGAGGCTGCTTGGCAAAGATTTTCATTTCTACATGCCTGTTATTGCATAAACTTGAAAACATGAGTTATATTTGGAATTACTATTTAATTCAGGGTATTTTTCAAATTAAGGGATTCATTAATTACTGGCTCTAATCAACAACAAGTAACTTGTCGTTTTTGGAAAATCCTACCCTGCCGTACATTATATGTTATTCGTGGACAAGATATTTACGCGATAATGATTTAAGATGGCCAATATATAAACCAATCGACGGTAAGCGATGCTGCTATATATATATATATATATGGATAGTAGATACTGAATTTGAATTTTCAACTTGCGTGCATGAATAGAAACACAAGGGTATACGTCTCACACTCACATCCAAAATTGTGTGAGAAATGACAATATTAGCCAGTGCACAGTATATTCGGTTTAATGTTGATAGAGGTCTTTGTGATGTTTATTTTGGCAAGACACCCTTACGTTTTCAATTTAAACAATTAAGTTTTTGTGATTTGATCCATTAAAGTAGAGTAGTCCCTTCGTTTATAGCCTATTTATTAATGGATCCATCAAAATATGTGTAATAATTAAGTCGAATAGACCTGATATTTTTTTTTTATTTAGAAAACACTTACTATATTATATGTAAAACTGATTTTATTTTTGAGTAATAACTGGTTCGGCTAGTACGAGGGAGTGCATTCATGATACGGGGTGAGGCAAGAGTGGTCGAAAGTTGTCTAGCCGACGAGGACGTGCGATGTAGTATGCATTTGCGTCACGACAAGGCCACATGATGTTGGTTTTTTCTGAATCACATGTACGCAGCGGAAACAATAAATTTAAAATTTTTTTGGGAGTCTTGAAGATTTTGTTAGACAAATCTAGAGTTTTTAAGGGTTTATGCAAAGATTATATGAAGATTATATGTTCTTTTTAGCTTTGAGTATTTACTATAAGGCTGGGTTGTCGCAAACTATAAGTCATTCAAGTGTCTGTTCTAAAGGTAATCCATACGAACTACCAGTAAAAAATCTTTTAAACCCTTTTAGAAGAGAGAGATTGTTATACCTTAAAGTGTCAACCTTTTTTGTGTGTGTTTTAAGTGTTTATGTATTGTACTTTCTTCACCCTTCTTTTCTTATGAAATGTCGTGATGTTCACAATGTTAAATGATGGAGTTACCTCCTGGAAATAAAGGGGTTGGGTTTAATTATAAAGTATTGATTAGAGAATTAGGAGTCAACATCTAATATTATGGTTACTAGAAAACCTATTAGTCTGCGAGAGTTTAGGTGAGGAGACTAGTTGTGCAAGGATAAGACGCATCACCCTCAGTGCACCCTACCTATGATAAGTTGCATTTTTGATTGATTATTAATCTAAAACATGATTCTATTTATTGTTCTTATCTAAGGTTCAAAGCTAATCTCTCTTCTTTAAGAAGTCTCTACCTTGTTAGATTAAATTCTAATCGTTCTAAGGTCCTAATTTTAACATTACATTTATTTTTTATTTTGCATCTTTACACTACAACATTATCCAGTGTTACCGACGGATTCATTCCGTCGGTGACAGCAATGAAATCCGTCGGTTAAAATCATATCGACGGACTCACCGACGGAACACGTCCGTCGGTAAAACAGTCGTCGGTAAATCCCATTTTCGTCGCTAATTCTGTCGCAAATAAAAAAAACCACCCACCGACGGAAACGCCGATGGTTTACAGACAGATACGCGCGCGCCCAAAAAAAAGTTTCCCGCGGGAACATTACCGACGGAATAAATCCGTCGGTAATTATGGCATGGCTGGTAATTTTTGTGCAACTCTGTGTAGTACCGACGGATATTATCCGTCGGTAATGTCGTCGGAATTTAATCACCGACGGATTAAATCCGTCAGTGATGCCGTCGGTAATGATGGCATGGATGGTAATTGTTCGGCAACTCTCTGTTAAATACCGACGGATACTATCCGTCGGTATATCCGTCGGTAGGTATTTAAAATATATATAAAAAATAATTTATTAATTGTAAAAAACCTTAATAAACAAATAGAAATGCATTAAACATTAATAATGTAAAAGTAATGTTAAATAATATTCATTACAAATTTAATGTGTTTAAAAAGCAAAATTAAACTAGAATAGCGGCGGAGCTGGAGGAGGAGGCGGAGGAGGAGGAGGAGGCTGGTTGTTCCCGGGACCATACGGCCAAAAAGAAGCTGCACAAGTATCGTCACCCATCTTTGATCTCATCTCCATGACTATTTGACGGAGCTCATCATAATTCGTCGAGAGTTGTTGATATTGTTGTTTCAACGCAATGAACTCCTCAGACTGGGTGTTCGATACTAATGGAGAGCTTCCAACAGTTGAGACACTACGAGTTGAACGCAAGTTGTCAGCCGTAGTGTTCGAGAGCCCGTAGACCTGATTTTTATCGGGTCCACCAGACGATCCCGCTTCCATCCACAAATCTGGATCGAAATCTGGATGGGTCGACGGATTGTCCCCATATCTCTCCCTCAACCGGCTATTATAGGTCTCCTGAAAATTCCATCGGTAAAAAAATCATCAAATGCAATTCAAGATGCAATTCAAGAAAATAATAACTTACAAAATAAAATGAATGAACGAACATACCACGAAGTGCTGAGCACGGTTGTCCACGAACTGCTGCACCCCTTTTTGGCGGTCTTGACTCCGCACATGCGTCTCTAGAAACAGCTCCATTGGACTCGGTTCACGTCCAAGAGACGCAGCCTGTAAGGAAAAAATAGGTTGAAAGTTAAATATATTATAAGGAACGACAAATTAATTAACGATATATTTCATTAAAATTAATCTTACCATCCGCTTTGCATGTGCGCTGAATGGGACGGATCCGCCAGTGTGCGTGGTCACCGAACCATAAATTGGTTCCGATTGTCGATGCCAGACTGTGAGCGCTGTGAGAACCGCTCTGAGGTCACGTGCTCAATATATGTCGTCCATATTTCCCCCGAGATGAATGGCGGTTTGAATTCCTGCCAAACCGCCACCTCATTCCATCCTTCAAGACCGTTATCCCTCGCATGTCTTTTTGATTTTTTTTGGGTGTCATACCAAAAATCACGCAACCTACTTCCATAGTAACAAATTAGAATTTAAACATAAACTTATAAAACAAAAATAAATATTATTTTCGATGTTACCTAGTTGCCGCGTGATTCTCCCATACCCTCCTCACAACATTGTTGTCCGCCCTATCCCACTCAAATTTGTTCTGTGTATATAAATAATTCATATAAAATAAAAATAGTACAAGATATAAAATTATAAAAATCATTTATTAAAAATTAACACCGACCTGAAATCGCTTAAACCATGCATCGATATTAGGTTTCCATTCAGGATGTTTGGAAACCTGGCTCCATTGAAACAATGGAATCTCCATCAACGATTTAAACGTCAATGTTATAGTCCTTGCAGCCTCAATGTTTGTGAACCTGAAATTAAATAAAAGTAGTAATTAATATTAATTAGTTGTTCATAAATTATGTTATAAGTATATATAAAAAAAACTAAAACCTAAACAAACTTACATTGAGAGGTCATCCTTCCATTATGCCTGGTACTTGCGGGTGAATTGACCCCGCTGTGAAGGCACACCGCTTCTGCGCTGTGAAACCGCGCTAGAAGAGGCAGCATCACAAGTTGGCGTAGATTCCTCGCCGTGATCAGCACCTAAGGATACGTCCTCCTCGCTGCTAGAAGAACTAGCTGCAACCGTCTTTTGACGACGTGCTGTAGATTTCATTCTACGCATCTACACAAATGTATACGAATAATTACATAATTAACTTCGATTATTAAAAAAAAAATTCGACAGAGTCTCCCCTGTACTGGGGGGGTCCCAAGTTGTCGACAAAATCATATTACACTTCCAATTTTATTTCACATCCCGATCTAATCATCCTGGATCTCAACCCAACTCATCATCATCAACATAATATTTTATTCAATAACATCATATAGAATTACAACTATGAACATTCATTGTTAAATTGGTACTTGGAGTTACAAACATTAGATTTAAGTCATACATTCAAATTTACGGATTAATATTATATTTTTAACATAAATTCAACAATAACAATTATAGCAATACAAACAATAATATCCTAAATTAAGATAAACTAATTAAATGCAATTCTATATATATAAATTAACATTTTTAAAATAAATCAACAATAACAATTATATTTATAAATTAACATTTTTAACATAAATTCAACAATAACAATTATAGCAATACAAACAATAATATCAAAACTAAAAAACTAAAATTAATAAATAAAATTAAAAAACTAAAAAACACTACACAACACACAACATAAACACAAAACAAACAATAAACAAAACTAATAAACATTATATCAATTCAAAATAAAATTGGGAATAAAAAATGCTTACCTTAATAATGTGTTGAATTTAAGATTTTATCTACAAACAATATACAAAATAAAGAACACCAAAAAAAATAATCATAATTAAAATATAAAAAAATACAAAGATAAAGAAAAAAAAATACATACCTTTTAAAACTACCACCAAAACAAAAAAATCCTTCTAAAAGCTAAATATAAATGAGAGAAAAAGAGCAAGGGAGAAGAGGAGAAGAGGAGAAAATGAACAAAGTGGGGGGATGGGCGGTATATAAAACAATATTTCCGACGGAATTTCCGACGGAAATTAATTGAAATTTGCACAAAAAAAGTTTGGAAATCCCGCCAAACTTTTCGATCCGTCGGAATTCCCGTCGGTAATGGTGCAGATGGACACGTGTCAGACATGCGTGATCCGTCGGTAATTTCATCGGTATTGGACGTCGGAATTGCTGTCGATAATCGTGAGACGGGCACGTGTCAGACATGCGTGCGAAAACCCGTTGGTGATTCCGTCGGTATTATACGTCGGAAATGCCGTCGGAAATTCATCGGTGATTGTGGCACAATCCCGTAATTTTTTTTGTAACTCTCTGTGAAATACCGACGGTTTATATTCCGTCGGTATATCCGTCGGTGAAAAGGTAAATTTTTCTTATTTTTTCAATGTAACACTCTCAAAAAATCTTGAATTGCAATCTTACAACACACACAACACAATAACAAAGGCTGAACCTTAAAGAAGAATAAATATTTCATGTTTCAAATTATTACATTATAAAAATAAGGCTTTATAACATGTTTAGTTAGTCGGAATTTTCATTTTCGTCCTCTATTGAATTGTTATCATCAGCTTCATCGCACTCTTCAATTTCGTTATCATCTTCTTCAACAACATTCTTTTTTCCACTAGTAGAGTTCAGAACAACATTCAACTCCTCTGCGTCAACATCAACAAGACTATCATTGAAAACACGAAAATTTGAATTTTCTTCTAAGTCAATCGACGGAGCAACTTGGTATGGTTCAACCAACTCACTAGCTTGAAAGACTTCATCTATCACGCTTGTGTCTTCATTCTCATCCTGAACAACCTCGACACGACCCTTGGGTTTTGTTTTTAAAACGGATAACCAATCAACTCTTGATCGGTCCTTTCTAAAAAAAGGGATGTATATGTAATAAACTTGTTGGCATTGCTTTGCGAAAACAAAGAGGTCGTTTACGTTGCGGTGTCTAGCTTTTGAATTGATTTCAACGAGACCATAGTGAGGATCTACTCTGATTCCTCTGTCAGTTGTGTCATACCAATAGCATTTGAATAAAAACACTCTATTTTGCTCGCTATGATATTGCAATTCGATGACCTCTTCCAATCTACCGTAGTAGTCAACTTCAAACTCACTAGAAGTCGATCCCTTAATACAAACACCGCTGTTGTATGTCTTTCTTCCATGCCCGTATTCTTCAGTATGAAAGACATATCCATTGACAAAATATCCATTATAGCACTTGACTTTTCTTTCAGGGCCCAGACATAGTAAAGACAGTGAAATAGCAGCACTACCTCCCATTTGATAAACCTAGCTTGTAAATTAAATACAACAATAATCAATAAACGGATATTATGTAACATTGACTACAATTAATTACATTGCAAGAGATAATGAGTTTGTGATAGGACTTACATGTGTTCTAAACCATGTGGCAAATTGTTCATCTTGTAATTGAAAGATCTGGGATTCGGTCAGCTGTGAGTTATTGGACAGTAAGTATCGTCGATGTTGCCTGCAAGGTTGTTCCAAAGTATATGAGTGTATGGTATCACAAAACATAAATAGTACACTCTTGACAAAGTTTAAGTCGAACATCCACTTACTTAATAAAAGGTCTAAGCTCATCACAGTTAAATAGGACATAATTGTGTGCTTGTCTGAATTCTATTTCAGACAAATATCTTCCCCTCACGACATTTTTAGGTGTGGGTCGTCCAGGATTGGAGAATATTGACAAGTTCCCACTTGAATGCACTTCACCACCATCATCATGCCGTGGAACACGGTTTATCCTCGTTCTCAAATGAGGTTCGAAATAGTATGAGATAAATGTTGAGATCTCCTCAACAATATACGCCTCACATATTGATGCCTCAACATGCGCCTTGTTCTTAACCTTTTTTTTAAGATTGAACAAGTACCTGTATATATATATATATATATATATATATATATAAAATTATCAATTAAAAACATTAAAATAAAAATAAAAACATTTAATTATAAATGTCATAGCAACTGTAATATCTAACCTCTCGAATGGATACATCCATCTGTACTGGACCGGTCCTCCAACTTTTACCTCAAACGGTAAATGTACGGGTAGATGCTCCATTGAGTCAAAAAATGATGGAGGGAATATCATCTCAAGTTTGCATATTGTCTCGACGATATTCTTTTCAAGCCTTTCAATGTGATCAACATTCAACTTGCTGGAGCATATGTCTCTGAAGAAATGACTAATCTCCGTTAGTGCATCCCATATCCCCTTTGGCAACAAATCACGAAAAGCTAATGGGATGAGTGTTTGTATAAACACATGGCAGTCATGACTCTTCATTCCATATAATCTGCATTCCTCCGTATTAACCAGCCTTGATATGTTCGAGGCATGTCCATCGGGGAAACGCAGACTCTTAAGCCATTTGTAGACTAGTAGTTGTGCGTTTTTCTCTAGCACGAAGCTTGCTCTTGGTTTTGCGACCCATGACCCATCACAAACCAACTCCATATTTTTACGGTTACAGAACAGCGCTACATCCAATCTAGCCTTGATGTTGTCTTTTGTCTTCCCCTTCACATCCATGACGGTGTTGAAAATGTTCTCAAACACGTTCTTTTCAATGTGCATGACGTCAAGGTTATGGTGGAGAAGATTGGTCTTCCAATAAGGAAGCTCCCAAAATATACTTTGCTTCACCCAATTATGGGTCAAACCAAAACCAGGAAACTTCTGCTTACCTGATTGGAGACCAAACACAATTTCACCGTACTCTGACACAACATCAAACAATTCTTCACCGGAAAGACGCGGGGGTGCAACATCATTTTCAACTCTGCCAACAAAGAAATCCTTTCTGTTCTTTCTGTACCTGTGGTTATGTGGCAAGAAACGACGGTGACAGTAAAAAAAAGAAGCGTTACCCCTGTTTGTTAGCGTGAATGCCTTGTTGTTCTCCATACAATATGGACATGCTAGCTTTCCATGTGTGCTCCAACCAGAAACTATTCCATAAGCTGGGAAATCATTGATAGTCCATATCAAAGCCGCTCTCATAACAAATTTTTGTTTCCTCGAGATGTCATAAGTCAAAGCTCTAGAGGACCACAACTGCGTCAACTCATCAATCAACGGACGAAGACAAACATCTATATTCCGCCCCGGACTGCTCGGACCTGGTATGACCATAGATAAAAACATGAACTCCGGCCTCATACACATCCCCGGTGGCAAGTTATAAACCGTTAGTATGACCGGCCAACAAGAATAAGGAGCAGCAAATGACCCGAATGGGTTGAATCTGTCTCTACACAACCCAAGACGCACGTTCCTTGATTCAGCTGAAAAGGGAAGATGCATACTGTTAAAGTGTTTCCAGGCTTCACCGTCAGAAGGATGAACCATCACTCCATCAACCGCATGGTGTGATTGGTGCCATGTCAGGTGCTCAGCAGTCCTTGGTGACATGAATAACCTCTGTAGTCTAGGTGTGATTGGAAAGTATCTAAGTTTTTTATATGCCACGAGAGTCTTCCCTCTACCAGTTCTGGGTTTGTAACGGGAATGCCCGCATGTCATGCACTCGGTCATCTCAGCATTTTCAAGGTAGTATAACATGCAGAAGTTAGGGCATATATCAATTTTATGGTATCCTAAACCGAAGGGTTTCATCATGGACTTGGCAGCATAGAAGTTCTCTTTCAGCCTGTTCCTTTCAGGTAAAATGCTTCTCGCCCATTCAATAATCTTGTCATAACCGGCCTCACTCAACCCGTGATCTGACTTGATGGTGAACACCTATGCTACAGCTGATAATTTACTGTGGTTCGTGCAGCCATCCCATAATGGTTCGTTAGAATCTCTCAACAGATAAAAAAACCTTGCTGCATCTGCATTAGGTTCTTCTTCTATGATTGGACATTCCCTGACATTACCTTCACTCATTCTCATTGCATCCATAACCATATTCCTGTAAGGATTATTGTTCTCATTTCCAACTTCATGCATGTTGCTAGCACTAGAAGTTGACCCAACCACCTGTTCTTCAATGCTCTCATCAGGAACAAATAGTTCTCCGTGAGCATACCAACACAGGTAATCTTCCATGAACCCTTTGGTTAGAAGATGCATCGTTACAACAACTTGATGCAGAAACTTTAAATTTTTACACTTCCTGCATGGACACCTAATACCGCCATCAGTAAAATTCCTCGGAATAGATGTTGCGAAATTAATAAAACCCTGGACACCGTTACAATAATCCATCCTCCGCAATCCTTGGGGTGAGTCCCGATACATCCATGAACGATCATCCATGACTTCTATTGAACCTCTATAAAACATAACAAAAATATTGGTTTTCCCCGACATTATCCAACAAACTAAAACAACACTTATGTTAAATATTCATTATCAATTATCAACTATCAACGTTCATACATACAAATTTATACATATATAAATTTACAGAAATCACAACTTTGAAATATAATTGATAACAATTAAACAAGACACTTAAACAAGCTATTAATTATTTATTTCATCACAACGACACATTTAATTCGGTGTAATTCAAACAAAATTTCAACAATTTACAAACAAATATAATTTGACAAAATCTAAAACAAACTATAACAACTACAAAATTATACATTCATACTACAAGTTTCTTTGACAAATAACAATTAAACAAGTACAAACGTTAACAAAATACATATACTAAAACAATAAAATTCACAATTAAATATTAAAACTAAAAAGGATAGATTTACTTACAAAAAAATGATAAAATCTACAAGAAACGGATATTGTGACCACGTACAAGATATAAGAAACTTGAGTGCTCGTGTTGAGAATAGTGGAGAGTTTGGGATGGGTGTTTGGATGCAGTTTGGGAGGGGAGAGGTGGGATGGGAAAGAAGAAGAAGGAGAAACAGAGGAAGAGAGTGTCGGCAGATGGGTGCATATAATGGTTTTTTCTGATGGAATCACCGACGGAAGGAATCCGTCGGTGATTCCATCGGTGATGCCGTCGGTGACATCGCCACGTCACTGTACGGCTATCTTAGTTTGAATCCCTCGGTAATTTCCGTCAGTAAAATCGCCTGACGTCACCGCGCCGTTGCATATTTCCAGACGAACTGTATACCCTGTCGGCGAAACCATCGGTATATACCGAAGGAATAATTTTGTCGGTATATACCGACGGTTTCGCCAAAAAAATAAATCCGTCGGTATATACCGACAGATTTGGAGACGGAATTATTTCCGTCGGTATAAATTACCGACGGAAAAATTCCATCGGTAATTTCGTTGCTTTTCTCCGGTTTTCTGGTAGTGTTAATACCTGAGGGTATACTTTATAATGTAATTTTATACTCTCAAATATTAAAGCATACAACTAAATCCTAACACTTCGAATAACAAATTAATTGTTGTTAGATTTTGGTATAATCATAAATTAGTTACGATATCCATTTTATATTTTTCAAACATGATAATAATACAATTTTTTTCTTTATAGAAAATATACATGAAAAAAAAACTTTAGGATTTAGCCGTATGAACGAAAACAAAACATATATTTTTTTATTTTTTAAAATGAGGAATTTTTTTGGACTTTTTTAGAATTTCAAAGAAAAATAAGGTATTTTTAATACCGGGTCCATATCCTACAGTGTAAGTCTACGACCCAATATTAGGCAAAATTATTGAAAAAACACATGGCAGACCTACAAATAATTTCAAAATGGTCATTGAATTTGTTTTAGAATTTTTTGGCTTTTTATTAAGCTTGTTTGGCTAAACATTAAAATAAAGACAAATTAAAAACTAAATGAAGGACATTAGGGTGTGTTAGGCAAACACACCCTTAGTCTAGGGGCTGGGCTGATTGGCCTCAAGGCCCAAGCCTAGTTGGGTTGGGCCAATTAAAGGCCCAATAATTTCTTTTTTTAGAGAAGATGGGCTAGAGGTCCAGCCCATCTCTCTTTATTGGTAAAGAGAGGCAAAATGACATGAATTAATTCACATCTTACATGCACCATAAACAAAGTGCAACTTGCTGAGAAGGAAGATTACTTGGTATAGAGGATGTTGTTGTTAGAAGGTCTGCCGTGAGGATGGTGGAGATGCTGACAGAGTCCGCTGCTGCTCACAGTAGCTGACCTTGCTATTGTTGTCTGCGGCTGCTAGTGCTGTGAAGAGACAAACTGTTACAAATGGAGCTATTGAGGGAAGCTACTGAGTCATGTTTATGACTTGTTGGTTTGGAGTTGCCAGGTCATTCGAGAGAAAGATGGTGATGTTGTCATTTCAGCCAAAAACATAGAAGAATAGGTCAGAGGCTATCATAGCTCTCTCTCTCTCTCTCTCTCTCTCATTGGTGTTTGTCACGGTGTAGGTGGTTGCGGGTGAAGGAGATGCACGACTGTTGGTATAGGAGGTTTGTTCTCACTATGGGGAGAAGGAAAATGTTATTGTAGTGGCTAGAATGGGTGTTCATGGTGGTCTTTAAAAGAGGAAGAAGATGGTTGGTTAGGCAGCTAAAGAATGGTATGTGAATGATGGTTTTTTTGTCTCATTGTTCACTCGAATCACTCTCTCTCTCTTGTGCATGGAATTCACCCTTATTTATAGAGAATGAAATAGGAACATCTAGTCTTTATTGGGAATAAATCTTGGTCCTTGATTCAAACTTGAAGGATCTTAACCGTTGGCCAAAAGTCATTATCAAAAGCTGCAAAACAAGGTTGCAAAGGCTGATCATGTCAGCTTCTTTAGGGCGACGTTGCGGCGATTACATAAGCAACCAATCGACAGGAATCATGTTAGGACTAGTACGATGTCGGGCCGGCCACGAGAGTGATGCCATATTTTATCCTGTTTGGTGGAGAGTTGAGTCATTAAATGCTTTTGAGAAGTAGCTACCCAAACAATTTTTCAGGTACGAAAGGTTGAAGATGATGAACAGTGCTAGACGACGTGTTGTCTGACACTATATTTATTTTACCTTTGTTGACCAAAACAATGTCATTTTGATCCAAAACAACACTAAAAGACACCGTTTAATTTAAATTAAACGATGCTGTTTTGGTGTTTAGGGTTAATTTAGGTTTAAAATCTCATATTTCAATTTCAGCCCTCAATCTTTCTATTTATTCAATTAAGTCATCAATTGAATTTTGATTCTAAGAATTAATTCAATTTCACACATGCCAAATCTTAAAATGACAGTATGAGTTTAGCGCCTTTTTCAATTTGGCCATTGGTCTTGGATATTTTCGATTTCATCCTTGATTGACTTTCAAACTTCTAATTTCTTTAATTTCATCCCTCATTTCACTCATCTGGGTCTCTTATTTCATGCTTCTTTTGCAAAAAGGTTCTTAGTCTTGAATTTATTTAATTTGAACCTTAATTGACCGCTAAACTTTGATTTTCTTGCAATTTTATCCCTAATTTCACTTAATTGAGTTTGAAAAAAAATTAAATTTGGTTCTTTAAAATTCCAATTTTCTTAATTAAGCTTCCAAACTTAATTGTTTTTACCAATTAAGTCCCCAATAAAATTAACTTGACCCATTAAAAACTTAATTAAGTCCTTGCACTTAATTAATTCTTTTAATTTGACCCAAATTAATTCTAAAATTTAATTAACGCTTTAATTGGGCTGATGATTAAATTAAATTGGCATATCAAAAGCCTAATTAAGTTTTCAGACTTGATTTTTATGTAAATTCTTCCGATAATTATTTGATTTAACCTTGAATTTGCATTATCTTTCAATCTTGGGTACAATAGGGTAAGATTGAGCTCCTAAATTTGTCCAAAATTTCAACTTGATTCCTCTATATATTTGAAACCCTTTCAGCTTGCTTTTGCCATGTTTCCAGTTCTATCATCATCATCATCATCTTATGATTTTTTTTTTTTTTGAAAAGGAAAAAGTTAAATTTAGGGGGGGGGGGGACCTAAGTTATGATAGGAAATAATTGGTAAAGCATTTTATTTATAGGGAAATCTAAAAACCCTATGAATGAAAAAAATATCAATTTGCCCCTTAATTAATGTCACATATATTATTTTAGGTTAATTTTAAAAATTTATTCAATCAGATCATTACTTGATTGTTTCTAGGTCTAGAATTGTAATACCATGTATTAATTATATTTTAGTCCTTAATTTCTAAAATTTACTTACAATCAAGTCACACTTGATTAATCATCCATTTTTAAGTTTTGACCAATGGTTCTTATGTTTATAACTCATTAGGTTTTTTAATAAGTTGACCCAAATATAAATCATAATCCTATATAAAACAAGATCAAATAAATTAAACAATTTAATTTATTATCAATTCAATAATTAATTGATTTATATTTGAAGATCAAGTACAATGTCTAGCAACTTGTCTTGATTACCCTAATATTAGGAAAGTTATAAGTGGTTTGACTTAACCTTTTTAAACATTATAGCATGAAATATATGTATGCATTGTTAAATTTTTTTAGTTCTCAACATTATAATCATTGATTCTTTGAATAAAATTTCAAATTCTTTTTAAAACTCATTCCACTTTGGCCAATAATTTCATAATCAATATTATTTGAGAACATATAAAATCTTTTCTCAAATTCACCTAGGATGATGAATCCTCTCTTGATTACTCAATTACCTTCATATAATTTATGTTATGCATAATATCAGCCTCTTTTTTTTACCTTTGATTAGGATAACGTGTGGTTAGGATCAAAACATGACACTCCTTGTATAAGATAACTTAGTAATCTCAAATCTAAAGATCACTTACATCACTGGTATGAGAGCCTTTCCATAGACTTAGGTGATATCTCTACATGAAATTCTCTTACAGGTTAGTTTAGTGTACATGTCATATGATAAGCACCTACATATTAGTTCTCTATATATCTATTATAGCTCAGTTTATGAGAGTAATTTCCTTTTCTTATAAATGAATGAACATAATATGTATTGGTTTCAACAACTTTAATTAATATTCAATCTTAATAGAACATTGATCAGGAACATTTATGAATGATGCTTTGATGCAATAGGAATATTATAATTTTAACAATTTTATATTTTTTTTTGCAAATCATTTTTGTCCCATGAACTTTATCTTTATTTTAGATTTATTAATTAAATATTAGATTCATTAATAAAATATAAATTAATATTAAAAATAAATAAAATTTTATTAATAATTAAAAACTTTTATATAAATAAAATCAATACTATATTTAATCAACTGATTAACTAGGTTGATGCTTTAACAAGAGAGGGGGCCACAAAGCTAGCTGGTGCATTGCACAGTTGGAGTTGGAGCCAGCCACCAGCCATTGAAACGAAAGATATTTTTAGATTCTCTTGCTCTTCCCCAATAAATAGAGCACAACAAAACAAAAGTCGTTGGAGGGCTGGAGCATTGCCATGGTTGCATTTATATCATGTATTTTACTATAAGTTGACAATGAACTAGTGAAGAAAATTAATCCTACATATATTAATAGTGTCAATAACTACAAACTATTTTGAATCCATCACAGGTGACTTGATGTCATGTTTTATGTCGCAAACATCATGTAAAGCGAAAAGATCTACATCAATATTTGATGAGTTTGTTCTATCGAGTTAGAAAAATGGGGAGAAATGCTGCTTTCTCAGTGCAAGAATCTACCGCGTCAAATATTATGCTACTTTCTTTCTTTCACATTGTTCTTGGTCTCTTCTTTCGTGCAAACAATCTCATCTTCGTAGTGGTAGCTAGAAAATATGCTTTGATTAGCTTGAGTAGTTGGTTTTGAAACTTCTTTATATCGGAAACGTGGCCATGCTACATCCACAGATGAATCAACAAGTGGCTTGTTAGGCAGAGCATGTGTCGCCTCTGTTCTGTCTTTGACCTTTCTTTTTTCCAATAATAACGGGATTTATACGTTCTAGAGACCATCGCTCGATGACCCATTACATTCTAGACGTGTCTATACCAACCCGATTAATGAGATACAAACATGACTTGCCTCTACATTTTATTTTTATTCTAGTGTTTTTGAATTGCAATATTAAAAATAAATTTTAAAAGATAAAAATTTATTATTTTATATATTTCTAAAAAAAAATATTTTTAAAAACAAGGTGAACACAGTATCGAACTCTGTCTTTGTAGGTTCTCACGTTCCTGTGATCTTAAAACAAGATAGAGGGGGGGAGTACACTGTAAAGACTGCCATGTCCTAAAAAGATATAGATGGCGACATATTGAAGAAGTTCTCTTCGTTAAAACTTAGGAACAAATAATTATTGTTATCTAATGAAAAGATGGAATGCACTAAATTTTTACTGTTTCCATAAAGCAAGTACAAGTCATGTAATAGGACGAACTCCCTGTATTTCCAGTGGGGTTCACCATTGGGATTCTTGGTGTCGAAATCTTGATCCATTCAAGGCCAGCAAAATTGGGTTTAACTAATTAATTTATCTGCACACTCAGCAGCCTAAGGGCTCCCCAGTAACCCACACATCGGCATTGTTACGAGTATGATATTGCAATGCTATAACTTTGTATTTTTAACTAAAAAACTGCATGCTTTCTTTTTGTATTTTATGGGTCTCATATTCTTTGATGATAAGTATTGATTTGTATAGGGATAGCTTGGTTCTGTGATCATGGAATAAATACTACTTAATTGCTAGAGGACTTGGTGCCTCAGAAAGTATAGACAAATCTTGTGTCGTGTATAATTCACTTCACTGTCAAGATCATGCTATGTATCTTTCAGTCAGTCTCCCTTTGTGTTCCTTTGCACCATCCATGAAATTATATTTATATCAAGCTAGCTGGATAGATACTTAATTTGTCACATGCATGTTTTCATGTATTCTATAATGAAAAATCAACTCGCTCAATCTTCCTGGGAAATCAAGAGCTAGCATTAATTGATCAGTCACTTGGTTAATTATCTCGAATACTCCTCTCTCTCTAGCGAAATTGATCACTACAAGAATTAGAAGAGAGAGAGAGAGAGAGAGAGAGAGAGAGAGAGTGCAATTCAACAAAGTATAATAACAACAACAACTCAAGTGAATAGTAAAGGAACCATTTTCTTTCCATTTTTCTGAGGAAGCTTCCATGTATACATGTACTAACATTTTTCCCATGAAAAAAAGCTTCAATAAGAAATGACAAGGGAGTAATTTTCCCAATATGAAACGAGTAAGTCCAAAGTGGAGGTTGGCCCAGATGTCAACTTGCTGAGTTCTCAAACAATGATATCACATAGACGGCATGGGGCCTGAGGTTCCTTTTAAAACATTGTTTTGGTTATTGGTCTTAGTACAATCATGAGATTCCCATTTTCATATTAGGGTAGGGGAGGGGAGGTGAGGGGAGTGGTGCCCTACATGTTTTCATCTCTTCAACACAACTTTTCCATGCCCATTACATCAATTAATTCCCCCCCTCTTCCCACTTATGGGTTTCCATGCTACTACACATTTTATCTGGATTTATCGTGTGTGTGCGCTAAAGCACAATGGGGTTGCTGGCAAGCAACTTTCACTCGATGCGCATCTGAGCTGACTGACTGCTTGAATGAATGCTGCAGGTCAATTTGGCGATGTTTTCTCGGATGAGAAAATGAAACAGAAAAGGCAATGGATAGGCATGTTGATCCAGATAACCTGTACCCGTTTCTTACAGCAATAATTCTGTCCTAAAATGGGCCTCCCACACTGGCCTGAAAGCAACCTTTGCTAGGGGCATGCGCCGAGAACCCCTCTCCTCCCGTTGGAAGTCGGAACAAAGCACCTAATTGCATTATTTTAGATATCATCCCGAAGGGCCAAAAAAAATAAAAAAATCAAGTTGCAACGTCGATACAAGTATATAACAATATTAGGTTGGTGGAGGGGAGGAGTTATTAGATGCTATCAAATATAAACAGCATTTCACACTTTCAACACTTTCCCTTTTCATTCTGCAAAAGTTACAATAATCATACGAGAACTGCCAATAACTCCATCCAATATTGTTCACTTATATATATACCAGTTGAGGACTTGCAACTTCTTTAACTGCGACGTCGAAAGAGTTTGTCAAGTTTAGTTTTATGTCAAAAAAAATTCATGCCTGCCTTTTATTTGGATTGCGATAATTTCTGCTTAATTTCAAATGTTTTTTAAAAATATATTTATTTTAAAAAATATCAAATTAATATTTTTTAGTGTTTTTCAATGATTTTGATGTTATAATATTTAAAATAAATAAATAAATCTAAACAAAATTATCTTAATAAATTTTCAAGCGAAAAATATTTTAAAAAATACATTTTGTTAATAATATATCGTATAAATGTTGGAGCTTTAATATTTTAATAAATGTTCTTATCAAAAAATATTTTTTTTTTGAAATAGATCAATTGTTTTATTTGATGCCATATCTATCTACCATTTTACGTTTGTGTAGGTTTTATAAAGTAAGAAAACCTATATTTATATAGAATAACAATTTATCTTGACATTGCATTTTAATTATTAAAAATTATGTCATGATCTTTTTGCTTCAAAATACATTTAAAACATACAGAATCACCATTCCGACCCTGTGCTCAGTCGTCCACATCAATTTATCTTCTTTTTTTCTCTTAATTTTCAAAATAGAGAGATGTTACCTTGAAAATAGAGAAATCTATCAATAAGAATTTTGATTTCCAAATTACTGAATATAAGCAATGAAATACTTTTAGGGTTCTCAACTTTGCATCATCTTTATATAAAGAAATTATAGTATGAGCCACACTACATGAGAAACCTAGCCCATATTAAAGAAATTTGTTTGCTTCGATTCTTACAGCAGCAGAAAGGCCCAATGGTTTAATGGGATTGAAATACTGACAGTTGCTGAGGTCCAGTACAAGAAGAATAGCAGTTTAGTGGCACGACGCCTAACTATAGCCCACAACAGCTTTAATAAACAAACTCCTCAGCCCATTGAAACAAGGAAACTTCATTCAATCGTGGATTTTATCGTTCATGCAGTTTCTGAAAAAAACTTAATTAATGGTTGATTATATAAAATATATAATCATTAATTTAATGGTATGCTTGAATTAAACAAATTTTTTTATATGCTTAAATCAGGCTTTTATTTTGTTATTAACTTTCTGAATTTCTGACATATTAGACGTCAAATCTACAATTCATAGTTAACGAGACATCTACGTTAGAATACGTAATTAAATTGTCAATATAAGATTTATAGTTTTTTTTATTTTATTTTATAACATCTAATCATTTAAAATAAATTTCATTAGCACTTTTTCTATACAGATCCATTTTCAAAATTGAAAAAAAAAAAGAGAAACAATTGTAGATGACCCTACCTAAAATTTCAACTATACAATGCCAAACATAGATGCTAAGCAATATGGCAACAAAAACTTATAACAAACCACTCGCACATGCAATTCAAATCATGAAATCCTAAAACTGGCATACGTTCGCGAGGTAAGCTTGCGAGGGTTAAATTCCATTTATCAGTGATAACAACTCACTGCGAAGAAGATGTTTAATGAGGAGAAATATATTGGGAGAGTGAAGAAAATACGTAGCCAAGGCGAAATATATTAAGGGTATATGGCAAAAACTCAAGGACCGCAGCAAGAGAAAAAACGATAATAAATAAGCCTAATGCTACATGGAAAACATCATAAAATTGAACAGTTTTTTGTTTGGAAAGTTATCTACTGATATTAAGGAAGCAATTACTAGTCTTAGCCTATAATCAAGCCATGTCATAGCCGGTACAAATTGGATTCATTCTGATATTAAACAACAATTTCTAATAATATTCAGTATTCATGCTTCCTCATTAGTTTTAGTTCTTGTTAGATTTAGTCTTAGTGGTTTAGTTGTCTCTGTTGTTCACTTTTAATCTTCGATATCAAACACTTTGTTAAAACATTAATTATAGAGTAAAAGTTAATCTAATGCAAAACCTAATCACGTTTTCAAAACATGAAAAAGCATATTTGGATTCAAAGTAAAACCTTTGGTTGAACAAAAGATCAAAATCTAGAATTTATGGGTTTAAAAGACATCAAACCTTGATGAGAAAGAAAAAGCCACACGAATGAGAGAGAAACCATTACCGATGAGTATTAATGTTAAAAAGTAGTGGCAGAGCCAGAGTTTTTTCAATGAGGAGCAAATTATTAACAAATATTATATCATATAGATATGCATTAGAAATCAATTCAAAACATATATACTAATTCATATCAAGTAAAATTAATTTAAAAATACTTTTAAACTGAAAAAACTTACATTATAATTGTTCTCTTCGAGTTTTTATATTTTGAAACCGCTTCATAATAGCTTCATTATCAATCTTATCAAAGATATCTTTCTCAATGTATACAACCAAACTATCATTCATCCACTTATCTCTCATTTTATTCCACAATCTACTCTTGACAATATGCATAGCAAAAAAAACTATCTTCACTGTAGCAGTTGCAACTAGTAGAAGTAATGACAATTTGATAAGCATATATACTAATAGAAATATCAAATTCTTCTCCTTTTTTTTTTTACCATTTTCTCTATAAGACTAGCAATACCTTCAATACCAAAGAACTCATCATCACCACGTAGATCAATAATATACGTATCAAGTTGGTCACCAAGTACCATAAGGTCCATTATAGAGAATTCACTTAGATAAAAAAGAGTAAGATGAATAAGCTTTTCTTTGTTGAAAGCAGAGAAAGAGTCACTTGGGTTTAAACATGCCACACAAAGAAGTAACTCTGTACTCGTCTCAGTAAAACGATCATCCAACTCAGTAAGTTGCATGTCAATGATATTGTTAAACAATTCATAATGGAAATGGTGTAGGTTTGTAATCCCTTAAGATTTTCGCCTTGAACGCCCACGAAGCTTGTACTCATCATCCATGTTTAGAATATCAATATCATGTTTGATGCAAAAAGATGACACTTTTTCCAGTAAAGATTCCCAATCATTCTCTCTCATCATTTTGAATCGTTCCTTTGATGTTTTCAATGAACTCATAGCATTCTCTATGTCTTGATCTTTTCTTTGTAATGCTTATGAGAACTTATTAGTAACTGCTAGTATCCTTCTCAAACAATGAAGCATAAACACAAAATTAAATGATTCCATAATATCTGTTAAAACGACTGCTTTTGTTCTTTGTTCTAAGTTCATCCCATCCTCCCTTATAATCTCAAGCACATCAAGAACTGATGAAAACATTGCAAGTAGACGAATGATTGTAACATAGTGGGAGCCCCAACAGGTATCACCATACATTCTAAGAGAAGTTTCTTGATTCAAGCCTCGTCCACTAAAAATTTCTCCATTTTCAAGTCCTTCAATAATTCTAGCATATTGTTTTTCTCTAATCACCTTAATCCTTTTGCATGATGCTTTAACTATGTTTATAATGCTAGAAATAAAATTGAAGACATCTCCAACTTCATTATGCTTCTTTTTAACCGCCACAAGAGTCAATTGAAGTCTGTGAGCAAAACAATGTACACAATATGCACTTGGATTGTTATTTAGAATAAGTGCTTTCAAGCCATTGAATTCACCTCACATGTTACTAGCTCCATCATATCCCTGACCACGGAATCTTGATATGCTTAGCCCATGTTTAGAAAACAAAGCTTCAATAGCTGCCTTGAGTGAACTAGTAGTTGTATCTCGCATATGTTGAATGCCAAGAAAATGTTTAATTATATATCCATTGTTGTCTACATATCGTAGAACAACTGCCATTTGTTTCTTGATTGATATGTCACGTGACTCATCAATTAAAATTAAAAATAATGAGTCACCTAGATCTTTGATAATCACATTTATAATCTCTTCTGCAGCAGTTTGAGTAATGTCTTTTTGAATATCTGGAGAAGTCAATTTCTTATGTCTAGGAGCTTCACTGAAAGTAACTCTTTTAATAGCTTCATTATTTCTGGAAAGGAAATGCAAGAGCTCTAGATAATTTCCTTGGTTACTTGAACATTCACATTCATCATGGCCAAGAAATGGAAGTTTGACTCTTTACTGTGTGCTCAGATAACAAAGTCATGATACTTTGTTTTTCATTCATCAAATTCTCACATTTTATCCGAGCTGCATTGTGACTACTATTAGACTTTTCAATATGAAGATCAAATATTTCTTCTTCTTCTTTTCCAATATGAAAACCTATCACCCACAAATGAATCAACACCCCCTTTTGACTTGAAGAGGAAACAATACAAGCAAAAGGCAACATCTTTGGCTATGCTGTACTCTAACCATGTTGGGTATGCACCGAACCAAACTGGATTAAAGCGTCATAGTGTTGATATATTCCCAAATTAATTTTGAGAAAAATCACAGTGTGAAGGTTGACAAGAACCTTTTTGTAGATAAGCTCTTTGGATTGCATCCCTATTATTTATATGGTATTCATAAATTGGTCTTCTTAAGCCAGGGTCAGCAAGGAGAGTGTCGGGGTTGATTTCAATGACTTTTCTTTGAACTTGATTGAGTTACATGACTTGAAGCTTTGATTGACTCTTCATCCTTAAGGGATTTACGCTTGAAATACTTGTCTAGTGACATGTTAATTTAATATGAACCTGCTGAATTTTTTTTTTTTATCATCATTAGTGTCTACATAATAATTAACACAACTACACAATAATTTACTGTTAAATAAAAGTCAGTTGAGTTACACAATAATTCTAAATCTTCTATATGAAATTCATAGCAAAATACATATCAATTCATCAAAATCAAAACCTATTTCAATTCATATCTATATGCATATAATAAGTATATTGATTAAATTATACTTAATCATTTCTAGATATTTAATTGAGGAGTAATGCCTAGTGTATGTGTAAGAGGAACAATTCTTGAAAAACATGCTTTCTACTTGATATTTTACTTACAAACAAATCATGTGAAAATATTAAATTTCAATAAACTACTCTGCCAATACAAGAGATGCCAAGAATAGTAGTTTTACATGAATATTAATTTATTTCTTTATAATAAGGAAAGAAACATTTAATTGATTAAATTAGCATATTTAAATATTTATTTTGAACATATTTGAACATATTCATATCAAAACCCCCAAAATTATCATAAACCCTAATATTTTTAATAACTAATTATAAAAGAATAAAATTAAAATTAAATAATGAAATAAATAGAAAAAATAAAGAAAATTTACCTTAAACATAAAGCAAAAAAAAGAAGATTAATTGTTTAACTATACTTGATGAGAAATTTGCATACGGGAGAGGCAGGAACCACAACTCATGAAAAGAACAAAGCGGCATGGCAACGCATGAAAAATCTATTTGTTAGTCTGGAAGGAAAGAGGGAAAAATTTGGGGAATGAGCTATACTTATATATATATATATATATAAGTCAACAATAATAAACAATAACAACTTTCCTCTTCCGTGCAGCAACAATTCACTAAACTAACATATTAATATTCTAATATATAAAAAAAAAGTTAAGGGGGCAATTGCCCCCTTTTGTCCCTATGTGGCTCCGCCACTGTTAAAGAGAGAGCGAAAGGATTTTTAGGGAGGAGAAGAAATAGGAGAAAGTTAAGGATTGCCTTAACATATCCAAGTCTAACATCACTAATGAAAATTTTCGCTGGGTACTATGTAGGTAAAAACCATGTCAGCACATCATCGATGGCTTTACTGATAAAATTTCTAATATTATCAGTCAATCCATCGGTAAATCTATTTGTCATTTAAAAATCTTAGAACTCTTTTGAAAACCTTCGAAGTCACCAATGACTTTTCATCTGTCGGTGAATAAATCCACTGAATTCTTCACCAAACTCTATGTAATTCTCCGATGATTTTATATTCCTTTGGTAAAAAAATTTTTCTTAATTCTTCTACGTAATTTTCCAATAGTTTTATTTCACATTGGTGAATTTCATCGATATTTAATATCATCGACGAAGCATATTTCATCGAAGAATTCGTCTATTTGTATCCAATCCCCTGAATTCTTTCCTAAACTCTATGTAATTCTTCGATGATTCTATTGTCCGTCAGTGAATTCCATTGATGAATAAAAATTCTATGATGATTTTGTTATTCGTCAATGATTCTTTTGGTATAGTAATTTATTTTCTTGTTTATAAGATATATTCGCTATCTAACCTAATTACACAGTAACAAAAAGTGTATTTATAACACATTAAAACCATAATCAAATTAACAAAAGCTTGACAAATGCATAAAGTTGAAATACATTATATAATGACAATAAATATATTAATTACATAATGATGTTTTACTTTTAAAATCATTTTAGATCCACTGTTTAATCTGAATCCTTATCATCTTCATTTTTATCATCTTCTTGTCCATCATCTTCTTTGTTGAATTGAAGTTGTTTGATCCCATCATCTTCATCACATTCTGTATTTATACTGGTAGTCAATATATCATTTAACTCATCAATATCAACATGAACATAAGTATTCTCCGCGACATAAATTTTGTTTATCTTCTTCTAACTCAGTTGATAGAGTAACTTGATATGAATCAATTAACTCATCTAGTTGAAATACATTTTCTTCCCTAGTTACTTCATCGTTACTCTCATAAATAACTTGAAAACAGCTTCTAAGTTTGGTTTTTACAACGAATAACCAATCAACTCTATTATGATCCTTTTAAAAAAGAGTGTATGTGTAATATACGTATTGACATTGTTTAGCAAATACAAAAACATCATTAATGTTGTCAAGTCTACCTCTTTTATTGATCTTAACCAAACCATGATGAGAATCTACCATAATTCATTTATCATTATCATACTAATAACATTTACTATATTTTGTTCCATATGATATTTTAATTGAATGACCTTTTTTTAACTTGTCATATTAATCAACTTTAAATTCATTAGAAATTGATCTCTTAACACAAACACTATTGTTATATGTATTTCTACATTGTCCATGATCTTCAATATGAAAGATATATCTATTAATGAAATATCGGTTATAACACTAGATCTTTTTTTCAAGACCCAAAGATAGTAATTTCAAACTTTCAAGATTACCTTCCATGTTGTACACCTAGTTAAAGATAACAACCGTTAACGGTCAGTTGATGAAAAAAGTAAAGTCAATGTATTTTTCTTACAATTACAAATTTCTGCATACTTACTTATGTTTCAAAACCACGTGGCAAATTATTTATCTTGTATTTGAAAATTTTAAGCTTTAGTGATATATGAATTTTAGAATAACAAAAAATTATGATATTGCCTATAAGAAAGTTAGTGATCATTTAACACAAATGAGAATACAAGAGCAAATGATTTATCATTTCAAAAATATTGTAAAATTAAGATACTTAACAAAAGGTCTCAATTCATCACAATTAAATAGCACATAATTATGTGCTTATTTAATTTTAATGCCTGTCAAATATCTTATTGAAACTGCATTCTTCGATAATGATCAACCAATATGGAAAAAATATTGATAAATTCTCACTAGAAGACAATTCACCACCATCTTCTTGTATTGGAACATGATTGATTCTTGTTCTCATAGGGGTTTAAAACAATATGAGATAAATGTTGAAATCTCTTTAACAATATAAGCCTTGCATATCGAATCCTTAACATGCACTTTGTTTATAACTTTTGTTGAGGTTGAACAAGTACATGTATTAAGGTAAACATATATATATATATATATATATATATATATATATATATATATATATTGAATCATAGTAAGTTTTAAAAAACACATTACTAAATTAGGATGCATGTAATCTTAACCTCTCAAAATGATACATTTATTTGTACTACACAGGGCCTCTAACTTTTGCTTCATATGCTAAATTTACAAGCAAATACTCCATTGAGTCGAAGAAAAAGGAAGGGAAGATCATCTCAAGTTTGCAGATTGTCTCAACAATGTTCCTTTCAAGCTGCTACATGTGTTGTGAATGTAACTTGTTCAAGTAAACATCTCTAAAAAAGTGACTAATCTCTGTGAATGTATCCCATATTCTTTTTGATAATAAATCCCTCTTTTTTTTTATTGGAATTAGTGTTTGCATAAACACATGGCAGTCATGACTTTTCATTTCATACAATCTGCATTCCTCCAAGTTCATCAATCTAATTATGTTTGAAGTATATTCATCAGGAAATAGTAGACTCTTAAGTCGCCATTAATAGATTAGATATCGTGTTTCTTTTTATCTAAGGCAAATATAGCTTTAGGCTTTGTCACATGTACCTTATCATTAAGCAACTTCATATTCTGATAGTCATAAAATAAAGCTATATCAATTCCCTTTGATGTCCATTACCATGTTAAAGATGTTTTCAAACATATTCTTTTCAATATGTATGGCATTCAAATTATAACAGAGGACATTAGTCTTCCAATAAGAAAGATCCTAAAAAATACTCACTTTACCTAATTATAAATCACACCAAAACTAGAAAACTTTTGTTTACCAGATTAAAAACCAAATATAATGTCCTTATACTAAGAGACTACATCATACAATTCTTCAACCGACAACACTGAAGGTACAACATCCATTTCAATTTTACCTTTTAGAAAGTCTTTTTTGTTTTTTCTATATTAATGACGGCTTGACAAGAACCTCTGGTGGCAAAAATAGAAAGAAATTTCCATGTATGCTATATCTCAAAACCATCTCATACACTAGAAAATAATTTATAGCCCACATCAAAGCTGTCTTCATTTGAAAATTATGTTTTCTTGCGACATCATACATCAAATGCTCGAATGATCATAACTGTTTCAACACATTAATCAACAGTTGAAGACAAACATCTATATTCTCACCTGAGTTGTAAGGAACAATTATGAATACAGATAAAAATATGAATTCTAACCTCATACACATCCCCTAATACAAGTTGTAAATTATTAATATGCCTGACCAACAAGAATGGGATGCAACAAATGATCCCAATGGATTGAACCTATCTATGCACAAATCAAGATGCATGTTTCATGGTTCCATTGTAAACTAATGATGCACCCTATTAAATTGCTTCCAAGATTCACCATCGAAAGGGTGCATTATAACTCCATCCTCTACATCATATGAATGATGTCATGTCATGTACTCAGATGTCTTCGGAGACATAAATAACCTTTGCAGCTTAGGAGTGATTGGTAAATATCTTAGTTTTTTATATGTGACAAGTGTCCTTCCCCTACAAGTATTGGGTTTACACCGAGCATGCCTATAAGTTTTGCACTAGGTTAAATTTATATTTTCACCGTAATATAACAAGTAAAAATCTAGGCATATATTAACTTTTTTAGTATCCTAGGCCAGAAGGTTTTATCATGGACTTTATAGCATAAAAAATTATCTTTCATCTTATTTCTTTTAGATAAAATGCTTTTTTCCATTTAATTATGATAAAATAACTGGCCTTACTCATACCATAATCAAACTTGTTGGTAAATAGTCGTGTAATGACCAATAATTTATTATGATTTGTGTTCTCATACCATAATAGTTCACTAAAATCTTTTAGAAGTTAAAAAAAACTTAGTTGCTTCTACATTTAGTTCTTTATCTACATGTGAACCTTCATTTGAATAACCATGACTCATTCTCATTGCATCAATCACCATATTCTTATAAAGATTACTATTATCATCTACAACTTCATGTATATTGCTAGAACTAGATGTTGAGCCAATAATCCTTTCTAGCATGGTGCCGTAAGGAACATAAGATTCTTTGTGTGAAAATTAACACAAGTATTTCTCAATAAACTCTTTTTTTAGAAGATACATCATGATAACATTTGATTGGTGAAACTTTTGATTTTTACACTTCAAAATGAATATCTAATTTCGCATCCACTAATATTCTTTGAATTTAAAAATGCAAAATTAATAAAACCTTTAACCTCTTTACAATAATCTTCCCTATATAACCCTTTGAGTGAATCTTGATAAATCTAAGAATGATCTTCCATTACTTAGAAAACCTATATAGTAAGGATGACTCATTTCTTAATAATATAACAATCAATTCAAAATGTAACTTTTGTAACTAAAAATGAATTCACAATCTAATGATCAATTATTATTTTGTAAAAAAATGCAATGATTGACGCGTCACAATATTAACTAAATAAATCCAATTAATAACATTTAATCGATACTTAAGTAATTATCTATTATTTGTTCAATTTAAACTTATTCAATCTAAATTAATACTATTTAATAGTTATCAATTCCATAAAAAATTAATTTCCCTAAAATTTACAACGTAACAATAAAATTGACAAAATATGATTGGTACCCATTAAATAACCCATCACTTGGTTAACTACTTACATGAAGTTATTACAAATATAATTATTGATGGTAATACACACAGACACAATTATACATACACATTGTCGATTGATTTGTATATTCAATTTCTTTTTTATTGTTTATGGAAGAGCAAAAAGATACCTTTTGATTCTTATAATTTTAGTTTTTTATATTTCAATCATAAAACTTTATTTTCCTCATATTTTAGGTTCTAAATATTAAGAGAGGAAAGAGAAAGTTGTTGATAAGAAGGGTAAAAGAGAGAAAGATTTCAGTCATCCATATTCTAGCTATAGAAGGCTAATCTTAGTGTCAATATGTTCGTCTCGAGGATGTGAGTTCAATGGAGATGATTTGGGCTTTGATCATACTAGAAAAAACATATCAAAATCCGTAAAATTTATTTTGATTCATTTGATTTTGAGTTTTGACATTGATTAGGGTGTTTTGAGGTTGAAAATGAGATTCTAAGGTCCTCAAAATTTTTTATGGGTTTTTTAGACAAAAATAGTTTAAAATCTAGGTATTAGGTTCCCAATTATCCGAACCTTGATTTTTCGACCATCAAAGATAATCGAATTTTATTGTAGTAGATGAAATATCGTCTACTCAAGTAGACGTCATGTCATCCATTTATTTTAAAAAGAAATTCAAGTAGACAACATATGCAACATATGCTTGAGTTTTTTGTTTTTAAAAAATCAAGTGTGCCTAGGCTTGATTTTTATATATATATATATTGAAATTCTCTTTGAATAAAATTATTAAAATTATATTTATAAAATCATTGGTTATACCATAATCTTCAAATAAGTTTAGAGCTTTTTATAGTAATATTAGCAATTATTTTATGAATAATTACATATGAACTTGTAGAATTTTTATAAATATTGCTTATTAATATTAAATGAGAATAAAATATTTGTTTTTGTTATTTTAGATGAATATGACATGTTTTTTCTTAATTTAAATCATTGAAATTCTTATAAACACTTATTTTTTTTAGTTTTTATTTAAAGAAATCATGTTGTTAATAAAAAATACATGTTTCTGTAAAAAAAAAGAAAATGATAAGAAAGAGAAAGTTTTGATTATAAAAATATATTTTTTTTCCTTTAAAATTAGATATCTTACAAATATTTATTTTAATTATCATATAATTTAAGAAAGTAAAATTATATATGATGGTGCGTTTACACGCTTACCTAACCTATGTACGGGGCCAAGCTTCTTACGAGGCTTTTGAAGCTGATTGGAGGTTAGAAAAACATACGTTGTTAATTTGATGTACCTGTCGCATGTTCCCAATATATTTTGTTTTAAAAAATAAATAAAAGAGGAAAAATTAGTCAAAACGGACGTAACATGAGACCAAAGACGAAATCCTTAATGATATTGCCACTTCCATGTTGTATAATATGAACCTAACTTTATTTGACTTCTTAAACAAATATACATGAACCGATCTCTATGAGCCAAGTAATCCCACTGAGGTATCTAAGATTAACGCGGATAAGATAGCACTTCGCAACGTGCTTTTAATGCTGTGCGGTAAAAAATTAAATTTATTTTTTATATAGTTTTATTGTTTTGATTCTGATGCTGTAAATAAATTTAATAAAAATAAAAAATACTTTAAAAAATAACCATTATTATAAAACCAAACATTTGCTAACTAGGACATCGTACACATAATAGAGTTCATACTAGTAGCAAGTTGATCGAGAATATCTCAGTTGAGTTTGAACAAGGGCATATAATTAAAGACAAGATTTAGAAGTGCTCTTGCATCAACATCAATTGTAGTTTGGTAAGTCAAGCCTCACGATCCCTCACCAAACTCTTATTAACAAAAGAAATTTCCTCAGCTTGCTGGCCAGTTCCTTCATAGTTGGCATACGTGAAAGTCAAAAAGGTCTTGCATGAAGAATCACTTGTTTCTGTTGGCCCCTCAGTAATATTAATACATCTGCTAGATAATCTCAGTTTGATCAATGGCCTAAACACTGTACAGAGTCATTAACACTTTCATGCTGTGATCATTTGCTTATTTAATATTTCTTTCTTTCACCCTTTAGACCGATATTATAATAAATTAATTAAGCTGGCGGGAGCGCATGCATGACTATCAAAAACGAAATACTGTTGCTGTCATGATTTTCATTTTCAAAATGGGAGATCACACAAAGCACGAATCCTCTCTGCAGCTGGTTAATCCTCTTTAATTCTTAATCCCCACAAGACTTTCCAAACGATATATAAAAGCCTCAAAAGGAAAGATAGATAACGATATTAATTCCAAGTACAAAAAATATGTTTGGTGAGGCCAATCTGAACAAGTTATTTGTGCTTTTCTGAATCTCATAATCTAACAAATTAGTGGTTAATCATGTTAAGATCGAACAATAGGAGAAGAGATGGCTTAGAGCTAAAAAAAAAAAAAGCTCACCTACTTTACCAATCGCACTAATGAGCCAAGGTTGTTTAGATTCTTGGCATGGGGGGCTTTTCCTTTGTTGTCTCAGTAACCTAATTGATACAGTTTGGTCATGAGCTAGACAACTTCACTAATAGGATAGCATCTTCACTGAGGGATTGCTGAATGACAAATACTCGCCGGCGAACAATATTATTTTTCCTGGTTTCGAAACAAAGAAAAACTGATATGTTACCGTTATTTCTAATAAAAATAGGTATATGCACTGCAACGTACATGCCCACTCAATCTCGAGTAATAAAAGACAAACTCTCGCCGGCGAACAATTAACGACAGCTTGTCGTGCAACAAGATAACGGGGGTATGATTTTAAATTCGTTATTGATATAGTCACTATGTAATCAATATTTTAGCTCTGTCGACTGATTATATATGATAAATTAACCGATCACTAGCTTAAAAAATAGACGTTTCTTTTCTTCCTTTATAAATCAATATGTTTATCGAATTATGCATTTCCGTGGTTTTCCATTGGGTGTGAAAATAATGGTGCTATCTGTCCATCTCATGCTTAAAATAAACCTTTGTCATATTTTTTTTTTCCGACATAAATCTGTAGTGTTTCTTTAAATTGCTAATTTTAGCAATTACATAAGAACCATAATTTAGCAATTAGTAGCTTTGACTGTGGTATATCACGGGTGAGATATTTTTTTTCTATATATATATATAAAAAAATGAATATACATACTTTTTGACATTTTTTTCATAAAAAATTATAAATGCAAATAAAAAACGTTTATACATGCATCTAATTAAATAAATCAAGAATTACTTGTGTAATAAATAAATAAAATTTAATTATTAACGATAACTAAAATCAAAATTGAAAAAATCGAGAGATAGATGTAGATTAAGATATTTGATCTTGTAACACGGGTCATTTACCTAGTTATGTTTAATGAATTTTTTTATTAAAGTATTTTTTTAAATCAAATAATAATAGAAAGAGATACACATATAAAATTAATTGCATAAACCAATATTATGTAAGGTTGCACATATTATAATATTATCCAAAAATAAATATTCTTTATTTTAAATATAAAGTTCATCTATATAAAACATACAAAAATTATAGATGAATCTTAAAAATCTCTTTAAAAATTAAATACATGTAAAATAAATTAATAAAAATAATCTCCATTTAAAAAAGGCTAAATAAGCTAAATAAAAAATTACAAAGAAAGAGTATTAATTTAAATATAAATTTTAAAAAGATTATTTTATTTCTTAAAAAACCAAAACTAGAAAACAAAAAAAAAAAAAGAAGAAGAAGAAGAAAGAGACAAGCATTATAGGCTTGACAAGCCAGGCCAGCACACCTGGCTCCTCTAGAAAGGGCTCGCACATGGGCCTTTATTTTGTTTTTAAGCTGATGGAGTGGATGACACGTCATCCATCCTATTTTTTTTTGAAAAAAGAGTCAGACAACGCGTTGTCTAATTTTTCCAAACAATGGCCGGAAAATCAGGATTCATATTGTTTTGGCTTAGAACCTAATTATTTTTTACCCAAAATACCTAGAAACAAATCCTAAACACCTTGATAACCCATAAATGACCTTAAACAACCTAAAAAACTACACAAAAACCCCAAATCAACCCAAAACAAAAAAAAAATCTTTCATAGCTTAGTTTGGTGTTTTAAGCAATTTTAAGATGAAAAAAAAGCTTAAGTGTAACTCTCCTCACCAAATAGAACTCGTAGATACTAACATTGACCAAACACTTCCAAAATCTTTAGATTTACCATCGGAATTTTTTATCAATATTTGCACTACCATTTCGTTGGTAAAAAATTACTGATGGAAAGTCTCCGTCGGTGAACCTCTCATCGGTAATCTTTTTTCGTAGGTAAGTCCATTGTTAATAAAAAAATATTATTATCGATGGATTTACCGACGGAAAAAGCGAGCAAAAAAAAATATTTCATTCCATCGGTAATTTCCTCGGAAACAAACCGTATGTAATTCTGTCGGTAATTATTTAAAAATATATTTTACAAAACTATAAAATAATTAAATTAATATTAATCAACACTCTATAATACTCAAAATGCTTGGAAAAAAGAAGAAAATCAACTAAAAAAATTTGCAAAAATAAATAACACGAAAAAGTAAATTTAACTAAAAAAATTCATATGAAAAAAATTTAAAAATCCTATAAATAAATCAACTAAAAATTGATCTCATATGAAAAAACAAATCCTACAACAACATTCATACAATTATTAAGAACAAAAACAATTAAAAATAAAATAAAAAACAAATATAGTGAAAAAAACACAAAAAAAGAAGAAATTTTTTTTTTACCTTAATGTAGTTGTAAATATTTGGTAGTATAAAAAGGAGGTGAATGGTAGACTTGGTAGAGAAAAAAGGAGCTCAAAAAATTTGGGTGGGAGAGAAAAACAATTAGAGAGAATAAATTATAGAGAGAGAAGTGTTATAGAAAAATTTAGAAGGAAGAAAGAAAAAAATGGAGTGAAAGAAAAAAAAATTGGATAGAAAATCAAGAGAGAAAAATCATTATGCAATGATAAAAAAGAAAGGATAAAAAAAGGTCCTTCCACCAATTAAGTAAAATCAAGAGAGAAAAAACATTATGTAATGATAAAAAAAAAAAGGATAAAAAAAAAGTCTTTTCACCAATTAAGTCTCAAATAAAATTAGTTTGATCAATTTAAGATATAATTAAGTCTTTACACCTAATTAAATCCTTTAATTGAACCTAAATTAATTCTTAAACATAATTAAATCTTAATTTGACAAATGATTAAATCAAATTAGCCTATTAAAAATCTAATTATGTCTTTAGGCTTTATTTTTATGCAGATTCATCTAATAATAATTTAATTTGATCTTTAATCTGCATTATCTCTTCAGTTTTAGGTACAATAAGGTATAATTATGCTCCAAATTTGTTCATAATTCCAGCATGATTTTTCTATATATATTAGAGATCTTCTTCGGCCAGCTTTTGCCACATCTCCAATCCTCTTGCTAATATTTTTTATTTTGAAAAGAAAAAAAAATGTAAATTTAAAAAATAACACAGAAATGGGTTATGACAATGTTAATTAATATGAAGTAAATTCTCTTTTTAGTTTGTAATTAACATAAATGTAGTTCTACTATCCTTGTGAATTGTAAAGAACGCAAGGATAATATTGACTATGTTTTAAGTTTTCTCAGCATTACCTCTTGATTTTAGTTTATTTTAAATTATCATCATGAGTTCATTTATATTATCTAAAAAAATTGGCGTACGTGTACTGTAAAGAAATGAAATGAATATTGTGTTGATGTTAGGCATGCTTGAGGCTGCCATGGTTAATTTGAGATCATTTGAAGAGTTACACATATGTTAATTATACAAAGTGGTAAAGATAAAAATATAAAGGAAACTCTATTAAAATTTTAATATCAAACACACACACCACTCATTTTTCAAGAAAAGATAAAGTTAAATTGAAATTGGTGTATTTAAAAACACGGGGTGTTAGAGATGAGATTGAAAGGATCGGGATTACAACAAGTTTATCCAAAATATAATGGTTTGATCTCGGTGTTGAAATTTTTATGTGTGGATTTTGTTAGTTGTGAGATTGGTAATGAAATTATTTTTAAATGTAAAACAATTATTTTTTTTATGTTTTGACATTAATTTATTGCGTGAATGGTTTTAATATGCAATTTTGCTATGTATTAGTGTTTTTACAATTTACCAATCCTATTTATGAAAAATGTATAATTATCGAGCATTATTATAGGGTGTGATTAGTAAATAATAAAATTACTTAATATATTACATCATTGTGTTAAGAATATCTTGAAATTTATTTTTCTCAAAGTTTTGGCATGCATTAGTGTTTTTATTGTTTCTTGATCCTACCCATGAAAAATATACTATTAACTGACATTGTCATATGATATGATTAGAGGTGATAAAATATTTAATGTATTACATCATTGCATTTAAAATATTTTCAAAGATTGCTTTCACTGTAGTTTTGTAATGAATTAATGATTTATTGTTTACATATCCTACCTATGGAAAATACATTGTCATTGAGTATTATCATAGGAAGTTTGTTAATGAATAATAAAATTACTTAATATATTATATTAGTATTTTTAAATTTTTTCCAAGATTGTTTTCTATACAATTTTTCTTTTAATAAATGTTTTGTTGTTTAAATTATAGATTCATATTATTATTTTTTATCATCTCATTAAATTATAATAGTTTTTTTTTTCAGTCAGGTCCACGCTCCAGATATTGTTTTTTACTTCTTTAAAATACACTTATGTCACACGCATAACACACCACACAAATCTTGTATGGTCTAAAATCGATCAAATCTCTAGATAAAAAAGAATGTTTTTAGCTTCTTATTACTAAGAAAAAAAAAGTTTAAGAAACAATGATATATCAATGAAACACTAGGGCCGAATGTTATACCACAAAGGAAGAGTGTTGCATTATAGAAGTCAAGTGTGTGGGAGAATAAACACTAGCTAGTATCTTACTGTCTAGCAGCAGTATATATGGAGAGCTCGTAAAGCTTCATCAATCAAAATCAAAGAAGCTCCAAAAGAACAAAAGCATGTCCCCTCCTTCTACATGGATATGTGATTTATTCCGTACAGGGACTCCCGAAATTGTTTAGGCTTCATTAATGCTTGAAAAGGAAATAGAATGCAGATGAGGACTGGGTGTGAGTCTGGCAAAGGACAATTCTAGAGTAGATTCAACCATCGGCTTGCTTTGCTGTTTCCCTCTTCATAAGTTAGCTGGAGACACACTTGTGCCATAACTTGGTGTATTTGGAAGCTTTTTTCATGGAGTAAAAAAAGAGAAACAACACTATCTAATTTCTGTTTCGCTAAAAATTCAGTGGTATAACTAATACACACACACACACGCGTCTGCCATGCCTTTTCCATTCCCATAGAAGATCCTAATTTTGGTTTTGCAATTTTTGTTTCAAGGGTAGAAAATCAAAAGAAAGTAAAAGTTGATATGTTATAAATACACGATCGCGTCAGATCCTACTCACTAGTGATTGCTGACTTTGCAAATCGACATGACGAACATTTTTCTAGGTTATCAAGCATATAAATTAAGATAATATATATTCCAGATCGATCGATGGCTGAGTATATTTATTCACAAATGTTCGAAACATTGGGGTTTTAGTAGCGTATTAGTTTTTTTTCACCCTAAAGTCAAATTATTATTTTTTTCAATTTAAAAAAATATAAAAATATTAGAAAATTAAGGTTTTGATTCATACCAGATGAAATATTTTTAAAATACTTAAATGGTGACATATTACATGATATTTTTTTTAAAAAAAAAATTTGAAACGACAATACATTGGATTGATTCGAACCAACTATAATTACCATGCGAAACCCGCAATATGAGTATTAGATAGTGATAAAACCATGGAACTCGTAGCAAGACATAATAAGAAGTTAAATTATAACCAAATATTGAAGATCATAAGTGAAAAAAAAAAACAATTAATTCAAAAAATGTGATAAAAAATAAAACCGACTTGAATAAACCTATATCAATGGTCGGCACAATGCCTTGGGATGGGACAAAATTTTTAACCTAAAAACAAATTAAGGAAACACCGAATTTCCAAGTAAGTAAAAGAAATTCAATACTCGAGTTATTAAGTAGATTGAGTTTAATAAGTGTAGTTTTAATCTAACCCCAAATTAATAACATGAAAAATCAAGTAAACCCGGATGAATCCTCTAAACTAGGGTTAATTTTTCAAAATCATAACTCTTGAAATCTTAGACTTGGACTCAAGCAAAAAGCTCAATTCTCAACCAATTTAATTTCAAATGATAGAATTAGAAGAAAAAAATAGTACTAAAAGGAATGAAGACCAAACATGAAAAAAAAATGATGATGAAATTGCAATAAATAAATAAAATTTATAAGCCATCTCAAAACAAAAATAAAATCAAAAGTGTTGGGGATCGAATTTGAGAGATGAAAAACTAAAGGAGGATAAAATTGAGAAAATACTCCAATTTGAAGTGATTTTTTCAAATAAAACAATTGCAACTCAAAGAAAAGGGGCTAAATCTAAACAAAAAAGAATTGAATGGTTGTGATTTTTTTCATAAACAGCGTGCAAACCAAGGTAGAAGAGAGAGAATTGAAAAGGGAAAAATCAATGTGGCGTCAAACTAAACAGAATCACCATACACGTGCTACCTAGGTAGGCAGAGAACGCTGAGACTAATCAAATGACATGGTAGAATATTTTTTTCTACCACTGGAGTCAACCACTTGCATTGCCCAGATACGATGGAGTGGCTGACACGCTAACATGTGCTATGCATGTGGTAGCTGTATCAAAAGACAACATTATTCTCAAGACCAAATAATTATTGTGAAAAAACCATTATGAAATGATGAATAAATCCCTATAAAGATGCTTTGAGAATTTTGATTGTAAAGGCGATAAAGTTATTAAATTATGTTTAAAAAAGTGAAAAATCAAGAATGTCCTTAGCCATAGTTAAGTTATATCTTGTTTTTAAGGGTATTGAAGTAAATTCATTGTACAAAAAATTTAGAAAAAGTCAAAGATACCCCTCAACAATTCTAGAATAACAAATGATTTATGTGAAAATACAAATATAACCTTATAGGCCATTTCATTGAGTTTTTTTAGAAGGCCAGAAATATAATTCTGCTATTATAATCCCTGAAGAATCCAGTACTTTTTTTATTATTATAAATATGAACCATTTTGAAGATTTCTTTGTGATCAATATACAAATTTAAAGTAGTTATTTCACCTGATTTAAGAAATACCCGATTCTAGGACAAACAGAAAAAAAAAAATATAGGTTACTTGGTTATGAGGTTTCATCAAGTCAATATGCTTATAAGTTCATTTATAACTATATTCTAGGGTATGGCTGAACTAAAAATCCAACCAAGATTAAATTTCAGGTCAACCTATCGGATCAAAGTTCGGACTTGACAAATTAATTAAACAAATTAATTTAAAAGTGTAGAAGATAACATGGGTCTATTGGAAGCAACAATTTTATATTGTGCTGCCTAAGATTCATCATTTCTTTTTTACTTTTTCCTGCGTTTCATTGTCATCATGCTGTCACTATGATTTAAATGAGATGCTATTATTATTAACTCTCGAAGCATTTAGCAGCGGATAGTGGTGCCGAGTTCTTACCCTTTTTTTTTGGTTAGGTATTAAATACAGGGGTGGTACACACTAAGTTTTGTTCGACTCCCTACGCCCTCTTTTAGTGTATTTAATAATAGTTCATGAACTCGTAGTGATATTCACACTCTTTCCAGTGCCTCAACACTAATTCATAAATTATCCTAATTAGTACTAATATGTAACTTTAATTACAAGTCGTGGATAATTAATCACCGAGCCCATGAAAATAATTAAGGGATATCTCCATCTTTTGAAGCACTGAGTCCCACTAGTTAGATAATGGTTGGTGCAAGTTTAACAGCCTTAGTTTTTTAAGGTAAAATCTAACTTCCTTTTTCCTCCATTAAGAACATAGTGATGGCAATTTCTAAGCTTGTGCTGTGTAGCAGCTTTAATAGGGCAGGATGACGTTCTCTTAGAACTTTGTGTTGCTTCGATTATGTAGTGTTGAGCTACATCTAAATCCTGTGGAATACGCAGCATTACACTACGGGTCTTATAGTTTAAAAGGTTACGGTGTGGTATTGCTCTGTCAAAAAGCTAACAACTATTTTTATGGCCATTTTTGCAAGTACTTTTGGAATCTGAAAGAGTTCTTGTAGACTACTGTCACATTGTATAGAGAAAAATAAGAGCGATGAAAGAAAATTTGAAACAAAATAAACATTAGCTATTTGATCGTAAAGGGTCAGGATGGAAGTTTCTGAAAATCATAGAATTGATATTGAGAAAATTTAATCTACAGGGGCCAAAGTCGAACATTTCTGAAGTTACAAGAGCTAGGAAAATAATTTAATCATACGTGTTTACCCTTAAACGCATCCTCCTTTTCCCTAATTTAAGTTAGGAAAATAATTTACAAATAAATTACCTGTACGCGAATTCTCATAGAAATTGATATGTCAATCTTCAAGTGATAAAATATAAGTTTCATAAATTATAAATAATTATTGTTTTAATAAGAAAAAACTAATACCGCACGTAGGTTCTATGAAAACCCTATATAAAAATTTATTTATATAATTGTAGTCTCTTCATCAATTTGCATCTTTTGAGAGTTCGAAATGGTCTTCCAACAAAGAGAATGGCGTCTGAAAAATGAACCAACTAATTAAAATGCTTAGTTTATTCAATAAACTTCAGGCAGGGAAGTTCCCAGAAGAAATTGCAAAGCCTTGAGGTATTGGATTAATACAGAGCACACCATAAACTTTACTGCGAGCATTCATGGCTGTTGATCGGCGTACATGGTTTTGAGAAGTGGCTCCATGGTGGGGATTTGTGGATGAGAAGGAGAGCACCAAAACTAGTTTTACAGCTATATCGTGGAAATTACTGCAGACTGCAGCTCCTACATCATTAGTGGGCTAAAACTTTCCTTGTTTTTTTTTTTTTTAGTTTTTTTTAGTTAATGTGGTTGTCCGGGCCAGCTTGCGCGCACCTCGACTAATCCCACGGGCCCTGAAGTTAACGACCATGTAAGCCTCCAGTGGCCATTATATGAGCAACCACAGGGCTCGAACCTGAGACCACAAAGAAAACAAACTTTTTAATCCCAAATTCTTACTACTGAACCACCACTTATATTTCCTCTTATTATTTTTGTTCTGCAAAAAGGTGGCCGAAACTCGAAAGAGTCATAATTAATTAATGGGCTGATTCTATCTCTAAAAGGTACCTTTTATCCAAATTTTATATTAATTTTTATTCAAACCATGCCTCGGCAGCAACATTTTGGAGAGGGAAAAAAAAGCTTTTTGATAAACAAAAAATTTGTCCTCTCATCCTACAAAAGACACCAACACATGCATCAATTTAATATTCTTGAGCCTACTTTATCTTCCTATGAATACAGGCCATCAATTGACACTCCGAAGCAATTTATTCTCAAGCAACTAATATATAGCTTCGAAGCAGGTAATCAACTTCAGAAGGTTCAAGCCTTTAGTCCCTTGGTAATAACCGTTTCTCTCTAGTGCATATACTTGGCACCCCCAACAAAATATATCTTCAAGGCATGGAGATTGATCAATCAGCAATTCAAGAGAAGGCCAGGCCTTTGACTCGCGCACGGGGCTTGCTCAAGGCCTTGCCTGGCAAGGCCGAGGCTGAGGTTATAGGGTTTGCAAAGAGCGTAAGAAAACTTGGACAAGATGACCCAAGAAGAATCATCCATTCCCTAAAAGTGGGACTAGCTCTCACACTGGTGTCCTCGATATATTACTTGAGGCCTCTCTATAAGAGCTTTGGGGAAGCAGGAATCTGGGCTGTGCTAACAGTGGTGGTAATTTTTGAATTCACCGTAGGTAAGTCGATAGATAGGACTTTAATATTGCTTTATATTAACTCAAAACGATTCCACGAGTTGTCGAATAATGTATTTCCGTCTCAATATTGTTGTTTAGGTGGAACATTGAGCAAGAGTTTGAATAGAGGTTTCGCAACATTACTAGCTGGAGCTCTAGGGCTTGGAGCTCAACACCTGGCCAGTCTCTCTGGAGAGAAAGGACAGCCCATTGTCCTTGGAATTCTTGTCTTCTTATTAGGTATGTTGCTTATACATATACAGACAAAAGCACTTCTGGTAAGACAATCAGTATTAATCCAAGTCACTCTGGGTACTGTATGCAGCTGCAGCATCTACATTCACACGATTTTTCCCGCGAATCAAAGCTAGATATGACTATGGAGTCTTGATATTTATATTAACATTCAGTTTGGTGTCTGTTTCTGGGTATCGAGTTGAAGAACTCTTGGTGTTGGCAAGTCAAAGACTATCAACAATACTAGTGGGTGGGGCAATATGCATAGTTGTGTCCATCTGTATTTGTCCTGTTTGGGCAGGTGAAAATCTTCATAACTCGGTTGCTTCCAATATAGAAAATCTCGCAAGCTACCTTGAAGGTTAGTGTGGTGACTTGAAAACCATTAACTTAATTCCTTTTGTTTCATCTAGATATTATATTAACTTGAAAGGTCACCCTTAAAAATAAACAAATAAACTCACAGGTTTTGGAGGTGAATATTTTCAGTCCGGTGAAGGTTCCGATAGCGACAGATCATTTCTTCAAGGGTATAAAAAAGTCCTCAATTCAAAACCCACAGAAGAAACCATGGTAAGGACAGTTTCTACTAACTTGCCCTTCTGTCTTGCATGAATGCCACTAACTTATGCACTTTTGTTGACCTTGGTTGGGCGCTCTCTTTACCAATATGTATGCCAGCTTGCAGTACGATTTCTGCTGGCTAGTGCTAAAGTACTAATCAATGAGTGCTCCTAAACATTACTGCAGGCAAATCTTGCAACATGGGAACCTGGACACGGCCGCTTTGGTTTCCGGCATCCATGGAAACAATACTTGAAGATTGGAGCGCTCTCGCGTCAATGTGCTTACCAGATTGAAACTCTTAATGGCTACATTAACTCTGATAACCAAGTAATAATCTATCAAAAAATTTCTCTGACGTTTACAGGAATAAAAGAAAATTAATAGCCAAAATCCCTGGTTTAATTCCATTAGACAAAAGGGGGCCATACTTATGATAAATAATTACTTCCTCTATTTATTACTACAATTCATAAGTATGCACACCATCCATAGTGTTTTGATGAAATCACCCTACAAGGCCGCCTTTTAAAGATACTTCCACTAAGAGCGTCACATAGGCAGGTTCTATAAAGAAACAAATGAAAAACAAAAAGATAAATGGATTCTTTTCTTCTTTCTATAGCTTATCAAATGAATGACTAATGCTGTAAAACACTAAACATATTATGCTACTCTTTCCAGGCACCCCTAGAATTCCGATGCAAAATCCAAGAATCATGCACACAGATAAGTGCAGAATGCGGCAAGGCACTGAAATCACTGGCCTCGGCTATCAAAACCATGACTTTTCCATCCTCCGCAAATGTCCATGTGGAGAACTCCAAAACTGCGGTCAAGGACCTCAAAATTTCTCTCAAAGCTGTCTCGCTAGAGCATGATCAAGAACTTTTAGCTATTTTGCCAGATGCAACAGTGGCATCGATACTGGTAGAGATTGTTATATGTGTGGAGAAAATATCCGAATCAGTACACGAGCTCTCTAATCTAGCACACTTTAAGAGCGTGGAACCTACTGTGTCACCAGAGAAACCCCAATTACTTCACCGAGGAGCCATAAATCCTGTTTTAGAAGGTGACAGTGACCATGTCGTTATTACAATACATGAAACGTCAACAGATTCTCAAGAAAATGAGAATCCTAAGGCACCAAAGGTTGGCCAACGTGTAGAATTGTAAATATTTGTTACTGACAATCGTGTAGCTAGATTCTAGCGTTGGGCTATTTTAGAGGGAAGGGTTGATAATATTGTTAGAAAAAAATTTCCATGACTTCATGGATTCCTTTGCAACAAGTTCTACTAAGAGAGCTAGAAATGGCAGAGGGTTATTAAAAAAGTATTGCTCCTTCTCTTCAGCTATAAATGTGAAGTAAAAACTATCTCATTCCATTGCATCTGCGACCAGCCATCGGGTGATGTTGCGTCATTGTGCAGCCAAAAGGTGATGCTGCATTTTATGGTGTAAAGGCCCTCATGCCGCCAGTTTGCTGGAGACGCAATGTATTTTGATAGTAGTGTTTTCTTTTCTTAATTGGTGCGCTAAAAAGAATAAAAAAATCCGATATAATATAGAATTTTAAAAATAATTTCATATTCACTAGCTAATTACAACTTGCATATACCCACATTATTAATATATATGCAATAGACCCAAGATGCATGTTGGAGCATGAAAAGTCTTCATAAAATGTTTTTTTTTCTATTTGTTTTTTTCACGAAGTAAATCCTTGGATAGCAGCAGGTGCACAGTTTTTGCCTTTAGGGATATTCCATCACATACTGATCATGGACAAGTTGGAGCTTGTAATTGGTGGTATACTTGCATCATAATGGCACACGTTGGACCCATTATGGGCAATGTTTATGAGGTTTCCTCCAGTACTTAACCTAAAACTTAATCTTGAGATCTCAAAAATATACAATTTTATATTAATTTTTTGATTTTTTCCTAAAATAGGGTAGTTTAAAATCTTAATTCTAAGAATAAAATAGTTTTAATCTTATTTCTAATAATAGGGCATTTTATGTCAGGTGGATATATATATATATATCTTTCCATAATTTTGCTTTCTCTATATTTGCATTCTCCTCCTCTAACTAATATTCTTTTTACAACTTAATTCTAAAAAAAAAATTCTATAGATTTTAGAACTGGCCAAGAGAGACACATCCTTTGATGTTAATAAATTTTAATTAAAGAAGTTTTGATACACAACATCTCAATTAAAAAAAAAAAAAAAACTTGAATATGGAAAACATGAAACAGAATACAAATAATACATATTGGGAGTTGAAGTTTGAGTTGTTTCTTACTTAATCCGACTAGAATCAATTATATACAAATTTAACAAATAGGTTATAGACATGATGCTTTCAAAAACAACCTTAAAACCTGTTCTTTTCTAGAATAGTTGTTTAGTTGGCAGTGGTAGTTTTCTTGGCGACAACTTCTTCTTTTTCTTGTTCATTGTTTTAAATTATTTGGTTTTTATTTTGTATCAATAAGTCTAGATCTTGGTATTTAGATCTATATGATCATGTATAGACTACATGTTTTCTCTTCATATTGGGTGTTTTCTCTTTTTGAACAAAGATCTAGTGGTTATTTCTACCTAGATGGAGGAGATTGTTACTATCAACAAGGTATGGTAGTGCAGCCCAGTCCCCATTGATTTACTGTAACTCAAACTCATCAATGTGCGTGAGATACAATTCGTTACTATATAGGTAGCCTACATTTGGGAATTTCATACGTATTTCTTTGTCGTTTAAATTATTGAAATGACTAGCTAGTTGCCTAAGATTATCATATATTGTTATATTGTCAATATTTTTCCAAACAACAAGTTGTAATTCTCTGGATATAATATGAATTTAGTGATTTATTTGTACTTTGTTTAGTACAATAAATAGTAATTTCTTTCTAGAAAAAGGTCATAGGCATCATGGTGGTAGCAAAGCTAAGGATTTTATGTCGGGAAATGATGAAAAGAAAAGAGAAAAGAAAAAAACATTGACTAATTTGAAACTGCATATTGAACTAATGGCTTTTATTTTCGAAGAAAGTTAGAAGCACTAAGAAGGAATAATATATTTATTCTTGTTCAAATTTGACTCTGTCAACCAAATTCTTGTCTTAACCGTACTATTAAGATTTAGACACAGTCTATAGATAAATTACAAACTTATGAATAAAATTAACAAGAGAGAAGAATTAAATGGAAAAATCAATATGTGAGTTTATTCCTTTTGGTTTAATGATAGCTGCGATAATGATAGCACCTTAATTTCTTGTCGATTAACTTTTTTTTAATCAAAGATGATTCATTTTTTTGATAAATCAAGAAGATGGACTTGTTTTCTCTAGAAGAATATTTCATGTGATCACTATTATAATTTATTTTTGACCTCTTATTTTTAAATAAAAAACTAAAAAACAAAATGACAATCAAGAAATAAATAAGAACCAAAATAAATAATAAGGGTTTGAGTCTCTCTCCAAAACAACTTTGTGATAGAGATACAAAGGATAGGGAGATAAGAGATAAGAGGTAAAGAGATAAAATTTAATAATATATGAAAAGATAAGAAGAGAACTACCTATACATAGACCAGACAATCAATTAAATAAATAAAAAAGAGTGATTGGAGTAAAAAAACCAAAGAGAAAATATGCAAAGAAACAAAGAGAAGAATTCAAGAGAGAAATCACAAAAACATTAAGAGAAATAAAGGAAATATTATAAGAGAATAAAGAAAATTAAAAAAAAAAAAGGATCACTATAGAAAAAGAGGATAGAAAGATTAAAAAGAACAAAAAGAAACCCTTACTAGAAAAAAAATCACCACCCTTATCACTACTAAAAACAGGGGCCATTAGCATCTGAATTTAGCAACGGATAATTCCGTTGCTAAATTTAGTAACAGATTTGCAACGGATTACATATATATTATTTTTTTAATATTAGCAACAGACTTTAGCAACAAAAAATCCGTTGCTAAAAATAATGTAAAGTTTGCAACGGATTATTTGTTGCTAATTGAAAAAATAATTATTTAAATATTAATATAAAACAAAAATTATATAGACCGTTGATTACTTTTGATATGATAAAATCTCAACCGTTTAATTTTACTGCCATTACTAATTCAACACCTGCAGTTGAAAATTAATTAATTCCCAGTCTCTTCGTCCCTAATGCCCCCCCTTCTTTTCTAAACAGATAAAACAAAACCAACAGTTGAAAATTAATTAATTCTCAGTCTCCTTCGTCCCTAATAACATCCATAACTGTAGAAAAATCACCCTCTCTTCATCGATTTGATTTTCTTTTGTCCCAAACTTTTCAACTTCTTCTCATTCGTCTTCAGCATCGTTAATTTTTTTTTTCTTCATCTTCTTCTCTTTCATCTTAACAGTTTCAATCTTTCTCTGTAAACCACCAAAAACACAGACCCATGGCAACATTGCACCAGACCCATCATTATCACCCTTTCTCTTTGTAAACGGGTTGGGATTTGCACTTTCTTCTTCAATAAATCAAGTAATTAATTTAGAATTTATGTTTTTCTCCGTTGCAATTTAACTTACACTAACAAGTTTTAACCTAACTTTCACAATCTCAGTTGTTGTTCTATCGTGTAGATTCATCTCGCTCAACTATAACTCAAGAACACAGGTAACCATTTTTTTTTTATCGATACTTTGAATAATGGTTTTAGGCTATTAATTTGATAATATATATAAGGTATATGAAATGTTTTTAGCATGATCTATAACCTTATTATGCATGTTTAATTGAAAATTTATCGAAACCCCCAATTTAATTTTTAGGGTTACAGTTCATAAATTGAATGATTCTAGGCAATTGGACCAATGCTGGTAATTCATGTGTCTAGAAGAGAGTGATTGATGGAAATTATGCATGTTTAATTGAAAATTTATCAAAACCCCCCAATTTAATTTTTAACAAGTAGTCTTACTGATGCTGGGTGTTCTTTAGGAGCAAGGTGGCTGGTTGAATTGAGTGTTGTTAATGTACTTTAGAAACGTTTTATCTGTCACAGCTAACACCATCTTTCTATCTAAAAACTGATGTTTTTCTTACTCATTGATTTCTTGATCCAGTCATTGTTAAATTTGTCTCTGTGCTTGATGTTTCGAGGTAAAAATCATTTAGAATCCACAGTTTATAAACATGGAATCTTATAGCAGCTACTGTTTTGATTGGTTTTTTTACAGAGGGTCTTATATTCACGAGAACCATTTGGGTTATGTTTTCATATTGCTCCATGGATCACATGTCAGCTAAGGTTTTACATGGTATGAACTTGTGTATCACTTCAAGTAAAAACTAACTTCTTCAATCAGGTGTTAGCTCTGCAGTTTTTTTGTGTAATTTATTTTTCATGCCTTGAGAGATCCTTTGCCAGTTTGGGCTTGTATGCATTCCTTTGAGTATTTAATGTTAGAAATTGTTTTTATTTTATTTTTATGTATTTTTTGCAAGTAGGATAGACTCCTGTATTAATCAAGTTTAGAATTCTTTATGGTGGTAGATGGTTGATTTAGGAGCTACCCGTGCTGATATTATTTCAGTTTTTCATAGTTTAACTTGAATTTGTTTTAAAGACTAGCAATGGTTATAGCTTGATGGGTTTAACATACTGTTTATGTTTTTTATTTTTCCAGCAATATGAATGGCTTATTGGATCACAATATAAACCATAGAGTTGGCTAAGTCTGATTGGGTTGCAATAAGAAAACCTCCACCTTGGGTCATTGATTCTTGGGGCTTAGGTAAGTCTATTTTGCTCCATTTTTTAATTGTTGCTTCATTATATCATGCTTAATTTGTCTGTTGAAAATAATCTTAATTATTTTGTCAACGTTTACCTATGAAGCTGAAAATGATCTTAATTATTTTGTCAACATTTACCTATGATTCCTTAAAGTCTGGATATGGCACTGAAAAGATTTTTAACTGTAAGAATGTCAAATCGATAATGGTGATTTCAAGAATGTTTAATGAGGTTACTGAATTTATCTGCTGTCTGATTGATTTTTTTCTCTTATAATAATTTGTTCCATATCATTGCAGATATCAGAAGTGGTAAATAGTATGAAAGACTTGATTGATTATAGCCGAGAAACAGGAACTGGACCAATGGGTATGTTTAACGAGTTCTTACTTGGGCTATTATTTTATTATTTTCACTTTTATGTTGGTGATTTTTTGAAGGTGTCCCTGTGAATGTTTCCTACAAAAATTCATGCCCATGGTGTTGCTGCTATGATAATCATACTTATCACCATCATACCATACTTGTTTTATGTTGTCATGTTGGGCACTGAATTATTTATTTAATTATTTTGTTTCAGAGAGTTTGGCCAAGTTCCCTCAGAGGACAGGTTCTTCATCTGGGTTCCATAGTCAAGCTCCATAGCCTGAGGGACAGCAGCAGCAGCAACTGCAAACAATACCCTAGAACTCAAATAGTGATCGAAGTTCAGCCCAAGTCCCAATGCAAATCACTGCTAGCAATGGTATGGCTAGTGTAAATAACTCACTCACCACAGCATCTACAACCATGTCTGCCAGCACTATTTTGGGGCTTCTCCACCAAAATTCAATGAATTCAAGACACCAAAATTCTATGAATAATGCAAGCAGTCCCTATAGAGGAAACTCTGTTCAGATTCCATCTCCTGGTTACTCCACCTCGACCACTATATCATGATTCATCTTGTGTCGATCCACAATATCTTGGTTCGTCTCCGCAACCAGCATCATGATTGTATCTTTTGTTGTTTTTTTTTAATTTTATTTCAACTTATTTGTATTCATGCAAGTTTAACTAAATTTTTATAATATGTATATTATTTTTATTCCATTTTTTATTAGTGATACATTTATTTTTAATATTAATTTATGTTGGTTATATATATTCCACAATTTTTAAAATATTCATAAATAATTAATTAAACAAATTAAAAGTCATTTTGATAAATAAATAAAAAATTAATTTAATAAAAATAATATAGTCAGCAACGGATTATCCGTTGCTGATTGTAAATAATTCATCAATCAGCAACGGATAATCCGTTGCTGATTCACAAAACCAACAACAGATTTTCCGTTGCTAAAATTAGCAACGAAAAATCCGTTGTTGATTGTAAGCAGCAGAATTTCCGTTGCTGCAAAATCAGCAATGGACAAATCTGTTGCTAAAAAATCAGCAATGACAAATCTGCATCCGATTTTTACCGTTGTTGATTTCGTTGCTAAATTGTTTTAGCAACTGATTTTAATGTTATTTGCAACGGAGTAGTTAATTGCTAATTACTATATTTTTTAGTAGTGTATTCTTCATATTCTCTTTCATAACTAGATTATAATGACAACAACAACAATAACTCAAACTTAGCCTCCTTTCTTACATCTCTCGTGACATTACCACGATATAAACTTGGCCTCCATTATAATTCCTATCCTCTAAAAACCAAAACCAACCTTTCTTCTCTCTTCTAAGCTTGTGAATTCTTCCTCAACTTATGGCAACAACCACCATCTTCATCTAGATCGAATCACCGATCAACACTATCTTTCCCAACTCATAGCAACAGCCATAATTTTCATGATATCATAAAAAAAAATAGATCGAGAAAGGAAAGAAACAAAAAAATTTGAAATTTTCTCAACCTCAATCTTTACTTGTAGGTGGCGGTGGACTACGCTTCCTTTGTATGAAGGAGAAAGAGGAGAAGGATTTCATGATCCACTGACTCACTCTCCTCCCCGTCTCGACGACACGTTTAACAATGCTCTGTAGTCCACATTGTCTGTTCGCGTGTGCAACCCATATACTGCCACTAACACTTCCATTTCAGTAGTTTTTGACACTATCAGACCAGTTCTAGTAACCTCTAACCAACCCCAATCACTCCTAGAGGTCAATTTCAAACCCTAATACATTGATTTATTTGTTTTGAGTTTGTAATATGCTATAAATTTTCATGAGTGTATGTGTTTGTTGGTTATTGTGAGATTTGTGTGGTGACACTGTAAATGTTTAAGATTCTGATTTCCTCTTGTGTTATGTTCCTAAATCAAATAATTGACTCGATGATGGTATAATGTTTAAAAGTTTATCCCATTGAGAAGTTGACACATTGCTATTTTCAAATATATAAATAAAAGTTTTATTTTGTTTTGGTCAAAGAATTGACTCGAGGATGATTTAATCTTTAAAAGGTTATGTCCCTGAAAAGTCAAGACTTTCTCATTTTAAAAATGTAAATAAGATTTTTATTTTATTTTGATCAAATAATTGAGGATGGTATAATCTTTAAAAGGTCTATACTAGAGAAGTCGAGACTTTGTTGTTTTAAAAAATGTAAATAAAAAGTTTTGTTTTGTTTTTATCAAAGAATCAACTCGAGGATGGTATAATATTTTAAAGGTCTATACTCGAGAAGTCAAGAGTTTGTTGTCTTTGAAAATAAAAAAACATTTTTTTTGTTTTTATCAAATAATTACCGAGTATGGTAAAATCCTTAAAAAATGTTATGTCCTTATGAAGTTAAGACTTCAATATTTCTATATATATAAAAAAAAATACGAATACTTTGTTGTAAATATAACTTGGTCATTTTTTGTGAATATTTAAACCTTGCAATATGTTTCATCTTACAATTGTGAGTTGAATTGGGTGGGGTCAACTTGACCTCACTAAAACTCATTGAATATAAGTGAAGGCTTTTGATCTTATTTTAGGCATAACATAAAAATCATGCTCAAACCTAATTTATCATTCACCATCCTTTTGGGTTCAATGCTTGTATTCTAAAAGTGATCATTGGGTCATACTATCAAGCCTAAGTTCAAAATCACTATTTTAGGATTGGTTTTAATTTAGGCAAAAAAAATTAGCGAAGCACAATAGGTACCTTTATCATTAAAAACTAAAAACAATACAACTTACGTTAAATATGATGTATATGGTGATAGTTATCTCTCTTATTACATAATCAGCTCTTTAATTACAACTTTAAAAACTAGTTAAGATTTCTATTTATCATACCCATTTTTAACCCCCCTCAATAATTTTTAGAAATATTAAAAAATGTTTTTAAAGAAAACAATATTCAAAGCCATTTTCAAATCAAGCTTGTAAAATTTGTTAACTAATAATAACAAAAAAACAAATTGGAATTAAATTGGACATGATAAATTTTCAAAATTTATTTGAGATGCATTGTAAGGGATGCAATTGAAAAGAAATTGGTTAAAATTAAAAGAATTAAAGGACCAATGATAAAATGCTAAATTGGCATGGTTTGTGAGGTCCTATTTATTCAATCAAATACTTAATTGAAGAAAAATTATGATTTAATAGCCAATCCAACCAAATTTGAACAAATTAAAGATCGAGGGACCAAAAGGTATAAGGTAGAGATTTGAAGATGCCATTAGAATTCAACCAAAGACCCAACTATGAAGGAATTCCATGATTTGGTTTGATTTGTCCTCAATTGCATGAGTTAGAAGCGATGAAGGACTAAAGTATAAAATACGCTAAAAATCAGGTATCTATTTGGACACCTTAAACACTGTCATTTTGGTCATGGTGTTTAAACCCATTTTATTTTTTTCTTTCCTCATTTATGCAAACAATGTATTTTCGAACCAAACCAAAAAAATCGAGCCAAACCGGAAAAAAACCGAGCCAAACCAGAACCAGTTGGTTTGAACCGTTTTTTGTTCTAAAAAAATCGAACCAAACCAAAACCAGTTGGTTTGAACCGGTTTCGGTTAGGTTTTGGTTTTTAGAAAAAACCTGTTTGGTTAATTTTTTTTATAAAAACCGAACCGAAAATGATCACCCCTATTCTAAACCCTTTCTAAGGCTATCAGCTTTTTCCTCATAATTGAACAGTTAAGAATCAATTGTGTTCATCCTAGGGTTCACAAGGCACCAAGTGCCTTTTTATATTGACCCAACATTTCCCCTATAAAAAAGTTGAGTACGAGTAAGAGTAAGAGTAGGGAGAGAAGAGAAATAATAGGAAGAATTATGAGAGAAAGGATACATAATTAGAAAGAAATAGTAAGAGAGAAACCTGTAGAGTTAGGGTTTTGTGAGAAGTAGGATGTGAGATTAGAGAAAGAAGAAACACAAAAAGACAAGAGAAAATCAGAGAACTAGGGAAGTCTAGAAACCTTAGAAATTTAACAATAAGTTGAAATTTCATTTTGGCTTACGTATACCAATTTCCTTCTATACATGTTCATATTCATGTACAAGTCTTTTATCTCTAATGTTTCTATTTATATTTATTTATGATTTTATGCATGTTTATGTTCTTTATATGCAATGTTTTTACTTCTGTTACTTTATCATCCTATAATGCATATGATTTGCATCCATGATTTTTTCTATGTGTTTGTTTCCTGGATGTTTCTTTTTATGTTTGGTCATTATCCTTTATACATGTTTTTGTTTGTTAATTGTTAGGTTTGTGTGCTTGTAAGTTTTATAGGTTATTCTTATTGTTGATAAATTTAAAAATACTATTTTACTTCTTTATAGTTATATGTCAATCTAAAAATACTATATTTTATAAGTGTGTTGGTTCATTTGTTCTCTTTGTCAATATAAAATTACTATATTTTTTTAGTGTGTTGGTTCATTTCTTCTCTTATTATTGATCTTGCATTTGTGAGAGTTAACTAAGAATATCAATGTAGTAACTATCAGTGTAGTAACTATAAGGGTTTTATTGTCAAAAAATTAAACTTTTATTCCTTAAAGTTCTTTGAATGTGTTGTGGTTACAAAAACATTTAATTTGAACTTGTTAGTATTGTTTGTTATGATTTCTTTTCCTGTCCAATGGCTATAATATTTTCTATCTATCATTGTTTTTGTAACCTTTAAATAATCTAGACAATATCTTTCTATGTTTATAGTTTCTATGTTCAATTTGTGACTAGGATTGCATTATAGCTTTGATAGCTATAGGTTAGGGTTTCTTCCTTTTAGTCAGTTGAGTCAAAACCTAACCAAAGAAGTTTTCTATTAAAAAAAACCTATTTATTTCCCAAGTATATTTTGAATCAAACTTAAAATAGCCATGTCTTCCTTTCTCCCTTGTATTTTAGGGCCAAGAGCACTACGAGTTCTAGATAGATATCCAGAGGCTTACTTCCGAACAACAAAGACAATCAAGCATACAATAAGCAAGAAAACTAATGGGATTTGTTATCGATCCAAATTTAATGAACTTAAAAACCTCTCCAGAAGATCTCTTTTAACATACCTGGACATAATAACTTCTTGAACTCACTCTAGAAGAGGAGACTTACTTCATGGACTCATTCTATGAGAAGAGTCCAACTCTATAAGCTTGTCCTAAGCAGTACGCCTGAATCCATCTTTTATCTTTAATAAATCCAGTCAACTTGCTCGAGCCCAGCTCATTCTTAGAAATTTTTCCAGAACCTCACGCAAGTCTATCAGCATTTTATATTTATCCAATACGTATTATTTTGAGTAGAACACAACTCAAAATATTACAAGATTGAAATTGCACTTTAGTTCATCCTCTTCACAAAAAGATAAAACTCATTGACTATAAATACACCAAAAATCCTTCAAACGCCAGGTTTACAATCTTTTCATTCTTAACATTCATAACATATATATTTTCAAAGTTTATCTTTCTAAAATATCATTCTATTTTTTCTCTCTATAAAATTATTGTTTTAAATATTTAAGAGTCCACATCCATCAAATGAAAAAAATTTCAGATACCAACTATATATTAACCATCTAAAATTTTTCGAGCAAGCTATCATTCACCTAACTAACAAAAACAGATCAAATTATTTAAACTAAATAATTAACTAACGTATAAACATAATGAATTTTTGTTATATCGTGACATCTACGTTCGAGTTGTTTCCTCCTATTCAAGAGCTTTGGATTTTCTGATCAGCCAATTGAGTTTGGCAGCCAGATGAATTAAGGAGACATTGACAGAAGCCAGGAGTTTAGCCAATCCCATCAAGTTGTACGTAGTACGTACTCGTACTTTTGGCCAGTTTAATTCAACTTTAAGCACGTGGAATGGAATATCGACAAAAGGTTATTTGTAAGACATGACTGGTGGTCCTCCTTTGATTTCAACTGTCAATTTTCTAGAAGCAATACTTGAATAGCATTAAAAAAAAATTAAAAAAAAAAAAGATTTCAGGCTGTTTTTAATGCAATAAAATCATCAATAATAATTTCATAATAACCTCAACTAAACTAGTATTGTGAGGATAATAGCGCATTCTAAAAATTACCTTGCTTAATAAGAAGGCAAAAGAAAATGTCTTCCCATGAAGAAAATGAAAGATTAATTGTTGAATATCCTAAAAAAATAATTAAGTTAATTAAAGGAACAACGAGTTCAAATCCATAAACTAGTTTGATAGAAATCCACACACACAAACCAAGGAGCACGTTCTTGTCACATTTTTTTGTCTGCTGGTTCTAGTTATGGCAATCCAATAATGACCGTGTTTGAAGCCTCAACTGTATTAATAGTTTAACATGTTATAATTAATTGAATAACTACATGTGATATTATTATATTTATATAAATATATATTTTAATTATTTTTAATATTTTATAATATTATATTAATAAATTTAGACTAAAATAAAATTTATGGAATAAAAATATTTTTCAAATAAATTTATAAAATTATTATTGGGATTTCTATTGCATCAAAACATTTTTATTTTCTTTAGACCTATAAAAATTATCATATATTATATCTTTTTGTATGAAATGAAATGATTGTTCTTATAAATTGTGGTATAAGAGATACCTAGAAGTAATATGTGGGTGCTTGTCATAAGACATGTACACTAAATTGACCCGCATGAGAATTTCATTTGAAGAGATCACTTATGTCTATGAAAAGGCTTATTTGACAGTTGTGTAAGTGATTCTTAAACTTGAGATTACTAATCATTTTATATAGAAAACGTTATGCTTTCAAATCTTATTCAAATAATCAATTACTATTCTATAAAGAACAAACATGATTTAACATAACAGACACACTTCATACTTTAATGTTAAATCAGAACATTGTTGATGAAAAGATATTAATTACACTGAAAAACCGGTCACTGAAAGGATAGTCAAACCACTAATGACTTTTCTAATATTTAAAGGATCATGACATGTTACTAGATATTGCACTTGATCTTCAAATATAAATTAATCATTTATTTAATTAATAATAAATTAAATTGTTTAATTTATTTAATTCTATTTAATTGGAATTATACTTTATTTTTGGATCAACATATTAGAAATATAATGGGTCACACACATGAAAAACTATTAGTCAAAAATTAAACTATGATGATTTAATTAAGTATGACTTGATTAAAATATATTTTAAAAATTAATTACCTAGAATATAATTAATACAAAGATTATATTTCTAGACCTTAAAAAATCAAGTAATGACGTAATTGAGTTAATTTTTAAAATTATCCTCAATTAATATATAATAGATATTAATTCAGAAGGCAAATTGATATCTTATTAATTTATAAGGTTTTTTAAATTTTCCTATAAATAGTAAGTTATGTCTTTTATTTTTTTAATTAGTTGTTGTAAGTTAGATATAAAAACTATAAAAACACAGAATTAAAGCTAGCATTCTAGGCATAACAATCTCTTTCTCCTAGATAGATTTCTCACGAGTAGTTCGTGTGAATTACCGTTTAAAGCTAGACAATTAGACGGCTTGTAGTTTGCAACAACCTAACCTTTAAAGAATTATTCAAAACCAAAAAAGATTATATCTCCAGGTAATAAATCTCTAAACAACTTTAGATATGTCTAACATAATCCTAAAGATTCTAAATAATTTTATTTTATAGTTTTTGCTATGTATATGATATTCGAAACCCATCAAATATAATATGAAAATTAATGAGAACTAAAAAATTGGAACAAAGTTTGTCCATTCTGCTACAAAATTACAAATTCCGACCACAAAATTTGGTTCTATGTTTGGTACATTAGCATAAACGTGCAGCAGACATAAAAGATAAGTGCGTGCTTCATTCCATTTCTCTCTGATTATAAGATTCCCTTGCATGCACAAGATATATAAATAAATTTGAACATATAAATTTATTTAGGGTTTTCAGTGCCATCAAGTACTGATCTCTCCTTCCCCTGCTTTCCTTCCTTCAAAAGCAAGGGTCCTGGCTTCCTCCGATGACATTAACAAGGTCCGCCACTCGAAATCATTTGTTCCACTTATGGACAAAAAGAAGGGGCACCAAAACAACACTTTAAAAGGTAAAACACCCGGCACAAATTGCAGAATCACATAGAATATGCGCTTTTAAGCACTTTAAAATATTGCTAAAGCATGTGACTCAGTTGTAGCATATGCATGACAATTGACAAGGACTCACAGAAGAAAACAACAATATATAATGTCTGCAATCCCGATTTGAAAGCTGAACATTCCTCTGCGCGTCAGGTTTTCCAGTCTTTACGAGTCAGCAGAGGAAGAATCAAATTATATATACTATACGGGATATAATATGGATCTGAATGGTTGTTTCTCTTCTGTCTCCCATTAAAACTATCAGAATGAGCAGTGGCTGCAATCCCATAGCCTAACCACGCTCAAAAGCTGAACTTTTTACAGCATCGATCGATATAACAAGACCAGCTTAAAGTAGACAGATTCATGCATGGCAAAATAAAATTATCAGAAAGGAAATCTGAACGGGAAGGTGACTGATCATATATGTAATTAGCTCGGACCTGCTGGTAAGTATTACATAATTATATTCAACTACAGGTTGCATACACCATACATCCATGTACAGATAGTCTCTCTTTGGCTAAAGCATGATCACAAAATATTAACACCAAAAAATCTCTTCCACGATCCTCAGAATTCTGCACTTAGAACCCTACCACTAACGATACGAATCCAGGATCAAGTGGCTAATAAGTACTTGTATCAAAGCATCAGCCAGCTTTCTTTGACTAATCTTTTCTACTGGTGGTATTTTATTCCTTGAAAAGAAGATTATCAGTACTAATGAGCATATATGACTTAGATTCCCCAACTGGGCTTGAGAATTCTAGTACATTCATTACAAGAGTGCTCAATGCTTTTCATCTCTGTCAATGGGGTTCACATGCTAAAATTAGAATCGTTTCAGTCATTGTGAACCCAATTACATTAATTTTACTGGCATGTAAATTCATGAAAATTTAAGAACGCACATGATGCACACAAACGGAAAAGTGAGTGGCCAGCATTACATTTTGTCTTCTTGAATCAAATTCATATTTTTCCCTTCCAAATTTTTTGATATAAAAAATCTATATGATAAGGGATAATTAAAAAAAAAAAAACTCGGGTCAGTAGATCTTAGGAAAACATGATGGGTGGGGTTTAATTGTTGACGTTGTTAGGGTTTTAGGTTCTTTAATTTCTTCTCTTTCTGCAATTCCAAAAAAAACAAAATAAACAACAGATTAAACATACTCTCTCGGTCTCTCCTCATGATTTCTCTCTCTAGATAATATTTTGGAACCCAAATTGAAATCAAAACCAAGCTTTGCTTAATCAATTTTTTTCCTTTTAGTGACTTACGTTGTTGATTCAAAAATAATTTGTCTCGTCTCATGCTTTTACAATCTTTTGCTCTTCAATTTTGTGTCTTAGAAGTGTGTTTTGGGTATAATTTTGTGTGATTTCAATTAGTGGATATAGGGTTATCAAATTTGAGTAGAAATTTCCCTCAGATTCTTCTCAAAGTGCAAAACTCGGGTCAGTAGATCTTAGGAAAACATGATGGGTGGGGTTTAATTGTTGACGTTGTTAGGGTTAGGTTCTTTAATTTCTTCTCTTTCTGCAATTCCAAAAAAAACAAAGCAAAAATGGCATTTTCACCAATTCTTCACTTCACTACTCACTCCATCAAAAGCACAAAATTCTTTCATCAATATTGCCAATAATAATTAAAGAACGCAATTGGCAAAGAAACTTAGGATTTCATTCGCCTCTCATAACTTTGAGTTTTGAAGGAGAATGGATTCATCAAACTCAGCTACAAAACCAGCTAATTTAAAGAGCGTATAGATGGTTTATAAATATTTTTCAGTGAATTAGAAAAGTATGATCTGTGAGGTTTGGGTTGCCTGATTAAGGAGGGGGAAAAGATAAGGATGGTGGAATGGGTTTTTTTAACTTGATGTTAAGTTATAATATTTAATATATAAAAAATTAGTTATTAAATAAAATATATGATAATCATATAAATAATTAGATTTTTTTTTATCAGTTTAAGAATGATGTAAAGTATTATATCAATATATAAATTTAAAAGAATTGAGATAAAAAAAAAAGTAAATTTTAGGAAGTTGGTTTTTTTATCACTTGTGATGTCATCTAATTTAATTATTTTTGGATACTTTTAAAGTTTTTTTTATTTTAATTTTTATTCTTATTCTTTTAATTATATTTTTTATATGATCAATTTCTTTCTTGATTACATCTTTTGGTGTTTGATTTCTTCAATATTAGATTTCATTGTTTTTCTATATGTCATGCTTTTGACTTAATCATACATGTCACAAGTTTTAAGTATTAATATAGTTATGAATTTTTTTATTATTGTTTTATGATTTAATAATTCTACATTATTTTAAAAATTAATAATTTTGTGATTACTTTCAATTTCTATTTAATTAGTTTGTCTCGATCCCATTATTTAAACCACGAGTTTTGTAAGTCTTTTTTATTAAGTTTTTTAAAAAATTTGTTTTGTAATTAATTTTTGCAGATTTTTTATTTTAATTTTTAATTTTATTTTATAAAGATGAGTTTTGTTTTGTAAGAAAAATAATTATTTTGAAATAATATTTCAAATATATTCGGCCATGCATATTTTTTCTTTTTATTTTATTAACTCAATTTCATAAATATTTATATTAAATATTATATTTAATTAATTTTAATCAACAAGTTCAATGGGCATATGCAGCTAAATTATTTTTATTTATGCATATCTCTTAATTTTTTTTATTTTTCTTTTGGTTATCACTAACAATATTTTTTATTTATTTATATAATTAGTTATTAATTTATTTAGTTAGATGCTTGATATAATATTTTATGTTAAAAAACATTTTGAAATAGCCTATATATCCAATATTAAAAAAAAAACAAAAAAATCCGCAAATCACAGGTTAAATAGCTAGTAAATCTATAAAACGTGGATTATCAAAAATAAGCAAAAGCAAAAGAAAACGTAAGAAATCAAACGAACAGGAGAGACCACAGAGAAATGCCGAAAATGAACTTCCAACTTAAGAGACATTTATCATTGATACTTTCTTACATAAAAGCACAGTTTACTTGCATTTGGAATCACCACTACATACTTTAGCATCTACCTGTATCTATTGAAAAGAAATAAAAACAAAATTTGGAGGTGGCTGTAGAAATACGTATGCTTCAGATATAAATACATCAGTAATGAAAGAAAACTTTCTTCCAACTAGCTAGTTTAGGAGGATCCTACATACTGCGTGTGATTATTATACAGGAGATCTGCCATATCGACAGTTCTATCTACTTACCACCCATAGATCGGGTTTTCTACTTGTGGAGGCAAGAGATGGAGGTCTTTACAATGCTGCTTGTCATAGTCCCGTGTCCCGGGTATGGCTCCAGTACAGAGTCTAAGAAGCTCATTCCCTGTGAGGCAGTAGTGGGCAAACGCCAACCCTCCATCAACCATCTCTGACATATTAGGCGTTGAAACTGCTTTTGTGATGCTCCTCCCATTAGTTTTGCTCAGTTTTACATCATCTTTTTCAGGATCCAAGACTCTATCAAGCTCTGAATACTGCATAAATCTCTGGGTGGCTGCCTCCCATGAGAGGTTGTAAATTTGCTCTGGAGTAAGAGGATGAGGTTCATTTGCTAATGCTTCCTTAACTCTTGCAACAAAGTCCTCAGATGTCTTGTAAGTCAAACAGTTTGGGAAATGACCTGAAGTACTCATTTGATGGGTGGTCCGCACATACAACAAATTTTCCCATTGCTAGTGCCTCAGCAGTGGCCGTGCAGAGCACATCACTGAGACTAGGATTTATGAAAACTTTGTACCTTCAAGCAGAGAAGAAAATGTTAAAAAGCCTAAAGATAGTGAAAACACAGCCACAATGATTTACTAAAACCTAAGTGTCTTCAAGAACTGACAAAAATCTTTCAAAAGAAACAACACGGACATGCTTCATTCACTGGTGCCCTTTTCCTGCCAAGCACACAGCTGGAAAGTTTTCAGTAGGCTAGCTCAGAAAAAAAAGCTCTACCCGATCATTAGGATTTAGTCTCTTTTTTTCAAAGTTATAGTTCTTGAGTTATTATTAAATTTCTTCCGATTTACAACTTGCTCATATGGTTAAAAACCAAAAGATAGTTTCTATAAAATCCTTACCCGTGAAGAGAATCATCCGCATGGTCTCTTCCTTTCAGAAAGTTGAGATTCAAATCCAATCTTTTAGCTGTAGTCTGAACTTCATTTGCATCTTCTCCATTTCCAAAAACATCTAAATTGAAGCCATCAAGATCATTCTTGTGCTTTGCCAACAATGTATCAACTCCTTGTATCCCTTGGCCCATACCATCTTGCCTAAGAAATATGCTCCTTTTGAGAAGGCTTGCTGCCCAAGTTCACTTTCAGCTGCAACTTTTTCCCCAATTTTCAAAAACTTTGGATTCACACCATGAACATTGCAAATGACAGACTTCGGTAAATCCTGGGTAGCAGCAGAAAGGCGAAGGACCTGAAAAGTGAACACGAAATGATTTAATCTAGATAATAGGATGAACATTTCAAAAACCAGCCATTTATATGGTTAACACTGCTATAGCAACAAAGTTTAGGTGAAGCCACCTTTAGTATCCAATGATCAGTGTATCCAAGAAATTAGTCAATTTACCTTGTGGCAGTATGCCTCGTGTAACCAAGTTGTTTATGTGTTTGACGAAGAATGCTTGGAGAGCCCCATTCTTCTCCCTCTTGATATATTCTAGATAATTTGTGTGGACAACACCAACAACATGATTGAACTTCGTAGTCCAACGCTTTCCATGGTGATACCAATTCAGGTGTTCTGGCTCCTCCAGGATGGCAATGTCAGCATCTTTTGATGGAATGAACTGGGAAGTATCTCCAGCAGGTATTATGCTTCTCCTTTCTTTTGCAAACTAGAGAACAATAAGAACAAAATTATCACTTATCCTTTTACACTTCAATACTATCAACAAGATGGTGCATATTTTGATTATCAATCAGCTACCTTTCCGGGATAAAAGGAGATCTTAAAATTAGCTTTAAAGCCAATCCTTTCCTCAAGCCAGTTTCGTATATAATTCTCCTGCTCTTCTGGTGAAGTAAAAGTGAGATTGTTAGGATAAACTAACTCTTGATCTGACTTACAAAGCCATGGAACCAGCAGGGTAACATTTTGCTTTTCAGACTTTGCTAAATATGCTGCTCGAAAAAGTGGATTAACAGCTGTTCCAGTCATCCATGGAAGACTAGCAGTTGTGACAATTGCAACATGCCTCTTCCTATCAGATGGGTGATGCTTTGATAAGTCAGTCCAAAAGCCTCCATCATAACAATGCCCTGTACTTTGAAGAACACTGGCTATTCTTAAATCCAGTTCATCATTTGCATTCTCGTCAAGGAGGGTCGATTCTCCTGAAGACAGCGAGGGTAACAAAAGTTGGTTCTTGCGACCACTACACAAGCTCTCCACTATCTTGTCACAAACATCTGAATCATAATGAAAACATCACAAAACTCAAAAACTGCATAAAGGTCAACCAACATACAATAAGCATGTTTGATGGAAAGAGGAAAGGCATTAGTCACACGAACAAATATTTGAAAGATGTGATATTATATTAGTTTCCCGATAACAGTAGTTTTTGACAACAGTCACCATTGACAAATGGATTTACATGCTTTTCTTCAAGAGATGCAAATGGATGGTGTATCCTTCCACATCTGGTACTATCAGCAGTGAATATCAACATACTAGAGAAAATCACAGGAGGGTTTGAGGCAGGGGTTCAATTTGCTCATAGCTGTGAAACATCCAATCACACGTATGAATATCACAATCTCAGCCTGGTGTGTTATAAGGAAAAAACCTCAGAATGAACACAATCCACCCCATCCATTCACTATCCTCCCCCCAAACATTCTACCCTCCACAAAAAGATAGATTCTGAACCTATTACTACAATATTTCTCACAAGACAACATTCTGAACTTTTTTAAGCATCAAGAATTACAATTTAGCATCCATGGTGGAACCGAATCATAGTCATCATACTTAAATTGTATCCAAAACAACCTCCAGTTCTATCCAACAAAGTCAACAGTGCCATTGGTATGAAAAATCTTAATCTGATGAGGATTATTCAAGTAACAGCCTCCCTTCGTATTTCATTGTCATCTGGAAAATTGCAACTGGTTCATAAATTTTCCACACATAAGAGCATGAAATAAATGTAGGCCATGCCTTCTACAAAATATAAAGATCTCTTCAGGTACACAAAAGATCGACATTCAAGAATAGTCCAGCTAATGAAGCAGTATTGACAAAAATATTACATTCACAAGAGAGCACGCATGCATATAATCATGCCTTTGCACCCGGGGCGTAAGTTTAGAAAATTATAAAACTCAAGTTGCTTGCCTTTTCTGACACCAAGTTGGTCCAAGAATGGCTCAGATTGCCTGACCAAATATGCCAAAAGCTCAGGGACATCCAGTGGTGGTACTTCCTGCATCAGGCATACACAAGCAAACATTTGGCATATTTATTATTCAAGAAAAGATCTTAAAAAATAGTAATAATAACAATAAATAATTCTATTTATGTTTTCCTCCATGAACGGTCAGAAAGCCAGCGAGCTTGAGTACACTGTAAATAATGGAGTCCTAGGTTAAGAAGTGGCCAAGCTTAGTAAGGTTCCAGCTTTCCAAACAGGCTCAAAGTTCAGCCTGGGCAGTCTATGATCTTCAAAAAAAAAAAAAAAAAAAAAGGAGGCAACCTGTTCAAGAGAATTAATGTGCTCTTACAATTTCAAATCAAGAAGACACCATGCGCGGCAACCCTTTGGTGCCTTTTTTTATCTATTTGCTTTTATTTATCAGGAAAAAATAAAAATGGAAGACTAAGTGTAGTATACCCTCCAGCAATAGCACAGAAACTTCAAAATTGTTCACTAAGGCAAGGACAATCAACCTGCAATATTTTTATATTTACAACCATTAAATGACATAAAGAAAGATTGAATTTCAAAAGTTGTAAATATATCATATAGATAATTCTCCACAAGAATATTTTGGCAGCATAGATACTAAGTTCATTCCTCCTGTGTGGAGTGAGGACATCAGAGCCGCAACTAAAACTGTCTTTTTCTCTCTGTTTTTTTCCCCTTAGATAGATAATTTGATTCTGAACAATCCCAAGTAATTTACCACAGGTTTAAGTGGTCTCAACACCCAATGTCATCAATTGCTTCCAAGTCTAAGGTCACAAAATTTGGATGGGACACTGGTTTTTAGATGATATTGGACTTGCACGATTCATTGTGACTTGAGCTTTAGTCTAATGGATGAAAACTAAAAATGAGTCTCGCTGTCTGGAGTTGGGGGAGATTTTGGTGACAGAATGCAAAAGTATATACAGGTAAACATCTAACCTTTGACTCCTGAGGCTCCTTGTGGATTGCTTTCTGCAAAAATGTAGACAGAATGAGACTCCTTGCATTGTTAAAAGAATGAATGCAGCTAATGATCATCTAATGAATATTAATGAATGCAAAATATGCACTGATGATTTCAAAACGTTATATTGTGCAGTAAGTGTAAGATTCTACTAAGCTTAAGTATCAAACATCAAACCAGGGGAGAATATTTTGGTGTGTGTATGCAATCAAAGGTCAATCTAATTCATTCTGTGGAAGAATGTCTCTATGAGGATCAACACATTTCCTTCAGATTTGAAAGCAAGCCCTGCATCTATGTCACCCAGACCCAGACTACCGTATTCATGTCAGACATGTTTACATGAACTCCTAAATGAGAGAAAATCTCATAATGATTAATAAATCTGAAACTTGAACAAGCACAACAAACCAGACCGTGGTGCACATGTTGACATAGCTCTTCATAGACGAACTCACAGCAGCCAAATGGTGAACTTCAAAATTTACACAATGAAAATAGGGTCCTATAGCTAATTATAACCTTACTAATGTCTAAATGCTATTAGGGACACCAAAGCATCAGCCTTTTTCTCATTACTTAAACACCAACTTCATCATTCCCATCATATTTCAGGTTACACAAGACCATTACAGTCCCCCTCGAATGCTTCAAATACTTTAGCAAAAGTTTCTCCTTAAGCTAGTGTTTCAGATATGACCTTCCAATTTGTTAGTTAACCATCTCAAATATAAAAATTGACAACCAATAAACATTTGAGTAGTGCTGCATAAAGTCATCTAGCTTTGTCCAACTAATAAATAAAGAGACCAATAAAACCGATCAACTAAAAAAGACTCTACTCCAAACAAAATCCCCAAATTCCCAAGTCTCATTTAAGCAATAAAACTCAAAATCCTATAAAAACGAAATTGCTCATATTCTCATCTAAAAACTGCTAAATAAACGAAGCCACCAATAAAAACAAAATAATAGTAATAACAGAAAGACATACCAAGCTAGACTTCAGTTTCTCCACAAACTCGCTATTCTTAAACCCACCAAATATCTCACCGAACTCACTTTTCTTCTCAAATTCCCTCAACCTCCTTTTCAAAACCCGTATTGGCTTCCATTCCCCAAATTGCCCTCCTCCTCCCTCCTTCCCTTCCCCCCAGAACTCCCTAAACCCCAATCTCCTCCTCCTATCAAGACCCACAACCCCTCTTCTCTCCTGTCCTTCCTCCTCCCCCGCCACAATAGCATTCTTTATCGCCGACAAATCAATCCCTAACTTCGCTCTCGGCCCCCACTTCTCTAAAACCTTCTTACTTATCTCCGGAGCCGAATAAACTCTCCGAATTTCAGAAAATTTTGGCCGCAGCTTCTTCACAAAATCAACTTCTGTAGGTGAAGTAGAGGATTTGAGCGGTGAAGGTACAGAGAAGGATGCAATTGAAGCTGAATTAAAGAAATTTTCGATTTCGCGATCGAATGAGTTGGCTAAATTCTTGAATGAGTTGGCTCGTGCTCTCATGAGTTGGAGATCGGCGTCGGCTGAGTCACGGACTTCTTTCCATCCTCGTGAAATTAAAGAGAAAGGCGTGTTGTTGCTGTTGGTTCTCGTTGATGTTGAAGTGGTTTCCATGCTTAAATTTGTATAATATGGGTTTCTTAATATGTGAAATTTTGGCAGTTAGAGAGAGTTCTTTCGTGGAAGAGAAACAGTGCAGATAGGCAAAGATGCAGAGAAATGAGGAAGGAGTGGGTTTCTTTATTATTATTGGGTTTCTTTATTATTATTATTATTATTACTATTAATAATTGTTTTAACGGTTGAGAGTTGGGGGGCGTGTTTCTAATCTGGTGAAACTACATATCAGTACCCCAATTATGCATACTATTTCATTTGGACTCTTGAGTTTGGTTACTTAGGAGAGACAGATTAGGGAAATTAATGAGAAGGGATGGATAAGATTATTTTCTTGTTTGGCTTACGGTGGTGGCTAGATGCCTATTATGGAATGAAAGGATTCTTATTTTTTAATATTATTATTTGATTTTTATTTATTTATATTTTAAATACAGTGTAAATTTATTTTTATTTGTCTATTGTCACTCTTCTCCATCCTCTTATTTTATCCTCTTTTTTTAATTCTTCCTCCATTAAAAAAACAAAAACTCTTTCAAATAAGGAAATATTATCTTATATTTTTTTTTTTGTTGACTTGGACCGATAAAAAAACATTATTTAATTGAGTGTTTTTTTATATTTCTATTTAGAGGGTAGAAATTGTTCGATTTTGGAAGATATATACTCGATTGAATACATCAATGTAATTGGTATACTGAATTGTAATTCTCCTTTATATTTCTATAAGGTTCTGGAATGAAGCACGTGTACGATTGAAGAGGTCGGGGGGATTTTGGCGGGTGATGACGTGGACGAGTCACGTGGGAAGAGGAGGTGGCACGGAAAGATTGGGTGGGGTAGATTCTCTTGCGAATGATCTTGTTAGCTCATACGAATATATTAAAGGATATGCTGCGCTGGGGTGATATTGAGTTGTATACGTGTGTGAGGTTGCACGGAGGTTGATGTGTGCACCCTTCAAATTAGCATATAAATCACTCACATATTTTTTTGAATTATATATATACGGAGAATTAATTTGAAAAAAACAATAGAAATATGTAAGAATAAAAAACATTTATTGGAAACTTTTTTCTAATGAATTGAATTCTTTAGAAACTTCTATAGTAAGTAATATTTATTTTTGCGGGCTAATTATATTTTTAAATTTTTTATTTTAAATTAATTTTTTATTTTTAAATTATTTAATGTGATAATATCATAAATAAATTTTAAAAAAATAATAGATAAATTTAAAATAAATACATATATATATATATAGACACACACATACACACAAAACAAATGTTAGAACAACTAACACTTTTTTTAAGGATATCTAATAACTACCTTAAATGTTTAGGAAAGTTTTTTGATGCTTAATAAAATTAACATTCTCAAAATAGATATATAAATCATATTTTTGTCATTTAAAACATAGTTTTAAGGTAGCTTAATCAAATGTTTTATATAATTAGAAAATCATTATCATTTTGTCGTATGCATTTAGGTGAATTAATTATTATTATTATTATTTTGGATTGGCATGTGCTTTTCGTCAACATTATTATTATTATCGTGCGAATTCAAATTCAATCAGCTTAAAGTTTGAACCGTATAAAACGATAACTAATTTACATGTGCTCGCCACATGGCCCCCTTGCGTATACAAAGAAGCAAGGCAGCTTAATTTTCTCACGTAGCCGAAAGAAGGAAACAAAAATATACAGTTTTATTGACGACAAGAACGATGAACAATCAAGTCGTCCATTTGATGATGCTTGCTTAGACTCTTCAAAGGCAAAGATGCTCGATCGTTAGCCAGACAAAGACATTTCCATTAGGGTTTCGAGCTTTTCAATCACATTTTAAAAGTGTAGTTTACGTTAAAGACAAATTTGAAGACTCAAACAACTACCCGTTCAAGTTCACACAGGCTCAAGCAGCTTGCTGTATCCCAATTGTGTTGTCGGCTAATTTATTGGTATATGTTTGATAACAGGGAGAAATGTGATTTTTAAGAGTTTTTTTAAAATTGAAAATATATTAAAATAATATTTTTTATTTTTAATATCAACATAATAAAATCATTTAAAAATATCTAAAAAAGCAATTTAATATTTTTATTAAAAAAAATACTTTAAAAAACAGTTTATAATATAAAAATAAACACTCATTAAAATGTTACCCCACCATTGTTTTGTTTATTGTGTTCTTCACCTTGTATGTCATGACAAGAGATCCTTATGGCTTTAAGGACTTCACTGTTACATCAACATCATTGTATAGTGTGTACACTAGCCTATTGGTTTACACTATGTTGAGAGTCGGAATATAAAAAATAAAATAAAAAATTAGTCATTCGTATCATGTCTTTTAAAAAACAGATTTTAATCATGAAATGAAAAATATTTTTATTTAATATTGAGATGAAAAAATATGTTATTTATTTTAGTTAATTTAATCTAATTTGTGAAACTCACAGGAATAATCTTGAAAAAAAAAACATTAATCCTGAATTAACTCAATGTTAAAGGATGAATTCGATAAAAAACAATATTTAATTAAAAAATAAAATGATCTCCAGTCAACCAAGAAAACTTGCGATGAAAGTCATGCACGTTATCGTCATCAGATTCAATAATTTTTTTTAGAGATTATTTTTTATTTAATTATACAACAATAAAACACATGGTAATTTTTGTATAAAAAATATTTTTAAAAACTAAAACAAAAGGTTGTGATGGGCTTGCGGGGCTAAAATAACAAAAGCAAATCATTGACAACAAAAGGTGAAGTTGCATTCTCTACATAATATTAGGGGTTTGATTTTTTTATATATATAAAAAAACAATTTTCAACTAATTTTCAACTCAAAACAACTAGAAAATACCCTAAAAACCCTGATAAATCTATCTATTACCTAAAAAAACAACTAAAACAACCCGAAATTCTTCATGCAATTAAATCTACCTTAATAGATATTTTTTTAAAAAAATATAGGTGAAACTCTCTTTATCATATAAAACTTATTGATATTAATATCTATTATTTTTATGATAATTTTGTGATCAGAATAAGATTACTTTCGTTCTCAACGCATGAATCTAGCAAGAGCTTTAGTGAAAGTGTTTTTGTTAATGTTAATTTTGTATGTTTGGTAATAAGTCGCGGCAATGAAATGGTACCCAACTTTGTTCACATGGGCTTTCCAAGCCCATGATCTACAAATTATTATTTCTCTATTGTTTCAGTACTCTTTCCTCTCTAGCCTTTTTCTTTTCTTGTTGCAAGCCGAGAAGAAAACGAGCTAGGCTCGGCTAATCTGGTCACCTCCTTCATAAAAAAGATGGTAGATTAAATTAATAATATACGCTAAGAAATGAATCCTTCAACCGTGATCTTTATCAAGAAGCCATCATTAATAAGCTAATGGCTCATCGGTCCTCTTCAACCAAATTATAAAAATTAGTTAATTCCTATTTGTTTTTATATTTTAAAAATATTTTTTAAAAAATAAATTTTAATTTTTTACTTCAAATTAATATTTTTTTTATATATTTTCAAATCATTTTGATATGTTAATGTCAAAAATAATTTTTAAAAAATAAAAAATATATTATTTTGATATATTTTTGAGTGAAAAAATACTTTAAAAAATAATCACAACCACATTCTTAAACACGTTATGTTATGAGTTTCTATTTCAATTAATAAATAGTGTTGTTTAATTTTAAATTTTTGTATTAAAAAAAATTGGTATATGTACATAAACCGGTTTATTTAATTTATATAAAACATTTGTCATAACAAAGTTGAGATCCACTTGTCTCTTACCTAAAAAAAATTTTTTTTTTTATTTAATAAACTATTGGGACACAATTGTGTTAGGCAAAATAATTTTTTTTCTATGAATCATTTGAAAAGTTTCTCTACCTAAAAATTTGTTTTTCTATATAAAAACATGTATTTTTTGTTTTCAAGGCTTATCATGACTTGAAGAGAAAATTCAAATAAAAAATATGTACTTTGATAATTTTTATGCTACTATATGAAAAAAAAAAAAAAAGAGGAAGAAGGAATAGTTAATTTGAGAAAATTGTATAAAAAATCACACAAAAACAAGGCATTTTATTCTTATTAAATATCTAAGAGAAATGTTTTTTTTAAAAAAATTATACATATTAGTTTTATATATAATCATTAATAAAAAAAAATTGCTAACATTATCATTCAAAACCTTTAATTTTATTTAAAAGTATAGTGTCGTCATATGATTTTAAAATATTATTGTGATTATTTTATTTTAAAATAAAATTATTTTGTAAATTAAAAAACATTCAAATGCATTCAAAACCTTTAATTTTATTTAAAAGTATAGTGTCGTCATATGATTTTAAAATATTACTGTGATTATTTTATTTTAAAATAAAATTATTATTTTATTTTAAAATAAAATTATTTTGTAAATTAAAATACATTAAAATGGAGGAATAGTTATTCTCGGTCCGCTAACCTTTTTTTATTAACTCAAGCATATGCCATGTTGACCTTTTGAGGTTTTTATTATTTTGAAAATAAGCAAACAAAATATTAACTCTAACAAATTTTGGACATCCAATGTTGTCAGAAAATTAGAATTTGAACTCCGAAACTCAAATTTTAACTTGTTTTTCATAAAAAAAAAAACATCTAAAAACCTTAATAATTATATTTTCAACTCCAAAATACCCTTTAGTTAACCTAAAAACTAAAGATAAGAATAAAAAACAATACATGTTGAAATATGGATGTATACATGTCTTTCTTATTCGTATACAAACTCTATCAAAAAGTCTATATTTGTTTTTTGAATTAAAAAAATTTGTTTATTCTTTTATAAAATTAAAAAAGTAATCAAGGGGAAACAACTTAGCTAGATTGAGATTCTTAATTGTCAGTCATTTTTATTAAGAAGTATTTGATTTATATTTTAAATAATTTTTAAAAAAGTTTTGATTAAATACAAAATTTATTTAAAAACCAGTTTATTATTTTATATAATTAAAAAAACATGTTTAAGTTTCCTATTTTTGTAAAAATGCTTTTTAATTCTTTTTCTATTTTGTAAAATAAATAAATAAACATATTCTAAGAGAAAGCACTATTGAGAAGAGTGTTTTCTGAAAACAATTATTGTTAAGAAAAATGGTTTTTTGAGAAAATGCTCTTCACAACAATTACAGCATGTTTGGAATCTTTTGAATTGAATTCAATTCAGAGATTTTAATGAAATCTTATGTTTGGAATAATTTTGAGTGTTAAAAATTGAATTTCAAATGGAATTTAATATTTAGAAATACTACCAAAATAAATCAGATGTCAACCCCTCTGATTTACAATTCCAAAAAGAAGAAATATAATGTTAAAACTAACTTTCCCAAAACACTCATCTACCCAATTTTTTTAAGAAACCTTTGAAGAAATAAGATGAAGGTAATAAAGATAATATAATAAATAAAATGAATTGAATTTTATCTCATCTAAACATGTGAATTCAACTTATTTATCAATTGAATTCAATTATAATAGAGAATTTGTTCCAAACAACTTATTAGCTATGTTATTTTCAAAATCTTCTTTTGTCTTTGTTACCTTTTCTTTTTTAAGATGCTAGTTTTTTAAAAAAAAATCAATTTTTTCAAAAGAAAGCAAACTTTTTGGATAAGCGTTTAATGATTATTGTAGATTTTTTAGAAGTGAAAGAAAAACTAATAAGAAACAAGAGACTTACCTTGAGCATTCTATAGTTTACTTTGTTTTGCACTTTACCTCCATTGTTTTTAAAATTACAAAAAACATCATTATTCATTAAAAAATTTCAAATCACGTTAAATAACCAAACTAACCCCATATATATTATATCCAAAAACTTAACAAAAGACAAACACAACCTTATCCCACCTTTTCTCTCTCTGATATGATTTCTAAACTAAACAAAAGCTCTATAAAATTTGAAAAAAAAACTCATCTCAATTTGACCTAAAATTCTACAAAATCAATGTTTAAGGGATATGTATTCAATTATCTCTATATCGATTCACATCATTAGGTGGTGGGATTTCTCTCATGTACTGTTGTCCTCGAGAATGAGACAACAAAACAATATGTCATCTCACTTGTTTTCTCAAGTTGAGACTTTAATAATCAAGTTAGGTTTAGTGGTTGTTTAATTGTTGCTATTTCAATAGAATATTGTTTGGTTTGCAAGATTAAACAAAAAAAAAAATTGCATAAACTTTAGGTTAATATGGAACCCGTAAATCTCTAAGTTGTTTCTTATTCAATATTCAATGTTCAGAAACTCAAAGAGGTTTATGAAAGTAGGGAAACAACTCAGATTTTTTTTTTCTTAAAAACCTAAAAAATTCTCCAAATTAAAAATTAGGGTGACTATAACCCTAATTTTGTATTCTTTTACTGTAAAATGCTTAATTAGTATTTAATTTTACAGGAAATAAAATGTCCAGCATTATTGTACATCATGGAATTGTTTTATACATTATGATAAACTACTTCTTTGAGTATATATCTTACATAGACAAATTGTTAATTTGCAAGCAAGTTTATGATAAAGACTTGCATGGGTGTAGTATAAGGGATGATAGTTAATAATTCCTTGACAATATAGATTTTGAATATACATGAAGTAGAAGGAAAGGAAGAAATCATATTGATATTGATCATAATGTTACTCCACTATAAATGAAAATGCCTAAGTATTATACATGCAAACCAAATGTTGCTAATAGGTTTGTTGGAGTAAAATATTTTTCAAGCAATGATGGTAATAAAATTATACTAATTATTGAAGGAAAAGGTTTAAATTTTGATGAAAATTATAATGGTGTTTGTTTGGGTGCTGGAGAGGATCCAATTATAATTGTGGATGTTAATAGTTATAATAGTGGTGTTCGTACTAGTGTTGGTTATTCTAATATGGGTGCTAGTATGGGTGTTGGTAGTTCTAGTTTGGGTGCTGATATGGGAAGTTCAAATTATAATATTTAAAGTGAAGATGGTGGTATTGAATGTAGAAAGATTACCAGGATAAGAATTTTAACGAAGATGATGAGGGTTGTATTCCTTCATATAAGGAAAGGTTTGAATTCTTGAATACAAATAAAGATGAATGGATTCATAGTTTAATAAAAATGCTTATTTTGGTCAAATATTTAATGGTGTAACAGACTTGGAAAATAAATGAAAGCTAAGTAGTGATGAAGATGATGTTAATGTTAAAGGTAGTGAAACTTCTGGAAGTAGCGATGAAGGTGGTAAAGAAGAAAATGACGGTGATAAAAGATAAAAATGGTTATTGATCTTACAACTAGCTTTAAGTGTAAGACATTTAATATCGGTGTTAATGGATCAGTTAAGTTTGTTGAATGTGAGATTTTCACTAATGTCAATCACTTTAGAGATATTTATAAAGAATATAAACTGAAACACAGATATCATCTGAAAAGATACATCAATAAGAAGGAAAAGGTTGAAGTTACATGTATGGGTGATGGTTATGTGTGGAGGATATATGTTTCTTTAGTTTTTAAGATAGTAAAACTTTCATGGTTATGTCTTTGTGAGACCAACATAGTTGTAGTAGGTATGAAAACATAATAAACATTTAATTCTACTTAGATAGCAAAGAAGTTGCCTCCAATTATTAGTGCAGACCTAAACACATTCAATGAAGCATTTGATACAATATTGGATGATAAGTTTAGGATAAAGTCACACTCAATACAACTATGGAGAACTAAGACTAAAGCTAAAGAGTTTATAGAATGAAGTCATAATGAGTCTTATAAGAGACTACCTCGATATATCCAACTTTTGAAACACTATAACTTAGGTTTAATGTGTTTATAAAATTTAACCCTAACTACAATTATAAAATGTATTCACCAATAAAATTTCAAAAAAGGGTATGTATGTTTGAAGGCGACTAAGAAAGGAATTGTTAATCGACCTTCATTAGGATTGATGGATGTCATCTAAATAAGAGATTATGGAGGAGTATTATTGTCTATAGTTGGTTTGGATGACAGTAATAGACTATTAATTTTTTTCTTACGTTGTTGTTGAATGTGAAAACAATGACACGTGAAGATGGTTTTTATGTGCACTTTATAGATCAAATGCATCAAAGACCTTTTTGTATCATGTCTAACAAACAAAAGGTACATATCTATTTTATAAAATAAAAAATTATTTGTAATTAATTTGATTTTTAGATTAATTTTATCTTTTTTAATAGAGTCTACCCAAACCTATATATCTATGTCAATCTAAAAAAGAAAAAAAATTATGGGTTAGAACTAAAGATAAGCTTTTAGGGTGCTTAAAAAACTTTGACAAATTTGGAATACAACAGCCATATGAAAGATATTAAAATTATAAACAATGGAGCATCAAATTAGTTAAAAACAAATACCTGGTGAGACTTAAGCTAGGCATATGTTTGACAATGCAATTAAGGTAGAAAATATCACCAATAACTTGGCATAATCTTTCAATAACTAGGTTGGGAAGTACAGGGCTATACCAATGTTAATGTCGTAAATAAATCATGCTGAAACTAATGCTCACGTTTTCATGATAGATTTGCACAATCTGTAGAATAAGAAACGAAAACTACACTATTTGTAAGGAAGTTATTAGATAAGTCTATTGAGAATGATAGAAATTTAAGGAAGATTCCAACTAGCATTGTTGAATTTCAAGTATTTGATGGTCAAACAAATTGTGTGTTGATTAAGATGAAAAGAACTTTTCTTGTGGTGAATGGATGATAAATGAAATATCATATAGGTATGTGGTACCTGGCATGAAGCATAAGAGAATTAAAATTGAAGATTTTTGTCATACATATTACACTATGAAAATATTGTAAAAGACATACTTTGATATGGTTCACTCATTACAATAGGTTGTATTGGATCTTGATGATGGAGATGTAATTATGCTACCTCAGGATCATGATGATGGAAATGTAATTGTGCTAACTCAAACCTGAAAAAGAGTGTAGGTCGACTACAAAAGAATATAAGAAGGAAAGAAAGAGAAGAGGTATATGGTAATGACAAAAAAAGGGTTGCCACATTAAGGTTAATAATTATAAGCAATATAGCCACAATTCCAGGACATGTCAAAGAGAAAGTATTACCCAACTTGATAAATGTGGTGGTAGAGTATCCACAGAAATGAAAGGATCAAAGGGTGATGTTAGGAGATTGAGGTTATCAATAGTTGTTCTGAGATGAACTAGAGGTGTGTAAGGGAATCCAGAGGTGGCAAAGCTAGTAGGGTTGGTAGAAAGGTTACTAGTATATCATCCTCTTCATCCTTATCAGACATACATGTAATTCTTTAACATATTATTTGTGCTAATTCTATGGGTTTAAAAATTCTACATTTATCCAATCAATATTTTTCTTTTAAACAGCATCTACTCAATTTATATTCTCTCAGCATTCAACACAAATAAACTATATTAAGTAAAGAATATGAAGATCTTTAAATTGTTATATGTGTTTATGATATGGTCTATTAGTATTAGGATATTTTCTACTACCTTGATGTATACAACTTTTAAAGCATATTTGTTAATGGATGTATTAATATTAGTGTTGCCTTGATATATGCAACTTTTAAAACATATTGCATTGTTGATGTATTATTGTTAATGTTGTCTTGATTTTAATGTTAGTATTGCCTTAGTGATAATGTTGTCTTAATGTTATAGCAATATTTATATATGAATTTATTTCATGTATTAATATCATTTATTCAACATGTACATTATAATAGTTACAAACATCAGCATTGCACATATTATATTAATTATCACCATTAACTCTATACTTATGATCCTAGCGTTCATATTATGATTATTGATACAAACTTGATGTAACTCATTTTTCATTATATTCATTTCATCTAGTATAAGTTTAATATCATTAACACATGTAGACCCTTTAATAGTTAATTCAATTTCATTTATAAGTTTGTATCAGTCAATGAATATGTTGTCGCATGACTTATCATCACATCTATAGAATAGCTTGTTCTTGTAGTTTTAGACTCTAAAATCCTAACAACTATTTTTTCCAATATTTCATACACTTTCAAGTCTTTAACTTGAATCAATCATAATTGTTACAACTTTGTATGCTATTATTGTGTTTGATGTAAATGAATTCATGTTTTAAATTTGTGAATTTATAAAGATTTTTTTATGAGAAGAACATGTGTTGTTTTGACAAGAATGAGTGTTGTTTTGATGAGCAGAAAGAGTGCAGGTTTTCATGAGAAAATAAGGTGTTGTTTTGATGAGAAGAAGGATTGCTATTTTGATGAGAATATTTATGTGTTTTGATATGAAGAAATTTGTAGGTTTTGATGAGAAGAAATGGTGTTGTTTTGATGAGAAGAAAGGGTATTTTTTTACTAGAATATTTGTGTGTTTTGATAAGCTCAAATATATGTTTTGATATGAAGAAATTTGCAAGTTTTGATAAGAAGAAATTGTGTGTTTTGACCATGTCTAGTTATATATAAGTTTGGGAATCAACACTTACTTTTTCAATAAAAAAAACTCCAACGATAACTAGTGGCAAACTTGTAAATAATAAGAGGTTTTTTACACCAAAAGTTCTTTAATCTTTAAATAAAAAATAATGAAGAACCATAAATAATTAGAACTTTTTTATCATCTTTTTTTGATGTTATTTAATGACATACAAAGTAAAGGATTTTTTTTTTACCAAAAAAAGGATGAGGGTGTTTTATGTAAGTTATGAAACAATGAAGGCAAAGTGTAAACTAAAGTAAACTATTAATGCTCATGGTAATTTAAAAAGAGGACTAAAAATTGACCCGATTCAACTTAGGTTAAACTGTCAAACTCGTGTCTTGGGTTATAAACCAAGTTAATTTCATAGAAAGCAAAGCAAAGTAAATTAGAAAGTCTAATTCTTAATCAATAAAATATTGAAAGAAAAAATTAAGAGAAAAGTCAAATAACACAGAAAAAATGGAGTAAATCAAGTTAACCTGTTAAATTCATAACTAGCATCGTAAAGCTCAGATAGCCTCATAGAAAGCAAACTGAAACAAATAATGAAGTTCAATTAAAAAAAATAAATGTGAAAGGATAAAATTTAAATTTTAAAAAATATATTAAAAAATAAAAAAACACTACTAAAATAAATAGTATTTTATGAAGTGGTGTCCACTGTACAGTGAAAGCACCGCCTCTTATAGTGTTTTGTTAACTAGATAATTACAATACGCTAAGTAACTCTAGAAAGGTTTAAAATTAACCTGAATTACTGGTAAAAATATAATTTAGCTTTTAAAAAGTTTTATATACTCCACTGGGTTCGATAACATTGTTTTTTTAAAAACAAAATTTTTATTTAATTATATATATAAAAAAACAAGATGCTTGAAAAATTAAGTACAAACCCATGTGCATTTATCTTATAGAAATCAAATTGAAACAGATTATAAAACTCAATTCTTAACGTAGTTTTTTAATTGAGAAACAAAAATATAAAATTTATTTTTTTATAAAATAAATTAAGAAATATATGAATTGATAAATAAAAAATAATTGTTAATGCTAATTAAATATTTAAGTGAGAAGCTAATATTCATAATAAAAATAAAACATAAATGCACCTCCAAATTGTTTTACACCGACTATCTTTTTTATTTTAAATATATACATTCATTTTATCTTAAAAGCTAACTGTTGTCATTAATAATAAATAATTTCTGTTTTTATAAAAACTTTGATTAAACCCATCTCTTTAAATATCATGCAACTAAAAAATTAAATTATTATTTAAAAAAAAAGTTAATTCAAACATTCAAAAAATCAATTCTATCACCATTATAATCACAATTAAACACATAATTCATCACAATAACACAAACAAACCCAAAACAACCTAAATCAAAGGTAATTTTTGAAATTCTCCTAATTATCTAAACTAACAACTTGGCCATTCATATTAAAACCCCATAATTGACCAAAATCCCTTCAATTTGCTTAATAAAATTTCATTACATCATAAATTAACAAATTATCATTCAAATTATCATTTTAAAAAATCAAGCATAAACCCTAATAAATCTAAATTTAGGGTTTTCTTTCCCTTTCAATAAAAACTTCATTAAAGGCAATAAAGTCATAAAAATCATCTTACCCAACAACAATTAAACTCAATTTAATGAGTTAAAGGTATGTTCTTTCACAAATCTACCATTTCTTCTAAAATTAGTCTTCCCCGCTCTTGTTTCCATGCTCCAACCCCCCTCTCTCTCTAGGTTTTCTAATTTAGTTTTTTCTTTGATAAAAATCCACCTAAGACAATTCTCCTTAGCTTCAATCTTTGAGAAATGAAGAAAAATGAAAGAGAAGATGAGTTTTTTTAAGGTAAATTGTCTCTCTAAATCGCCACCCTCTTCTATTTAATTCCTTGTTTATAAAATTGCCACTCATTTAGTTTTTACAGGAGTAGTTTTCATAAATCTCTTGATCTCAACAAATTTTGTATATAGTTTTATTTCATTTAATCCAAGATTAATAATACTACACTTTTAGGACATTTCACCCTTTATCATAAAAAAATTCAAATAATTTTATTTTTTTTTTGTTATAAATCACTCTCTATGCACAATTTTATTCTTTATTTTATCCAAGATTCTACTTTAAATTTCTTTTGTAAAGACTTCCACCTCCGGTCACAAAAAAGTATTTTCCTTTAGATTCATTGTTTTCTTTTTAGTTAAATTTACATAATTTATCACGAGATTTAAACACCAATTTATCAAGAGTTTTCACCACCAATCATAAAATTTTCTTTTATCTTTTTTATTTTTTTTGTTGAGGATTATCCCATTTAGTAGTGGTTTAAAATTTTAGACTTGGGGTTTACACAAAATGATACAATCAATAAAAAAAGGTTTGATGACCAATTTTTTTTTATAAAAAAAATCAATAAGGATTTATTAAGAGCTCCACAGTTCATGGCTTCACAATAAAATACCTAGAAGATTTTGTTTTTACTAGATGAGGGCTTGCGTTATATTGTAAGTCCGACCTATTTTTCCGTAAAAAATGATATTTAGGTGTCATAAGTGTATTTTTAAGAAAACAAATTAATAACTCAAGTCATAACTTTGACACGTCAAATAAGCAGGTTTTATTTTAATCAAATGGTAAAAAAAAATAGGCACTATAGTAAATAGATAAAAAAAAAAAAAAGACCACGGTAACCTAGGAAAAAAAACTTTTTTCCAAGTGCGAAAAAAAACTTCATCAAACAATGATGTTTAATTTTCAAACAATTAAATATGGAACGAAAAAATTGGATAAAAAAAGACAAAAAAAACTAGCGTAAGTCAACCTAAATTAGTATGATAGACATGTAAATTGGACAATAAAAAACGAGCTAGCCTAGGTCAACCCGCCAAACCCACGTCGCAGGTCATGAGTTTGGGATAACCTTATAGAAAAGAAATCAAAGAAATCCACAAAGCCAAATAAAAAAACTAATGTCGAACGATGATTTTTTTAAAAAATAAGATTAAAAAAGATATCAACCCTCGCTAACTTTTCAAACTCGTGACTCGGGTCATTAGACCGAAAGTACTATACATAGAAAATCCATAAAGCTCAATCCTTAACAAATTAAATGTTAAATGATGAAATTTGAAAAAAAAATCAATTACATAAAAGGATAAAAAAAAAGATAGGAATTAAAATTATGAGGATGAAGATTGAAATAAAAAATAAATTAAAGGGAAACTATAATTTTTTTATTAAATGGTTAAATTAAAAATAAAAATAACTTCAACAAAAGAAAAAAAACAATTAAAAAAACAAAGACCATATTGAAAAAAATAATATACTATAAATTTAGATTGGAGGATGAAATTGAAAACTAGTAAAATTTATACAAAATGCCCAAAAAATAAAAAATTAAAAGAATAAAGGACAAATAAAAAAATAACAGGTGACAAATTAGGATTGAAGGATGAAATTAAAAGTAAATAGAACTTTTGTAAAAGGATCAAGAAAAAAAATTAGAAATTAAAAGAATAAGGACTAAAATTGAAATATTAAAAACAAATAAAGCCAACCTGTAACTTTTAGGGAATGAGTGAAAAAATAAAAAAAATCCACCAGCAACAAACCACTCCACCACCTCCGACTCGCACCGATTAACTGAAAAAGAATGTGTCAATACTTTCAAAGACACGGTCAAATTATATTTTTTTTCTATCAAGAAGTGTCACATGCTATTCAAAATGCACGAGCTCCTTCCACATGCTGACACTTATAACACAAGCACCACCAATAACTTTTTTTTTATTTTAGTATTAATTAATTCAGCGTATTTTTTTAATTCTAAGAATAAACTACTCATTTTATTGTATTTTTTTAAAAAAAGAAAAAAAGTACTCCTTTTAAGATATTTTTAAAGATTCTTATTCGAAGAGTTATTAAATTATTTTATTATGATAAAATAAAGTGACAAGACTCTCATATCTATAGTTAATTTTTTAATGACAACACTAAGGTTATTGGTTTTTCTGGGAAGGATAAAAACATAGTCACGCTATAAATAGTGAACAATGAGTTGAGTGAAAATACCTGGTTTAGTTTTTACATATATATAATTATAATTTTGTGATCCGTAATGGAATTATTAGCGCGGCCCAGCATACGGCCTGCAATGGTGACAGGTGTTAAGATAATGCCACGTACACACCTCTTTGCTTAACAGGGAAGATTTTAGAGAGCAAAATCGTCATCAGTAGGAAAGAACCATTGTTCTGTTTTTGCAATTTGTTTTACGCTTTTGGAAAGGAAAATAAAATTGTAGAGAAGGAAGAGAGATAGAGAGAGACATGGGGCTGCTTTCTAACAGGTTTGGTTTCTTTGATCCTTTTTTTTTTTTCGTTTTTTCCTTTGTTATATTACTAAATTTCTGATCTACAAATACTGGGTTTTGAAAAAACAAACTAATACAGGATTAGTAAGGAAAGCCTGAAACCAGGAGATCATATATATTCATGGAGGACTGCTTATATCTACGCCCATCACGGTACTCCCTCTCCATCTTCTTGTTTCTTTTGTTATGAAGGTTTTTTTATAGAGGGGGTAGGGGGTTTGCTGTGTTGCGATTGGGTTTGCTTTCTTTTTGCTCTCGTCATTCTTTTCTCTCTTGTTTCGGTGGTGATCCTGTAATGAATTGCAAAAGGCTGTTTCTTTTTCATGCGTCGGTGACAAAACTAGCAGCCAATAATCAGTAACCATTTTTAAATTTAGCCGCGAAATAAACAATGTATAGTTCTCATGGGATTTTTATACCACCAGCATATGCTGCTTGGTAATTGTTTATATATATATGTATCTAAAGAACCAAAACGATTGATGGGGAAATGGGTTTCAAGCATGATTGGAATTGGTAATGTTTAAGATGAATTACTATAGTGTTTTTATCTGTTTTTATTGGACATTCTTCTTTGTTCTTATCCAGAATGCACCAAAGTGGTGTAAAAGCTATGACATGCAAAAGTAGCTTTGGGAGCATGATTGCATGCCATCACATTATTGCTTAAACTAATATTGATATAGAATTTTGTAGTGTGCGACGACTGCATTGCATGACCAAAAGCAAAATAAAATAGTGGACTGCAGAAGAGTATTTATCTGCAATTGCTAGTTGCCATCATTTCTGATTGCTATATAATCTTTTCTTGTGGTCACATCATCAGTTGGTGCGCTGCTCTTGTTTTCTTTTAAGTTTTTACATCCTACTCAACTTGTGGATGATACAGGCAGAGTAACTTTGTGGTGATTGATTTCTGAGTTGGTTGGGTTGAGATCATGAACGGTTGCATGGATGGTTTGCATAGGAACTCAGGAAATGCGATGGTGTAGAATTTGTTCTTTTGAATGTTATGTTCATATGTAAAAATCTAGAAATGTCTTCTTTTGAGAGATGTTTTGCTAGTATGCAGAGAAGTAGAGCTCAATTCTAGCTAATGTTGAGTTTCTAAAATTGTTTACATCTGCCTTTTTTCATCCACCACTTCATACTTCTTTTTTCTTGTTCTGTAAATGCAATTTGATTCCCCTGATAATGAGCCTTAATACTCTTAAAATCATACCATGCTATCAATAGGGTTTTTCTAATTATTTTTCTTGTTCTCGTTTAGGAATCTACATTGGGGATGATAAAGTAGTTCATTTTACCAGGCGCGGCCAAGAAGTAGGAACAGGGACTGTGCTGGATGTCCTCTTGTTGAGCTCAGGACCAGCCCGCTCCACTGTGCCTTGTCCCAACTGCACCATGCAGCAAGATGGTCACGGGGTCATCCTCTCATGCCTGAACTGCTTCCTTGGTGGTGGCATCTTGTATCGGTTTGAGTATACTGTCAGCCCTGCTCTTTTTCTTGCAAAAGTGCGAGGTGGAACTTGTACTCTTGCTGTCTCAGACTCAAATGACATTGTGGTCCATCGAGCGAAATACCTTCTTGAAAACGGATTTGGTTGTTATAATGCATTCAAGAACAACTGTGAAGATTTTGCTATTTATTGCAAAACTAGCCTGCTTATTGTGGATCAAGGAACAATGGGACAGAGTGGCCAAACAGCATCCATCATAGGGGGGCCTCTTGCAGCTGTTTTATCTACACCATTGCGTCTTGTGACCACCAATATTTATGGGATGGCAGCAACAGCTGTTGGGGTTTATTGCGCTAGCAGGTATGCTGCTGATATTGGCATGAGGAGGGATGTAGTGAAGGTGTCAGCAGAGGATTTGACAAGGAGGCTTGCAACAGGCCTTCTCCAGGTGATTGAACCCCAAATTTCAGCGGCACCAATCCAAGCGATTCAATAGCTCACGTATTCATGATCTGGTCAATAAATGGTTTGGGACTCTTGAGGATCCCACTACATGTGAAAACGCTGTAACATTGACAATTTGTTCCATGGTAAGCACTGATTCGTAAACGCTGATTAAAAGCCAGCTTTTGTCTGATCCTTGCACTTGTATGTTGTAATGTAGTGTCTGCCGTTTTAAGAGGCTTCTATATGACTATGTTTTGTGTTTTCTTGCACTTTCTACTCGAATGCGGCGATTTCCATTTTTAGGAAGTGCTACGAAGCTTGTATCCTCGCATTCTGTAGCTTAGGGATTCTGCTCGATCCTTTGCTGTAAACTGCTAAAGTGTTGTTGAACAAAAATACGACTAAAGGGCAATGGAAATGCTTTGTATCGAACACACCTCAAGGGAAACATTGTTTCCACCGGGATGGATCCTATATACAGAAAACATTATCAGAACTCCTCTCACTACGGTATTTTTGCAAGTTCTGCTAAGGCACAATGTTCATTCAAGCAGCAAGGGTTCAAACTTTCAATTGCTCGTTTCCCAACCAGTGTGATACACCTGTGGCCCTGTTTTAGGAGCAACAAATGCATCACGCAAGAGCAGAATGCTTGCCTGTTGCCTCTTTTCTGTAGAGATGACTGACGTCTTTCCCGTTATTTTTCCAGAGAGAGACGAAATCTTGGCCCTGTTAAAAGCAATCAAAATATACTAAACCACCCAGCAGAGGCCTGGCAATAATCAGTAATCTGGTACAAAATTGAAATACCGCAAGGGATATATATTCCATATTACAAACAACACTTCAACTCGATATATATCCCAAAGGGCAATGAGGGATCAGCTACATTAAATACGAAGCACAGCATCTGGATGTCAGCAAAACATAACAGTTAGAAGCTTCCTTCGAAGACTTCCAAGACTCCAACATTGAACCATATCTTTCTATTTTATTGATCTCCTAAACAAGTAGAACTGCATTTATACAACCATCATTCTCTGGGTTATTTGTTACTTGAGCATACTTCCCTGCATCAACACCATAGAAATGCCAAATTAGCAAAAGTAGTTGAAAGATGTGATTACAATTTAAACAATATCTGCAGTGAAACCAGGTTTGACAGGCCAGACTCACCCCATACAACTTTACCAGCTGGTGTGACAAGACCTAATTCACTAACATTCACCTGAAATTTAGAATGATGAAAAATAAGTTCACACTCCCCAAACAAGGAATATAACTATATCATGGGCTCATTGAAATAAAATGACATTTGATATGTTTGTGTGTGTTTTACCTCAATGATAGTGCCCTTAGTGATAACACCAAGAGATGTGTACGTAGGACCATTAGGGTTTTTCTTTACTCCAATGATCTCAAGGTTGAAGGTGCACTTGAGTTCAGGGTGTGTAACATGAGCCTTAGTAAATCGCAACCCAGTAGGACGAATAAAACGCTCATACTTGGGAGGTTTCCTTGTAAAACCTGGTCCCACAAATGTGGCCTTCGTGACCATTCTCTTCCACTGCTTGGCTGCAAAAGAAAGCCAGCAACATTAGGGTGGTTCTAGGTTATCATCCCTAGGATGTTTCACATAATACAAAAAACTAATCCTCAAATGTATGTGAAAACATTATCTTTGTACCATAAGCACATGAACACAAGCCTCATGGATTGGAAAAAGACATGTTTACAAAATGTTTGGGACAAAAGGCAGGATTTCTTTTACTTAATTATTTCTAATCTGTGAACTGATAGTTTATTACCCCACTTCCCTAACTAACCGCAGCCTTCATTGCATATAATACAAATTCAGGTATCAAATTATGTTTATCTACAAGCCAATAGTTTGTTAACCCACATTCCTAACTGACCATAAGTTGAATTGAATGTTATCCACATTCAGGTGCAATTGCAAATGTCTAATAAGAAGAGCTTAATGTAGAAAGGAAAAAACTTGGTGAAAAGCTTACTCTTCCGTTTGCCAGATCGAATAACTTTAAACATTTCATCCTCTGCAACAGGCCTCACCTAAAGAAAGAAAAGGCCTTCCAGTGAGATACTAATAATAATTCAAAGTAACGAGCACCAGCATACGCGAACAATAACTCATGATGTAGAATAAGTCAGAGAAGCACATTATGGAGGTGCTAAGGAAAAAATCGAACTCCATCTTACCTTAGGTAGAGGGACCTCCCATTTTCCAGCCTTCTCTTTCCTCTTTTGCTTTATACTGTTGCTAAGAATCTACTTAAAGCACCAAGTCACATATTTTATCTCAGAACATGTAGGAACAAGAGAGATGATTTATGGTCATATCAGCCAAAAAGCATCAAGAACTTTACCTTTGCTCGTGTAGTGTTTTCACGATCCAAAAGATAGGCAGGAACAGCTCCATCTTGAACGTCATCATCCACCTTGCGCCTAGATGTTGACTCCTCATGCATAGCCAATCTGTTGACATAAAACAAAATTATCCACATGCAAACTGTCAATAGCTGCTTGCTTCATAAAGAAGAGAATGTGTAAAAAGTACCTACACAATGTTGACATCCCAACGCTGCATAACTACATAACCACAAGCTATATATGGAAAAAACCAATTTGACAAGCAAATATAACTACACCAATTCATTTCTTTTGCATGTATTCCAACCAAAACTTCAACAAATTTTGAAACAGAAAAATAGAGGATAAAGCGAGAGAAGCACGCTCAAAGGTAAACACAAAAGCTTTGCCAAAAACTCTAAAAGGACACAGCTATAAAATAAAATTCCCCTGCTGAAAGGGAAATACAGCAAAGCTGATAAATACCCACGTGGTTAGCTTGGGTGCTTTACTTTTCACCTTTAGATCAACATTAAGAAGGAAAAAAAAAACTGCTCAACAAGCATCACAATGAGAAATGAAAAACAACTGAAAACTTTAAATTTGATTTGCACTGCTATCCTAGCTTGCAGTAAGAACAAGAACTGGTAATAATTTCAACACTAAAAAAAGCACACACCAATAAGCTGGCATAGCACAAACATAGTAGTCTTGTATGATCAAACTTAACTACCAACAATTCAGATTGGTCTGCACATAATATAGAAGATGGAGCAAAAATGAAAGAAAAGACTAACGTTTTCTTCATGAGAGCCTTCTCAGCATAATTTTTCTTCGCAATCATCTTTCCTTTAATACCCAATGCCTGTTCCCATCCAACCACAAAACAGCAACAACACTCGCATTAAAAAAAAAAAAAAAAGTAAATTCAAGAAAGAAAAAAAGTGCAAGAACAAAGAACACCTTCTGGGCTCTCTCAGAGTGTTTGTGGACTTCACGCGCCTCCTTCTTGCGCTTGCGCTCGAAGTGGTCGAGGCGGTATCCATGCCTCTTCCTGTGCAGCTCTATGTAATCTCCTTGCGGCTGCACAAAATAAATCAATCAATCAAACTAAATCCTTCTTAATCAATCAATGAAGAGATAAGTTCATCGGAGGCAAACCATGGTGGATTCCCTTTCAGAATCAGTTTACAGAGATTTCTTGTTATTTTTCTTTGTGTGTGAGAGGGAGGAAAGGAAGAGAAACCCTAATTTGGGGTTTTGGTTTTCAGGAGAAGAAAATGAGTGGTTGGGGTTTTGAAAGCTTGGATCCCTGCAAGCTGACCAATTACTGGATCGGTGCAGCTTTTGGGCTGAGCCTATGAGAGTCTGGTTGGGCTGGGTTGGGTTCCTGCAACATCTTTGGGCTTTCATGTATATCGGGAGATTTTGAACTTGGTGGACTTCTATTTTGGGTCCGCAAATTCTTCCTGGCATTCACTCCTTTACCCTTAAATTCTTCTCGGATTAGTAATTTTTTTTCTGTAAATTCGGATGTCAGCACCAAAATAGAGGGTAAAAAAAATTGTACTCCTCATTGCACATCAATGAAAAAAATCATTCTTTCGTCATTTTGATGAATCAAGGCTGACATGGTGAAAAATATCTTATGAGAAGATGTTATTTTGAGTTTTTTTAAAAAAAAAAAATTGATTAAAACAATATTATTTTGATAAAATTAATATTATCAACGGAGTTAGTCAAATTAAATTATATCAACTTAATATCTTTTTTTACATTATAAAAAAACTTGACCTAACCCGCAGGCCACTAAGTAACCAAAGTACTAGTTTTTGGCTGGTTTTGTGAGATAAAGGTCACATTGCAAAAATCCCTAAGTTGCGTGATCAGAAAAGATATAGTGCGAAACATCATTTCAGGATGTAACAAAAGCATATATACACCTGGCCCTACACGTGTCTTGCGGGTTAGGCAAAGCCACAAAGACATGCTTCGGCCAATGGCCATTTATATGGGCTTTTTTTCTTCTATTTTTTTTTTTTTTTTGAATGCCTTGCCGTCGAGGAACTTGTTTTAATGGCTCCTTGATAATGCTTCCACCATGGCATCAGATGATATTTTGCATATTTGTACTTTTCACTGTTTGCCGAAGAGGCCTGGGGCCACTTGGGCACGAACGTTGGACCAGAAAGAGACATGTCATGTGGGTCTGTGACGTGAATATGAGAGGCAGTCACAGAAAAAACACAGGCCAATTTCTTAAGCGAACCCACCCTTGTAAACTCTGATGAATTCACGTCTCGTCTCGTCTCGTCTCGTCTCATATGCTATCAATAAGAAGTTTGGGTATATTCTCAATTATCAAGTTATCTGGATATGAAATTTATCCATTACCTCTTCTATTATAATAATAATAATAATAGTGGACCTAAAAGGTAAGTGTCCCAATTCTTGAAGAATCTTTTCGTATTTTCAAGTTGATTGTATATATTCGTGACATCTTTTAATTAAAGGATTTAGTATATGTTCGTGCTAAAAGTTGCAAAAGAATAACACTGCCTCAACTAATTTACTGCTTGTATAAGCGCATAGCTTTTAACTACCGGTTGTTCTTGAAATACCCGTTGTTTTTTAAAATATTTTTATTTTAAAATATATTAAAATAACTTTTTTATTTTTTAAAATTTATTTTTGATATTAGTGCATATAAAAGATCCAAAAACCATAAAAAAATTTAATATATATATATATATATAATTTTTTTTTTGATAAACAACATTTTGACAATGTGCACTAAACAAGCTCTAAGTATTTTAATAAAAACTAATTGTATGGCAGGCAATTTGGCACGACTTTCAAATGGTCAAAAATAGATTTAATTCACGTGATTGCAGGAAGATGGACATGGAATTCAAGCAGGATACAGTGTTAACGAAATTATCATGCTTTCCACCCTCCAAAAAAAAAACATTAAAATAAAAAAGGAAATTATCATGCTTTCGGTACTTTTGAGGGCAACATCCTCAGATTCATGGGCCTTTTCTTCTATCCACCACCAAAAGCTAGAGCTTTTTGACAACACCACGTTGGATGCGCCTTAAAAGAGGAGGCATACTAGTCAAACTTTAGACTATGAAATCCGGAGACTGGTATAATTAGCGAGGACATGTATGGTAACGTGGTTTAATCTTTATTTAAAATTGTTTTTGGTTTAAAAAATATTAAATTGGTATTTTAAAATATTTTAATATAATTTTGTGTGCCTATGAAAAAGGTAAAATAATTATGAAAAAATAATTTAAATATATTTTTAATTAAAAAATAATTTTAAAAAATATCATGTACCGTATTATTAAACACGCGCTAAATAATCTTACGATGAGTTTTATCCTAACAACATATTTTAAGTACTTTGTTAATCAATATATACTATGATTATATTCATCTAATTGAAAATTCTCTCTTGCAATGTTGGTTAAAAAAACCTACAACTTATAACTTTTTTTAAATTTATTTTTTCAAACCACACCATCGTAAAAGTTGTCTTCATACCCTACACACAATAAGTCTAATATATTAATATGCATGGTTTGATTAATTTTATTCATGGAGATATTTTAAACTTCATTTTTAATACAAGCAATATGAGATAAAACTTGCCTAATGTATGAAAATCCATTTCCTAAAAATATATAGGGCATAGGAAATTCATTGTAGCACTAGATGAAGTTTATTATGGATAGTAACAATAGATCAACTCTTGTACCCTTCATCAAATCATCTAATAAGACCAACCTCAAGGTTAACATGGTCTTTTTCATGTAATTCATCTGTCATTTTCATTTTGATCGGGGGTACAAAGACCTATTCCCCTTTTTTAGAATAGTAAAATACTTTTACAACCTTTAAAAGCAAAAAAAAATCATATAATTGGCTTCTAAGAGATTTTTTGAAATTTCACAATTTTTGGCACAGTAAATTTACTAAATTCCTCTTGGTGCCACAATTAATTTAAGCTTTTTTTAGGGGTATTTTTGGATTTCATATGGGTGTTTTCTTTGTAATCAAATGGGTATGAGGATAAATTGTTCTTCTATAATAATTAAAAAAATATTAAAATTTCAAATTTATCAAGCGCAAGCCCTGCACATGGAAGCGCGTGGAATGAGTCACGAAGCTTTGGAGGCGCACGAATAGTTATCTAATGGTGGAAGACAAATCTCCTTGTGTTAATCAATTTCTCATTGTTAGTATACATGTCTTGTAATCATTCAATTGGTTACACGCGACATTGACTTTGTTCATGTAAATATATTTAATTTATTAATAAAAGTTTATTTATCTTTAATATTCATCAAATATTTAATTAATGAATTAAATATTTGATCAATGAATCTAAAATAAAGATAAAGTACTTGAGACAAAAATATTCTGCAAATAAAATTATAAAGTTATTATAATTATATGATTCATATTGCATCAAAGCATTGTTCCTAAAATGTTCTTGGTCAATGCTCTATTAAAATTGGATATTAATTAGAGTTGTTAAGACCGATAAACATTATGTTCTTTTATTTATGAAAGAAAGTAATTATTTCTCATAAGCTGAGGTACGAGAAATACCTATAACTAATATATAGATACTTGTTAGATGACATGTTCATTGAATTGACTTGCGTGAGAATTTTATATGGAGAGATCACTCATGTCTACGAAAAGGCTCACGTGACAGTTGTGTAAGTGATCTTTAGACTTGAGATCACTAAGTTATCTTATATAGGGAGTGTTATGTTTTGATCATGCTACATACTATCCTAATCAAATGTAACAGATGAGCAGATATTAGGTATAACATAAACTATATGAAGGTATTTAAATAATCAAGAAATGATTCATCACCCTTGGTGAATAAGGAAAAATATTTCATTTGTTCTTAAATAGTATTTATTGTAAATCCTTAGATAAGATGAAATGAGATTTGTAAGGAGTTTCAAGTATTACTCAAAGAATTTGATTATGGTGTTAAGAACAAACATGATTTGACATAGTAGTATACTCCATACTATAATATCTAAATCAAAACATTGTTAGTAAAAAGATAATAATTACATTGAGAAACTGATCACTAAAAGGTTAAGTCAAATGACTTATAATTATCCTAATATTTAGGAATCATGACAAGTTACTAGACATTGTACTTGATCTTCAAATATAATAAATTAATTGTTGAATTGATAATAAACTAATTTGTTTAATTTAATTTTATTTAGGATTATAATTTATATTTGGACCAACTTATTAGGAAACCTAATGAGTCACACACATAAGAACCATTGATCATAAATTAAAATGGGATGATTAATCAAGTGTGACTTAATTATAAATAAGTTTTAGAAATTAAGGACTACAGTGTAATTTATTAAGGGAATGACAAATCTAGACCTAGAAAAATCAGGTAGAGACTTGATTGAATAAATTTATAGAATTAGCCTAAAATAATAAATACAATATTATTAAGGGGCAAATTGATGTTTTGCCATATATAGTGTTTTTAGGTTTCATTAAAAATAGAAAGTTATGTCTCATATTTCTTATTAATAGAGTTTTAAGGTGAGAAGAATACAATACAGAAATGTTTAAACACAAAAGAAAAGATCTAGCACTGTAAGGGTTTAGGAGATTTCTCATTGGTAGTTCGTGTGGATTACCGTTAAAGACCTAACAATTAGACAACTTGTGGTTTGCGACAACTAGCCTTGAAGCATATATTCAAAACTGAAAAGAAGTTCAGATCATTAAGTAATCTTTGTATAAACTCTAAATAACTTCAGATCTGTCTAACATGATCCTTGAGACTCTAGAAAAAGTTTTAAATTTACCATTTCCATTGCATGTATGTGTTTCAGGAAACCTAACACCCACAACATCCTTTTCCTCCACAAACAGTACGTGTTAAGTTGTGTTGGATGGATTGTTGCCAGAGGTGTTTTTTTTTTCTCTATCCTCTCTCGAAGCTTATGCTTGGCATTTAAAATTTTCAAAGCAGTCCCCTTGGTTGAGAATATTTGAGTATCAGTCCTTATTATTATTATTTTTAATTTTTATCCTTGGTCCTTTTGTATGTACTTTATTTTATTTTTCAATTGCGTCCTTCAATCTAAATTTTTCAAATTTGGTCCTAATTATTTTTTTTTCTTCATTTTCTTCTTACCACTTTTGTAAACTTTCAATTGTTTTCAATTTCATCATTTAATTAAATTTTTTAATTTCTTAGTTTTTTTTTTTAAATTTGGTTCTTATTCTCTTAGTGGTTTCTTCTTTAATTCTTTTGAGAAATTGATTTTTCTTTTCAAGCTATCCTTTCAATCCAAAATTATCCATCATTTAATTATTTTTTTTGTTCAAATTTGATTATCATTCTTTTAATTGATTTTTTTTTCTTTTGATTCCTTTTTTTGTGATTGATTTTTTTAAAATTTCTTCTTTTTAACATTTGATTTGTCGAAATTTGGGCTTCAAGGGTTTTTTTAAGTTTAGTGCTTTCGATCAAATGGTCTAGGCCACATGTCACTTCATTTTTTTTTACTTATTTTATTTTTTGATCTCATTACTCGACGCTGTGTTTTTTCAAAAATAGTCTTTATGATTTTCTTCATTCTCCTTTTAATAAAATTATCTCAATCTCATGACTTGACCGTGAGTTTGTCAGGTTAATCTGGGTGGGCTTGCACCTTTTTTGGTTTTTTGTTATTCTTTTTTTTTTATCCTTTTGTGTGATTGATTTTTTAAAAAAAAACATTCATCATTTAATATTTGATCTGTTGAGCATTCGTGGTTTTTCCATACTTAGTGTTTCCGATCACATGGCCCCAGACACGAGTTTTATAAGCTAATAAGGGTTTACATCGATTTTTGTTTTCACTTATTTTTTCTCCATCTCATAATTCAACATAGTTTTTTATAGAAAAAAAATTCAGGTTTTGTGATTTTCTTTGTTTTCTTTTATGTTGGATTATCCTGATCTCATAACCTTACCCATGGGTATGATTGGCTAACTCAGGCGGGCTTAGGCCTTTTTCTGGCTTACAATTGCTGTTTTTTTTTAATCTTTTTTATGTTTGGTTTTTTTCTTTTCAATTTCATTCTTCAACATTTGATTATTTGAAATATAGGCTTTAAGGTTTTTTAAATTTGTTGCTTCTGATCAACTGACTCAGGTCATAAGCTTAATGGTTTAACACGGGCTAACATCTTTTTTTTTTCTTGTTTTTTTTTTTTTTTTGTTTTCATCGATCAACATTTGTTTTTCTCATTTGACATTGGTTTTTCCCTGTTTTAAAATGTGTTTGCATCAACTAAACATTATTTTTTCTAATTTCTTTTTATTTAACCCACAGGAAAGTGTGAGTCATGTAGCTAGTTTTATATAATTAACGAAGGTTATCCAATCAACCTCACACATATTTGTACTTAGTCTCATGCTAGAAATTTATCTCCCTCTCATGTAATTTTGTTGCCTTCAATAGTTTTTTTTTAATGATCAGTTTCTAGGTTTGAGTATTATACAATGGACTATTTTTTTAATTAAATTTGAAACAGAATAAAACATAAACACAATTAAGTTTATGAAGTGGCCTAAATTAATATGATTTTGAATGTATATTAAATGAATTTACAAGGGTAATTTCAGCACCAACCCAATAATTTATAGTCGGGAAGCATTGAATTAAAAGAAAACTATAAGGACGACATTGTGGCCTATGAGTAAATTTACTGTAGATTACAATAATAAAGTGACCATTTTGCTCTTCGCTCCAAAATTATTAAGCCTTGCATGAGGGGTGGAATAGTTTTTTTCTAATGGTAAAAAAATTGTTTACTAATTGGACTGGGGAAAAAATGTCTTCACACATTTATTTAGCACGGTAAAATTATTTAATCGCCTTTAAAAGCAAAAAATTTTAAACCTAACTTTAGGAACTTTATAGTCTTTTTCAATTTTTTAAATAGTAAAATGACGCATTTTCCCTTAGAGTTAAATTTTTTATAACTTTGGTCTAGGGGACTTTGTGTCTTTTCATTTTGGTATTTTTGTAATAATTTGGTTGTGAGAGGGGTTGTTCGGTAATTGACTTAGTATAGATATTATTAAAAAAACAAATTGTCTGGCATGTGCCACGCACACACCAGCATGTCAATTGTCCCATATCTTTTGGGTGGCACATGAGACGTCATATGATGGTCATACGATGGCTTTCAAGGTAGCGTTCAATTTGTCTCGGCTTCCCTTCCATCCAGGTACAATGTGTGTTCCAAATGGATGTCTGGTCTGGTGTGTGCATCCTTTTTTTTCCTCCTTTCTCCTCCTTGATTTCCACGTTGGCCATGGAAAAATTAAAAGTAGTCTTTCAATTTCTTATTTTTCATATCAGGTCCCTAATCTTTTGATTACTATCTATTTTATTTGAGATGGTTTATGAAATTTGATTTTTTTTTCAATTCCATCATCCTTTAATTTTTTATCCAAATTTGGTCCCCATTCTTTTAATTGATACTTATTTTATTTGAGATGATTTTTAGAAAAAAAATTGCAATTCCATCATTTTAAGTTTTTTTTAACCAATTTGATCCTTATTATTTTAATTGTTATTTTTTTTGCCTTGATAGTTTTTTTAAAAAAAATTATCTATTTTTTTTATTTCATGCTTCAATGTTTAATTTGTTGAAATTATGCTTTTTGATTGAGTCCAAGTCTAGGATTTCACGGGAGAGATTAATGCAGGTTTAAGAAATTCAATGTGGTTTGCTTCTTCTTCTTCTTCTTTCCTTTTTTAAGCTCATCTTTTTTTCAGTTTCTTCATTCAATATTGATTTAATTGGAGATTAGACTATTTTATTTTTACTTTCTTTCTATAGAATCTCTTACTAATTTTGATAATGACTCAAGTTACTCGAATCTTTTTATTTTTCGTTCTTTGTTCAGTTTAGCTTTTTTTTTTAAAAAAATATTTTTAAATTAAATTAATCTATTAAATATGAGATTGAGATGTTCATCTCATGATTTTCTGATTAGTTTGGTTTTTGGCCATTACTCTAACGGCATATGTGGCCTCTTTTGATGTCAACATGGAGCCTTTCGCAACGATGTTTTAATCTTCTAACTAAGTTCTTTTTGGTGGTTAAGTAGTGTCCACAACGGAGTTACCATAGATCTTCTTCGATAGATTTTTCTTTCTTTTCCTTCCAAGTATGAATAATTATTGCTTTTTTGTTCATATTATTTACAATGTTTTTTTAAATATATTATTAAATTAACCAGACTTATTAAATCCATTTAAATCAAAAATCTAAATTTTATATTTTTTTACTTTTCTTAAAAATACTAGCATCATCTTAACATTTTTTTTTTACTTGAATTTTTTAATACCTTGTCCGCGTATAGCGCAAATCATCTATTTATTAACATCCTAAATAGTAAGCAATCACATTATAAATATGTATCCTCATCATCATCGTAGCAATATCATTTTGAGGATTTAATAATGATAATATATATTTTTTGAATGATGGAACAAATAAACAGAAGGAAAAGCACAGTGAAAGTTGCAGTGGTGGGGGCTCACACTTTCTGGATCTATATATATATAAAATTTAAAAGCTCAATCATAAGAATATTTAATTTAAAGTATGCCAAGAAAGGATAGATACATACATGCGTGACCCCCTTAGCTGTTTGTGTCGATGGAAGGCTCATGATTGGTCCAATAAGTTCAAGTAACTACAATTTTTATGACCTAAAATATATTTCCAAATAACTACAGTTTTATGACCTAAAAATATTTATATATCTTTTTCTTTGGAACAGAGTTCATAAATGATTTAAAAGCTCAATCACTACCCACCTTTGCACCGCCAAGAGCTTACCAGAAGCTGCTTGTGTCGATGGATGGAAGGCTAATGATTAGTCCAATAAGTTCAAATAACTACAATTGATGTAAGAAATCACTTACAGTAGCCTTAAATTCAAATAACAAGTGATGGTTGTTATTGTATTTTAAAATGATTAATACTTTAAGATAAATAAAAGTTCTTAAAAAATATAAAAGTTTTCAATTTCATTCCTGGATGATTCCTAGAGTATTTAAATCCCTTAAACACTGTCGTTTTCCAAGAATGAAAAGATTTTACTTTCAATAACATTAATGATATATAAATATCCCTTACATATCATTAACGAAATAGTAAGTATGATAGGTCTCTTGAGAGATCTTTTATATATATATATATATATAAACATTACCTCGTATACGAATAACTCATATAATCATTCTAAAAGCAAGCTTCCTTATCTTAAATACTCAAGACATGAGATGTAACCTGACCTAGGTTAAAGAGCATGATGATTCATCTAATATGTTATATTTTTAGTTTAGATGTTTATTTTGGTTCACGTTACTTTAGATTCGGCTGACAACTGAATTCAAGTATTTTGAGTCGGATATCTCGTTAAATTCATGTTATTTTGGGTTCAATTGACAGGTAAATCAAGCAAGTTCAGCCTAGCATTTCATCTTGCCCATATCATCTTAGATATAGCTGACAGCTGACGATTGAACCAAACCATGTTCCAGGTCCATGTTTTCTTGGTTACAGCTAATGAAAATAGACAACTTTAGCTCTCTTATCATATAACAAAACAAAACGTGTAACTGTATAAATAAGTTTAATACCTAGTCAAGGGGATAAATACTTTCTTCTTCTTCTACCTTATATTGCATTTTACCTTCTAATATTTGTATTGCATAAACATATATATTTTTTAAAGATGCCATTCCCTATTTCATGCACTGGATTAATTATTGGAGGGTCATCCGGCTTCCTAGAGAGATTTGATTTGCGGGTATTCCAACCACATCAACTGTTGAAAGCCACCACATTGTATCCAATCAGCCATGACAATAGCTACTTCAAGTTTGAAGTTTTTCAGACCTCATCAGTTAGGACAAGAAAAGAAGCAGCTTTGATTCCTGGACTGTATAGTTGAGAGATATCAGAATTTAGAAAACCTTGCAGTGAAATCAGTGCATTTGTGGCAAATTTTCCACCGACAAAGAAACGTTGACTTGTATCGAATATCGATGTAAAATCCATTTCCCTATTTGTTCAGCTATGTAGCATACGTATCAATATACAGCGATGACTTGTATATCTTGCGATGTTATTGCCCACCTTCTTGAGTAATAAAAGAATTCTAACAAAACAAAATCGTGAGCTAGCTATAGAATACTGTATTTACTTAGTTGGGTCATGTAAGAAGCGAGTAATCTGGTCCTTGTGTTGTTTTATAGGAATGGGGGAAAATTTTCCTTTACGAAACCATTTCATGGACGATTTAAAAAAGCTATAGAATATACTAGTTTTCTGGTACACGCTACATTGGATAAAAAAAAAATTAAAACATAAATAAAATATTTAGGTTGTGGGAATATTTTGACCTTGTTATAAAACTAAATATAGTTGTAGTTGGTAAACATTAAAAACTCCCGGCGCAATTCCTTATTTAACTTGAGTTTTAAATTAAATCGTGTAAAAGTTGTCTTGATGTGATTAACCCTACTTAATGAATCCAAAAACAACTTTAATGACCTGTTAAAAGTGGGGGTTGACTTTTTAAAAAATCCTAAGATGATATTTTTTTTAATATTGAGACAATAACGTATTAGATCAACTCGAACTTCATGATTTAACTTATTAATCATGCAACTCAGATCGTGGAATTCACTGGATTTAATAATTTTGTTTTTTTAAATTATTTTTACTTAATGATATGATAAAAAAAAAATAGAGCTCGCAAAATTGATTATCAACCAAATATCAAGATATTTATTTGAGATTGTGATAACCCCATAAAAAACAAATCAAAATAAATTATGAACATCACAATTCAATGATTCTGATTGATTGTGATTTTCTCCCATTCTATGCATAATTAATCAAACTGATGAGGGAAAAAAATACAAATTTTGAATAGTTTGTTTTGGGATAGATATCATTGTAACCATAGTTATTAAACCTGGATCGACCTGGTTGATCTACCCGGGACCTGGTGGCTGGACCGGTTCGGGTAAGGCAAAAAATCAGCTGGTGTAAAAACCCTGCAAAACCTAGTCGACCCGGCGGGTTGACCCATGACCCAGGCGACCCGGGCGAACCCAGACGAGACCCTTTTTTTTTTTTTTCAAATGTGGTTTTTCTCCTAAACCCTTCTTTTTTTATATTTTTTTAGTTGGTTATTAACCATTTTCAAAGTTCATTATATAAATACTAAGAGAATATTTTATTTTTTCAATGTTGGATTTGAAACCCTTTAAATATATATATTTATGTTCTTAAGAAAAAAATTATTTTTTCAACGTGAGATTTGAAGCCTTTTAGTATATATATTTTATGTTCACAAGAAAAAAAATTATGTTTATTCAATATATGATAAAAAATATTTTTGGTTTAAATACTTCAACTTAAAAGGATAACATAATATCTTTTAATATGGGATAAAAAACTTTTTGATATATTTTTTTAAAATTCATTATTTACAACATGTATAGTCTATATTTACATGAATTGTTTCTTAATTTTTCATATAAAATATTAAAATTTTAAATATATTTTTTTATTTTTTAGGTTAACCTATATAACTCCCAGCTCAAACTCTTGACTGGATCAACCACGAATTGAGTTAGATAATTATAATTGTAACTTTATGATCATAAGGGTAAATGTGGTCATGTTAAAAAAAGAGAGTAGCAGATTCGATGTTAAAACGATATTATCATTTCATTGTGAAAATATTAATATTATTCATCAAGATATTAAGGGTTTTCTTGCAGCTTCTCTGTGATTAATCTCATGAAAAGATATTTTGGTGATTGACAGGTGCATGTAGAAATGATAGTAGTTGATTTTATTGCACCTTTAAATAATTTTATTCATAGTTTTTTTTATTTTGGTGACAATTTGTTTTTTTTAAAAAAAATTTGGAAAGTAATTTTTTTATATATATTTGATAGTATTATAAAAAATAAATTAGAAAAAACTCTTTAGTGTTAGGTTAAGTTATGAAAAATAAGTTAAAAATAATTTAATAATATTTTTTAAATTTATTAAAAGAACAAGAACCAAATCTTACAGATAAAAAAGTTAGAGGATGAAATTAAAAAAAATATAATTTTATAAATTATTTAAATAAAATAAATAATAATTAAAATAATGAAGACCAAATCCAACAAATAAGAAAGTTGAAAGATGATGAAATTTAAAAAATATAATAAAAATTATCTTAAATAAAAATAAATAGCAATAAAAAAATAGAGACTATGATAGATAAAATTTTTCAATTTTAAAAATAATAATAAAATAAATAATAAAAAAAAGTAAAGATCAAAGTTTATATAAAAATCAAATTAAATCAAATTTTAATGGATGAAATTAAAAAAAAATGATTCATAACAAAATATATAGCAATGAAAAGATTGATAATTAAATTTGATATAATCAATAAATAACAAGATATTTTTAAATTTTTTACAACTTCTAGAAAGTATTTTCATTAAAAAAACACTTTCTTAAAAATTAAATTATTTAAATAAAAATATTTTTTATTAATTAATTTTTTAAACAATAAATAAATACATGAAAATTTAAAAATTCATTTCTATAACTAAACTGGCCTTAGGGTTACGTGTGAATAAATAAAATTGGATGTCATTTGGGTAATTTCACAAGGTGAACACGTCAAAAGATGGGGGGCTGGGGCAGGTAGTGCCTCCGCCACTCACCTCACTGCAATCCGGAATTTCCCCATACATGTGGTCACATTCCATATTTTACCTCGTATTTACAACACTGCCATTCAAATCTTATCAATCATGCTTTTACTTTTTTTAAAAGCCGTCGTGATTTTCCACGCACTACCTCTTCTTTTTTTTATTCATTATTTATTTTTGTATACATTAAAGAACTTTTTGGGAGAGCAATAAGGGTTATATTTTAATATATATTTTAAAATATATTAAAATAATATTTTTTTTATTTTTTAAAATTTATTTTTTATATTAACTCATTTCTATAGTAAAAAAACATTAAAAAAATCAATTTTAAATAAATAACGTTTTAAATACACCTTAAAAAAACTTCAAAAAACTTCTATAAATCAGACGGTATGGTGATGTTAAAATTATGTTTTGTTCTAATAATAATTTTAAAATTATTTTATTCATTAATATATATATATATATATATATATATATATGTGGAGTTTTATTAAAAAAGTTGTTCAAAAAACCATAATTTGTAATTTTTTTAAATTTATTTTTTAAAAATAGTCACCAAACACACACTAATATATTAGAAAGAACTTTGGAGAGTCACGTGAAAAGTCTACATTTTGAGTGTAGAAATGTAAAATATTTTTTAATTGAAATAATTACAAAAGATGTTGATCTCAGAAGATTTGAACAATAACTGTGTACCTTCATTAAGAGAGGATTGGCTATTTAATAGCCTTACAAACAGAAGCAAAGCAAATGAAAAGAAACTGAATAAGCTAAAAACGTGCCCACTCCTTTTGTGACGTGGAGAGCAACGTGGACAGTTAAAGACAAAGACACACTACAGCTAAGCAAACTACAGCTAAGTGTTCCTATACAATAGGAATTATTAATCAAATCCTAATATTTAACATCCTCTTTTAAACTGAATGCCAAGTGCATCAGTTTACACTTGACACAGAACAAACTCCCATCAGACCCCGTAATTTTACAAAGGCATCATTCTTCAATGGTTTGGTCATTATATCCGCAACTTGACTTTGAGTTGGACAGTGTGTTACTTCTATGATACCCATGCTAGTAAGCTCTCGAATAAAATGAAACCGAACATCAATATGCTTACTACGTCCATGTAAGACTGAATTTTTGCAAAGCTTGATGGCAGAGCTATTGTCACAAAGAATTGTCGTAGGACCTTCTTGATTATGTCCCAGCTGCTGCAAAATTCTCCGGAGCCATATTGCCTGACAAGCACAAGATGTTACTGCTATAAACTCAGCTTCCGTGGTGGACAATGTCACTATGGGTTGTTTCTTTGAAGACCATGAGACAACTCCTGAGTTTAACATGAAGACATAACCTGACGTGCTTTTCCGATCTTCAATATCGCCAGCGTAGTCACTATCAGAATACACATTAAGCCCTTCAAGTCCTCCTCTCTTGTAGAATATCCCATAACTGACCGTCCCCTTTAGGTATCTGAAAACCCTTTTTGCAGCCATTAAATGAAGTTCAGTGGGGCTTTCCATGTACCTGCTGAGAAGACTTACAACAAACATCATATCGGGTCTAGTGGAGGTTAAATACATTAGACTACCCACAATTTGTTTGTATAGTGTGCTGTCTATTCTTGATCCACCATGATCCTTGCAAAGCTTCATACCAGGAACAATCGAAATGTTAACAGAATTGCAGCCATCCATCTTAAATTTCTCCAGAATTGATTGTGCATATTTCTTTTGCCCAACAAATATTCCATTTGAACTTTGTAAAACTTCAATACCCAGAAAGTATTTCATCCTCCCCAAATCAGTCATATCAAATTCATTCATCATGGATTGCTTAAACTCATCAAACATATTCACATCATTACCGGTGAATATTAAATTGTCAACATAAAGGCATACGATCAAGATATTACCTCCATCTCCTGTTTTTATAAACAATGTATGTTCATAAGGACATTTCTTGAAGCCTTGATCAGCAAAGTATGATTCGATTCGGCTATACCAGGCGCGAGGGGCCTGTTTGAGTCCATACAGTGCTTTCTTTAGCTTGTATACCATTTGCTCTTTTCCTTTCTTCTCATATCCAGGAGGCTACGCAACATAAACTTCTTCATTTAACTCCCCATGCAAGAAAGCCGATTTCACGTCCAATTGATAGATAACCCATCCCTTTTGAGCTGCAATTGAGATGACTAATCGAATGGTATCCAACCGAGCTACCGGTGCAAAGACTTCAGCATAGTCTATTCCATGTTGTTGCGTATATCCCTTTGCTATGAGACGAGCTTTGTGTTTATCCACCTCACCGTTCTCATTCAATTTTGTCTTGAAAATCCATTTAACTCCCACTACTTTTCCTCCTGCAGGCAGCATGGTGAGCTCCCATGTGTCATTCCTTTCAATAGCATTCAATTCTGCTTCCATAGCTCTCTGCCATATGTCACTCTTCACTGCTTCTGTGTAGCTTAATGGATCATTATCTGCATACAAAGCAAAAAATGCAAAGTCATCTGCTTCAGATAGTTGTTCACTATCAATGTAATCTTGCATCCAGCGTGGTGGTCTTCGCACTCTTCCCTTTTCTGTGTTGGATTCTGTGGCAGTGGGCAAGATGGTTTCTGCATGCACACCACCATGCACACGTCTCCCAGCATTCACACTTGATTCTGCATGCACACCACCATGCACACTTTTCCCAGCATCACTTCTCCCTGCATTTACACGTGATTCAGGTACTGATTCTTCAGCAGTAGCTTCATCAGCAGCAGCGACCTCAACACCTTCATGCGTGTTGATTGGATGAGTACTAGTGGCAGCTACATCACTGTCACTTTCAAGAATTGCATTGTCGCCGTGACTGTCAAGTGCATGAACATGAACATCATCCCAGTCTAAATCAGCCATAACAGCCTCTGCATAGCCGTGATCCCAATCCCAGTGGCCATCTTCTTCAAAATTTACATCCCTACTGATGATAATAGTTTTGGACAGTGGATCAAACAGTCTATATGCCTTTGCTTCCCCACTAACACCAAGAAAGACACATTTCAAGCTTTTGTTATCTAACTTGGTTCTTTTCGCATCAGGAATATGGATATAGGCTGTGCACCCGAAAATCCTAAAGTAGGATACCGAAGGCTTAATGTGACTCCAAGCCTCTTCAGGGGTTACATTTTTTACAGCTAGTGTGGGACTTCGATTTAGTAAATGAACGGACCAATTTACAGCTTCTGGCCAGAAATTCTTGGGAAATTTCTTCTCATTCAACATACTACGAACCATATTCATAATGGTTCTATTTTTCCTTTCCACCACACCGTTTTGTTGAGGTGTGTATGCTGCCGTAAGTTGTCGTCGTATGCCATGTTCATTGCAAAAATTGTTGAATTCATTTGATGTGAATTCACCTCCACGATCAGTCCTTAGCCCACTCAAATACACCCTTGTCTCCTTTTCCACAAGATTTTTAAACCTTTTAAAGGTATAAAAAGCTTCCGATTTTTCTGTCAAAAAATAGACCCAGACTTTACGGCTAAAATCATCTATGAAACTGATGAAATACCTCTTGTTGCTGTTTGAAATAGGCCTGATAGGTCCATATATGTCCGAATGCACCAGTTGAAGAATTCGGGTGGCTCTCCAAGTACTGCTCTTCGGGAAAGGATCTCTCGCTTGCTTTCCAAGCATGCATTCTTCACACAGTATCACAGGAGGCTTGATATGTGGTAGTCCCTGCACCATGTTTTTCTGTTGAAGAGTCTTCAATCCATCATAGCTTAAGTGACCATATCGACGGTGCCAAATTCTAGCTGAGTCATCTGTCAAAGAGCTATAGCAAATCTGCTCTTCGGATGGATGTTGATCAAGTAGAACAAACATTCTATTTGAGGACATTTTAATTTCAATAATCAGCCCTCGATTAGGATGATAAACCTTGTATTTTCCATTTTTGATTAGAATTGCAAGCCCCTTCTCTTGAAGCTGCCCTATACTCAGCAAATTACTCTTTAGCTCCGGTACATAAAAAACACCAGTGAATACCTGAGTATTTTCGTTGACTCTGATCCGTATGTTGCCTTTCCCCATTACTGTCATGCAAGAGTTGTTCCCCAGTTTTACCGTCTCTCTAAAAGTCTCATCAAGATTAGAAAAAAAGTTCCTTCTTCCCGCACATATAGTTGCTGCATCCTGAGTCCAAAAACCAAACTTCGACAGTGGACTTATTTGTTGCTCTTCGACATAGGCCATCAACAGCATTTCTTCACTTGTGTTAGCAAAGTTTGCTCTCAGTCCTTTCTTTGGACATTCATACTGAAAATGCCCAAGATCATGACAATTGTAGCATTCCATAGTGGACTTATCAAAGCTTGGCCTGTGACGTCCTCTTCCTCTTCCTCTGTAAACTCCATGTCCCCGTCCTCTTCCTTCAAAGTTTTCTTCATAAGTTATCTTCAAGGCGTGTTCTTCTGCAACCGTATGATAATTCATACGTTGCTCATGCACCAGGAGGCTACTTTGCAATTCATCTATGGACATGACTTCCACATTATTTGATTCCTCAACAGCACAGACTACATAATTAAATTTTGGTGTCATTGATCGTAAAATCTTTTCAATGACAGCAACATCATTCATCTGTTCACCATGAATTCATTTTTTATTTGCTATCGTCAAAATCCGAGCAAAATAATCATTCATGGATTCACCCACCTTCATCTGCAGAATCTCCCATTCCTTTTGAAGTGCTTGTAACTGGGCACGTTTGACCCTAGCCGTGCCTTGGTATTTTTGTTTCAATGAGTCCCATATATCCTTTGCTGAGTCTTTCTTGAGAATCGTTTCCAGGAGGGATCGATCTATTGCTTGGAACAAATAGTTCTTAGCTTTTAGATCCTTCAATTTCTGATCTTGAATCACCTTCATTTGGGTCTCTGTGAGAGATGCTCCTTCTACTGCTGTAGGCACTCCTTGTTCGATTAAAGACCAATATTCTTTCGAGCGAAAGAAATTTTCCATAAGCATGGACCAATGATCATAATGCCCATCAAATTTTGGAATTGATGGCTGCACAAAATTCCCTTCTGACATTTTTCTCTCTAATTCTTTGGTTTCTCTTTGACTCTCGTGTAGATAGCTGCTGCTTCTCACAATTTCAACTGCACACCCTGTGACATAAATTGCCAGGCTCTGATACCAAATGTTGATCTCAGAAGATTTGAACAATAACTGTGTACCTTCATTAAGAGAGGATTGGCTATTTAATAGCCTTACAAACAGAAGCAAAGCAAATGGAAAGAAACTGAATAAGCTAAAAACATGCCCACTCCTTTTGTGACGTGGAGAGCAACGTGGACAGTTAAAGACAAAGACACACTACAGCTAAGCAAACTACAGCTAAGTGTTCCTATACAATAGGAATTATTAATCAAATCCTAATATTTAACAAAAGAAACCTCCTAGTTGGTAGAAGGTTTTTTTTGTAGTTATCATTTTTTAATTTAAACCATTCAAACTGAGAACTGTTAGCTAGAAAATACTTATGTTGAACCTTATTATATTATTATATTTATTTCATTTCAAATTTACTTTATTTTTTTTATTTATAAACATCAATATTGAATATTTTTTTAATCAGTTTTAGGTATATCATAAAAATAATTTTTTGATGGTTGCCTGAATAACTAAGAATACCTGCAAAACACGTCATCTATTATGTTTAGCAAATTAACTCTATAATGCTCAAGTTAACACCGATGATAGTGGAAAATAACTTCAAGAGACTGTGTTGTAAGTGTTTGCAGAAAGTGAAGCAAAGCTTAAGGAGAAAGAAGGTGATAATACAATGAGGAAGGAGATCTTGTCTTACCATGAGATTGAAGGTTGTTTATATAAACTTGAATCAAAGTGGGTGTGTCCAATATGTATATATACCGCCATTAATTTTGGACCATTTAGAGACAACAATCTAAAACAACAACAAACTTATTCTGGATTTTATAAATTGTGTATTAATAATATGATAATAAAACCAAATTTTAATGAATAAATGATTAAAATAAGAGGCGTGCTTATATTTAGTGAGTTTTTGTTTTAGAGGTGAATGTTGAGTTTTGTGTGTGAGAAACATATGAAAAATTAGCTTTTATGATACAGTTTTATGTATAATTGGGTTATACCTGATCTGAATTTAAACCATAAAAACTAAAATAAATACCTTTAATGCATGTATATTTTGTACTCCTGGTTGGTAGTGAGAATATCAATTTTGAATAAGAGATAATATATGTAAGATACTGGTCCACCCAAATCAAAAATTAAGCTTACATAGGATCTCAATATTTTATGTTCAAGGATTATCTTGCTTGGGTTGGGTTCATGAAGAGACCTGAATTTCAATTGATAATAGATGTTCTAGACTTTGAATCATTAAAGCTTATAGGTTCCAATCAATTATCTTAATTTTGGAGACAATAATTTTTGTTTTTTTGTTCAAATTAAAAAGAAAACATTATTTAACTAGTCAAATAATTATTTTTTTTATACACATAATTGTGTTTCAAACATTGATTTTATAGAAGCTTATTTAATTTACTTGTAAAAATTCATCTCATAGTATTTTTAATTATACAAATATTTTTTAAATATATTATTTTAAAATTATAATTTTTTTTTTTTTTGTCCAAGCTCATTTGGACCTTAGGGTGCCTGAGTTAGGTTTCCATGGCTCATAGTAACATCCGGGATTATCTCTCTTACGCGGGATTATCGCGATATCTAGAGCATGGGTCATGCGATCGAGAGGATAGAGCCTCAGCCCTCAGGGGCATCACTAGACCACTGACAAAAATCCTCTTGTTCACTATTGAATCACACATTGTAAGATAAACTAAATCAATCCCCATCTTCACACCATATCTCTACCTTTTTGACAAATAACTGTCAGTTCAAAGACAAGATTGCCCTTCATAGTCTTTTAATGACTACGAGAAGAGAGAGGAGAGAACAGAGAGGAAAGTAGCTACAAGTTGTTGTCTGTTTGTGTGGCATTCATTAATCTACTTTCCTGGATAGTTCTAGATTAGATGAGATCACCTCGTAGATTCTCAGAAGAAGGTGCTCTACTCTTTTCTTTTTTACTTGTGAATTTAGTCTAAAATAAAATTCCCACATTTTTATTTTTTGTTTTTGAATAATTCTCTTCATTCTTCATAGATCCACCTTTAATGGTACCTTGTTGGTTTTGAAGTTTGTTTTGTTTCTCTGCCCTCTATACACCCCTCTTTTCATTTCATATCATGCAGTCTTGATTCTGAATTTCTGTTTTTTTGCCACTTTTTTCATGCAAGATTTGAGATGGGCGATTCAAGTGCCAGTCTTTAATGATGAAATGAAGCTTCTTTTGTATCTCTTTCTTGGTTGCAATGGTTCTTCATGAAGCAAAAGATTGCAGCTTTATAGATCTGCCATGAGAAAACACCACAAAAAGCTTGTTTTGGCACTCTTCTCTCTTGTTACAGTGGTTTTTAGTGCCACTGACCCCAATGACTTTGCAATTATCAAAGCATTCAGAGAAGGGTTAGAGAACCCTGAACTTTTAGAGTGGCCTGCTGATGGTGATGATGACCCATGTGGTCAATCTTGGAAACATGTTTTCTGTTCCGATTCCAGGGTCACACAAATCCAGGTTCAGAATATGAGCTTGAAAGGTACTTTGCCTCAAAACCTCAACCAACTTACAAAACTCCAAAGGTTAGGCCTTCAAAGGAACCAATTCACTGGAGCTTTACCATCCTTAAGTGGGCTATCGGAGCTACAGTCTGTTTATTTGGATTTCAATCAGTTTGATTCAATTCCTTCTGATTGTTTTGATGGTTTGGTGAGCTTGCAATTCCTGGCATTGGATAAAAATAATTTCAATGCGAGTACAGGGTGGTCATTCCCTGAGGGTTTGCAAGATTCTGCACAATTGACCAATCTTTCTTGTATGTTTTGTAATTTGGCCGGTCCCTTGCCTTATTTTCTAGGGGCCTTGTCATCTCTACAGAACTTGAGACTTTCGGGCAATAATTTATCTGGTGAGATTCCCGCGAGCTTCAAACGAAGCACGTCTTTACAGAATCTGTGGTTAAATGATCAGAATGGAGGTGGGTTGAGTGGCACTCTTGACGTGGTGACAACAATGGATTCAGTTAATGTTCTATGGCTTCATGGGAACCAGTTCACAGGTACACTTCCAGAGAGCATTGGTAATTTGACTGTTTTGCAGGATCTCAATCTTAATGGTAACAAACTTGTTGGATTCGTTCCGGATAGCCTGGCAAAAATGCCATTAGAGCATTTGGATTTGAACAATAATCAGTTAATGGGTCCAATTCCAAATTTTAAAGCAACTGAAGTGTCGTATGCTTCAAATGCATTTTGTCAATCCACTCCAGGTGTCCCTTGTGCACCAGAAGTTATGGCGCTTCTAGAGTTTCTCGGTTCGCTGAATTACCCCTCAAGATTAGTTTCTTCATGGACCGGTAATGACCCGTGTTCATGGCTGGGATTGGCTTGTCACAATGGTAATGTTAATTCCATTGCTTTGCCTAGCAGTAATCTTAGTGGTACCTTGAGTCCTTCAGTTGCAAAGCTAGGTTCTCTTATTCAAATCAAACTCGGGAGTAACAATCTAAGCGGTCAAGTTCCAGAAAACTGGACTAGCTTGACATCTTTGAAAACATTAGATCTCAGTGCCAACAACATTTCTCCCCCATTACCAAAATTTGCTGACACTGTGAATGTTGTCACTGTGGGCAATCCTCTACTTACTGGTGGTAGTCCGTCCAATCCAAACCCCTCTCGTGGATCCGGAAGTTCAGGTTCTCCACCCAGCAACCCCTCATCACCAACCAAAGGCACAGGTTCTAGTCCCGGGGATTCTTCAGAACCAGTGAAACCCAAGCGGTCCACTTTAGTTGCAATTATAGCCCCGGTTGCTAGTGTTGCAGTTGTTGCTCTTCTGGCCATTCCTCTGTCTATCTATTGTTACAAGAAGAGGAAAGATACCTTCCAGGCTCCGAGTTCCCTTGTCATTCATCCAAGAGATCCATCTGATTCAGACAACACAGTTAAGATTGTGGTTGCCAGTAACACCAACGGAAGCGCATCTACAATAACAGGGAGTGGTTCTGCAAGCAGGAATAGCAGTGGCATTGGCGAATCTCATGTCATTGAAGCAGGAAATTTGGTCATATCAGTTCAAGTTCTTCGAAATGTGACTAAGAATTTTGCCTCGGAGAATGAGCTTGGCCGTGGTGGCTTTGGGGTGGTTTATAAAGGAGAACTTGATGATGGAACAAAAATAGCTGTTAAAAGAATGGAGTCTGGCGTGATCAGCAGTAAAGCAATAGATGAATTCCAAGCTGAGATTGCAGTTCTTTCAAAGGTACGGCACCGTCATTTGGTTTCACTTTTGGGCTACTCTGTTGAAGGCTATGAAAGAATCCTTGTTTATGAGTACATGCCTCAAGGAGCTTTAAGCAAGCATCTTTTCCACTGGAAGAGCTCGAAGTTGGAGCCTCTTTCTTGGAAGAGGAGGCTAAATATTGCATTGGATGTTGCTAGAGGAATGGAATATCTTCATAATCTGGCTCACCGGAGCTTCATACACAGAGATCTTAAATCTTCAAACATCTTACTTGGTGATGATTTCAGAGCAAAAGTTTCCGATTTTGGATTGGTGAAACTTGCTCCTGATGGAGAGAAATCTATGGTGACCAGGCTTGCTGGGACCTTTGGATACTTGGCACCTGAGTATGCTGGTAAATATTCTATTTTGTGGCCTTGCGTTTTTACTGCATTGAATTTTCACCTACCGTGATGCATTTTGATAGAGAATTTTATTTTCTAAAATCTTTTTAACTTTTGATAGAGCTGAATGTAGACAACTTGTAGCTGACTCCATATTGCGTTACAGGATTTTGTTCCATCATGTATGTGGTAGCTATAAAGTAGACTGCTTCATCAGAATGATTCTGGTTCATTAGATCACCTAATCTGAAAGATGCCTTTCAATTCAAAGGCATATAAAAGTAACATGCGAAACTTTTGGTTGGTCGGAATTTCAAACAAAAAGAGAAGGAAACTGTAGGTTTAACTTAAATTGTAGGTCAAATTCCATACCGGAGCGAGGACATGCAATACTGGTTTACCTTTGCATTTTTATTTTCTTTTATTCTCTGTGATGTATGCATTTATCCCAGTGACTCTGACTCTCACATGCTGACTGTTTTAGTGACGGGAAAAATCACAACCAAGGTCGATGTCTTTAGTTTCGGGATTGTGCTAATGGAGCTATTGACTGGATTGATGGCACTCGACGAGGACAGACCAGAGGAAAGCCAGTACCTGGCTGCATGGTTTTGGCGTATCAAATCAGATAAGCAGAAACTTAGGGCTGCTATTGACCCTGCCCTTGATGTGAAAGACGAAACATTTGAGAGTATCTCCATCATTGCTGAACTGGCTGGGCACTGCACGGCAAGGGAGCCCAACCAAAGACCAGATATGGGCCACGCTGTGAATGTGCTGGCCCCACTTGTTGAGAAATGGAAACCTTTGGACGATGATACTGAAGATTATTGTGGTATCGATTACAGCCTCCCTCTTAACCAGATGGTGAAGGGCTGGCAAGAAGCGGAAGGAAAGGACTTGAGTTATGTGAACTTAGAAGACAGCAAGAGTAGCATTCCAGCAAGGCCAACTGGCTTTGCGGAGTCTTTCACTTCTGCTGATGGGCGGTAGCAGTGGTGCTCTATCCCGCTTTAAGAAGAGTTCTTTTGATAGGTGTAGATAGTATGTCGTGCTGTTTCTTTCTGGTATTCATTGTTGATATGTTGCACTGCTTGTGCGCTTATGGTAGATTAAGCATGAAGTTCCAGATGTTCAAGGATCTCATGTAGGCTTTGAAATTTTCAGTTGAGATTTATGTGCTATTTGTGATGTAGATAAAGAACAATGATGAACGAGAACTTGCTATAATTTATTTCTTGAAGATTCAATCCATGAGCCCCCTGTTACTGTGTTTTATAAATGGAATAGTTCATGAAGGCTATCGCCTACTGCCATTGTTGATAAGATTCAATCCATGAGCCCCCTGTTCATTCAAAAAAAGTCTGCATTGAGATTTTGGACTTGTAGCTTGTTCGTGTCATCTGTTCGTAGAAGCAGAGCCGCTTCCTTGTTGCATTAAAAAGAACTAAAAAAATTACTGAAGCTCCAGATTTATTCCCTTCATGCTTACAAGGGCATTTTTAGGTTTTTTCATTGGTCTATTTGTCATTATAAAAAAAAATAGAATAAATAAATATTTTTTATTTTAATTGCATAATAAAATAAACTATCTAAATTCTATTATTCGGCACCTAGAGACGTCTAGAGACGTGTGTGACTTCTTCTGACATTTTAAAATATCTTTTTATCATATCATTGAAAGCATTACCGTGTTATTTTTCTTTTGGTCTAGCGTATATCTCAATTGGTGATCAAGTTTGCTGGCCGGTGGGTGTTTTTTTTCCCTTCTCTCACAAAAAAAATAAAATAAAACTTGATCCTCTTGGTTATTAATATTTTAATTTCAGTCTTTATAGTTTTGATTTTTTATTTTTGATTTTAGCTCTTTTATAGAAGTTTTATTTGTTTCAATTTTATCTTTCAATCTCAATTTATCAAATATTATATTTTTTAATTTGGTTGTGATTCTTTGAATTTTTTTATTTTTATCCTTATCTCTTTTGTAAAAGTTTTAGTTGTTTTCAATTTCATCCTTTAGTTCAAATTGATGATATTATATTTTTCAATTTAGTCCTCATTCTTTTGATTTTTAATTTTTTTTCTTGATCCTTTTGTAAAATTTATCATTCTTTTCAATTGCACCCTTTAATTACAACATTTTTTAAAATTTTTATGTCAATTTTGACTCTTATTTTTTTGAAAAAAAATTGTCATTTTACTAAACTGGTTTTTTTTTTCAATTTCACCATTCAATTAAATATAAAAATTATTTTAATTTTAATTTTGATCATTATTCTTTTAATTGTTATATTTTTTTAAATCTTTTTGTATAATTAAAATTATTTTTTTTTCAATTTTATTATTCTACATTTAATTGATTGATAATTGGATTTCATGGTTTTTTTATGTTAGCTGCTTCGGGTTTAATGACTTGGATGATAATATTATTTTAAAACTTCATAAAATCACTCAAAAAAATGTTTAATATTATTTTAAAACTCAAGACATGCTCAAATCCACTCTAAAAAATTTGAAAATATCAAATCAAATTTACAAACTCAATTTTCATTATGAGACTCAATCTCTTTCTCCCAATTACCAGAGACGCTAAGACCTTCATCAATAAACTCTAATCTTAAAAATGAACACATAGACATTAATATTGCTAGATTAGGTGCTCGGATGGCAGCTCCTAATATATTTTTATCTCCTCTCTCCTACTTTTCTTCTCCTCGTTCTATATTCAGGGATCTAAGTTTAACATTAAAGAAGTTCAGGGGGCATTATGTATGATTGTCAAACTCTAACTATTAAAGTGAAAAGGTTTAAAAATTTACTTAAAATCCGTGGAAAAAAAAGGTCTTTTCACACCCAAAAGCGCAAAACGACACCTAATATTTGATATTTCACTCTAGCTAAGCCGAAACCTTTGTCTTCTTTACCACATGTTTTGGATTTTTTTAATTTAGAGATTTTAATAAAAAATTATATTTAAAATCATTTTAAATATTAATAATTAAAATTTAAATGTAATTTTAAAATAATATAAAAATAAATCCAAGTTAAAACTAACTTCTTTAAAATACTTTTACATTCATTTTCTTAAAGATCTTTAAAAGAATAAAAAGAAAGTGGTGAAGATAATATAAAAATAAAATAAAATAAATAAATTTATTAATTAAATTAAATAATAAATGTAATTACAAGATTACAAACAAACTGGTAGTTTTTTTTAGAAAAAAATTATTGTCAATCAGTAGACTACTGCAAAGGGTTAGTTCGGAGCACTGCACGCCTATTCATCGATGGAACACGCAAGCAATTTTCCAGGCCATTTGGTCTTATCTCTGTCTGCATTTTATTCTAATAGCAGCACGTGGCACGTAACCTATCGACTTGCCAGGTCGAAACGGGTACCAGGACACATGCAAATGGGACAAAATTAAAAAAGAAATGGCGAACTGACATAACAGCGAAATGTTTTGGCGAAATAGGACATAGTTGTCGCGCTTAGGAATCTACTTTTAGGAGATATCTTGTTTTTGAAGTGACCAGGTAAGATTATGTTATTTCTGAATCACTTGGTGGATTAATTCATAATAGTCAACAAAACAGGTTAATTAGTTTAAAAAATAATATGAAAAATCTTAAAATTATCAAAATTAGAATATAGTAAGATTTTTTATATCTAAATACTTGACAATCTGTATAATAATGTATTCACTACTAAAAAAAAATGATCTCCAGAAATTCCTGTAAAAATTTAAACGCAATTCAATGATCAAATAAAAAATTATAATTGTTTTGAGCTTTCATTCTAGTCTGACATTACTGGACCTCATCTTAAATCGAGACCTGTCTCACTGGTTCATAAATATATTTACTAGACAATTCACGTAATCTGTCTAGAATATATTCTTATTTAGTTATGTAAACTAACACTCGATTGCTTAGAATCATCCACTATTGTATGAATAATAACTTTTGAGATTTTAATTGGAGTTTATTTTTTAGTTTATAAGATAAACAAATATAATTTTAACTCATAAAATATATTTGAAATAAAACTTTTATAAATTTATAATTTTTTATATATAAAATAATCAATCAATTAATATAATTAAATTCAACTAGGCAACCAACCAATTAAGATAAAAAACTAGAGCTCGATGCTTCATAATCGGCATCATCAAAGTATACTATTTCACCTAATATTAGAAAAAAAAAACCCAAAAGGTTGTGGCTGTCATGTCATGGTGCATGAGGATGAATCTGGCCGGTCTTCAATAATGAGGTCCTTTTCAGCTGAAAGAATATAAATCGTTAATTATGGAAGTGACGTGAAGGTGGATCGAGACTCAGCCATGTGGGTGGTGCATAATGGCCTGCTGACCAGTTGGCTTTTATGTTTTCTTGTGACCAATCAAACACCATTACATGGCCAACGACTTGATGTTGGATGTTTTTGTTTGCTGGATGTTACATCATACGTGTTGTCAACATTCAATTATCAGTTCTGGCATCATGTCCAAGGCTTTCTCATTGCCAGTTTTTTTAATGATTTCTAGCCATAAAAATAAATAAATATTCGTGCAATTAAATAAAAAAGTAATGTTGTAACCTTTTTATCTGATTTTGATCCATCTTGTCCTTTTATATTTCCTTAAGTGATTATCCGAGAAGCATGGACATTGACACGGGATATAGGACGCCTATATATATATATTTTTTAAAAAATAACTTAAGGATACAATACGCATAAATATGTCCAATATATATAAGATTAAATAAAAAATTGATGGGCCATGAATTCTATAAACCAATCTCATTTAAAAGGCCTATCAAACAAAGTAATAACCCAAAATAAAACTATGTCTTATAAAAAATTAAATAAAAATTGATGGGTCATGATTTCTATAAACCAATCCCATTTAAAAGGCCATCGCACGAAGTCATAATCCAAAATTAAGCTATGTCTTTTTTGGTGCCCAACCCTAGGTTGGGCTATGACATGCTTGCGCCCAGCTCTATGATGGGCTAGGAACGTGTCCAGTCTCATGCTGGGTCAGGGACGCGTCTGTGCCTAGCTCTTTGTTGGGTCAGGGACGCAACCGCGCCGAACTCCATGTTGGGCTATAATGCGTCCGTCCCTGACAATTCTTGAGTACAGTCACAGGCTGAACCCAACTCCTATTGGAAAAGTGTGTGAGTTGAACCTAATGATTATTATAATACTCATAGAAGGATTGGTGATAATTTCTTTTTTTTTTCATTTAATTTAATTATTACCATATATCTCCCTTTTGATTTGTTAGTTGTGATAAAATTAGATAATTTTTAATTTTAGGAATAATAATATCATATTGTTTTAATTAAAATTAAAAACATATAAGGAATAAATTATAATATTTTTATGTCAAATATTTCACATAAAATATGATCATTCATTGTTATTGAAAAACATTAATTTTGAATTAAGTTTTTACTTGTTTTAAATTATTTTATTTGAGAAAATTACAAATTTAATCTTGAAAAAATCATTACCGTTTTTGGTTTCTAGGTTTGTTTGAGTTTTATTGAGTGTTAAAATGCCAGTTTTGAACACCAAAGTATCGAATATGCTTACTGTTTTAATTTGGTAGTTTTGAGAATTGAAATCTTAGGCATGATTTTGATGATTTAGTGTTGTTTGTTGTTCATGTTAGCTCAATCATGTGTAACAATGATAATATGGTTTATGTGAACAAAAAAAGCTTAGTTTCTAGGCTTGTAAGGCAAAATTCTGGTTTGGGCAGTAGTTGGGGTATTTCCAGACAATTATAGGTTTTTGTTTTTTATATTTTTAGAAAGAACATTACTTTAGCTCCATGATTTGAACTAGTTTTGGTCCAATTACTTACACCAACAGTTTTTTGAGACTTGATTAATTAATAATCAAGGGTTAATTTACATTAACAACTGTTTTTTTTTATATATAGTTTTAGTCCTAGGGTTTTGTTTTTGCACCGAAACCTATTTTGTTCAAATTGTAATTTTTGGTTGATAATTGATGAAGTTTGATGCTTGATTATTGTTCAGTTATCGATTTCTAACATGCCCATGTTCTTGGATTGTTTATATCTAGTCTGGATTTTGATTCATGTGTTATCAGACATGTTCTTCGTACTCTTAAGTTTTCTGGAATTTGATATGTTTTTGACAAAAATCTTCACTGTTTTTTTTGCAAGTTTGATATGTTTTGGGTTTTAATTTTGGTTTTGGATTGTTTTTTGGTCAAATCAGTGTTTTTGGTTAGGTTTATTGTCAAACCAAAGATTTCGAGTCAACATGATTGGGTCAATTTCGGGTCATTTAGGTAAGGCCTTGTTTGATCTTCAAAGTTTTTGGTAAAATATTTTATGGCTTAAGAGTTGTTTGACAAACATGTCTTTAGTTTATTTTGACAGTTTAATTTAAAGAAAAAATGAGTTTTTGCTAAATAAAACTTTTAAAAAATAATATAAAAGATATTGTACAATAATAAAAGTTTTTTTTTTTTCTGCATATGGCCAAAGATCCTAAAAATTATTTGAGAATTTTTATAAAAATCTAAAATATTTTGGCATGTTTTTTTTTTTAAAAAAAAGGTGTTGCATGGATTTTACAAGAAATTTGTAAAATTCCAAAGGATTTTGGCTTACGTTTCAAAAAAAATAAAAATTTATTTTTGGAAAGAAAATATACTATTTACTTTTAATATAAGAATAAAAACTTTAAAGAGTTTTATCTGAAATATTATTTGGAATGACGTATAGTCAAGAATTTCAAGTTTGTCCTAAAAGAAGCTTCAATGATAATTGAGAATGTTTCACATGTGTCTCATTATACAAGAGTCATGGACATCTGAGATATCAAAAAGAAAAGAAAAGAAAAGAATAAAAATTACTGAATCTATTTGGATTTCTAGTTATGGTTTATTTGTAGTGCATAAGTTGTGAATATACATGTTTTCTTTAAATATCTTTTAAACCAATTTCTTGACCTAAAGAACTAGAGTTTGTTTATTATAGCAATCTTGTCATAGATACATTAATACAAATAGAAACATCATTAGATCATAGCAACCATAAATGAAGAAAAACAATGTAGCTTACCTCAGATAAGACATACTAGAGATATTAATACCTTCCCTTTTACACAACTAGTCCCTTGCTTATAATTTCTAAAGATTAATTAGGGTTTCTAGTAATCATAATATTAGGTAGTAACTCTTTATCCAACCAAAGACCTCTCAACTCGCTTAGGAAGAGTTGTGATGATGTTGCACTTTCATGAGAGTTCGACAACCCTGACTGAGTCTAACAAATAGGTTTTATTTTAATTGGATGATAAAAAGTAGGTGATGATAGTAAACCAACAAAATTAGAAAAAAATCGATCACGATAACTTGAAAAAAAAACTTTTAAAAGTACAAAATTAAACAAAACCAGACATGAAAAAATAACCCGAGTTAACCCCAGATAGCAAGATAAACATGTAACCTAGGTAATAATGAGTGAGACAACCTGGATTAATCTACAAAACTCATGGCCTAAACCATGACATCAGGATAAGTAAACATAAAAGAAATTGAAGAAAACTACAAAGATATTTTTTTAAAAAAATAATGTCAAACGATGAAATCAGAAAAGAAAATAAGCCAAAGAAAAGATGTCGACCCATGTTAACTTTTCAAACCGATGACCTGGGTCATTAGATTAGAAGCCTTATTCATCTGGGGAAATTGGGGAAAAAATAAATTACACAAAAGGATAAAAAAGCTGCCAAACACAATCCCCAACAAATTAAATGTTTAAGGATAAAATTGGAAAAAAAATTAACTACATAAAAGGATAAAAAAAGGAATTAGAAAAATGAGGATAAAAATCAAAATAAAAATAAATTAGAGGAAAACAAAAAAAATTCAAGTGAAGGGTGAAATCGAAAAGAAAGGAAAACTAATAAAAGCATAAAAATTAAAATAATAAGGATCACATTGAAAAAAATAATACACCATAAATTTTGATTGAGGGATGAGATTAAAAACCAATAAAAATTGCATAAAAAGATCAAGAAAAAAATCAAAAATAAAAAAAATGAGGATCAAAGTGGATAATATAACACAAGACAAATTCGAATTGAATGATGAAATTAAAAAAATAATCATAACTTTATAAAAGAGCCAAGGATAAAAATTAGAAACCAAAAGAACAAAGACCAAATTTGAAAACAAAACAAATTGACAGGTAACTTTGAAAATTTGAAGGGCAAGACACGTAAAAAACAAGGAGAAGAGAGAAGAAGGAAATTAAAAAACAAAGGGCTTTCAGTGCCAAACCTGATGTCTGTTCAAGACACACGTCGACCAGGCATAGAGGGGATACCAAGAGGATTTGTGCACTGCTATTTGGCCATTAGGCGATGTTGCATGCATCACTTTGAGATCAAGACAATCTTTTACATGCTGACACGTGAAACGCATGCGTAAGCTCATTTTTTAATTTTTATTAAATATTAAAATATAAATATATCCCTGATCCCATCTAATAATAACAAAAAAAAGGTTAAAAAAATGAAAATAACCCTTAATTAAAGCTTTATTTTTTCCTCAAGTGCATTCCAATAATTTAATCGCCCATTTGAAGTTGAAAAGGTAAAAAAACCCCTGTATGATATATAGGTCTATGTATTTTAGTTTTAAGGGATTTTTTTTATATTTTGATTGTTCAAATAATTAAAAAAAACCCAACTAATCTGAATTCTTAAGACATGAGGGGTAAAATCATAATTTTATTAACACAATCCACAGTCAATCTAAGTCCAGAGCTCCATAAAAAAAAACATTGATTTATTTTATATTTGAGAGTGTAGTTAATATTGTTTTTTAAAATGTTTTTAATTTAAAAATGCATCAAAATAATAATTTTTTTATTTTTTTTAATTTTTTTTTAACATCAACTCATTAAAATAATGAAAAAACAAAAAAAAATTTAAAACTAAAAAAATTAATTTTTTTAAATACAACCAAAGAACTCCTTAAAACCCTATTTGCTTTAGTTTATCTGTTATCTCTCAAAAGATTAAAGATTTTTTTAAAAAACAAATACTACTGTATAGTACTGTAAAACACGGGTTAGTATCAGGACAGAGTAAAATTAAAACTGGAGCGGACCTAATTCTCCTTCCCTTCCTGTTTAGCGGTGGCTCTAAGAATATGTTTAATATTGTGGTAATATAATGGTTAAAAGTGATTTTTGTTTAAAAATATATTAAAATATATTTTTTTTTATTTTTTAAAAATTATTTTTAATATTAATATATCAAAATAATATATACAATTAAAAATTTTAGTACCAAAGTCCCATTGATATTGAAACCCTAAAAAACCTAATACCTTTTTCTATGCTCCAAAATCTCAGTAACTGTTTTTCTTTGTTTTCGCAGCTTCTATTTCTCTAGTAAGTAAATTTTGTTCTCAATTCATTACTTCTGAATTATATTCTCAATTTGAATTTATTATCGGTTAAAAGAACCGTAATACTGATGCGTACACTCTTTTTTTTCCACCCTGTAATTTGTAGTGAAAATGACAAAAACTAAGGGTTCTTCCAAGAAGCAGCAAAAGCGCGGTAACGACTTCAAAGTGAGTAATACCAGTTTCTTTCTTTTTCTAAATTGCATGGCTTGGGAACTTGAATTGTTTACTCTTTTTTTTTCTTGTTAATTCGTAGAAAATAAAGCGAAAGATCGGCAGTAAATTGCCACCTCCTAAGAATACTACTAACACAGAAATTAAATCTAAAGGTGTGTGTGTGTGTGTGTATCCTTCCATTTGGCTTCTTCTTAACATTTGGTGCTTTTAATGAAGTAATGTTACTAATGGAAGTTTCTTTGTGTGTGATACGAGCAGCAATTGTTCTTCCGGAACAGAGCGTGGCATCGGAGAAAGCGGGTTTAGCTGTGGACAAGAAAGGCTTGACTTTGAAAGAGCTTCTTCAACACGCGTCCCATCACAATGCCAAAGTCCGTAAAGGTACTTTCTTGTAGATATTTTCACATTCCGTTAGAATGAAAGGTTTCCCTTTAAGAGTTTTAGCTTTGTAATTAAAAGAGAAAGAAACTGTTTATTCATAAAAATGCTTTTATTGAACTTATCTGGTAACTACTTGACTGTCTGTGCCTTCATGAGTATTTTTATGGTATACGTTTTAGCCTCTGCACTTATTATCTTGCGTTCGTTGGAAATGGTGATGTTGACAAGAGTCTCTTTTTTCTATTCCTATTGAAGTGCCTTGATGGGTATGAAGGATTTATTCCTCAAGTATAGCTTAAATTGCACAGATATGCTGTTATAGAAAAACTACGTGAACGGATCAGTGATGATGATAAAACTGTTCGAGAAAACCTATACCAACTTCTTAAGTCAGTGATTTTACTAGGCTGCAAAGAGGTAAATTGTCATTTTCGTTCTTGCATGTTCATGCAGGGTGGCTGCTTGGACGCTTTTAATCTATAAGGACGCGTTTCAGCGTTGGCTCAATAAGTTATATTCTATAAACATTCGAAGTTTTGTCTGTTGTTGGTATGGCTTTTCTTTTTAATGTTTTAGATTTGCATTTCTTTTTCTTATCGGTTATCACAAGAGCATGAAGCTATCGATCGTCATCATGATGTTAATGGTTTTTTTGTAATCCAATGATATGAAAAAAAAACACAAGGAAGATTTTCGGCTATATGATTATCAGTGTATCTCCTAATGACAATTGGTAAAGCATAAGCCCTCATGTTTGAATCTTGAGAGCAGCCACTAGATGGAAAGTAGTAAAAGGAATGAACCATATTAAACATCATTCCTAAGATTATGCACTCATATTGATCAGTTATTAGTATTAGTTGTAGTGTCTTTCAATTTCAAAGACTTGACAACAGACTGGAAATTTCATCTAGAGATTGGCATACTCAAAATGCCTGAATAAAATTGTCTTTGGTTCTTGGATATAGCTTTATGTAGTAATTGTTGAAACTAAGAAAGAAGGATTCTTCAAAGAGTTTTCAATTTAAAAAATAATTGGGGGCCTATTTTTTTCTCGCAATGTTCCATTAGTGAGCTTTGAGACGTTAATGAAATGACCTAGCGGCATAGTTGCTTGTATGATCCATTATCTAGCCAGAATACTGCTTATAAGAGTGGTGGTTATCAGTTTCTGTTGGAGGGTGGACTGGTAAATGGAGTTTGGGACTAGGGGATAAAGAAATTTCACTATTCTTTTTTTATCAGAAGATATTAGTTCTACTTTTGATGAGATTAGAGATTTGCAATTTTCTTTTCAATCAAATGTATCTTGTACAACAACAGAGTCAAAAGGTTGCAATGTTTTGTGTTTCCAATTACCTTTCTTTTTTTTTTTGTTGCTGGTCATTTTTCATTATAATGAGGCATTTTGTCAGTTTCATTGCTATTTTATCACTCTTTATCACCATTAATTTATCCCATCCTTTGACATTATTTCTTTATCCCTGTTTGGCCAGGATAATCAAGGACCTGCCACTTCGTTAATGATGGCCTATATTTTTAATGCAATGACGCATTTAGCAATTGACGTTCGGCTTATAGCGTTCAAATTTTTTGATCTCGCTGTTCAGTATCATCCACCTTTATTTTTCTCGTATGCTGAAAAGGTATCTTCATTTGTTCATATTATTTAGATGATTACAGTTCATTTCTTTATTCTTGGTGTTTGAGAATCCAATTGTTTTGTGTTTGTGCTACCCTTTATTTTTATTCATGGTGGCTAGTGGAATGTGAATAAGGGTCCAAATCCTGACCATAATGTTGTTTGAAACAAAACTGCAATGGAGGGATTTTCATGTGGCACGCAAGTGCAACATAATATCATGAGCTTGTAATATGGTGTTGTGGCTGCTTTCTGGATCAGGCCTTATTGGATATCCTTCTTTTCATTAAATCTTTGATGGGTTTCTTGCCTTTTGAATATTCCTGATTCTCTCCTTTTATGGTTTGGTAGATGCTGTCATTTTAGGTTCATGCAAAATATATGTTGCTGAGTTGTCAAAATAACCTTAGATTAATAATTTTATATGAATTAAAAGAATGCTATTCCTAAATGCATACTTGCCATCAAAATGATACATTATGAACTTTAGCTGACATGGTTATCGTTCTTTTCTATTTTCATTTTGATGCTTTTTTTTTCCTGCCAATGTGTCGTTAATAGATACTTCAAAATTATAAAGATATTCTATGGAATAACCAGTCTATTTAGAAGACAGGCAAGCTGAAAAATACTCTTGCTGGTTTGGTGAGATGCTTGTTACTGTTGCCATCTAGTAAAGATGTTAACCTGCTTGAGAAGGTGCTCCCTGAGAATCACTTGCAAAATTTATTTGTTTTCCTTTTTATATCCTAGTGATTTTGGTAAAATTTCTGTTGGGTACAAACTGTCTGGTCATATTTCACACTCAGCCATGCATGTTTGTGCCATCATACTCTAGAAGATAGTTCTGTAATTTTCCAATTGTTATATTGTGGTCATAGTAGCAGAAGTTTTAAGCACTAGTGGTCGATGACAGATGCTTGAGTTCATCGTAACAGTGGTATGGATCTTTTATTTGTGTAAGCAGTTTAAACTGCATCGAATATTGAAGGTCATACACGAATCAGTTGACAGTTTATGAAAACAGGAACTCTGGTGAAATTATATTATAAATATCTATAGTTGGCTTTTGGATCACATATAAAAACATGATTAGATAGACACATAATTTATTATTTTTGCAAACATATGGAAGATTTTGGGTGATGACCCTCATAGTGAATCTCTGCTGGAACTTGAGATTTCTTATCTTGCACAATAGCATGGTCAATGCAGTACGTATCTCATAGAACTGGTGACTTATTGACATGGTTCTGGAGCTTTGGTTAACTTGTTATTCCGAGACGCCCTCATGCACTTTATATCCCTATGGTATGCATTGAGGATGGAATGAACACGCCGATAAACGGATTCTCTTCTTCATATTGAAATGTAAATTTATAGTTTTAAAGTACAACTTCGGGGATTGATTATTCTTATGTCTAATTGTGTTATGTGGTTTGTAATATAATGCCCTTTTGCTAAGCCTCTTGCCTTCGATTTGCCTAATGGTTTCTGATTACACCTTTTTCAATTTCATAGAATGTCCCCGAGCAAAAAACATTGCATGCTTTTGAGCCTGATGTGCCTATATCTAGTATTTACAGGTATGTCTAAACACCTTGCCCCCACTTCTTTAGAGTGACAAGCTCATTGCTACCAGCATTCAACTGTTTCTGCCATGGAAATATGTTTATGTTACTGTTCAAATAATATGCTTAACCTTGCACCAGAAAATTTTATGTTCAATTTAACTTAATTTTTAGCAATAGTAGCTATTTTTTATTTTGCTTGTTAGTTTCTCAATGCCATGCTATAGGAGAAATCCATTCATTTTTTATAAGAAATAATTATGGTTGAATAGCTTATTTTCAACATTCAATGCGCAACTATGTAACCTTCAAATGTCCTTTGTTTGTGTTATAACCCTAATGTAATTTATTCTGTTATAGTAAATGTGGCAAGCCTTTACATTCTATTGTTTTGTCTTTGTTTGTGCAGAATATTCTGTCATCATCAAGAAGCTGAAAGGCATTGTACCAGTTTTAGTCAGTTGCTTCCAAGATTTTCTCCCAATACTTCATGACTCGCTAGATGCACAATCATTTGATTGCATGCTTAACATACTTCGGAGCATAGACCTTGGAGTCTCGTTCTTTATCCATGGGGTTCTGCAAGGCCATCTTAAATCACAACCTCTAGATCAAAGTTTCTCATCGGTATTGTTGAAGAAGTTGCTAGTTGTGTTTCCCCTCAGTCCAATGCATTGCCTTTCAGAAAAAGGTATGGCTTTGTGTCTTAGTATATCTCCTCTGTTTGGTTGAGAAAAATGGAAAGGATGCAAAACAAAAGGTCCATATTTTATATAAGGATAATGCATCTGCCAATCAAGATAAACTTTTCATTTAGGCTTTCTGCTCCTACTGATGGATAAGATATGGGGAACCTTAAGAAAAGTTTATTGCCTCCTCTTTCTACATCCTCGCTTCTATTTCTTCTCAACCAAACAAGTGGAAATGTAACTCAAAATGTTTTTCCATCCCATGGTTTCCTCTATTTCAAACACTTTTGACTGAGTATATTTACCTGCAGTAACTTCCTGTTTTCTTCTTTTCACAAGGAAGCTTTTTTTCAAAATATCTTTGTAACTGTAGTTGCAGTTATAGTAGCTCATGTGCCTTAACTTTTGCTGTTTGCTTGCTTGGCAGAATGATGACAGATATGTTATCTTGAACATTGCAATTACATAAATATTCATGCACTTAAGTGAATGGATCTGTCCACCTGCTGACTTATTAGAAGAATTTCTGACATTTATAGAGTATATGCTGCTTGTAAAGGTGTGCTTCCTGTGTGTCTATAGTCTATACTCCTTGAATTTGCAGAAAATATCTCAATTTAGGAAACATTTGATCTTGGACCATATAATTCAAATTAATATGTTCCTTTCCTTATTCAAAATTATTTTATAGTAGAACTTAGGACTTACAAGTCTTGGTCACTTTAATCGCATCATGTTTGCTGATACTGCATTTCGAATGGCAAGAAAAAGTCAGACTTACCTTTTAGGTGCCATCATTAATAATAAACTAAAATTGTTTAGTGTTTCACTGTACAATTCACAATGAAACATTGAACTGTTCTTTTTTTTATTTTATTTTATTTTTTTCCAGTTTTTTTATACTTTTATGGGTATTTTTTTGTTTTATTTTAATGAATTTTTTTTGTTTAATTTAGTTTGTTAATGTTAATTTTTTTTTATTTAGTTATCAGATTTTCATGACACGGATCCTGGGTTTGACGGGTTAACTTGGTTTGACGAGTTAACCCGGAATTTTTTATTTGCTTTTTTTCTTTTTAATTAATTTTATTTATTTAGTTTAGTTTGTTAATGTTAAATTTCTTTCTATTTAATTATTAGACTTTCATGACACGTATCCCAGGCTTGACAGGTTAACCAAGTTAATTCTGGGTTAACCCGTCAATTTTTTTTCTATTTAGTTATCAAACTTTCATGATACGAATCCCAGATTTGACGGGTTAACCTGGTTTGAAGGGTTAACTCAGTTAATTCAGATTTTTTTTTCTTTTTCTTCATTAGTTTTTTTCTTCATGTTGGTTTTTTTTTCCTTTGTTTTTTTTAATTACTCTATTTAATTATCACACTTTTATGATACGACCTTGCAGCCAGACCCACATCCAAGGCTTTTGGGTCCGGTGTTGCAGGCAGACTCACTTAAACTTGAGTAATGTAAGTTTAATATTATTATTAATATTATAAATATTATTCTTGAGTCAAGCGTTGCAGCAAGACCAAAAGCTCTTGGGCATATCTTTGCAAAAAGACCTAACACTCTTAGATTTTAGTCTTTTTTGATATTTTTTATGCAAGAAAAAAAATTAACCCATGGCGTGTGCCTTTTTTTTTTCTCTCTCTTTTCCTTTCTAAGCCTTTTACTGTGGACTACACAGTACAATCTACAGTGAAAAAGCTGATGCCTTTAATTTTTTTTTTGTCTTTTTTTGTTTGTTTTTTAATTATTATTTTTAATTTAGTTTCTTAATATTAAATTTTTTCTGTTTAATTATCAGATTTTTATGACACGGATCCCAGGTTTGACGGGTTAATCCAATTGGTTCAGATTTTTTTTCTTTTTCTTCATTTGTTTTTTTCTTCCTGTAGGTTTTTTTTTCTCTTTGCTTTTTCCTTTTTAGTTAATATTTTTTTTAAATTTATTTCATTAATATTAAATCTTTTTTCTATTTAGTTATCACACTTTCATGACATGAATCCCAGGTTTGACCGGTTAACTAATTTGACAGGTTAATCTAGTTGCTTCAGATTTTTTTTTCTTTTTCCTCATTAGTTTTGTTCTTCCGATTTCATCTTTTAATATTGTATACAGTCCACAGTGAAAAGAACAATGCCTTTAGTATTTTTTTTTTGCATTTTATTTTTTTTTTATGTCTTTCACTGTGGATTGCACAGTGTAGTCCACGGTGAAAATGTTAATGCCTTTTTTTTTCTTTTTAATTGTTTTTTATTTAGTTTGTTGATATTAATTTTTTTTTTCTATTTAGTTATCAGACTTTTATGACACGGATCTCATGTTTGACGGGTTAACCCAATAAATTTTGATTTTTTTTCTTTTTCTTCATTAGTTTTTTTCTTCTTATAAGTTTTTTTTATTTTCTTTTTTATTTTTTCTTTTTATTTAATATTTTTTATTTAATTTAGTTCATCAATATTAAATTTTTTTTCCTATTTAGTGCCTTTAGTTTTTTTTTTTCTTTTTGTTTTTTTCTTGTTTTTATGCCTTTGACTGTGGACTGCACAATGCAGTCCACAGTGAAAAGGCTGATGTCTTTTTGTTTATTTTTTTTCTTTTTAATTAATTTTTTTTTATTTAATTTAGTTTGTTAATGTTCAATTTTTTTTCTATTTAATTATCAAACTTTTATGATACGTATCCCGGGTTTAACGGGTTAACCTGGTTTGATGGGTTAGCCCAGTTAATTCTGTGTTAACCCCGTCAATTTTTTTTTTTTCATATTTAGTTATCAAACTTTCACGACATGAATCCAAGGTTTGACGAATTAACCTGATTTGAAGGGTTAACCCAGTTAATTCAATTTTTTTTTCTTTTTCTTCATTAGTTTTTTTCTTCATTTTTGTTTTTTCTTTGTTTTTTTTTTTAATTATCACACTTTTATTACACGAACTTGCAGCCAGACTTACATCCAAGGCTTTTAGGTCCGGTTACAGCCAGACCCACTTAAACTTGGGTCATGCAAATTTAATGTTATTATTAATATTATAAATATTACACTTGGGTCAGGCGTTGTAACCACAATCAAGACTCTTGGGTATAACTTTACAAAAAAAACTTAATGCTTTTAGATGTTAGATTTTTTTGATATTTTTTATAAAAAAAAATTAACCCGCGACTTCGCGCGGGTAATATAAGTAATTACAAAGCTAAAATGTATCACACTGATTTTTTCATTCAGAAGTAATAAGCATTTCTCCGAACTTTTAGACTAAATTTTCTGGAGCATCATTGTTTTCTTGAAAATCTGGGACCCTTTGCTGGAGCATTTCCGAGTTCTGTGAAAACTGGAATGGGTCTTCGGGAGTAGTCTTGTGGTTGTTTGCGCAGAATGAGAAGAAAACTCTTGGTAAAACAAGACTATATACTTCATGAGTGATTAAGTTCGAACTTCATAGCTGCTAATCCCGAGTATGATTTAAAACCAAGGAACTCACATTTGCAGAAAATTTGCTGATTTAAAGTAGTCTCTACAGTAATCATACAATAAAAGCAATGCATTGCTTCCTACTCAAATAACAGTTTGCAAAACTTTAATTTCAATACACGATATCACTTAAAAAATTATTTGGACTCTCATATTATGAAAGCGCCTTGAGTTGCACTACCTTTCCGGGAGATTTTTCTGATATTTACAAAAAAGAATACTTCTAAATGATGTGGAAGCGCCTTTATACACTTCTTGTTGATTTGTTGCGTCCTTTTTTTTCCTTCAGAGCTGCGGTTACATGCGATCTGGCAAAGCAATTCGAGAAAAGCAGATATCGACATTGATTCCTTTTATCCCAAAACTTGTGTCACAGGTGATTGGAAATTGGAAGCATCGCCTTCTCCAGGTTTGACTCATGCTTTAAGAATTGTATGATAATTTGTCTTCAGTAAATTATGCTGGCTGATGTTTCTCTTGCTTTATGATATTGTCTTTTGTCACTGTCGTGGTTCCTGGTTATAGATTTTTCTCATCAAAACTCTACAGCTTCCTGAGAGAACCGTAAGATCTGGTAATGAAGATGTTAAACAATCATATCTTTGTTGCAGGCATTTACAAAGACATTCCAGGATTGCAGTCCAGAGTCATCAGTAAAATTGGCTTGCCTTGCTGCCATTGAAGAAATGATCATTTCTGTATGTTCAACTCCTTAGCATCAGAGAGCTTACTCTTTGCCTCCTTGGAAGATATTCTCATCATTTTTGTCTGTGCTTGGCTATTTCTACAAAAAAATGACCGAATCTCTCAAATAATACCTTTTGGAAATTTTCAGAGAGAAGATCTACTGTGCACAGATGTCAGTGATTCAGAACTATTTGACTATCAGATTACTTGGATAAGAGAGCTGCCTACGTTGCTTGTCCTGCTAGGTGACAAGCACCCATCCTCTTCCCAGATATTTTGAATAGTTGTTGAAGATGAAATGTTCACAACTCATGTCATCAATATTTAGGCTTATCTTTTCTTCTTGTAATCAATTCCGTAGGCAGCTCAGTTAATGCATAAACTTGGTCAACTTTTTTTGCTGTCTTCCTCACAGGTTGTGCTGCATTTCTACTTCGCCTGGGGCAATGTTCATTGTTATATGACGAAATGCAATGCTTACTGAAAGAGTTCTACAGCACATATCAAGATGAAGGTTATTGCTGATATTTCCCAATAAATTTCATGTTTGGTTACAAGTCCATGGGGGGTCCATTACTTGGGTCATTGTCATATTCGTTTTCTGTTGAGCAGGGAACATATGTTATGGTCCTTTCTTAAGGCTTGACAGGGATTCTCAAGAACTCTCTATCTGTTGTCTTGATTATTTTTCTCAACTGGATTCAACTTTGCTGAAATCAATTGCTTCTTGCTGCTTGTGTAAGTGTGTTTCTCCCCTCACTGTAGTCCCTAATTTCCTTTAGCTTTCACCTAATTGATGCCTCATTTTGGAACTAAAATAAAACAGTTTTGGTGAACTTCAAATGAACTTTCAAGATGTTGCATTACTTAACTTTATATTTAATGATTCTTTTCCACCAAAATTTATATTGCTACTTTTAGCATGGAACCGACATCTCTGAACTCGTGCTTGCTTCTGCCACTGTTGTCGTGTCTAATGTCTCCTGAGGTGCAAAATTTTTCATTGTGGGGTCAATAAAAAGACTTCTGCATGAAACCTTGCACATAATGTTTTCCATTGATTTAGCTCCTATTGAATGACAACTTATTTTGAAATGACAGTTTAGTAGACAATTTGCAATTCAATGATGACAACATTTTCCTTCACCATTTCTTCCCATTATAATGGACTATGGAGTCAGTCATTGTGTAAATACATTGTCTATTTGATCCTATATTCCTCCTTCATGAGGTTTTTAAGAAATGTTTTTGCTTTTAGATAGTTGTTGTAAGCATTAAACTTTAAAGTAGGACCTAATACTTGTGAAAGAGAAAACTAAGTTCTGACTGTTAATAAGCTTGTTTATTTCAAATATTTTTTTCTGATACATTGCAGGTCATGAGTTGGATCCATTTATGTTATTCTGGATCATAGAGGTTTTACATTCAGCGTGCAAAGCTGGCCATGTTCAGATTTCTGACCACATTAGCTTTTTCATCACTTTGGTTTCACGTTTCAAAGGTTTTTCCTGGTAAATTCAGAATGATTTCTCCCTTGGCAAGTAATTTTGGATCAATGATTTACGTAGTTTGTATTTGACAAGGAGATTTATGTCTGCAGAAAATATTTTCCTGCAATAGAGAACAACATGAAGACTTCAAATCGTGGAACTTTTAAATCACTGACCAATATTGTTTGCTCATGCCTGTCACAGATGGGTGACAATTCTATTGTTTTTGCAATGCCAGAGAAAGTAATACCTGAGCAGATAGTAAGTTGATTGACTTTTATGCAATTTTGTTATTTACATAGATGGTCCTGAGGCTTCTGTTGGACAAAATCTTTTTTATTTCAAAAAGAACACAACAAAAAGGTACAATGCTGTTTACAATATCTTTTTTGCTTGACTCACGATGGGTTATTCATTTTTTCAGTCATTAGAACTACCTCTGGACAATTGTTGTGCTATGCTCAGAATGCTTATTGCGCTGGACACTAAGCCAACAAGACTTTCCGAACGAAGTATTTGCTCTTTAAGTAATGTCCTTTCAGCATATCTCATTGATGTTGCACATGTAAGTATTTCTACTATTCAACAACTGTCCTGATTCTCCTTCTTCTTTACTAAGACCTTCCTCTTTTCTTGCTGTATTTGTATCAATGTCTGTTTTTCTTTTGGAGTGCTGCTGGCATCATTATTTTTTCTTTCTTTTTTGAGAGAGAAAAAAGGAGCTGGGTTGTCATTAGGATTTTTGATGTTGACTTATCAATAAATAAGTCTTGCAAGACGATATTAATTTGGTTTTTTTTTTAAGGTGCAGCAGTATGTATCTTGAGTCTTGACCTTAGCAACCTAGGTCTTTGTGAAGTCAATGATATTGGATCTTGTTTCCTGTACACTTTTTTGGTGGGAACTGGGATGCTTTTGAAACTGTGCTGGTTTCTTTATGGCATAGATCTTTGATCATTTCTCATGGTCATGTATACAATGGCCTTAAATTTTTCAATGAGGATGGAGTACTATTTATTGGCCAGGAATCTCTTCATTTAATTTCCAGGTTTCATGGAACAAGATGCATTTTAGCAGTTGTTTGCATGCTCACAGTGAAGTTTTATCTATCTTTAGACTTCCCTTTTCCTTATGTTGTGGGCTGGGGATTTATTCTTTCTTATTTTGCACTAAATTTTGTGAATTTGCTCATAAACCTCAAGCAACCCTCTCAATGATTTTTTAGCAATTGAAATGATAAATATTTCACTTTTCTACAGTGTTTTCCAGAAGATATGTTGATGAAAGCACGGGCTCCCTTCATGAACAGACATGGTGTTCTTATCTTCTGCCTAGCTCTTTCCTGCTTGATAGAAGTTGCAAACTTCTCAATCTCGTGTTGAATGTGATGGGGTCATTGATTAATGGAAATAGTTCATCACTTCTACCTGGTTATCATATCCGTTATGCCAAGGGGAACTCGAGTAGGATAAATGCCATTGTTTCTGTCCTACTATGGATGCAAAGGGATGCTAAGTTTCAGCAAATTCTCTATTCATATAAGGAAGAGATTGACCATATTTCACGAAGCATATGCTCGTTACAGGTATAATTTTGCTTCTCAGGTGTCTCATGTCCATATCCATGTCCACGTTTCTCTGTTTTTGTAGATCGATCAACAAAGGAAGGAAAAGAGCGCATCATTTGAAGGGTAGAGAGGAGAGATTGAAGGTCCAGCTGGCCTTTTTTAAATCAAATACTCCTTGTGCATATTGGTCTTGCTAGATATCATGTATGGCTGCGTAAATAATGGGGCATTTCTAACAGTAGAAAATATTTTTGGAAAGCTTTGGAGTGAAAGCTCCTCATATCTGCATAGCTTGATTCTTTAAAGCATGATGTTTATGATTATGGAAACTCGGAGACATAACTGTAAGGTCTTGGAAAACTTGTCCGAGTGGTAGAAAAATCAACTTCTTTTTTTTCCTTGACTCTGGGTGGTCATTGGACCCCCTGTCTCATACATCGGAAATTACGCTTTGAGATTTTTTTTATTGGTTTTTAATGCATGTCATCTCATGTTTTTTTTTGTTATTTTTGCAGTCTTCAGAGGAAATGAATGAACGTGCCAATAGAAGAAAGGCACATAACAAAGCATGCAATTGATCGACTAAGGACTCAAACAAGTTCATTGCGTCGGTAGAAGGGTATGGTTATTGCGGTAGTGACTCCCTCTTCTGTAACTTGGAGCCGCGTTACTGTGCATTTATTGAGTTTCTGATCACTGACATTCTGAAAATTCTGTAAGAAATATAAAACATGAAAAAGGAACAAAGAAATCTATCAAAGCAGCGACAAGCCGACAACTTAATTTGAAAAAATATCCACGTCATTTCTTCTCTCTCTCTCAGAATGCCGACCTCTTTGTCATTTTCTTGCAGGCTACTCAATTTCCCAGTAAATAGAGGGAAGCTGGAGGTATTGCATAATAAGGTGACCGATATTTGCTAGGAAAGGCGAACAGCTTTGATGGTGAACCTGGAATTGCCTTAGTGGATGGGAATGTGGAACAGAATCTGGCTTTGCTAGCAAGTCAATGAAGGCAGCATCGATAGTCCAAGTTTTCTATGGCATGAATGCACAGGTTCGAAGCCCTAAATGGCATGTATTGCCTACAATTTTGAATTACGTAATGGATAATCAGAATCTCGTAATGGAAAAAAATGTAGGTTCATTGGTAGCTAGGTAAACACTTGCACAGGAGATCTCTCTGATTCTGGGTTCTTTCTTACTCTTTAGTTAAAATAGTTTAATTTATTATTTGATTTAACTTTTTGGATCTATTGCTGGTCCACACTCTCCTCTAAAATCAACTTCTTTGTTGATTTTAGAAGGTATGGTATGAAGTGAACTCTCATGTTTTCCGGATTCAACTTGCACATTCTTTATCTTCATTTGCAAATTTTAAGTTTTGAAGAGGTTTGGGTTGCTTGGATTCCGGGGAGTAGAGAAGAATGAGAATGATAGCTTGGGGTTTTTTTTATTATTATTATTTGATAGCAAAGATGTAATATTTAATATAAAAACCCTTTAATTATTAACTAAAATATAATGATAATTTTATAAATAATCTGATTTTTATTGATTTTTTTTTTTTAAAGATTAAGAACGTATAGCGTTACAAATTTATAAATTCTAGGTTAAAAGCAGGTCAACCTTTTCAAGAAAAAAAGAGGAGGGAAACTCATCACTCAAAATAAAATAACAGCTAATGCTACCAAAAAAGAAAACTCAGACAGAAAAGGAGAAAGAGGAACACAAACCCAAGAATTAATGCGATCCAAAATAAGTTCCTTCTTCAAAACTCTTCTTCCTTTCTCTTCTCCATCCGAGAATTGGCTACTTGGCAGAATCACGGCTATGAAATCATAATCAAAATTAATTAAAAAAATTAAAATTAAATTTTAAAAATTAAAAAAAAATTATAGATAGTGAACTTATAAAACCCTAGCTCCAGATTCTATCAAGAAATTTATTATAAGACAATTTAAAAATATAAATTTAAAAACTTGTTAAAGCAAAAAAAAACAAAAAAAACCTCAAGCGAACCTGACAGCCAACTCGAGTTAACAAATCAAACACTTGACTTAGGACATAAAATTATGACGACCCTATAAATAAAAAAGTGAAATAAACACCAGCAATTTTTTTAAAAAAAAATGCCTTAAGAAAAGATAGAAGCTGACCCAAGCTAATCATTCAAATTTATTACTTGGATTATGAGACTGGAATGACCTTAAGGCAAACCCAAAACAATAAAGAAGCAAGATTCTTTATCAAACAAATATTGATGTATAAATTGAAAAAAAACAAATCAATAAAAAAGGCAATGAAAAAAAAAACAATTAAATGAATGAGAATTAAATTCGACATAAAAATAAATTGAAATTAAATGTTTCGGAATGGAATTATAAAAAACAAATCCAATAAGTAATTAAAAATAGCAATTAAAAGAATTAGAATCAAATTTAACATAAAAATTAAATGAAAATAAATGACTAAAGGTGGAATTGAAAAAAAAAAAACAAATCAATCAAGAAAATGATTTAAAACAAAAAAAATTTAAAAAATAAAGATCAAATTTTAAAAAAAATAAAAAAATAAAATGACTAGGAATGAAATAAAAAATAAAAATCAATTTTGAAATAATCAATGTAAATAAAAAATTACAAATAAGAAAAGAGACGCTGAATCAAAAGGAAAAATAAATTGAAAGGCTAATATAAATTTTTGCATGACCAACACACAATCTAAAAAAGAAAAAGAAGGAAACAAAAGAAAAAAAAAAGAAAAATAATTTCGAGTCAAACCATCATACACGCACCACCTAGAAAGAAAAAACGCCGAGACGAATCTAATAATGCGGCAGAATTAAGGTTCCAACCACCAAAACAAGTCGTACGCTCCTTCAAAATGTGATGGAGCGGTTGACATGTGCAAGGCACACGTCAACAACTTTTTTATTTTTTGTGCAAAAACTAAAAATGCTCTTAGAACTAAACAATATTAACAAATAAACCATAGTAAAATTACAACCAAGCCCTTGAAACCAAGGCAAAAAAAATTGGAATAGTAAGGGTAATATAGCAATTCTATTGTTCTATAAAATATAAAAATACAAAAAGATCCTGTATTGAATTATTTTATTCATGGGTTACGTTAGTAAATTTATTATGTAGAATAAAACGCAATTACCAAAATAATTCCACAATCCTAAAACATTTATGTTATGGTGAAAAAACTAACTTACTTCCAAAGCAAAGGATAAAAGATAAAATGACCATGAGGCAAAATAATAATTACAATATTGTAATGAACAAGACACAGTAATATCGACAGCGGATTAGTGTTTTTGGATAATAGCCTTTTGGATGAAATCAATTCATCAAAATGAACTAGAGAAATTATTTTGCATTGAGCATGGGCCCAAACAAAAGGCCGCACCTACCCCCTTATGTGAGTATAGAGAAGTTCATCTAGAAATGCAGTTGTTAGTTCTCAGAAAGAGCCGGGCAGTAAAACCACAGTGAGTGATTTTGCATCTGCAGAATGCAAAATGGGTAATAAACTCTTCTAAGATCTACCGTAAATATAATCATAAAAGATATTTTAGCAAACAAAGAAGGTAGTTCGGAGCAGCATGGAGCTGACCAATGTTGGAACGCGTTCAAGCCCTAAATCAAAAGCCAAAACCATCCATTGAAATGGCCAAGTGAAAATCGGGGTCGTTTCTATTTGAGGTTGGCTTATATTAAGATAAAAATTAGCGAAGTACCATAGTTTATTATGTCATGAGATTTGCTAATGAAAGTAAAGAATTTTAAAATTTCAGGTAATTTACACAGGAGTTGACTCCACGTACACTTCGGCCACGGTTTCATTTTGTGCTGCACTATCTTCATCCGCATCTGCCTGAAGATATGGACCAAATACCTTCATAACTTGTTCATAGACTGGCTTCTTGAAATCCACAGCCTGCTCAATGAACAAACAAGTATCAAACATCTAAACATAGATTTCCGGTTTTATATTTCCAAGTAATATTTTACCCACAAGCTCCAATACTCTTTCCGGCAACAACCATGCCCAGTCCTTAAATTCTGGAGTTTCACTTCCATCACCCAAAAGATTTATCTCATCCTCCTTCCCAGTGAACTTGAAAAGAAACCTGTTTTCAAAAGTTCTTTACGAGCATGAACAAATTGAAAAGGACATACTTTTGTGAAAAATCCAGCAACTTGGTCTTAGAATCAGAAAGGGGCAGATCTATACTTTCTGCAATTATTTAAAGGAGATCGTGAAGAAAGCAGGTACATTTTGAGATTAAGCGAGGACAATTTGTAGAGAGAAAAAGACTCAATCATGATAAGTACACAAAGGCAGAAACAGAGACATGCCCCCCTTTAGCAACATTTATGTTCCCGCAATAACAAAGGATGCTCAAAGAAACCATTGTTTTCAAAACCATTACATGGAATCACTCCTACTTATGAATTAACGGCAGCAAAAGGCAAGGCAGTGGTTATCATGAAAGCAAAACTAAAAGCAACCAAAAACTGTAGTCAGGAGTAACAAACACACATCTGGGTCAATCAAATTAGCTTTCATGATATGATCCATCTGATTGTTTTTGTTTCTCTCTGTGAGAATGTATCCTTACCACTTCTGTGTTTGACCTTTGTAATTGGTACCCCATCTACGACTGAGTCTCTCTCTGGTTTGCGGGGGAAAATCATAAGTAAGCCAGTAGGGTGCCTACACATCCGATCCAATATCAAAATCATTTCAGTTCACTCAAACACGTAGCAAAAGACACATCTTTCCTTTTCAATTTGTTAGATGTTCATCTCATACACAACCCTAACACTTAAAACAAGGGGAAAATAAATAATAATAATAAAAACCCACCTCTGCAACAAATTCAGCTGAAGTAACACCGGTTTCTTCTCTCAATTCCCTCATGGCTGCAGTCAATAGGTCTTCACCCTCACCAGCACCACCCTGTAGCAATACACCAAAAAATCAGTCACTAAAGAGAAGCTGTCATCAGCTCCTCCTATCCACACCCCACCAACACACATACCCTACATCTAAAGTCCAATAAAATCATTTCATTGAACAAATCTGATACCTCTAACCCCCCATCAATCACAGCATTTACTAAAATCAGCTCACGTAAATACCCAACACTACCTGAGGCATCTGCCACGTGTCCGAGATGTTTATTCTCAAAGCAGTAAATATCTACACCCAAAGCCAACAATTAAATTTATTTCAAAACCAAAAATAAATAAATAAAATAAACAATTTCAAGTTAATCAACCTTTTTAGAGGAATTAACGAGACAAATCCCCACATTTCTTCTATACCCATCCGGTGGCGTCTCCATTGACAGCGGCAACTCCCTTCTTCTGCTTCTCCTTCTAGTCCTTGTTAAGGATAAGGCGGCGCACGAAGAAGCAGACAGTGGTACGCTCGCAAATTTGTTCAAATTTATAGGGCAATTTGGGGTTACAAATCGATAGATATAATAACTTCTGACAATACTATGACACGACTCCATAACCCGTCGTTTAAGAGAATAAAATTACTTGGTCTCCAAGCATCTATCCACTGCCCGCTTTCTTTGTTGTAAGATTTGGTCGTCTTGCCTACTTTGAATTTCAAGGGCTTGCAGTTGATAATCAGCGAGAGAATCGGAATTTCTCCACACCAGTTCTCTATTTTTCTCGTAAACCGCGAGAAGAGGGGATCGAGGATTCCTGTGGCTGCCAAAACTATTTTTTAGAAAATATATCGCGAGAAGGACTGGTTATTTCTCGTGGCGTTGAAAAGATCGAGGCGCGAGAGGAGGGTAAAGGGACACGAGATGATGACTGGAAACACCGTGAGGTCCAGGTTCGATCCTCAACCAGGAAATTTGATGCTTCTACGGAGGGATGATAATAGTGTTGCAATTAACGGAAATGAGTTGCCAGGCCTCGATTTGGTTCGGGTCGGGTCGAGTATGAGAGACGAACGGCTATGGACCCTGGGTTTCGTTGGTGTGTTTACAATGCTGTTACTTTCAGGTTTCGGTCACCAGCGGGCCCGATTGCACGGCCCATTAAAAGACTAGCTTGAGAGGAGATCCGGGTCCATGTCTGGTATTGAATAGTCGTGATTCAAGGAAAGAAAGATGGATATGGTGTTTTGTGGTGTAGGGGAATTATGGTACACCTTACACGTTAAGGCATGTGATGGTTTAGTAATGGCTTGTAATTGAAGAAAGAAGAGTGGCAATGATAAAGGAATAACTGAGAGGTTATTACGCCTGATTGAAATGAGGATCATTTCCTTTCTTTGCTTTGGAGTGGGTTTTTAATTTTAATGGGAACGTTGCAATCAGGTTTAGGTTCTTGTTCTTGTTTTCTTTTAGTTAAAATAATTTGTATGGTCTCTGTGGTATTCTTAATGAACAGAACAAGATAGTTGCGAGGGAGTTCAACTGTTCTTCAAGCTGTTTTTGTTCAGGGTGGAGTTCGATAAGAGGAGGGAGGGTTATATATGTACAATACGAGAGATCAAAATCTTTTTTTTTAAAAAAAATTAAATAAAGAGAGAGTTTTGAAAAAGTAGCATACCACAAGAATCCAATTATGGAATAGTTAATTATGTTCATGAGAAAGGTTTCATTGTAATTACAATGATAAAGAAAGCCAAGATAGTATTTGCCAATAACGGTGGCAAGGTTACACACTTTTGAATTAAATCTAAATAGCCAAGGTAATTAAAATATGAAATTAATAAGGAAATAATTAAAATAGCAAAAATAGCATCTTTTAGGTCTAATTCGAAGGTTTTTTGAAACTCATTTAGTTGTAGTAAGTTAGCTCCCTTATGAAATTAGACATTTAGAATCATTTGACAAAATTTAAGCATGATCTAACAATCAGATCTGAAATTATTAATGTTTTTATGAAGCTAAATGTTTGACGCATTCAGACTTATTCATGGGCTTGACCTTATTTGTTTAGTCTAAAAATATATTTGCAACCTGTATATTTAAAGAAATGGATTGTGCTATTGAAAATAGTCTAACCCATCAGATTTTATTATTTCCAACAGGGTAACCCACTAATTATATTATTTCTCCAAAAAAATTTAGAGTTGTACTAGTTTTTTAATTCCTTTTTAGAAACATGTTGTTATGAATAATGACTCATTGAATTAGATATTTGATTTTCTCCTTATCATATCCCTAAAATTATATGTGTAAACCAAATAATTTGCTAGCTGGGATTAAAAAAATTAACTAAGTTTGTTTCTATTCTTTTTTAATTCACCAATGATTAACTAATTATTAGATTAGAGAGAAAAATGGTTTGGATTTGGAGAGAAAAAAAAATTTGATTTGAGAGAAGATTGTATAAGGCTGAAGATTTTATATTGATGGTATTAAATGATCCATCATTTATGATCAAAATGACATTATTTTGTTAGGTTTAATCTCAATTTAATCCCTTAACATATCTTCTTTTTTAATTTTGGTCCTTATTCTGCTAATTTTTTACTTTAGTTTAAATTGGTCCCAATCTAGAACTTTTTTCTTTCAATTGAACCCTTAACTAACCTACTTGAAACCTCATAACTTGGTGCCTTTTCACTTTAGTTTTTAGGTTTTTGGTTTGTGCAATTTTCAATCAGATTAGCTTTTAATTTTAATTTTTCTTTTCAATTAAATCCCTAATTAATTTTCTAATTTGACAATGTATTTCAAATTCATCCATGGTTCTTCAATTTATTGAAAAGACATTTTTTTATATAGTTTTTGAAAAAAAAAATAGGGGTAAAAAATCAAGTTATGATAATGGAAACAACAAAATTTTCATAAGAGTTATGAAGATTTTTTGTTTCAGACATTATTTTTTTTTTATTGAGACTTTAGTTGGAGACATAAAGATTTTTCATTAGAGATCATAGAGAACAACTATTGCTTTTATTAAAAAATTCAAAATATTTTTCATACAAGTGGAGATGCAATTCCTAAAGATAATTTGATTTCAGGTATCTCATCAAGTGTGCAAATTCCCTTCCTTTATTTATATGATTTTTCTTTTATTTTCACAAACTGTTGGAGATAACCCATAACAATCAATCTTTCTATCTTTTTTTTTGGTGTGGCATTCCTTCTTGTCATGTTTATGGTCACGATGAAAATGGAAGAATTGATTATAGTTCTTCATGTTCGCACTGCTTTTCATGGTAGGAAGATATTGCATAATTTTTCTCTTTGATAGTAGTTAGCACCTTAGTATGTGTAGTGGCTAGAGGTTCGGTCAAGAGCTTATAAATTGTTAGACGATAAAAAATTTATCTTTTGATGCTTCTTTTTTATGTCTTGGTAAGAGAATGATGGTGTTAAAGAGATCATGTTCTATACGGCTAGAAATGAGGATGCTCTTATTTTGTTACACCTGCTTCTTTTACATTGATATAGTTTTCCATTGCATGTTTGATATATAAAAGAGTTTTGTAAGGAGAATATGTAACCTTTCTTGTAATGAATAGTTATAGACTTTATTAATAAGAGCTTTTGTAACAATGAGTTCAAGTAGTCTTTTTACAATTGGAATTTTCTCATTGAACCTTTGAATATACGCTCTAGAGCTCTTATCTTTTTTTATGTGTGATGGCAAAGAGCTAAGTGGTGCTCTTTTTGGTTGGGATACTTATACTAAATCATGAAATAATTTTGGCACTTAGATCATGAAAGTTGATGATAAAGCTAGGTTTTAGGCTATGGTATCATGAACAAGTAGATCCATGAAGTGTTGTTGAAAAAACTTTGCACATAACATCATTATATTATGTGACAAGCTCTAAAATCTCATATTTTGTATGTGTTCTCTAGGTTTAGTGGATCCATCATAATTTTCTAAGTTGGCCTTTGTAGAGACACAATCTTGGAGAGACAAGTGTGCAATATTATATGAAAAAGTAGAGATTCTTCAACTTGATAGGGTTGCTTGTTTTTAGTAACTCATAAAGTTATTGATCTAGTCTATGTTTGGGTATTTTCCTAGAAATGGTGTTTCAGATGGAGATAGATGGATCTTCATTTAAAACATCTAGTATGGAAATGCTTTTTATGATAGTTGCATCTCTTTCTAAGTGTAGGAGTGTGAGTGTCTTCATGCCTACTTGCTTGCATGTTATTCTGCCTTGTATTCTTAGAGAAATAGAGTTGTATTTGTGCATTTAACAGTGGATGCATGTGAGCCTATTTTTTATAGGAGAAAGAGTATGAAGATGCAATTAGATAGTTATGATATTATCATTAAGTATATGCACTTGATGGAAGAGTTGTTGGAAACCTAGGGAGATGGTGTACCTTTTATGTGGAGATTGACTATTCTCTCATGTCTTGGAGTTTCATCTATTTTGAAAAGAATTTTGATGAGAGTAAAAGAGAATGAACTATATTTTGTTCACTTTTTTATAAATGGCACCATTGATAAAGTCATGAAAATACCTCAGATATGAATTAAGCTTTTTAAGACTGCAATCTTAAGTTGGTCTGAAAGCTTTCCTATTAAACAAGTTTCCTATGAATATAAGGGATACTTCGATGCTTAAATTAGTAAGATGTGAGAGAATAAAATAATGTATAGTAAATACAAAAATAATAGAGATAAATTATATGTTCTAGGAATTGTTAAGTGGTTAATTATGGTTATAAAAGTAGTTGATTGATTATTGGTAGTTCATTGAATTGTTGAATGGTTGATGATAGTTTATAGAATTGTTGGGTGGTTGATGGTGGTTCCTGAAATTGTTAGGAGGTTAATGGTCATATATGGCCATAACTTTTAATGCATGTGTATGAAGTCCAAGAACTAGGATTTTTTACTAGAGCTTGTGTGTTTTTCTATCTTACTTGGTGACCAAGTATATTTATACGCTCAGTCTTTGAGCTTACTTATTGGACAAGAAAAATATTTTCATAGAAAATTAAGTCATCGGGTATAGTGTCATTTGTAGAGATATTGATAGCAAGTTATTGTTTGTTGTGTTATGATCATTTGTGAAGATATACCAAGAAATGACACTGGTGTAGAAAAGTTATGCCTGTATAAAAATAGTGTGTACTTAAAAAATATGTGCTTATAAAAAGTTTGTGTTCCATATTCACGGGGACTAAAACAAATGCATAAAGGTATCTGCATGGCATGACTTGGTAAGGAAAAAAAGAAAAAGAAAAGGAGGAAGAAACGAGAGAAAGGAGAGAGAGTGAGATGAAGAGAGAGAAGGCTAGCTTGCATTGAACATGAAATTTGTAGTCATGCAATGTATAATTTGGCCATATAAACTCGTCATACTTTAACTGTCTGGGCATGGCCTAAACAATGGAATTTTTTAGTGGATTGAATCGAATGTAATTTATTTTAAATTTAAGTTATTTAAAGAGTAAAACTATCTTATTTTTTTTAAAGTTTGATAGGTTTACAAATAAATTATTCAATGTTATTAGCTTTTGATCAAATTAAAAAAAAATCAATTATTCTATTAACTAAAACCAAGTTTTAATCAAATTTAGATATATAAACATGACATTTTCATTTAACTGTATTAGTTAAAAGTAAATGAAAATAGATTTTTTTTTTTATCAAACATACTTGATTAACATTCCAATTTATTATTCTATTTTATCTTTATTTTATATTTTGATACTTTGATTAACCAGCTTTTCTTTTAAATAAATATATTAATGCAATAGTTATAAATAGCAACACAAGTCTTGAATATCATGATACAATATTAAGCTAATATATCATCCACCTCAATATGTTTTGATATGAAAATGTTCATGTCAATATATTATTTAAAATTACATATTCATTTAAGAATAAATTATACATGAAGTTTAAATATAAATATTTCTAAAATTATATTTGATAGGACAAAAATACCCTACCAAGGTTGGTCAATCTAACCAAACCCTATTGCCCCAACCAAAGTTATAGGGAGAAGATAAAGAGGAGAGAAGAGGAAGTAAGTTGGCAACCCAATCAAAGGTAAGTATAGAAGGATCTTGGCCTAATCAAATCTCCCACGACAACCCTAACCGAAGATGAAGAGGGGATAAGGGGAAAGAGGTTGGCGACCCAACTTTTGATAGCTCAACTGAAGGTGAACAGGGAAGAAGAAAAAAGAAGCACAACTCAGCCCAACATAACCTTTTAAATAGGCCAACCAAACCTACCTAACCCAAGAGCTAGTTAGCTAACCCAACATTCGATTGACCCACTAAACATCCAGTCGAACATTCGGTCACCAACAATTCTACCGAACCTAACTTTCGATTAACCAACCTAACATCTGGTTGACTCACCAAAAATATGATCATCAGCCTAACCAAACCTTTTCTAATATAAGACTAATCGAAAGTGAGAAAAAAAGTATGTTTAAAGAGAAAAAGTGGTTTGGACAAGCCTAACCTTAAACCAACTTAAGCCTTACACCTAATTCAAGAAACCCTTAATTTTAGGACTTAAACCGAATGAAAAAAAAAAAGATACAATAGAGAAAGAGAAAACTTATTACCCCCAAAACATGCACCCCCAATTGAATTGACAAAACCAATGCAGTTCAAGTGCCACCCTATTATTTAGAGCAAGCAACCTTGATCCTATTATAACCACCATATTATTCCTTAATACAAGTGTAATAATTTACGGTCATCAAAATAGGCACTTCGCTTTTGCTTTCATATTATAAAGCATATAACCTAGCATAATGGTCTGACCAAGAACATATAACACCATTTCAAGTAATAAGTTTGCAACCTTATTCCAACAATAAGTTTGACACTCTATTCTCGTTCTAGACTTACAATTAGTTTTTATTGTTTTTTAGCTATAAAATATCTATAAATAGTAAGAATTACCGAGAATAGAAATAATTGACCATTTCAAGCTCACACCATATATTACTCTATATGCTCCACCCAAATTTTTTTCAAACATGCATTCAACTTCTATTTATATTTATTAATTTCAATTTCAGAATATCTTATATATCAATATGCAACTTGTTTTTGTAAAGAAGCTTGTGATCAAGTCTTAAAAAATCGCCTAATTTTTCATGTTATTTATAAAGATGAGATTCATAAATAATTTTTATAGTAATTAATATAATAATTATATGAAATGAGAGGATACAATATAAATAATCTTTCATATTAAAAGAATGTAGCATCGAGGATCATTTCCTTCCATTACCGTTGAGACGGAACCATTTATCATCTGCTCAATCAATTGTCATCTTGATTCTCGATCCCTTTTTTCTGTTTTTATGGAGACCTCACAGTACGTAAAGTGAACCTAACCTCACGGTGGTAACCCCTAAATAATGATTTCTAGACTGACACGTGTCAGAGACACGACATACTGATAGCCAGATACCGCATCCGCTTGCGTTGATTTTCTACCCCTCGACACCCTCTGTGTCCAGACTTTCCGTAAAACAAACTTACTAGCGCTGCTCTACTCGCTTTATCAGACCACCACATGTCAAATCACCCACATTTCAAAAGAACCCAGCGAGTAACCTTCAAACACCACACGCTGGAGTTGGATAAAGGACAAAAAAATCCCAAAACGGCAGAGAGGGAGAGTAATAAAGCGAGTGATACGGCCCTGATTCACTCGTTTATTGGTAGGGAAGTACGGACCAAAAAGAAAATGGACCCCAATGTGGCATGTAACGTCAAGAAACCAGAACAGAACCCCACCACCCCCAGTCTTTTCCCTGTATAAAACCACCAGAGTTTTAAGGAAAATTATCCCGATTGCAATCCGTTTTTCTTCTTTTTATCTCATGGATCAGCAACATTTGGATGATGATGAAGCTAAACATTGGCTTCCATCTTACATGTTCCTAAGTGAAGCCATTCCTTCTAGATATACTGCTAATTCTCACTACTTATCTAGCAATATGGATCACCATTTGCCTGCTTTACTCCACAGACCTTCTGCTCCAGAAGCAACTCCATGTTCACAGGTTCTTTCATGTTTTCTCTTTGCTTTCCTCTCTCTCTCTCTGTCTGTCTAGTGTGGACTAGTACTACTCTTGCATGGCATCTAACTTGTATTTTTGGCGGTTCTCTACGTAGTGTATCAGACCAGTGGTTCCTGATGTTTCAGTGAACCATTTATTACCTGCGTATCATGATCTCGGTTTCAGTCGCGGTGTTGAAGTTGGTCAAAGGCTTTGTGGGAATGGAACTGGACAGCTTTCCACCCGGTTTGACCCGGTTTATAGCTTCCAAGTTAAACAACGGGTGAAGAACCAGGAACTTGAACCGGGCTCTCTTTCTTTCTTTTTTTGCCTTTTTATGATATGTCATGCCAAGGCTTTTCTTTTTTTGCAGCTTTAATTGTAATACTAATAATAACATGGATAGGTCTTAATGGTGGAACTGATTTGATATGTGTGCAGGTTAATGATTTTTATCTGGAAACAAGAGCTAGGGTTTTGCAAAGGCAGCAAAATCGCCTTCTTCAAAACCAGATTTATCCGTCTCAGGCAAATGTGATTGGCCTTGGCGGCGGCTATATGAAAGAATCTGGAGGTACTGGTGTGTTCCATCCTCGCATTGCAAACCCCACCACAAGAACCAGTACTAATGTACTTAAAAAGAAGCAAGCTGGTCAGTTGCTTAATCGTTTAGCTTTTGGGACTCTTGGTTAGTAAATTACGGTTTATGAGACAGATAATACTCCCTAATACTGCTTAATTGCTCTTAAATATATGGTGCAGGTTTTTTTTGGTTTTTTTTTTATGGGTTTTTGGTTTTTAAGAAGATAGTAGTGGGCATTAGAAATTTCTTGATCACATTAGAAAGGATAGTTACTTGCTTAGTCTTTGTATTTCTATGGATTTTGATTGAAACACCTTGTCAAAATATATCGAATGGATGGTCCCAGATGGTTAGTGCCACAATTTTTTTGGGATTTTTTACTCGTGAGCCCCTATTGTTTTCCTTTCTACAATTGTATTCCTTGACAAAATTACAAAATGCTGCCAAGGGAGCATTGCTTTTTTTGTTGCTGTCAGTGCTTCAGTGCGTAATGCAGAATGGTCTGTTTGGTTGCAGACTAGAGACTAAAGAGCGTACTAGGCAGTTGAGAAGAATATATTTTAAGGATACAATAATGATTTTCTATTATATATTAGCCTCTACCAACACCTCTTTCATCCAAAATTATCACAATATGAGCTGATCACATTTGTTCTTACAGCAGCTGGACCGAGAAATAGGCAAGAGTCCCCACCCACTCAACAGAGAAATGACCGGAAAAGGGTTGGTGTCAGCAAGCAGGAGGATTGCTATTATCATCTCTCCCCTGAGATGGCTTTGCCTCAGGATTGGGCTTACTGAGCTAAGACTAATGTCTATTGCAAAAGTGTCCAGGAAAGATAGTTATCTTTAGGAGAAGAAAAGAAATGGGTAATAATCATTAATATGCTTTTCGGTTTTAAGCTGTAGATTGAACTAAAGAAATTTAGTCGTTTTGCTTAGAAGGAGAAAGTTGTGTTTAGGCTGTCTATGCAAGTGTTGAGCTTGTTCATAATAATAAAAGTGTTTGCATGTTCTCTTCATCTAAGCTCTGTCTTTTGGTCAAGTTCATTTCCAATACTAGTACGGTAAGTTTTAGCTCGAATAGGAAAAGATGAGATTATTGAACCGCACAATTCTGCAGCTCGGGTTAAGTTTCTTGAATATAAAAAAAATATTTAGATGCTGTTACTATTTTTTTTAGTAAAAAAAATTAAAACTATAAGGGGTAACTTGATCTAGTTAACTTTGTGGGTAAAAAGATAACCTAGATTGACTTGAATCAACCTATTGAATAAGAAATCTAGATTGACTTTGATCAACCTAGTGAATGAGGGGTAACTTGATGTGATCTAATTAACTTTACAGGTAAAAAAATAACCTAGATTGCAAGTAAAAGAGTAACATATCAAATCCGAGATCTAGGTTATGAAACTATGATAATTTCGTAGAAAACAAATCAAAACAAATAATAAAATTTTATTATCAATCAACTCAACATTAAAGAATAAAATTTTAAAAAATATAAAAAATAATATGAGTTAACTTGTCACATTTGTAATCGGGATCATAAGACTGATATAATCTCATTGAAAGTAAATTAAAATAAATTACGAAGTTTAATTATTAATTGACAAAATATTGAAAGATAAGATTAAAATAAAAAATTAATTAAGACAAGAATATAAAAACAACCCGAGTCATCAATCCACCAAACCCATGACCCCGGTCATAACACTGAGATAATTCATCGCTATATCTGTTGATATAAAAATTACTGATGAAATTATCGATAAATATGATATCAGTGACGAGATACTTCATAACTTAGTAAATTTATTAATAATTTTTATACCGATAAAATTTGTTTGTTTATATTAATAGAATATTTTGTCAATATTTTGATTTTTTCTGGTTGTGTTCTGGTTATCACCACTCATAGTAGCAATGATAGAGGAATCAAAACCATCTAGATGGTGGCCCAGTGGTAAGAGCTTGGGACCAAGAGGTTTGCTCCCTCTATGGTCTCAGGTTCGAGCCCTGTGGTTGCTCATATGATGACCACTGGAGGCTTACATGGTCGTTAACTTCAGGGCCCGTGGGATTAGTCGAGGTGCGCGCAAGCTGGCCCGGACACCTACGTTAAACTAAAAAAAATAATAATAATAGAGGAATCAAAATTCAAAATATATAAAGTTTGTACAATTACAAATAAGCAATAAAGCTTACTAAAACATGCTACGAAACTAAGCATGAGATATTTACCAATGTAAAATAATCCAACCAAATAAATAAACATGTCATTATAATCTACAAGTGAATATGAAAAAAAATAGCTCACCAAGAATAGAAGCAAATATGAAAAAGACCCCATAAAAGTTTGAAAAAAAAAAATGAAAATGAAACGCAGAAAATCTCCGTAAGGACCACAGGACAGACAGCCTTCACCACCTGCTCTCAAGGCTTAGAAATGGTATGGAGCTTGGTGAAGCATCTTTAGTCATAAGGCCAGCGTAACTTAATATCGAACAACCACTCGATTATTTATATGTTGAAGATCTTCTCTATTTCCATCGATTGTGAGTCACAAACTCTATCTGTTTTATAAGATCTTCGTGTCCTCCCGACCCGAGAGAGCTGGCTAGCTAGCACCACATACATCCCAATTCAAACACCGTAGAGGGTTTTTTTTTTATTATTATTCTTTTTGGTCATCGTGGCCCCTTTTTTTGGGCTATTTGTAAACTTCCCCATCTATCCAAGGTCTTCGACTCTTTGTATCTGGGCTTCATTCCTTATGCTAAGCGCATGCACTGATGATTTAGGATCAGATGCAAGATGGAGAGAAATGGAAATAACATCATTAACTAGAAAAAAAAAAATTATGGCGAAATGGCATCGTACGTGTTATCCTCTAAAACACAGACAGAGGAAGACCTCTCCATGGTAAGCGTATAAATACATTTAAGGGAATAATTTACGAGTGCATGAATGAAACCAGTTCCCCTCCTCCTAAAAAAAGAAAAGAGAAGAGAAGTGATGCACAAAGCGACAAAGCAGAGGAGGCTCGTTGACTGGAAAACTTATATAAAGAACATCAAATCCCCCTTTTTCCCAAAATCCCTTCATGTTTTGTGTCCTCTCCTGGATCCTAGATCCCTTAACAGAAGTACAGAAATACAAACCAGACACTAACAACGTTTCAATAACCAAATCACTAGAAATCTAATAACAATAATAAAATAACTGTAAAAAATGGGGGTGCCTCAAACAATGGAGGCGCTAAGAGAACGAGCTGAATTCATAAAAGAATCATTACAAAAAAGCCAAACCATCACTGATAACATGGTCTCCATCCTTGGCTCCTTCGACCATCGTCTCTCCGCCTTAGAAACCGCCATGCGTCCCACTCAGGTACGTTAAGTATCACCCCTACTTCTCACCTTTCTGTTTTAACGGATCTGCATTGTTGTTAGAAAAAGGTAAATCTTTTTTCTTTTTTTAATTTCTGTAGATAAGGACGCATTCGATTAGAAGAGCACATGAAAATATTGATAAAACGTTGAAGGCAGCAGAGGTCATTTTATCTCAATTTGACCTCACGCGAAAGGTACCTTTTTTTTCTCTTTAATGAAAATGATTTCTTATTATTATTTTTTTTTTTATAATGCTATCAAGTAATTAATTAATTTGGATGTGTGTGTGTGTGTTTGTGAATGTTGTAGGCAGAGGCTAAGATACTGAGAGGACCACATGAAGATTTGGAAAGTTATTTAGAAGCGATTGATCAGCTAAGAAGCAATGTGAAATTTTTTAGCAGCAACAAAAGCTTTAAATGCAGTGACGGTGTGCTTAATCATGCCAATCAGTTACTTGCTAAAGCTATTTCTAAGCTTGAAGAGGAGTTTAGAAAGCTTTTATCTAATTACAGGTTCGTTGTCTTCGTTTCTTGCTCTTTTTTTATTGAGCTTCAATTGTGTTTTGTTTCAAGAAATGAACGATGACATAGAAAGTTATGATATTTGTTCAGTATATTTGGTTAGATGGTGTCCTTAGCTTAGCTTGCACAGAAAAGACTAGTTTTTTTTTTTGGTGTTTTGAATTGAGTAATGAATCGAATATTGGAAATGGTGATGACTTCTGCGGCTGCAAAGCGCCAATTAATTGTGAAAGATTCGTTGTTAGTTTGTGCCTGATGCAAGCTGTGATTTATTATGATCTCCAATAATGGTTTTGAAATAAGTTAGGATTGTTTTCAATGACAGCAAGCCGGTGGAACCTGATCGACTTTTTGAATGTCTTCCTGACTCTCTACGTCCATCATCATCTGGATCGCCTAGGAACCATGGTGATAGCAGCGGCAAGAGTCTTATTGATCACCAAGAAAAGAGCTTAGAAAATGCTGTTTACACGCTCCCAATTCTTATTCCGCCGAGGGTTCTGCCACTGCTACATGATTTAGCTCAACAAATGGCTCAAGCTGGTCATCAACAACAGCTATTTAGAATCTACAGGTAATTTCTCTTTTACTTTGTTATTGTTGCTGGTGTCATTACCATGTTCTTTGTTCTTAGAGCTATCTTAACTAGGTTGTCTTCTGTCTTACAAGTTCTCAAGACAAATACATGTCAAAGGATTCATTTATTCCAATTCTGGTGTCTTTATCGTTTGCTGCTAATGATATGCTTGAAACTTGGAATATAAAAAAATCTGCATTGCTCTACCGTTCTTGATCCACGATAAAGACTTTGAAATTGGAAAAAAAAATCCTAGCTTGGTTTTTTATGATAATCTTTCTTGGACAATCTTGTGTAGATTAGTATAAATTGGAACAGACTTCAGTTTTGAGTCTTCGACAATGAGCGATGGACTTGCTCAATGCACCAAAGTTTGGGAAATCATTACATGTCTTTGCTGGATTTGATAAGAAATGGAATTACTTTAATGGAAATGTAGCAATGTAGCGGATACATTACCTTTCAAGAACATGATGCATGACAAATGTTGCCTCACAGAGAGATAATGGAGGAAGTGAACATTGCTTTCATTATCGAAATGATTATTTGCTAATAAATCACACAGAAGAACAAATGTAAAGTTTCATGACTGTCCTTATCAGCTAATGATTCTTATTATCACTGACTTTGGAGTTTTGACGATGATCCATGCTGTTTACACATTCCAGGGACACTCGTGCTTCAGTTTTGGAACAAAGCCTCAGGAAGTTAGGAGTTGAGAGACTTGGTAAAGATGATGTCCAGAAAATGCAGTGGGAGGTCCTGGAGGCTAAGATTGGGAATTGGATACATTATATGCGGATTGCTGTGAGGATTTAACTGTTCAATTGTTGGTATTCGTGTTTATTTGGTTTCTCATTTTTTTTCTAATGCTGGGAACAGGTTAAACTGCTATTTGCTGGCGAAAAGAAAATTTGTGATCAAATACTTGATGGGGTTGATTCACTCCGGGATCAATGTTTTGCTGAAGTCACCGTAAACAGTGTGTCTGTGCTTCTTAGTTTTGGAGAGGCCATAGCCAAAAGCAAGAGATCACCTGAAAAACTATTTGTTCTATTAGATATGTATGAGATTATGCGGGAACTTCACTCAGAGGTTTGAAAGCTTTAACAAATTGTGCTGAAAAATCATGAATATTAAATAATCTATCATGTGAATTATAAATATTTTTGGAGGTAATGATACTATGATGATGATAGAATGTCGTTTCAAGGTGCGTAGAATTTAAACCATGAACCATGAGTTGCAGATGCAAGTAAAATGAATTAGAAAAATGAAAGGATAAGTAAATTTAAGCCCTATGTATGCAAAAATAGTCTTGTGGAAAGCAGATATATAACTATGCAAGAGATGAAAATGGGGGCAAATTGAAATGGGAATTTCAATTGAACATGGTGTGCAAGGTCGCCTTGGAGCTCACAGTCCACGGGGATGAAGATCCATTTAAGCAAAACCGAAATGCATAAAAATATCCTGCATCTGTACCTCTTGGCATCAATTCTTGAGTTCTTCATTAACGAAGGCAACTAAAATGACAATAAGAAAATAGAAAACCAACTGTTTTCTTTATGATGGAGCTAACAACATTTCATGTTTATTGATAACCTCAAGGCATTCAAAAATGGCACTACGAATTTTTCACTGTGGAAAATGTGTTGATAAGTTAATTTCTCATTCTTATCCTTCTATCTTTTTCTTCAATTCTTGTTGATGCTTATTTTATCTTGTTTCATTTTCTTTCTTTTTTGGCATGGGGGGTGGGATTGCATCTGCAGACTGAATTACTCTTTGGAAGTAAAGCCTGCATTGAAATGCGGGAGGCTGCATTGAGTTTAACGAAGCGACTAGCTGAAACGGTTCAAGAGACCTTCGTTGATTTTGAAGAAGCTGTAGAAAAAGATGCGACCAAAACCACTGTTCTAGATGGAACCGTCCATCCTCTGACTAGCTATGTGATAAATTACGTGAAGTTTCTCTTCGAGTAAGTTATTGTTGCTACATTTTCTAGTTTCTTTTCTGGTGAAGTTTGTCAATTTTATCATGTCATCTTTTTTACTTTTTTCAAGTCTACTGCTTGTTCATTTGGTTAATGTGATCATAAGATCTGCTGGTAAGCTGATCTACAGGGCCTTATATATAGTTCCCCTTCATTAAATTGGTTGTATTTTGACCATCTCTCTTTTGCTGCTTCAACTGTCCGTCTACTTGTTCTTATCTGTGCTTCTGCATTTCAGTCTTCAGTGCTCCAAGTTATTTAAGCCTGGCACACTAGTGCCATACTTCATCTCCTCTTACTGCTCTCTGCACCCCACTTGCATATTTCGTGCATCTGATGGTCTTTTAATTTTCGCAGTTACCAATCTACTTTGAAACAGCTCTTTCGAGAGTTTGATGCAAGTGATCCGGATGCTCTGTTGGCATCTGTAACAACAAGGATTATGCAGGCTCTTCAAAATAGCCTAGATGGGAAATCAAAGCAGTATAGAGATCCTGCTCTGACCCAATTATTTCTTATGAACAACATTCACTATATAGTGAGATCCGTGCAGAGGTTTGTTTCATATTTCTCGTGTTTTATACAACAAGGGTTGATACTCTGTACATGCTCTGCCTGCCTGCCACCTTCTAACATCTATTTACAGGTCAGAAGCGAAGGATTTATTGGGTGATGATTGGGTGCAAATACACAGAAGGATAGTGCAACAGCATGCAAATCAGTATAAGAGAATTTCCTGGGCAAAGGTTGTTTCTTTAACTAGACTTACCCTGCATCAGAATCTTTGTTTCCTTTGACTAGGATGCTGGGGATATCACTTGAACCCACTAATATTGTCCTTCTAGGATTGTTCTTTGCTGACATGTTTACTTGGCATAAATAAGGACCCATTTGTTGATTCTTTCTGTTAATTTGTATTTAATTATCTCATTACAATTTCTCAATGGAACTTTTGTTTGTCTACATAAAAATTACAACAGCCTGATACATGCTGTATGAATGAATATCTACGGCATCCCTTTTTTGCATATCAATTAGTATAACATTAAACTTTCCTTGGTGTCCTCATGTGTATTGAAGATTGTTATCCTTTTTTACTTCATTTAGGATTGACAATTGCGCTTGTGATTGAATGAACTAGTAGTTACCCAAAATTGTATTCGACTATATGGTCTCTAGTGAATTTTTTTTTTTTTTTGTATCTTAGTCAATAAGAAGTCATGCTGAACAGCTTGTCTTTGATGTGCAGATCCTGCAGTGTCTCTCTGTTCAAGGTGGTGCATCAGGCGGTGGCAGTGCAATGGGAGCTGATGGCAGTGCCAGTGGAATTTCAAGAGCAATGGTGAAAGATAGATTCAAGACCTTCAATGCCCAATTTGAGGAGCTTCATCAAAGACAATCTCAATGGACTGTTCCAGACAGCGAGTTGCGCGAGTCTTTGAGGCTGGCTGTTGCTGAAGTTCTCTTGCCTGCATATAGGTCATTTCAAAAGCGTTTTGGGTATGGTTTTCATCCTTGGGACCTGCTTCCTCCTCTTCTCCTTGCTTCTCCTTATCATCACATTTTAAAAGAATCCATCCTTTCTTTCTTTTACTCACAGCACAAAGATATACTGTTTTGCATGTTACAGGCCTATGGTTGAGAATGGAAAAAACCCTCAGAAGTATATTAGGTACTCTCCTGAAGTCCTTGATCGCATGATGAACGAGTTCTTTGAGGGTAAGACATGGAATGAGCAAAAACGGTAAACATTTGCGAGAAAGATTTAGGCATTTGGCACCATTTATTTTCCTGTACAACTACAAGGTCAAATAATAGGTGGCTTGATATATTCATGATCCACATTAGGCTTGTATTCTTCTTCTTTAAGTTTTGCTGTTATTTCCCAACTACTGAGTCCTGAGTATGTTTCATTCAAGGCATATATGTACTAAGCACACTTTACCAACAAAATGTACAACCTACCTCCTTTGGGGGGATAAACAAACGAAAACAAAACATTTACACTCTCTCTCCTTTGCTTTTCTTCCTTTTTCTTGTTTCGGTACAAATCACCAACTGGTGGGGAACTCCAAAATCACATACAATCCATTCTAGTTTCCTGAAAGTGAAGTTTTGCACATCAGCCCTCAGCCAAAAATTTTTGGCTGGTCACCATGCTCTCACTCCTTGTGATTGATCGGTGCCTTCTCTTGCTTTAGCAAATATTATCAAATGGCCAACCAGATCTTCTAGATAGGTTTATATATGGGTTCGTCATCGTGCCATGGCTGCTGCTTAACAATGTGTAGCTAGCCTAGCGAGTTTCTTTCCAACTAAAATGGTACTAGAACATGCATCAGTCCTTATCCTACAGCTAGAGTCAAACATTCTTCTCTAGAAGCCTCAAAAATTCTATCCTGAAACGGAGTTACTTAATCATTTTGAAGCTAATGGCCAAAAAGATCACCAATTCTTCCTGTTAATTTCTAGTTACCTCTCTAATATATAGTCCATGTCTTCTTCAGGTGATCTTCAATCCAAAAATGTGAAACCTATGCTAATCCTGCCCCGCAACTTCCTATCAGCGCCAACCACCCAATATACCCTTCAGAGTCCAACAACGAGTCCTCGAGCATCATCCAAATCCTTCTTCTCTTTCTTCCCACCTTAGTTTCAACAATAATAATCCTTAATTCATCAGTAAACATGTTCATGATGTATTCTGATCTTGACCCAGAATCACCCGCAATCGATTAAATTCTCCTCTCATTTCAAATCATATTGTGAACAAAGATATAGAGTCCGTTTGTTTTATGTTTTAAAAATGTTTTTAAAAAAAATAATTTTTTTTATATTTGTCATTGCTTTAAATTATTTTTTTATGTTTAAGATCATTTTGATATCTTGATGTCAAAAATAAATTTTAAAAAATAAAAAATATATGTTTTCAATGTATTTCTAAACAAAAAATACTTTGAAAAATAAATATTATCATAATATCAAATAGGTTGAATGATGTTTTGCCTGATCTCACAATCTTTAATCCTAACTTGAGTTCGGATATTTCTTTGGAAGACATGGATGGTTACTCCCATCTTTTATAAGCAAGATAAGCTCTTTTGTGTAGCAAGTTTGATGTAATGATATCCAACCTGGATGAAACCAGTAGAGTTGCTGATAGGAATGAGAAGAAGAATGGTGACTTTCAATGTTCAGCCATGAACGCTGAGGAGGGTGGTTAGCAGTTCAAATTTGAAAGACTAACTTCTTCTTCTTCTCCTTCTGCTAGTAACACAACCACCCTTCTCTTTCTACAAATCACCTTCTTCTTCTTCTTTCCATGTACATGCAACACTGTTGAAGCCTTTTTCTTTCCTTTTCCCACTGGATTTTTTCCAGGTTCACCAAAACATTGATCAACTGAGGTTTTTTATTATATTATCTTGGATTAATTCTTCTTTAATTTCTTTTGAAACTTAAGTCAGTCTAAGCCAATAATCACCTAGAACATGTGTTAATTAGTTAAGTTGAGCCAAATTTTTAAATAGTTATTTTTCAAATATGATTTTTCTAGTTTAGTCACTATATAAGATTATGAGTTTGAAAAGTTAACACGGGTTAACACTGTTTTTTTTTTTTAAATTACATCATTTGAAGTTGTTTGTTTTAAAAAATAAATCTCTTTATTTTCTTTAGTTTTCTTTTCAATCAGGTTATTCCTATCTCATGATCTAGGTGGAGAGTTTATTTGGGTGGCCTAAGTTTTTTTAGAAGTCATTTTTTTTTATTTTGTCCTTTAAAATTCGATTCTTTTTAAAATTAAACTTATTTTTATATATATATTTTTTCTATTGGATTATCATGTTCGCATAATACTACTCGCGGGTTTTGACAATCTCACTTGATTTTGCTAGTGTTTAGTTTTTTAATACTTTTTTCATTTTTTTTTCTTATTTCATCATTTTACAGTTTGATTCCTAGGATTTAACGATAATTATATATTTTAGTTCTCTTTCTATTATGTCGAGTCATTGATATTTTTTGCTCTTTAAAATACAATGACCACGCTTTAACATCATTTTTTTACGTTGCAAAGAAATTGATCTCGCCCGTTGTGAAGCGCGGGCCATCAATCTAGTAATAGCTAAAAAGCCTTAATCTCCTTTTTGAATTCAGGTAGAATCTACTTTTCATCAAAATTTGAAAAAAAAATTATTTTAAATTAGTTTTTTTTAGTATTTTTTTTTATTTTGATGTATTGATATCAAAAATAAATATTAAAAAATAAAAAAAATATTTTTATTTATTATTTTCAAGCGAAAAACATTTTGAGAAAAAACTTTTACCGCACATCTAAAAACTCTATTAGTAGTGAGGATGAATATATATATATATATATATATATATATAGAAAAAAGGTAGCAGCATTTTTTTCAACCAGTTGGATTTTACTCTATAAAGAATAAAATATATGGGATTCTTCTCAAAACATAGACGAAACAACAGGAATGAGTATCTTCTTATAAACATTTATTGGATTTGATTTCTGTTTTTGATTTACAGACAATGCATCTCTCAATTTCTTGGAATCTTCGTATCATATCAATATATATAGCTGGAAATCGCGAGCTAGTGTTTGTCTAACCTAATTAGATAGTTATATTTAACTGCCAAAGAAAGAAAGGAAACCCAATACGGCTAAATACATCAATATCATCGACATGTGAACCTATTCCATTTGTCTATTTTAGCTTAAAATTAGCATGCAACAAACCCTTTATACGCGTTTATGCCACCCACAATTCTCTGTTCTCTCCTTGTTTTCTCCTAATTGGTTCCATCCCCCAAGATTAAAATCTCTGCCTCCCACTGATCTCTCTCTCTCGTTCTCCGGGGAATTGTTCGAGGAGAGAGATCATTGATCACTATGGCTTCTGAATCCAGTCACAATCAACAACACAACAAAGGAGAATATCAATCATCCGAAAGCACCCATCATGTTCCACCTTCAGCAAGCCATGATCTTAATCCAGGGGCAGGATATCCTCCAGCTATGGGTTATCCTCCTTCAATGGACTATCCACCACCACCACCAGGGCAATATCCAGGTTATCCACCGCCAGGTTATTATCCCTATGCACAAGCACCACCTGCAGCAGCCTATTATAACGCAACAGTACATCAACAACAAGGATATGAAAGGTCATCAGGTTTCTCACGATGCTTCCTTACAACGATAATATTCTTGACGTTGTTAATATTTACGTCAAGCATCATTATGTGGCTTGTATTGCGCCCTCAACTTCCTGTTTTTCACGTTGACAACTTCTCGGTATCAAATCTTAATGCCACCTTGCCTACCTTCACGGCTAATTGGGAAGCGAATTTAACAGTTCGAAATCCGAATACCAGGTTGAAAATAGAATTTAGTGAATTACAAAACTTTGTGTTTTACGAAGAAGATTATCTTCTTGCTTCAGCTATAACTTCCCGGCCTTTCTCCCTGGAAACAAAGACGAGCGGTGTAATAAATGCCAAGCTATCAGAGAATAACAAGGATAACTTGGTGGAGAACTGGGTGGTGGATAAATTGGCCAAGGAAAGGAGCAATGGATCAGTGAGTTTTAATTTCAGGATGCTGGTTTGGACTACGTTTAGATCAGGTTTATGGTGGAAAAGGCATTTAAGCATGAAAGTTATGTGTGAGGATATTCAGGTTACTTTTGTGGGTGCTTCAGGTGATGGGAATATTGCAGCCAATGGACTTAGGGACTGCTTAGTTTTTGTCTAGTTAATTTGTATGTCACAGAAAGGAAAAAGAAAAAAAGAGTCGCCATATGAAAACGGATTTCTTTCCTCTTGAGCTTCTTAGCTATCATCATCCATGGATGGATGTATTATTTTGAGATTCTGGAATCACTAGGAAGATTAGTAGCAAAAGTGACAAGCTCCTTGTGATATATAGAAGAAGAATCTTCCCCCTTTCTCTTCTTTTATTTTCCTGGTTGTTTTTACACAATATATGTGTTCCAATTTATAATGAATGGTAATGATTTTAGTGTATGATAGAAAGAGACTTGAGCATAATCAATTGTGTTAACTTAGGAATTTGAAAGGATACAACTTAAAATTTTATATTACCATGCGTGTGTAACACTATTTTTTTTTTAATAATCATTATAATTGCAAATTAAAACAAAACCTAAAGACCTATGCAGTACACTAAAATGGAGAAGAAATATATATATGTTTTGTTCAATTGGTATATATCTTCATTTTAACTTGAACATCCATTAAAAATTAAGTTTTATATTTCAAGTGATTTTAAAAATACTTAACAGGTATAGTACATATAAAGATTTAAAAAAAAAACTAAAAGGGAAGGAAAATTTATAATGTACATAGACATATTTTACTATTTGCTGTAATTATCATTTTGTTATTATAAAAAAAATTAATATTCTTGATCTTGGGGTATTTCAGTTTTTTTTACATTGTTCATTAATCATTAAAATATTGACCAGGAATATACGTTCTTTTACATTTTTTAAACAGAGTAAAATAACTCAATTACCCTCCAAGTCATAATTTTGAAACTGAAAAACATGGGTGTTTCTGTCTTTTCACTTTTTAAAACATAGTAAAATGACAACTTTACTTTTGAAATAAAAATAAATAAAACATGTGTCCATGGACATTTTAGTCTTTTCACTATATTTTTTTAATGTTATTATCAATTTTATGGAGGGGAATTTGGTCTTTTTAAATATTATTTTAATGAAAAAAGTTGTTTGCGTGTGTAGAGAACGCACTAGCACGTGGGAGGTGCCCTCGCACTTTGGGTGGTGCGTGTGGCGCCTCCTTGTAGTAAAAAAAAGTCCTTCCCTTGTGTCATTGAAATCACCTTCGTGTGCTCTTCATGTTGGTGCAACGCGCGTCGGCAATGGTGAGACAATTTGTTGTCGGTGGGATTTTCTTTTGTTTTTTCTTATTTTCTTTCTCCTCCCCTAAAAATTACAGCTTGATCCTCTTTGTTGTTGGTATTTCAACTTTAGTCCTTATTATTTTGATTTCTATTTTTTGTTGTTAGCCTTTTTGTAAAAGTTTTATTTCTTTTCAATTTCATCCTTCAATCCCAATTTGTCATTATTTTATTTTTCAATTTGGTCCTCATTTTTTATTTTTTTATCCTTTCATTAGAGTTATTTTTTTTTTAATTTCAGCCCAGAGAACCTCATATCCCTCTCAAAACTAGAGAAAAAAAAATGGCAAAAAGAGCAAAACAGATGTAATTGAGGACTACCTCCCTAACCACAATGAAATTATATTTATTTTTGTAGACAAGTTTGTTGCCATGAAAAGTGACACCCTTGAAGTGGTGCCTTTCTAGGTGTGTGTAATCGTGGATTCAAGTGTCTTGGGCACTTAATTTTTTTTTTTTTTAATGTTTAATAGGAGCTCAAAGTGTTGGTATAACTTTGTATGTGAGGTCGGTGCACCATTTGTACTCAAAAGTTGACTCAGTACTAAACCCTGACCATGTTGAGCACATTAATTTAAAATGTATTTAACATTTTTTTAAAAATTCTTAAATTAATTAATAATATATTTTAGATATTATTTTATTAAACTCTATTTATTATTTACTTTGTTCTCAAATAAAATAATAAAAATCTTTTTGTAATATTAACAACTTTTTTTTCAATCCATTGTAATCTTTTGTTTAAATTTAATTCAGTTGCTTTATTTTTATTGTATGTTTTTATTATCATGTAATTAAATAAAAAAATATAGTTTCAAGTCCAATAGGTTTATTACCTGGATGAAGACTTGACAGGTTAATCTAAATCGATCTAATATATTTTCATTTTAATATTTAATATTTATTTATTTTTTAAAGTCAAATTATTATTTTACTAGTTATCTATATTACATTTGGATTTGTGATCAAATCAATGAAGTTATTTTAAAATAATTCACAGGATTTAATTTGAAATCATGTTACAAAATGATTAAGTTTATAAGGTTTGAAGGTTAATTAGTTAAGCTGGATTTTGATTAAAATCTTTCTTGCAGTTGAAAAATATATTAAAAATATTTGGATATTTTTTTTAATATTCAAGATTTCTTTTATCCAAGCTGCGTGTAGCACTGTACAATTATCTTGTCCTGCCCCCCTGACGTTCTAAAAGCATCAGTTAATGTTAATAAAAAATAATGGGACCGTAATTAATATTGTTTAATTCTAACTGTAATGTAATGTGGTTGAGTTTTTTTTTTAAATAATAAAATAAAAGCTTTTTTCTAGTGAGTACAAGCAGAGTATATAAGCAGAATTATATACTGATTATTTTTTTAAAATATTTTTTATTTAAAAATATATTAAAATAATATTTTTTTAAATTTATTATTTATATTAGTATATAAAAATAATATAAAAATTAATTTTCTTAAAAAACTTTGTTCAACATTTGTGGTGCTTCCCAAATGGGGCAAAAACAACGAGTGTGTGTGTTTCAAAGTTAAACACAAACGTGTACACATAGCCCAAGACCAGGCCCAAACTGAAACCACACTTAACATTGCCCAATGACACCACAAGGAAAAACTACAAATCCAAACTCCAGGAAAAAACAAAGAAGAAAAAAAAGGCACTTGCTAGGATTCCCTCCCTTGGTCGCTACCCACCAATGACTCAGCTGACGATGTTTCTTGAAGACAAAACGAACCGAGTCATTTTGCTGAGTTTGGACGCTGGGTGATCCGTGATTTTTGAACGCGGAAGCATATAGGGACTACACTAACGTGACCCGATTACAATTTGGTATTTGAACAAGAATATTGGGACCTGTTTTCGGAGGGTGGATCACAGAAATGTGAGTTTTCTTACGACACATTGATTTTCTTTCCTTCTTTTTTTCTTTTAGCTGTAGAAGAAATGAGGTTTTTAGTTTTACATCTTTTTTCAAACTGTCGATCATATTGTTCATATTCTAGTTAAAATGCACACTTTTGCTACTTCTTAGTGTCGATAGTTGAGATGGGAAGCATTGCATTTACTTGGCTGTAAGGATTTTTTGGTTTCTTTCTCGATTTTTCCGTAGATTTTTAAATATATGTATGTGATTTTTATATTACCAAGTCGAGTGTTTCAATCAGGCCACGGATTTCTTAGGACAGTTTTTGCTTGATAAATAGAGTTGTTCTTTAAGATGCCTTCTAGTTTTCTGATCAGAGTGTTTTGTTGAGTTGAGGTTTGGAGGAAAGGCCATGTTCTTGTTTATGAACACCTCAAGTGTTCTTTGACCTTTTGAAAAGACATGTCTGCTTTCTTTAATGTCTTCGAATCTGCCTGTGTCTTGGTTTGGAGGAAAGGCCTAATTTAGAGTGAAACCAATTTATCTGATTGATCATTTGTGTATGATATACCCCATCAAACATCATGGTAAAGTTAACATATAAACTGCATCTTTTAAAATCATATAAATTTCTTAGTTTTTAATTTGACTAGCATTTTGTATCTCCTGTTTATTCTTATGTAGGATTTTTGAATTGTGTCTAAGGCTCTAAGCTTGCTAATGCTTGACATTGGAGTCTGTACAAGTTATATTATTTCTGTTTCATTGATCTCGATCTCTTCTGAGCCCTATGCTCTGCTACCGCATGGTGGATTCAATGCAGTTGCTTCTGTAACAGCTGGTAGATTATCTCATTAGATAAAAAAGTTAGGAGCTTGTTTGATTCATGAAAGAACCTGTGCCCCACTTTCTGAAATTTGTGTTGGTACACTTTAAATAGTTCCTAAATAGTTCCTAAGATTGTTGTTCCTCTTTTACTCTAATGATCTGGTTTCTACAAAACACAAAACATGCATATTAATCAACATGTAAACAAAAAATCAACTTGCAGACAAAATTGAGGCAATGATCAATCATCTGGTCTTAAAACAATTTATTGTTTGCTCTTTAGTGCTAGTAATGTGATTGCAATATTGTTTCTTGGGCTTACTTGATCTCATATTCTTGGCAGCATAACCAAGAATAAACAGCGAATCAAAATTTTTATGTTACTTTTTGTAAGAATTTTGATAGAAGGAATACAAAAGAGAAAGTTTTAGAAAGACTTGAAGTTTTCTCATTATTAAAACCATGTCATAATTGTCTCTTTTTATAGGCAATTCTGATAGCTAATTTTAACGTAACTTTTAAACAAAAGGATACAACTTTCTAGTTTAAAAGGACACAAATCTATTTAAAGTAGAGTTTAACAATGTGATCTTTGTATTAGTAGAATCGGTCTTGCTCTACACTTTATCTTATCGCTTTTTGTTTCTTGTGAAACCAAAATTTGTCTACAAGTTATAGCTTTTTCCGCCACATTTTTTCTTGTTGCTGATTGTAGTTTTGTTTTAATATTAAATACCTAGGTATGTTATAATGATGATTTTTTGACAAGGATGATACTGTGATGGAGTCAAGGTTGATTTGTTTGTTGCTTGTTGTTGAATGATTGTCAATCATTTTAACATTCTAAAATGGTTTTGATAGTATGGAATGTGTTGGGACAATGCCAAACTCACCTCGATTGTTATGTATAGTCTTACTCCAAGATGCATGTTGTTCTGATTTCGTTCTGATTTCTTGAATATGGATGAAGATAAGTCCTTATAGAAGCCCACAGCTGATATGTATGGTTAGTTTTGTCCACATGAACGGATACAAGCTTTGGCCACAGTGCTACCTAGGTAAGTAAAAATGGCTTTAGCCTGCAAGACTCGTGATTTTTTCAACACTCACTCTTTTTCAGAATTTGTTCCAGTATTTCATTTTTTATTTTAACCCTATTTAGATTATCTAAAATTCTAATTGTTTTTCTTAATTTCGGTTTGCATTGAAGGGCATATATATTGGTCTTCTGATTACTACATTTCAAGAGCATAACTGCATGAAGATCTGAAGTTTGGGTTAACCCTTGCCTGCTGCTGTAGAAGCTTTGCTTCTAATTTAGTGATTGCCTCATGACTGTCATTTTAAGTTGCTTTTTAATAGCCCTCGCATGAACTGGATTGTCTTGAAGCATCCTTTCTACGGTAATTGTCCTTCCTGAAATCAACCTGCTATCTGTCATATAAGCACTAAAATTTGATCTGTTGAGCACTTGAGTCAGATGGCCTAAGGACATTTACTGAAGTGGAGATCTGTGTGAGCTGCAAATATTTATATAATGTCCTTGCCTTCTATTCAGTTGGTTGACGAGGCACCATGTGGTTTTGGTACATTGTTGGGCATTTTCCGATGTAAGCGTCTTTCAGGATGCTGCTATGACCATACAGGATTGCAAGGGAATGCTTTATTTGTTGTGTACTATGATGTTATGCCTAATGAAATCCTTGGCAGAAAAAGGAAATCAATATAATTGAAACAGCGACGGTCATGAATTAATCTAGATTTAGGACGTCCACGTTAAGTGTGTAGCGATTTTATGGATCACTTGATTGTTGTGATTGATATGTGAATACTGCATAGGCTATTCATCTGCATATCCAATTGATATTACAGAACTTGAGGGACAGAGTTGGTGTACATGGATCATGTTGCTGGCTTTATCTTATGATTTACTAGGAAACATTAAGGTGGAACTTTCCTCTAGTGTATGATCTGGTCTTACTGGTTGGAAGATCTCACTCCTTATTTGTAGGTTGCTGCGCATATATCAGATGGTGTAGTGAATAAGCAACTGTTGATCAATGTCCTAGGGCGTGCCAGATCGAGGTCTTTGCATGGTGGAAGTTTGGGTACTAGTCACACCCTAGCATCAAAGCATATATTTGAGGGGTGTTTTCAATTCAGTTGCATGTAGTTTATATCTAACTACAGACACCTGTGTCTGTATGAAGCTCTTACAGGACATAGCATTTTAGCCCAAATGGATTGAAGCATTCTAAACTTCATCGGAATATCGTCTATAAGATACTCTAGTTTCAGTGATCTTGTTTTGTTCCCAGTTTTATTTCAATACACGATGAAGATGGCGCTGAGGTAGAGCTTAGATATGCACAATTCACAACAATAACATAAGAAACATTGTTCAAATGATTGATAGTCTTTGCCATTATTGCATTGTGTTAAAAGTTGTTTAATTTTATTTTACTTTTTAAATACTGATTATAATAAGACATTTACCCCACTATGGTCTATATAACAAGTGGAGTGGAACCTGCTGTCTTAGGTTGCCTAACCTAAATGAGTAGGCTTTTTTTGAAGCCTAGTTTGCCCAAGGAAGTCGTCCTGGATTCTTCTATAAACATGATAAGATGCATATCACGATAAAAGAGGTCACGTTATATTGCCCCCAGTAGGGTATGGTGAAGACCCCGGCGGCTATAGAGAGGAAGGCAGAGAAAGAAGCTAACGTTACGTATGTCGTTTGTCTGGAACCACTGTCTCTATCACGTGTGAATGTTTGGTAAGAAACTATCAATTTTTTCCCAAATGGATTTGGAATCAAAAGACATTCAGGAAAATAATTTTGAAACGAGTCAAAGAAAAATGGGTGCTGGAAAGCGTAAACCATGGAAAACGTTGTCAAATCCAAACCCGATTTTTCATCATTCTTGTCCTTGAACTATGTTGTATCAATTAACTGGGTCAAGTTTGTATCTTGTGTACGAGTGAACAGAGGCATGTGAAACCCCTTAATTTCCATGGGAGACTGGAAACCTCCTGTTTGTTTGTTTTATACAGTACTTCGAAACGAGTGGGGTCTTTGGATATGGAATAGAAGATAATGGAGACGAAAGAGATCAAAATTATCTTTGTAATTCAGCTTTCTTTATTTTTCATTTTAAGATGGTCTTGTCAAGCTTTTGTTGTGATCCAATAAAAGGAAATCAAGCTTCTTCTGTTTGCACAGAACCCTCGATTAACAAGAATTAATATAGACACTCGTTTTTTTTTTTAATTGAGATTGCGGCTTGAAGCCTTAAAAAATACTTGTATCACTCGAGTTAGTGTAGATTTAATGAGGTTAAAATACAATATGATCTAATCGTTTCTATCAAAATGATTTATAAACTTATTAAAATAATATTTTGTTTTATTTTTTAAAATTTATTTTTGACATCAACATATTAAAACGATCTAAAAACACAATAAAAATATTTTGAAATAAAAAAATTCAAAATGTTTGAAAACTTCAATTGAAATGTTATCCCATAGAAGGCAAACTGTAAAAAATAACTTAGCAAAATTCTAAATCAATAAAATATTAAAAGATAAAATTGAAAACAAATACAATAAAAAATATTTTGAAATAAAAAAAATTCAAAATGTTTGAAAACTTCAATTGAAATGCCATAGAAGGCAAACCGTAAAAAATAACTTAGCAAAATTCTAAATCAATAAAATATTAAAAGATAAAATTGAAAAAAAATACAATAAAAAAAGATTCAAAACAAAAGAAATAGCAATAAAAATAATGAGACTAAATTTGATATAAAAATAATTTGAAATCAAATTCTGGGGAATGAAATTAAAAAAAGTGAGAAGCTTCCAACACCGCCTTCTGAGGCAGTGTTTGGATGTGAGATGACGCCGCACGTACCGCCAATTCAATGGCTTGTGCGTATCACACACCATTTTTTTCTAGAATAATATTTATGTTTATCAAAAGACCAAATCACTCACGGTCAACTTGTTTATAAATAAAAAAAAAAGCAGTTTAAAAATACAATAAAGTCCTTGGATACAAGCTTGAAAATTTTTTCTTTTAAATGTAATATACTCTTTAAATTGTGCTTTTAAAATGTTAAAAAAAAAATCCCCCCTAAATCCTTTTAACAAATTTTGCTTCTTGGGGTAATATAGTTTTTACATTATGCATATAAAAGATAAAAATACCTAATTGTCCCCGATCAACATTTTAAAAAGTTTTGCTTTTAAAAGAAATATAATCTTTACATCGTGTATTTAAAAAATAAAAAGACTGAATTATCCCTAATTATTCTTATAATAACTAATAATCCTTATGGAAAAGACCATATTATCTTCAATAAAAAGTTCATTGATTTTTTCTTGAAAGAGAAAAATGATAATTACATTATTACAATGAATAGTAATTTGTCTAGAAAAATAGTGAATTGTCCATACCAATCAATTTATTTTATAATATTAATGATGATTTATCTAAAGATAAGTTATGCAAGGTAGCAAATATAGGGCTAATGACCACATGGAAAGGATGCAAATTGTTAATGGCATAAATAATAATATGATAGCAAGTACCAAAGGACTAGCCAAGGTTAATGGATCAAAGGTTAAAAACCCAAAGGTGTAGGATGTGGTGCCATATTTGACTTTGAGTATGTTTGGCAGTGTGGTAGCGGTTGTTTTTTAAAATAACTTTTCTTGTTGAAATGCATGCCAATGATGTTTTTCATTTTTAAAAAATTATTTTTGACATCAGCACATCAAAACGATCCAAAACATACAAACCATATTAAATTTTAGCAAAAAAAAATGATTTTTTTGGGAACGCGATTTGCACCGCGTTCCCAAACGGTTTCTTTGTATAGCTTAAGAAAAAAAACACTCTAATTTTTCAAGTCTTAAAAATTACAGTTCTAAATTATTATGAAAAAAATATAATTTTTCAATTCTAAATAATATAAAATCTCTTATAAAATTATAACACATAAAATTGTTTAAATAGGAGCCAAACCACTATTCGCATAGAGAAACCTAAGCAAAATATAACTCTAAAACTTAAATAAGAATCAAAATCCTAAAATATCTAGGGAAATAAAAAAAAATCATAAAAAATATTTTATGGGTTGAATTTGGACATGAAAACAACCTAAAGAGGCTAAAGCTAATAGTAGAATGCATTGGAAAACTTTTAACACGATTCAACAGTTGAATAAAAAATTATGCTCTTTTTCATTAGAAAGCTCATTTGATGCATCCATATTGTTTTGGACTCGTAGATATATATCTCGCGTTAGACTTCTCTACTTGAGAAAAACTCATCCTCATGTTCAAGGTTAGAAAATGAACTCTTTCATTCCAAAATTTTTTTTAAAAAAAAAGATACTTTGAATACAACATTATAATTAGTTTATTTACAAAGTAACATGTTTTTGGCCTGTCAACTTCCAAATCTTCACCTCCAATAAACATATCTTTGATAGTAGCTTTCACCTCTAAAAATACCTTCTTTAAAAATGAGAAATGACACATGAAAAGTACCACCACCAAGATTAAAAAAAAAATAAGCTTTTTTTTTCATCACAACTACTAGCGTTGTTACATAAAATCATAGTCTATATAGGAATCCTTGATAAAAAGGATTTGTTTTAAACTAGTTAATTATAATTCTTATTTAACGTGTTAGTTACATTCCTTATTAGATTATGATTGTTGAAGGTTGTAATCTCTCTTTAGGTATAAGGGCCAATATATGTTGAATTTAAGAGTGTTAATCAATCAATAAACACTTGGAATGTTCAAATACTTTTGTGTTTTATTTCTAACAAGCTTTATTATTCAACCCATTAGCAATGGTTCTTGTATTCACCTTATTGATAATACATATCACAATGAGGCCACCAATGACACCAACATCCTTTGTAGTTTAGCTTTATGAATCATTGAAGTAAGTACGGATTGTAACAACATTCTTTAAACTAAAACTAAGGCATGCCTCAACATGCTATATGAGAATCATTAAAGAAATTCTTCGGTTATAAATTAGAAGTATTACTTTTGATCTAACACTTGATATAATATCATGAGACTTTTATGTGTAGCCTTCACGTCTTATATATCCCTAGATGTTTTTACCATACTAGAGCATTGAAGCCTAAGATAATGACCTATAGGTTGACTACGAGCTAAGTCTTTAGTACATTACATGTCATAAACACACTTTTTATATAGTCATGATGCCTATATGGGTTCGTAGGAGTAGATTTGGGGTTCGGTTTTCCCCAAGGGAAGTCTTTAGGTACATCTCTCTCCTCAAAACAATCCCTGTTTATATCTACCCTTGGTAGTTGACCCAACCAATCAAATCTCTTTCATAAGGTTCTTTATGTGCCTCTCAATCCCTCATAGTGTCTTAGATGTCCTTAACTCATGCATCAAGAGGTGAGAAGATGTTACCATCATCTTTATCCATCAAAGAGTCAATATACTCTAATATCAATTTAACACAACGTATATAATAAGAACTAATGATATTGTTTCTCAAACCCTAAAAAATAGGGTCTTAAACTATAGATAAAGAAAGTAGGGTTTCTCAATTTTGAGTAATATAAAATTTCTAATGAAAAATAAAACACAAGACTATTTAAATAGATGTCAAACCAACTCTAGCTTAGAAAAACTAAACCAAATAAAACTTTGAAACCTAATTAAGAAAGGAATCTTAAATAACTAAGAAAATAAAAAAAATCTTGTGGGCTGAATTTTGACAGGAAGCTTACCCCTTATAAAATTAAGCTTGTAGAATAAGTTGGCAAAATTTTAGTTCAATTCAATAGTCGAATAAAAAATTATGGTTGTTTTTATCAAAAAGCTAATTTGACACAACTAGATTTCTTCTTAGAGTTATCAATACATGTCCTATGTCATACCCATAATATATTTTGTACTCTAAATATTTGGAAGTGGCATATGGATGGAAATAAGCTGGATGGCAAGGAAATCATTGCATTTACCGTGAAGATTGATGAGATCCAAAAAGAGAGTGCAAAGCCCAAAAATTAAATTGGAGGTGCTACTAATCAATCTTTGGTGAATTCAAGTCAATTTGGAGGTGAATCTAAAATTGCTCTATTTGATCTATAAAGCCAAAATATTTGGATTTTATTAGTGTGAACCGACTTATTCACATGAGTAATTATTCATCAGCTAGCATAGTGTATAGTGGCTAAGTTAATGGGTGATTTCTAGAGCATTCAAATTGTCCAAGATATGAATGGATTTCTGAAAGTAGGTTAAAATAATTATTTTATTCCAAATACTTATTTTTTATAGCATGGAAGAGCTTAATTTCAATGTGTAAATTCAAGGAAGAGTTTTTTTTTTTTTTTCTAGAGAGGGAGGTTATGCTAGACAAATCTTTTTGGTAATGTTTGGTATGTTAGTTAATGATGGATTGGGCAAGAAAAATTTTTTGTGAGATTTTTTTGTGCACCTTTAGACAATACAAAAATTAACTTTTATCTTGTCTAGGGATATTCTAATAGAGAAATTTTTGTGTCACTAAAAGGGGAAGGACAAGCTTATTCACTTCTCTACATAAGGGTTAATCTAGTTGATCTAGGTCAATATAAAAATAAAAATAGTTGTTATCATAATTTTAAAACTCGACTTGGGGCAAGACCTGGGTCTTAGGCTAGGTTGATTGTTGAACGGGTCAATGTAATGATAAAAGAAGCTATCATTATAGTTTTAAAACCTGACTCGATGGCCGAACTAGGGTCAGGTTAACCATGGACCTGGGTCAATATAAGAATAAAAATCTTTATTATTATAGCTTTAAAACTCAACTTGAGGGTTGGCCCGGGATTAGGCCCAAGTCACGGGCCGGGACCATCGACCTAGGTTAACATAAGGATAAAAGTGGTTATTATCATAGTTTTAAAACTCGACTCGGGGGTCAACTTGACCAAGCTCAGGTCACAGGTTGAATTGACCATTGACCTGAGTCAACATAAGGATAAAAGTGATTATTATCATAGTTTTAAAATCTGACTTGGGGTCGACCCGAGCTAAGCTCAGGTTACGAGTCGGGTTGACTATTGACCCTGTCAACGTAATGAGAAAAATAGTTATTATCATAGTTTCAAAACTCGAATCGGGGGTCGACCCGGGGTCAGGACCGGGTCAGTGGTCATCGAGTCACTGGTTGGGCTGACCATTGCCCCGAGTCAACGAAAAGATAAAAAATTATTATTATAATTTTAAAACTCAACTCAGAGGTCGACATGAGGCTAGGTTCAGGTTACAAGTTTGTTTAACCATTGACTTGAGTTAATGTAAGGACAAAATAATTATTATCATAGTTTAAAACTCGACTCGAAAGTCAACCCGGGGCCAAGCCCGAGTTGACCATTAACTCGGGCAACATAAAAATAAAAATAATTATTATCATAGTTTAAAACTCGACTCGAAAGTCAACCCGGGGCCAAGCCCGAGTTGACCATTAAATCGGGCAACATAAAAATAAAAATAATTATTATTATAGTTTTAAAACCCTACTCGGGAGTCGACTTGGGGCCAGACTCGGGTTATGGGATAAGTTGACCATTAGCTTGGGTCCATTTAAGAATAAAAATGATTATTATCATAGTTTTGAAACTCAACTAAGGGGTCAACTTAAGACACAACCTAGGTCATGGATCGACATGGTCGACCTGGGTTAACCTAAAGCAACGTAAGAATAAAAATTATTATTATTATAGTTTTAAAACCCGAGGGTCAATTTAGTCTAAGGCCCGAGTCATGCCTTGAGAGGGTCAACCTGGGTTAACCCAAATAAAAAAAACCAAAGCAATCTCATCTTGACCAAACACAAGACAATTATTTGTCTAGTTCATTTCAAAGCAAATCAAACACAAGACAAGACAATTATTTGTTCAATCTTGTCCAGTCCAATCAATATTATTCAGCATATCAAACACTACCTTATTTGTAGTTTATTAATTTTCATTGTAATTTATATTTAGTTGTTAAGATTTTCTAGAATTAGTTACCTTACATTTAATTATGCAAGTGTTAGCGGAAATTAGTGAAAAAACTTATGATGCACCGAGATAGAAAGTTTTGGCAAGCTTCTCATAAGCTGTTTTCCAGGCATGCAATGATTTGAAAAGTTCAGTGAAACAAAAGGAAGCTGCACTAGGTTGTTGTAGTGCCAGTGATATAGAATTCATGATGCAGAATGTAGCTCTAAGCTGCTAGAGGGATACTGGAGGAACTCACTCAAAGATTGTTTCGGTACTAGACTTGGCATTGAAAACCGTACAAATGTTACTAATTTTACTATTATTGCTCAATTAATCATGAATATGCATCCTAAGATGATAAAACTTGATAATTTATGTTTAGTTTTTCTTTTTATATTATACTCTATAGACAAATATTTTTTTATTATGTTGATTTCATATTGTTGTGCTGCTATGTGATGCATGTTATTCAAGTTGAAAGGTGAAAGATACACACATGTATATGTATGCATGTATGTTATATATGGCACTGGCAACTTCTATATTTTTTTAAAATATAAGTTATGTTAGATAGATTTACAATTCTTAGGTAGAAAAAATAATAAAATTCATGATCCATTAAAAAGTTATAAAAATAGTTTTTTTTAGAATTTATTTCTTCTACTTATATCTATTTATTTCTTTAAAGTATGCCTCATAAATAACTATTAATAACATGTAACTAGTTATTCACTTGGTATCATAAAATCACTTAAAATTAGTGCTTTAGGATTCTATTTTTATTTTTATTTTATTTTATTATTCATTTTGTTAAATTTTCATTTAAGCACTTGTAGCCTTTTGAGAAAAAAAAAAAAAAGATGAAGAAGATATTGAAATAATAAAAAATTGAGTGTTTTAAGAGTTTTTCCACACTTGTAGATATGTTCTTTGTTTTGTTTTAAAAAAATTTAAAAACCAATAAACTTCGTTGCCCTGCTATCCATCTTTTTTATATATATATATTCCTAATCAAAAGACTATCAAGAGCTATTGTGGTATATATATATAGTCTTTTGATTAGGAATATATATATATATATATATATATATATATATATATATATATATATATATATGGGGTTATAATCTCTTTCTGATAGCTACAGAAAAAAAGAGAAAATATTATCTTCATATGCATACAGTATTTAGATTGTCGGTTAAGTATGTTTGCTCCTTTCATAATTACAAATGTCAATTTCTTCCATTGTCAAATCTAAGCTCAACCAAACAAAAAGGTTTAAATTTTAAGTAATATCGAAAAGAAAAAAGAAAAAAAAAAAGGAATACTGTCAAAAAGCAAGTATGAGATTGACGAACTCAGTTTGCGTTCAATATTTAAAATACAGATAATTTAGGGATCCAAAAACCCTTTTCTTTTTCCATTCTTTATTGTTTTTGGAGTTTTCTTCCATGAGAATTCCTACCAATCAAGGGTTCTTGCCCTTTACTCCTGAATCAATGAATCCTGACTTTTAGGTTTTGTCTTTTTCACCAGCCAAGTAGCCCACATTGATTAGCAAAGCATAGTTCACACTGTATTCTCATGTTAAATTTGGAAACAAAGGTGGGCCGTGCCCACCACGCACAAATCAAATTGTTAGCTAGCTCTATCCTAATAGATAGAGTTTTGAAATCCATGGCCGCCAACAGACACACATACTGTTGATCGGAAAAAAGGTTAAAAAATTGGGATTATAGAGGCTCGAATAAGATCTGATGAAGGGACTTTTTAAGCACGACAGTATGGGGATAGGAATCAACCTGAATGTCAGTGCATTGCAAAGTAGAAGAAGCCTTTCTTTCTTGGATAGGATATTCTACCCTCTGCAATAAAACTACCACACATAGATGGAGGGATATCCGTGGCTTCTTTCTTCTGTTTCTTTCCTTGAATCATTGTGCATATCGTGGTGAGATAGTAGAAGAATTTCTCGTAGAGTAGAAATCCTAGTCTAAAACAATTTATTTTTAATGTGTAGTTCTATGTTATTGAATATACCTTTCCATCTCACTGTTAAATTGACCTAAGATTTAAATCTTGCAATACGGGAAGGATTTCTGATAATACCCTGAAGTTATTGTTAGAGATTTCCTAAATTTTACTAGTTTGTTTAGGATTTTTTTTTCTAGTTTTCTTGTTGGTTTAGATAAATTTTTAAGTTTATTTAAGGAATTGTAAACACCTAAACATGCAAACTACCTGAATAGATATTATTCACTAAAAAGATTTTGAATTAGAATTTCTATGTAATCCTTTTTTATATAGAATTTTGTGTTCATGTGGGTGTTATCTTTCTTGTGTTGTTTTCATCTATGTCAGTTGGTATCAGAACCTACTGATATCAGGTTAGTGGTTGTTGTATGTTGCAATCCTAAGTTATTTTGTTTGTTGGGTGCTGTTAAATAAATATAGTTAGAAGGGGTCGCGAAGCAAAACATTTTTAGGTAAGTGGGGATAAAAAAGTTCCTCATCAATAGAGAAACATTCAGGAGCTGATGATATAGAACATGCAAAGATAAATTACAGAATTTAAAAAAGGTATTCAAGAACTAATGATAGAAGAAGACATGCGAGTGAATTATAAAAAGAGTAATCATGACTCCATGATTAGTTTTAAAAACTCATTTCAGAAGCATGAGCAAATGAGACAACTTCTTGATCGAGGTGAGTATCGTGTATTGTGGAGATTTTAGTGATTCTATTTATGGTAAGATAGATATGGATCGGTACTCTAAAATAAACCAATGGAAAGTACCCATTTCAAATTTAAGGTTTGGGATTCATTATTTTAGAATCCAATGGAATATAGAGTTTTTATTGGACATTCTTGAGATCAAGACAAAAGCAATTTTAACTTGAGGATAAGTTCTTTTCAACTCGAGGCGACTTATGTCAGAGATTTTTTCTTAATACACAATTTTATGTTATTGAGCATAACTTTTGATTTGTCCATTGCATTGGCTTGAAAGTTTTCTAGAAGATTCTAAATACCTTTCCAATTAGGTTCAAAATGCATAGTAATTAATGATCATGAAGGCTTTCATATAAAGCCCAAAATTTATAGTTTGAGATTTCTTATCACTACTAGAAAATTTAAAAAAAAAAAAAAACAATGATAACACAATGAAAAATATTATGTTCACTATCTACCGATGAAAATTATGATGAAATTTTTTTTCAATAATTTTCTATGGAAATGGCAACAAAATAAAAAAATAGAAAATAATAAAAACATTCCTTTGACAATTCTATTGGAATGGTTGGCGTTTCAAATTGTTGACAGAATTGTTGATAGGAATTCCATCAATGATTTTAAAATGAATCAAAACCTAACAATTCCCCTTTCTCTCACTCACCTCTTCTTCTTCTTCTTCTTCTTCTTACCTGACTATGGTAGTGTCCTTCCTCACAATTAAATTTGACAGCTATTCTCCCCCACTTATAAATATAATGTTGAGAGCACCCATCTCATGTTTGATTTCTTGTTCTTTCTCGTTTAATAAATTTAGAGTTTGACATTATTAAATCCTAAACTAGAGTTAGGGTTTTTACTTGATTTAGGGCTGATTTATTTGCTATTTGGGTTTTTATGGGTTTTGTTAATAATTTGGTGGCCATTGGAGATATATGGATATAATCTTCTTCTCTTTTTTTTGTAGCTTAGCATCTCTACCTTGAATAATTTATTGTTTGTTAATTCAATTAGGTAGTTGCAATATTATGAATTTTATTTTGTTTTACTTTTACTTTTCTTTTGTATTAATTTTTATTTTCACATCACCTACATGTTATTGCTTTTTTAGTAAATAATTTACTTCAATTATATTCCATTGACTTAGTTGATGTTCTATTCAGACTCATAGTTCTATTTGAGAGTAGATGGATAAATATTGAGAAAGAGAGAGAGAGAGAGAGAGAGAGTTTGTGCCTCCATTTTCTCCAGTGACTTTAATACAAATCAAAAAATAGTAATGGTTGTCAATTTGTCATAGTAATCATGATTTAACTTTTATTTATATAATATGTTGTTAACTGTATGCTAGAACCATGCCTTGATTCTTAATTATCAACCATTTAATACCTTTTTAGGTCAATAATATCATTTTTGTTATTTTTTGTTTACATGGTTCTTATCCATTTATTTTTTCCTTCACTGCAAGTTAGCAATAATGCATACTTATAATGGCTAAATATGCATGCCAATGTTGTTATAGCCTTTGATGGGATATTAATCCTCATCACCGTTTGTTCTTTTGTTATCTCATTTTAAGTTTTATTTGTTTATGGTGGCTCATTAAATTGGAAAGCATTTATGCAGATAGAGTGGTTACAAAAAGGAAACAAAATTTTTTAACAGATTCCTTTTGGATTCTTTAAATGTCCTTGTTATGAATAGTAGAAATGATTAAAAAAAAAGGCGACAACTTATACTAATTTAGATGTGTTATTTTTTAAAAGAAATAAAGTAATTGGTTTTTTTATGAAGTGACATGATTTTTAAATGGTTCTAGGATCATATTTGAGCGCTTTGGTTTTTGTTCTAAGCTCTCTCTCTCTCTCTCTCTTTCTCTGTGTGTGTGTGTGTGTGTGTGTCTGTCTATCTTTATCTCTCTTTGTGTGTGTTTTAATTTTCTTGACATGTTTATTAGAAAATTTGGCTTATATGATTTTGTTTGAACTTAAATTTCATAAGAGTGCATTGTCATTATATCATTATTTCTGTTTAGGTTCCATACATTCAAGAAGAAACAAGTTTAAATCTAACAAAAGAGATACTTCTTTATCAAGGTGATGATTATGAAGATGCACCACCTAATGTAAACGTTATCGACCAAGGCTCAATCAATGGGGTCAAAAAAATAGGCATTCTTTCTTCGATAAAACCCGTTGTAGGCAAAATTATTTCTAGAATAAAAAGACAACCCCTCTTTGTAATTAATGTTTTGTCTCAATATAGCAGTTATATGTTTGTAATAAGTTATTTTATGTTGTACTTTACATGAAAATGGTATTGATGAAATGACTTTTAAGTTCACTAGTATTTAAGTTTCATGTTCGATCACCTCTATAATGAAGTGGTCATTCAAAGAACTATTATTTCAATAAAGTTAGCTTCATTAGCATCCTGAATGGACAAATATGATATATGCTTAGTGGGGAAAGTTTAAGTTTAGATAATTAAATAATTTGTACTTTAAGTTATAAGTTTTAAAATTTTAAAAAAACTAATTAATGTATGAAATCAATTAAGAAATTTTTTTTGTAAGACGAGAGCAACAAGGCTCTTGTCAAAAGAGTGAAAACCAAATGCAACTAGTAAATTTTAAATCAACTAATGTTATATTATTGTAAACTTGTATTCTTTTATGTCCTTAACTTATTTTTGTTAAACAAATATATGTATTAGGTTGCATGATTTGTGATAGGATGCCCACAATAAGCTATTAGAAAAGCCGACTATGATGATATATGACTAAAAGGGTTTAGTTTGATTAAAATTGTTATTTTGCTGGGTTGGCCATGTGATTGACTAAGGTCCCATTTGTTTGCTGGAAAGTAGTTTCCTTTTGGAAAATGAATTCCGGGAAAAATGAATTCCGGAAAAGTGAATTCCGGGAAAGTATTTTTCGATGTTTGGTAGTATAATGGAAAATAAGTTGGAAAACACTTTCCAGTGTTTGGTTATGTCATGGAAAATGAGCTGGAAAAAACTTATTAATGTTTTATTTTTCTCAAGTTTATTAAAATAATGAGGAACAAATCTTACAAATTAAAAAGTTGAATGAGAATGAAATTGAAAAAAAAATATAATTTCATAAATTATCTCAAATAAAATAAATAATAATCAAAATAATAGAGATCAAATCTAAAAAATTAAAAAAAAATAAAAGGTGAAGAAATTAAAATAATAATAATTAATATTTCATAAATTATTTCAAATAAAATAAGTAACAATCAAAAGAATGAGGATCAAATTTGCTAGATAAAAAATTTCAATAAAAAAATGATAAGGAAAAAGCAAATAGCAATTATAAAAATAAGGACCAAAATTAATATAAAAATTAAATTTTAAGAGATGGAATTGAAAAATAAATATTCAAAACAAATTATATATACAATCAAAAGTTTGACGATCAAATTTGATATAATCAGCAAATAATGACATTTCTAAATTTTTCACAACTTCCAAAAAGTGTTTTCTGCCCAAATTTTTCAGGAAAACACTTTCCTGAAAACCAAGCCAAATTTTCCTTTTACTGGAAAGTGTTTTCCGTTGACCAACTTTTCTAATGGCAAACAAACACAGGAAAGTTTGGAAAGTGGTTTCCCGGAAACCACTTTCCGGAAAACAAACACAGCCAAAAGGGAAAACACTTTCCTAAAAACCAAACCAAATTTTTCTTTGACTGGAAAGTATTTTCCGTTGACCGGAAAGTGTTTTCCGTTGACCAACTTTTCTAATGGCAAACAAACACAGAAAAGTTTGGAAAGTGGTTTCTCGGAAAGTGAATTCCGGGAAACAAACATGGCCTAAAAGAGTTTAGTTTGATTAAAATTGTTATTTTGTTGGGTTGGCCTCTTCATGTGTTGTATCTGCAACTTGTTGGAGCATATATCTCTAAAGAAGTGATTATCTTCATGAGTGCATCTCATATCTCTTTTGGTAATAAATCCCGGTAAGCTACTGCAATGAGTGTTTGCATAAACACGTAGCAGTCATGACACTTTATTTCATATAATCTGCAATCCTTCAAATTCACCAACCTTGATATGTTTGAGGCATGTCCATAAGAAAACATAGATTTTTAAGTCATTGGTAAACAAGTAACTATGCATTCTTGTCAAAGACGAAGATGGCTTAGGGATTTGCGATCCGTGACCCAACATAAACCAACTCTATACTTTTATAGTGACAAAACAAAGCTATATTTATTCTAGCATTGATGTTGTCCTTTGTCTTTCCCTTGACATCAATAACCGTGTTGAAAATATTCTTAAACATGTTCTTTTTTATATGTATGATATCAAGGTTATGGCGGGGAAGATTAGTTTTCCAATAAGGAAGCTCGTATGAAATACTTCGCTTTACACAATTATAGGTCAAACCAAAAATAAGAAACTTCAGCTTACCAAATTGAAAACCAAACACAATGTCACTGTACTTCGATACCACTCCATACAATTCTTCACCTAAAAAAAGCAGTGGTGCAACATCCCTTTTAACCCTGTCAACAAATAAGTCCTTTATGTTCTTTCTAAACTTGTGATTCATTAGGAAGAACCACTGGTAGCAGTAAAAAAAGACGTTTTACCACTATTTGTTAGCTTCAACGCCTTGTTATCTTTCATAAAATATGAGCATGCTAGTTTTCCATGCATGCTCCAACCAGAAATCATTTTATAAGTTGAAAAATTATTGATAATTCATTTCAAAGCTATCTTGATCAGAAAATTATGTTTTCTCGATACATTATGAGTCAAACCCTCAAATGACCACAATTGCTTCAACTCATTAATCAATTGTCAAAGATAAACATCTATATTTTAACCTGAACTATTAGGACCAGGTATGACCGTAGATAAAAATATAAACTTTAACCTCATACACTTTCCAAGTGGCAAGTTGTAAACCATGAGTATTATGAGCTAACAAGAATGAGCAGCAATGACCCAAATGGAATTCATTTGTACATAACCCAAGATGCATGTTCCTTGTCTCCACTGAAAACTAAGGATGCACACTGTTAAAGTGTTTCCAAGCTTCACCATCAGAAGAGTACACCATCACTCCATCCACCGCATCGTTTGATTGATGTCATGTCATATGCTTAGTAGTCTTTGGTGACATGAATAATCTCTACAATCTAAATGTGATTAAGAAGTATCTAAGTTTTTTGCATGCAACAAGAGTCCTTTCCTTGCTAGTTCTGGGTTTATAATGAGAATATCCACATGTTCTGCACTCGGTCAATTCTGCATTTTCAAGGTTGTACAACATACAAAAGTTTGGAAACATGCTAAATTTCTGGTATCCTGATCGATGGGTTTTTTCATAGACTTAGTAGTATAAAAGTTTTCTTTTAGTTTGTTTCCTTCAGGTAAAATGTTTCTCGTCCATTTGATAATTCTTTCATAATTGACCTCACTCAATCTATGATCTGACTTGATGGTGAACACATGTATAACAGCCAATAATTTACTATGATTTGTGCAACCATCCTATAATGGTTCATCAGAATCTTTCAAAAGATTAAAAAAATACCTAGTTGTGTCTGCATTAGATTCTTCATCTACGATTGGACATTGACTGACATAACCATGATGCTAGAACTAAAAGTTGACCCAACCATCCTTTCTATCATGGTATTGTGAGAAAACAAACTCTAACATGTACAAATCATAAATCCATACAACAAATTTATATGAGAAAAAACTATAAAACAAGTAAACACAAAAAAATACATATACTACAAAAATATGCAAAAAAATTAACATTTTAAAATTGAGTTCAAATATATAAAAAAGATAGATTTGCTTACTTAAAGTGGAGAATCCTGAATAAAATTTGAATTAGAACACAGATGCTGACAAACTGAGTGTTGTGGTGATCATATTTATTGTGGGAGGTTGAATTGTGTGAAGATTGGGGGGAGGGTAATTGTTTCTTAGAGAAAAAAATACATAAAGAAGAAGGAGAAATGAGGGAGGGAGAGGGGAGGGTTGATCGTCAGATCATAAATTAAATATTAACGATGGCATCGCCGATGAAATTATTCTATCAATAACTCTATTGATCATTCTGTCGGTAAAAATATCACGTCACCGTATGATTTGCTTTTTTTGAATCCTATTGTAATACCCTCCATAATTTTCTCGATATATATCAAGGAAATTTTTTTGTCAACATATTTACGAATGTACTTTACTGTAGGGTTAATTTTGTTGGTAATGCTATATGTAAAAGTTATACATCATTATACTGTGTGGCTTTTTTTTATTCTTTATTTTCCCCCTTCAATTCTCTTGGTATATACCTAGGGAATTTTTCTGTTAGTATCTACCGATGGATAAATGGATGGAAAATTTTGCCGGTAAAGGTCATTGCAATATATCAACGGAAAAATTCCATCAGTGTTTTTATTTGTATTTGTTAATTTTCTAGTAGTGATCAGGTGGCAAAATATACACACACACAATATGTACACATTGCTTTACTATTTAATTAAACCCTATTTGAGTTTAATTGTAAATCCATGACTAAAAGGGTTTAGTTTGATTAAAATTGTTATTTTGTTGGGTTGGATTTAATGGTTGAAGCATCAATTATAAAATCCATGACTCTGACTTATTAAATAATATATAGAATTAATTAATGTTCATGAGCTTGTAAAATCTAAAATATATATTTATAATGCATACACGCACTTTAAGAAACTATATATTTATAATTATAGTTAGGTTATATTAGGTTAGTCGTAAAACAATTTTAATTTGTCTGTAATTTATTTGAGGGTAAGACTATCCAGCCTTAAGATGGAAGATTGCTCACGACCAAGGAAAAAGACTTTATTCCCATTGTGAACTTTTACTTTTCAATTTCTTTCTTGATTCAGAGGGTTTTTTCTCCTTTTTTTTTTCATAATGTCATTTTCCATCCTTTTGCACCTGTTTCCGACCCACGTGACTTTTTGGACACAATCATGGCGTGTCACATGTCCTGCTCGTTTATTAATGCAATTTTATGGTCAACTTCTGTAGTCAACGTTGTTCAAAATTAGACTAGATTAATTAATTTATCATTACAAGTGCATATTAATAAAAAAAAAATCCAAAAAATAGATTAGTATTTATATAAATTCAAACAAAACTAAGTATAGAACACTTACTAAAGCACTCAAAGGTTTATCAAGCTGAAATTATTGTTATCAAGATGAATTTTTAAAAAATCAGGTTATTTGGTGAGCTAATTTTTTCTAATAAAAAAAAACCTTTCATTGAATAGATGGACTCTTTCATACTAGGTCCTATTTGTTTTTATGTTTTAAAAAAAATTTTGAAAAAATTTGAAATTTTTTTTCTTCATTTCAAATTAATAATTTTTTGTATTTTTAGATCATTTTGATATGCTGATATCAAAAATAATTTTTAAAAAATAAAAAATATATATTATTTTGATATATTTTTAAGTGAAAAACACTTTGAAAAACAATCGCAACCACACTCTCAAACAGGCTCTTAGATATATTTGATAATATTAATACCACCCTAGGTAAAATTATCAACATAATTGCTCTTCATTGTTCATTAAGAAGGGTATGGTAATTTACATAAACAAACAAAAATCTCAGAACAACTTGGTTCTTCGATGACAATATTTTATGTTTATTTTTTTAATTTTGTCCTGTATTTCCTAGCCAGCTAGCCAAAGTAATTAAATTTTTTTTGATCGAATGTACTCGTTTTAATTTACTAAGTTTTGAGGCAGTCGAGCCATAGTTATTTTAATTTTTGTTTTTCAGACCGCAATGAACAGGGAATCATGCATGAAAACATTTTAGACCCATCATTTTTTCAAAGTCCGATCAGAGTAATTAATGTTACAGAGGTTTCTGAGCTGTTGTACATGTGGCTCCTTAATGTGAAGGTTGGGTTCACATGGGTACATTTTTATCATTTCCACTCTAACATTGGCCGAAGGCCTTGAATGTATACGACATACGAGTGTCCTGGCTACCTGACTATGGAGGATCCAGCGGAGGGGGGCTGGTCTTCCCGGTGAAGTGAACACGATGATATTAGTCTCCTGGCCGGAAGATGTCGGAGTATACTCCGGTACAACCAAAAATAAATTATGGAACGTTGAGTGAGAAATAAACAAACGTTTGCCGTTCTTTTTTGAAAATGAAGTCACTAATTAGTCAAATGACAATCTATGGTTTTAAAGATCGTGATTAAGAAGGGGAAAAGAAATTGCAAGACAGAGAAAGCTACTGTGTTTTTCGGAATATATTTGGTAGTTGAGACGTCAAGAAATCTTTCTTTATAATGGAGATAGAGAAGGAGGCCTGGAAAAAATTTTCTTCTTTATTATTACGGTGATGGCACTCTAAATCGATGGGTTTCTTGTTCTTTCTAACTTCAAAAAGTTGTTTGTATCTAATAATTAATGATAGCAATATGAGAAATGATACGAGCCGTGAGATTTACACAAGGGATCATGCTTGTTAGCAGTGCTGTTAATTCGAAGAAAAATTAACAAAACAGAGGAACTGCATGGCCCGTCAGCAAGCTAGTAATTGTACATTTCTTTCTTTTTCTTTTTGGTGGATGAATTAATTTTTTTTTATTAATACATCGGTGTTCGAGTCAGTTTGCGCGCATCTCAACTAATCTCACGAACCCTAAAGTTAACGACTATGTAAATCCATGAGTGGTCATCATATTAGCAATCATAGGACTCGAACCTGAGACCACAAGAGAAGTAAATCCCTTGATTTTAAATTTTTATCACTAGACCACCTACTATAAGATTAATTTTTTTTTTAGTTTAACGTGGGTGTTCGGGTCAGCTTTCACGCACCTCGACTAATCCCACGGGCCCTGAAGTTAACGACCATGTAAGCCTCCAGTAGCCATCATATAAGCAGCCACAGGACTCGAACCTGAAAATATAAAGAAAATAAATTTTTTAATTTTAAATTTTTAGTATTAGACCACCACCTAAATAGTTTAAATTTTACATATACGAGTGTGTGCCAGAACACAGTCTCGATACTTTTTTACCAAAAAAAAAAGAAAAAGATACCAGGTTTCTTTCTCCTGTTTAAAAACAGAAACCTTAACAAGTAGATGAAAAGGAAAAGGAATCTTCGACCTTCTTTCTTTTCCCTTTTAAAAAAAAAAATTAAAAACAAATCACATCAATCACAAATATAAGCACAGTTGTAGAGATGACTTTTTATGAAGAAAAAAATAATAATCCGATAACACAAATATCTTTCCGAAGGTAGGTAATTGCCCAAAAGTAGGGTGCAGGAAACTTGATGAATGCGTGGAAGAAGTTCTGATTGTGTAGCATTATTTAAAAATAAAATTTTATTTTATTAAAAAAATATAAATGAATTAAAATAGTTTCTTCAAACATCCATAAAATAATTAAAAAACAACCATTATTTACAAAAAAATAAATACAAAAATTAAAAAACCAAAGAAAAAAAGAATTAATTTAAATATAAATTATAAGATTATTTAAAAAAACACATTAAAAAAAAAAGCATGATTTTTTTCAATAAAAGAAAAATGAAAGAGGCCTCTTACAATTAGAAAGGACCCGCATGGAGCCCATTTTTTCTTTTAAATGCAATTGGAATGTACGATAATATTTTTTTTGAAAAAAGATTTCTTTAAATATTGACTATTGTGGTGACTAAAAAAATAATTTTATATTTTTTTGACTTAAAAATCTATTTTTACAACCTGTTTTTTACCCATAATACCTAAAAAAAAACCTAAATACGTTGTCAAACCCATAGATAAATTTATTATTTTTAATAGATTAGATGGTATTAATTTGATCAGCTTTTAACATTTTGGTATTTTCATTAGTTTGTATGAAATCTCAAGCATGATATAGAGTCCAAATGTTATCATTTCTATCTAACCTTGATTAAGCATGAGAAACTTGCTTAATTTATAGTCCAGATGTTGATAAAAGCATGCACATGATATCAAATTGAGACCTTGAAATAAGTAGCCAAGTATTATACAATGGTACATGTGACGCAAATAATACATGAAATCATTGTTCTAAGAACTCTCGAATTAATGGAAGTCCATCTGTTCAAGTTTTACTTGCTTGACGGGTTCTTTTGTTGCCTTTTTGTCTTTCTAAAGTTCGATTAGCGAAAAGAGCAGCTTCCCTTTGTGAAAGCACAGCCAAAGGGCTATCGGCTCCTTGCATTATTGGCCCCAACTTTAGGAAAACGCAGGTCATAACATGGTTTTGTTTCGTACATATTTACTGTTATTTTTAAAAGTATTTTTTATTTAAAAATATATTAAAATAATATTTTTTTATTTTTTAAAAATTATTTTTGATATCAGCGCATTAAAATATCTAAAAACATCAAAAAAATATTAATTTAAAATAGTAAAAAAATAAAAAAAAAAATTATTTTTTTTCAAAAATATTTTTAAAAAACAAAAACAAATAGGGTTTTAGGATATATATATATATATATTCAAACATGAATGAAAAGGCACCAATCTACTTCATTGTTCCCATGAATATGACCTCCGAGGAGACATTTAATTGCGTAAATAAATATATATACATGGCTAATTAGTAAGAATTAATTATTCTAGCCCTTAAATATAGCTTTAAAAGTAGAAAAGATATTTAATGAAAGGGTAGCACTGGTGTGTACATGGCTACGACTTTTCTTCGGCATCCGCTTGACAGGGATTCATGTCACTCTCTAGGAAGACAGTAATTAACCAGCCCTGGCTACTTATTTAATACAATTAATTTTTAGTCCTGGCGAGGACGATTAGTTTGCGCTGTGTTTGGTTTATTACTGTATGATATTTTTTTTTAAATAATTTTTATTTGAAAATATTCTTTTCAGATTTATTTTTAATTTTTAATATTAATATATTAAAATCATTTTAAAATACTAAAAACACATCAATTAATATGTTTTCAAGTTAAATATATTTTTAAAATACTTTCAAATATAATTTTAAACAACAAAACAAACAATACCATGTTACTACATGCCTAACCTGTGTTACAATACAAGTTAAAATTGAAGTTTTTTTTTTTAAATCAAAGAAAAAAATGTATAAGTGTTATTATTGTGTTTAAAATGACAAGAAAACTATTAATTATAAACTTAAAATTTGATGCTAATATTAAATATGGTAAGAAAAAGGCTAAAATTTTTTTTCCCACATAGCAAGTTTGAATTATTTATTCACTGAAATATTTGGTTTTTAAACAATATTTTTAATTATTTCAAAAACAATTTTAATTAAAAAAAATTATACATCAAAAGCAATAAAAACAATACAACGCTCATGTATTGCCACAAGCAGTTCTTTGGCAGTGTAACTAGGCCCTTTCATATAGACCAACGGCGTTAAAATCTTCTTATGGTGTGTTTAGCTTAGAGGTGTGGTGGCTTTTTGTCAAAGATACAATACCTTTTAAGCATACACAACACTTTTAAAAGTTATAAAAACATGCTTTTTACTTAAAAAAAGCACAAGCTACTTCCAAGCCAAACACCCTATTAGCCAACTTCGAATAAAACCCCATTTGACTTTAAACAAACTCAAGATAAAATATAAAGAAAATTTTGATTAATTTGAGTTAATCCATCAAACTTATAACACAACTTATGGATTCATCTAAGTTTAATAAAAAAAATTTTAAAAAAATTATTAAACAATATGAAAAAAAAAAAAAAGCAAATTCTTCCAAGAAAAAAAGTTGAGAGAGATTTTTAGGAGAAAAAAAAAAGAGCAATCAGGATAGGACGTAAAACAATGCTGGCTAGTATTGTTAAAACACTATTATAATTAAATTAAAAAAAAGGTTAAAATTAAAATGTATTTAATAAAATAACATCTAAATTTATTTTTTTAATCAATTTAAGAATCTAACAAGATTATTTTTTATTAAAAATAAGTGGATGACACATTGTTTATCTAATTTTTTTAAATAAAAAAAAAAGCAGCCAACAAGTCATCTATCACTCAAAATTCTACTACCATAAATGTGGCTAGAAAATCAAGAGGTGTTTTTTATCTTAAAAACTATTTTTCAATCTATTTTTACCCCAAAACATCTAATAAATACAAATAGAACCTCAAAAAACCAATCTATCAATCCAAAAACCTCTAAAAACATTTCAATAAGATAAAGATTTAATAACACTCTAATGGGACTCTACTCGTTGAATTGAATCAATTGACACAAAAATCGATCTTCTTTATATTTAAATGATATCAACCGTTAACTTTCTTTTTTCTTCATTATTTTTCAATGACTTCATCTCTCATCTCTTTAATCCAGAGACTGAAATGTGAATAAAATAAATTCTTAGATCAAATTCTATAATTTCCAAACTAAAGATACAAAAAATGGACATAAACATAAGCCTATTTTTTTAATAAAAAAAATCATTGACACATTTTTTAAAAAGAAAAAGCCTTCTATTTTATCAAACTTTTAATTTTACCCCCGTTATCTTTTAATTTTTACAAACAACAAAACTGAATTTTTCTTTGCAAAATCAAGAACCAACTCATTGACAAGATATTTCTTGAAATCACAATAAACTGATAGAAAAAAATATAAAATTAACAAATCATTAATTTGAATCACCAATTAAATTCAATATAAAATAATGAAATTGAAAAGGAAAAAATTCAATGAGCCGATTAAAAAAATGAAGGATCAAATTTTTTTCTTCAAATAAAAGACTATCATTTCACCTTGTTTTTAGTTTTGGTCTTCGTATTTTTAATTCTTCATGAACAACTAGCTACATTTTTTTATATAAAATCAAGAACCAATCCAGTATTAGAATGTTTTGTTAAGACCATGATAGCCCAATAAAAAACAATACAAAACAAATTTTAGAGTTTTTTTTTTTTTTGTAATTTATAATTTGTAATATGTTTAAGAATAACAAATTTTTGTTAGCCAAAAAATAGCAAATATGAACTTTTCTAATACAATGACATACACTCAAAAGAAAAAGAAAAGGAAAACATTATCATGTACATAAGTTTTTCTCATATGCTCATGTATACATAAAATTTTCAAAAGTAGAAGTTATTAAATTACTCATCATAATTCTGTGCTAAAAAAGCCTCAAATAAATTGGTCACAACGTTAATTACAAATACGGAGCTAATACAAGTATTATCTTGCTTATATTTCAATTTAACAATTAAATCCCATAATTAATCACATTAAACTTTAAGCTAGAAGCCTAGAACCTTCCCAAGTCCTACCACTAATCACCATTTCACATCTTATTACAAGATCTTAATACACACCCATAACACAACGCGTTTATCGCACGGCACCGTCAATACAACTCCCGCATAAAGCATAGAACCCCAAAATCCTCTCTCACTCACTCAAACTCTTAAAACTCCACACTTCCCTCAGAAAATCTTCCTCACAAAGCTACTCTTTCTCTCCACTTCTCCACCACCAACTCCTCCAACATGACATCCAAGAAAGACTGCGGCAACCACGGCCAAAAACGCCGAAGACTCGTCCGCCTGTTATTCGCCGGAATCCTAACCTTCCTCCTCATTGTCCTCATCGTAATCCTCTTAGTTTGGGCCATCCTCCGTCCTTCAAAACCAAAATTCATCCTCCAAGATGCTACAGTTTACGCCTTTAACGTTTCATATCCAAATTTCATCACTTCCAACTTCCAAGTCACCGTATCCTCTCGCAACCCGGATGATAGAGTCGGAATCTACTATGATAGACTCGATATATATGCCACATACCGTAACCAACAAATAACTCTACGAACTTCCATACCTACTTCTTACCAAGGACACAAAGAGATTAATGTTTGGTCCCCTTTTATTTACGGTAACTCCGTGCCGGTATCTCCGTACAATTCAGCTGCATTAAGTCAAGACCAAGGTGTAGGAGTTGTGATGCTGATGATCAAGATTGATGGTCGTGTTCGATTCAAAGTCGGAACCTTTATTTCTGCGAAATACAATTTGCATGTTAGGTGTCCTGCTTATATTCAGTTTGGTAGCAGAACTAATGGAATTATGGTTGGTGACAACGTCGTTAAGTATCAGCTGGCAACGAGTTGCCATGTAAGCCTCTGAAGATGAGGGAGATTATATATATATATATACAAGTATCAGCTGGTAAGGAGTTGCCATATATATATATATATATAGAAGAAGATGGTCACATGTTATACCGCCTTTAAGTAATTATTTCTTCTTTTTAGTCTTCAATGTTTTTAGTTTAATTTGATGTGTTACTTCTTCTGCAATTGATGATGGGCTATCTCTGTTTCCTAGATTATATGTGTATACACGTGAGATCGATATGAAATCAAGACTTTGAAATTGAAAGTGCACATTTTGCTGAAGTGATTTTTTTTTAGAAAAATCATGAAACGGACGTCGAGACAGAGAGGAAAGTTACAAACCCTGTGTGCGCAAGCTATATGATTTTGATTTCTTTTAGGCAGATAATGAAACGTGGAATCAAAAATTGTTAGTTTTTTTGATGGAGAGATAACAATTGAGTGTCTAGCTAGCTAGTGGAGGTTGCCGAGTCACTGTCGATCGTTTTTTTTCTCAACACAAATTCCTTTATTGCTGCTTGTTTGTTGTATATATACTCTTTTTTCCTCTTTTTTCTAGTCCAATTCTAGGATCTTTATAATCACGGTCAGCCATAAGTGATTCTTCTATCATCTTTTTTCTAATTCCTATAATTAATTTGCTTTAGAGAGATACCTTTCATCTGGACTTTGAGATGCAAATGATTCTTCTTTTGCTTCGCTCTTACACGGAAGAGGAGCCAGTGTTGTGACGAAACTGTTGCATTAATTAATTTGAGAAAGTGGATGTACTTGTGACTCCGAGCTCGTACTCTACATGTAGCTTAATTTGGCATGAGACTGAGTCAAGTGGAGATGGGTACACTGTTTTTTTTTCGGGCATTGTTTTAATTACATCAACTTTGTTGATGGTGGCAGAGGGAAAAACCACCCAAATCATTTACCCTTTACATATTAACAAGCAACTCTTATGCTTTCCTTTAAAAAAAAACAAATTAAAGCCTTCAGAATAGTAGATTAATAGCCATAATTAAGCTAGCATGAATCTTAATTAACCAACCAAATCGGCCGAAGAGAAATACGGCAAAGTAGCTATATAATGGATGGGACGAAATCATGAAACGATTCTTCAATGGAGTGGCCTACCATGGGCACATGGAAGGGTTTCAAGAAAGAGAATTTTAAGTCTACCGAACGTATGCTAATAAAGGGAGTACTGATACAGAATACTAACCAGTAGGCAGTGTGGAGTTTTAAAAGAAATGAGAGCGTGGTGCGTTTAGGGAGTCGGTGCGCAAGTCTCACATGGCTGGCTTTAGTGGTGGTCCTTTTCACCCATCACCAGCTTCTACGTGCTAATTAATAAAGGCGTCATAGAAAGGACTTTCTTTAAGTCAATTCTCAAATTAACGGGCTTTATTTCTTTTTTCTTTTCTTTTTTTAATAAATTTAACAATTAGCATACAAAATGAAAAGAAAACCGGCACCAAAATTCCTTTTTGATAAAATAGTACTTTTTTTTTTTTTGGATGTAGTAGAAAAATTATATTTAATTAATGGTGGTCTTTTTGAAAAAAAAAAGTTGAAATGCATGTATGTAATTCTTTTAACTTTCGTATCTCAAATAAATTCTATCTTTTGTAACATTCCCCACATAAAACATCACTTAAATTTGAGTATTTGTACGCATTGTAATTAAACAAATATAAAGTTTGACTATTAGATTTGGTGTTCAATTGAATGTGCATTATGTCATCGTTTAACTATATTAATCAATTTATTTTTACTTCTAAAAGTTTATCCATTCTCAAAATCAGACCCACCTGACATACATTTATGACTAAATACTCAATAATGAGAAACATCAAAACTAGACCAAGAAGCATCTTCAAATTTAGGAATAGAAAGTATGATTTCACCATCAACATTTAATGTCATATTTAGGTATAACATATAATCATTTTCATTGTCACTAGACTTAGAATAGTCAAATCTATGTTGATCAGCAAATAGATTATCAAACATAGTATTATTTATCTTTTGCAGCAAATCATTCAATAATAAATTGTTTTTACCTCTACTAACTGACTTTAAAAGACTAGCAGAAGTTGGGACAAACATGAATTTTGATCGACTACTTGCATATAATGTCATTATGTTCAAACCACTTTGGATGAAAGAATCAATCATTGTCTTAAAATTATCATCACACACAATCGGCACAAGATAATATTGATGTTCACCAATTTGACACCTCAAAGTTAGTTCAACATCAATATTATTATAATTTCATCCAATTCTATGACAAATAATTACTTTTATTTCTGTATAGGACATGTTTAAATTACAATCTAACAACAAACTACTCTCACCATTATATATGATATTAATGTTCACATCAGGAATAATAGTGTCATCATAATGACATAACATAAATATATTATAAGACGTTCTGCAAAAAAAAATCAAATTATAGTTATTTGAATGTAATTTTAACTAAATTGCATTACCCTAACCCTAATTGGCAAAATTCATAGCAAATTCAATCAAATTTCACCAAAATTAAACATAATTCATGATACAAAATCTAATTGATATTTTCATGATCAATTCCATTAAAACAAACCCAAATTAATAGAAAATTAAAATACTTCAAAGAAAATATCAAATTCATCAACTTATCAACAATTCGATGAAACGTGTAATTCATCATAATTCTACCACATTCATGCTCTATTATATTAAATCATCAAGTGTGGTTAATTATATTATTAGCTGATTCCAACAATCCATATAAAGTCTCTAATTCGACAACTTACCCAACATTAATTAATTGAAATAATTAATTTAAATTATTTTCATGTTCAACTATATCAAATCAACCCTAATTGATGATATTCTAAACTAATTTATTATTAATTGAACAAACCTTAAATTCACCACGAACCTTAAATTCAACCTGAGCAATTATTTCATTTGAATCAAACCAAACGCAAACACATGACAATGTAGTATTTTTAACTTGCTTGTAGGACTAGAAAAGGGGCTAGGTATCTGTTGGCTGTGGCAGCAATGATGGATTTTGAACAGAATAATGACCAAGAATGCTTAGAGACTAAGGTGGGTTTGATTTATGAGTGTTTCAGGGGGGAATAACCGTTTGGTGGGTTTTCTAGAGAGATATGAGCTGAGGGCATCGATTTGTAGAGAGAGAGGGAGCTGCTTATATGTTTTATGTTTTTTTATCTGGAAAAATGTTTAAATTTCACATCATGTTGTGCTTCTGAAATATTCTATTTAATCAAAATATTTTTAAATGGTGCTATTTTATCATAACTTTTAATTTACTATGCTAATTTTAAAAAAAAAAAACTTTGTTTTCAATTAATCAGAAGCTAATCCATTTAAAACATGCTTAATTGTTTGTGTCATCAAATTATTATAGCCTCTATCAATTGGCAAAGGGCAATAATATTAATCATAGCCGCCTGATGCCACTTATCAATTATTATTAATAATTTATAGGAGGATAAGATAGGTACATGCAAAATGGCTAAGTGCTATCTTAGTTGACGTGGCAATCATTTCGCAATAACTCGAGCATAGAAAAAATTTCGTCGGCAGAGGCATTTTCGGCTTTTTAGGTCACATTGCGATAGGAAGTCCATGATTGGGATCGGTTCATGATTTTCTTCGCCTGCCTTGAAATATTTAGCTGCATTAATTAATTAATTAATTAATTAATTAATTCAGACTTGGGCCGGAGAAAGACGTTGTTCACCAAACGAGGATGGATGCTATTACAAAACCTAAACCATATTTCTAGTGTTTTACATAATTCTATTTAAGTTCTTTCATATCATTAGTTCTATTGAAGTGAGGTATCTTCATATACTATCACTGTCTTCAACATATTTTGTCTGTAAATTTAAATTTTAATTTTATAAGAATATGCTTACGTGTTATTTAAGCTTAAAAGTCAGAATAAATCAAATATATTTGCTTCAATATTTTTAGAATAATCTTTATTTTTTATTTTATATCTCAAAAACATAACAATAAGATTTAAATAAACACCATTTAATTGTTTTAAATATTTCTAACTACAATACAGTAACTATTCATCAAGCACTGCTTTTAATTTATAACACCGAACATAACAGCAATACAATATCACCTCTGAAAACATCTGGTGCACAAGGCGAAGACCTGGGGCCCGCAAAGCCGAATCCGAAGGCCACGCTCAAAACTAGAGGCCTGGATCATTTTAGCCCAATTTCCAAGTCACTTGAAGTATCTCTGCGCCGTGCGTGCATACGGAGGAGGAAAAAAGGGCCCAGTGGCAGAACAAATTGTTCCGTCAACAATTTATATTACACCGAGTATTCGAGATTATGGTAGTCGGCATGCTTTAAAATGTTGTTTTGTTATCCCTTTTTTTTTTGAAAATTTATTTTTAATACCAACATAAAAATAATTTAAAAATATAAAAAAATTAATTTAAAATAAAAATAATTTAATTTTTTTAAAAATATAATTAATCACGGCTAACCCCATTCCAATAGTCAAACAACTGGGTAAATTTTAGCTCAAATTCAAAATAATTTTCAAAATATACACACATATAGATGTTGCATCTGCATGGAATTTTCCTCAAACTTCGAATACCTTAGAAGATATAAATTAAAATACCCCGTCTGGATTATTAATACAAATAAAAATGAGAGAAATATTTTCAACTCCCAGAAGAGGAGTCAACGAGTGAGCCGAAATTCCATGATGGTTTGAATGTCAAACTTGTGCGTGGCCTTGCAAATCTAACAATTGTTGGAATTCGGCGCACCCAGTCGAAGACTCCATCTTAAATTTATTCTTTCGTACCAAATAGTAAGATAGGAGGAACGAAGGCCATCATGTGGGCTTAAAGCCTCCTTATATAACTTGTTATAAGCCCGTATGTTTTTATGTTTCATGTTTATAAAAAAAATTAATTTTTTTATTATTTTATTTTAAATTAATTTTTTTATGTTTTTAGATTATTTTGATGTATTTATATCAAAAATAAATTTTAAAAAATTAATAAAAAATATTATTTTAATATATTTTTAAATAAAAATATTTTAAAAAAGAATGTTATTATAGTACATAAAAACATCCACGTATTTTCTTTAAGTACGTGCGTCATTGCTTGCATACGAATTGACATACGAAGCTCAAAAGCGTTGTTGACAAACTATGTGCCAAAACAATTTGAGCAGTAGAACGCTAGATTGTTTGCTTATTTGTTAGCTTAGCTTGTAAGGATACCCCAGAATCCAGATCATATTGATTGCATAATACTAATTGGCCATAACATTAAGCAGCGAATGACTGCATCAAAGGGCAACTTCAATATTACATTCAAATTGTATTTGAACTGAAATTAGTGTATGCACATAATGTTTGATTTTGATGTTGTCATGAAATGCCTGCAACGAAGAATGATCATCGGTCTCCCAGTATAAGAACACTTTGTTCTTATAGCAAGAACAAGTTCAAAGCGCTTCCATCTCATTCGGGCAGTTAATTGTCAATGTATTTAATCAAATTCAACACAATCCCACTATAATTCATGTGGGTTTATTTAAACTTCATCAAACCATCTATGTATATATTGACTATGTGTTCGTAAATGCTGACATGCCTACATGATGGCACATGTATGTCGACGGTATGCTTGGTTCTAAAACTATAGGCTAAGCAATTTGATAAATTGATATGTGCTACCCACAAATTAGAAGCATGCTAGATATTTCAAGCTTCGTCAGCTTGATTATGCTAAGAAAAAAGTCTACTGGTTATTCTGAAACATCGTGTCCAAGTTTGAAAGGGAAACCATATACGCGTAATTAAGTCAATGGAAGCTGCTGAAGTTTCCAAGCACAATCAATGGACGCGGGAAAATTTACACGTTAGAAGTTTTCAGGTTCCATCTAAAGAGGTCTCCACCCACACAAGATATACCTGAACTTACAAATTGCCTAAAAAAATACAGAGCAATCCAACAAAGTAACCGCGTCAATGGACGCGGCCAACATCTCCAACTTCGGTGTCCCTCTTGGCTCTTGGTGCGAAGATAAAATCACACCTACCCAACTAATCGTCTTCTTACAATCCCTTCTTATATAAGCACACACGAACACATTAATAGCAGACCAAATCATATCTCAACAATTTCAGAGTAGTTGTTTTATCTCTTACAGCACATTTGTCTACTCTCTTTCTGTTTTCTGACCAACCAGAACAACTCTGTAATGGCAGAGAAACAAGCTCATTTGAATGGCGCCTCTTATGGTCCATCAATCCCACCTCCGCAACACTACCACCGCCCTGGCCGTGGTTCTGACTGTGGCTGCTGCTGTTTCTTGGCCTTCATCCTCAAAGTCATCATCACCGTGGCCATGCTTATTGGGCTTTTCATCCTTATTATCTGGCTCATATTTCGTCCCATTAACAAGGTCGAATTCCATGTCACAGACGTTGCTTTAACTCAGTTCAACTACACCAACAACATGCTCCAATTCAACCTTGCTGCCAACATCAGTATCCGCAACCCTAACAAAAAGATTGGGATTTACTATGATAGGATAGAGGCCAGGGCATTTTATGAGGACCAGAGGTTTGGCTATCATGCCTTGACTCCATTCTATCAAGGACACAAGAACACAAGTGTCTTGAACGTAGTTTTTAAAGGGCAGCAAGCAGTTACCCTTCAAGGTGAAGAGTTGACACGGTTTAATCAAGAAAGAACAAGTGGGTTATATAGTATTGCCTTGGAGTTGTCTTTGAGGATTAGATTTAAGCTTGGTAAGGTCAAGACTGCAAGGTTCAAGCCCAAGGTTGAGTGTGACGATTTGAAGATTCCTCTGAACGGATCTCCTGTTGCTGGGAGTAATAACAAGTGCGAGATCAAATTTTGATGATCATCATGGTCGCAAAACCTCATCTTCATATTTGATTCAATCTTTGATTGGTTTTGTTTGATATTTGTTTTTACCCTTATCATGCTTTTATGTTCATAGTCAGAGACTATATTGGATTTTTTTTCTTCATTATGTTGATGTGTATAATTAATAGATAATGAATTTAGTATTTCTCTGTGATGCATACCTCTTGTTAAAATCAATACTAATAACATAAGAAACAAACACCCTCTTATTAGCTCTGAATAAACCCATCTAATCGGCCATTTTAAAGAGATGTGAATCTTGATCGAGTGGCCATCATGGATTCTTCAATATTTCACAAAAGAAACGACAAGGGAAAAGAACGAACAAAGAAACTACAGCAAATCAGTGCTGCTTGTAGCAGACTCGTTAAGGAACAACCCGCATTGCATCAAAGATTATGTGCCAGAGAGTAATCAGTAAGGTTGTACAAGAGAGATCATCAAGATTTTATGATTTCTCCTCTAGGCTTTATTTGAAACGAGATTCACGAAGACTTTAATTTTTTATTTTTTCATCAAAAATAATGTTTTAAGATAGAGCTTCTAATCAACGCCAGGTGTAACGCCAAAAATGTCCTTCGAATAGACCAGCTTCTAATCAACTATTGCTGGTATTTAATAACGTATTTGGTAAGGGTGGTTGGTGCGTCTGTTTCGTGGCGACAATAAACAAGGGGTAGATTTTTTTTTTTTAGTTTAACGTGGGTGTCCGGGTCAGCTTACGCGCACCTCGACTAATCTCATGGGCCCTGAAGTTAACGACCATGTAAGTCTCCAGTGGCCATCATATAAGCAACCACAGGGTTCGAACCTGAGATCACAAAGAGAGCAAACCTTTTGGTTCCAAGTTCTTACCACTGGATCATTACCTAGATGGTAAACAAAGGGGTAGATTTTATTGCTATATGTTGTGAGGAAATAATTTGAACATAAACAATAAAAGACATTAATATTATCCTAGAATTAATTAAGGTGTCTCAGTTATAGAAAGTACTAGAATAATAAAGAATCAATTATCTTGCTGAGCACAATCAGGGAGAGCAGATCCTCTTTTAATACTCACCCTACCTCTTTCTCAATAAATAAATGAATAAATACACATGATGACTTCTTGCCTCTATAGTTGTATGCATTCTTCTTCTTTTCTTTTATGATTTAGTTGGATATATTCTTACATTTCAGTTGGTTCAGTATTATTATTTTCTGACTAAGATTACTTTCTCATGATATCGTATAAAATATTATATACAATTATATTAAACTAAATTATTATTATAATTATTATTATTATTATTATAAATAAAGCTAAAAGGTGTGGGGAGGGGGGGATTACAAGGTTGTTAAAATCGCGAGTTAACTCTTAAAATCTTATAATTTTACGAGTCAACATGTATCTAACGTGCTAAATCAGAATAAAAACTCGAAACAAGTAAAATCGGACTTAACTTGTGCAAAATCGGTAAAATCGGTAAACTCGGTCCGATTTTACGAGTTTACTAAATTTATGATATGAACCAAGTCAGTTCCAAATTTGGCCTTAAAATGTCTGCTGTCTAATTTTACGAGATTAAGCATATCTTTCAAACTGTATATTGGATAAAACTGAAATTTTACAGGGAAATATTAGATACATGAAAATATATTGTGGTAAATTTTCAAGTCAAATGGAGATAGGGAATATAATATTTCAGATGGTCAAAGTTAGTAAACTAATATTATCAAACAAGACATTCGTGTACTGTTTAGGACATATCTAGAGTTATTGGTGAAATTTTGCTTCAATTAAGGTTGGGATAGAAACTAGACATCTGAAACTTTCTAACTATAAATCGTAGGCTCAATAATTCATCCAAACGAGAGAGAACGACATGTTTGAAATCAAGAAAGAATAACATATTTGAAATCAAGACTCAAATCTGCCAAGAATATGCAAAAATTAGAGATTCAGGATACATGAAGGAATTTTAACATGAAGACTTTTTTATTATTCTATTTTATTTATTTATTTTTAAATAATTATTTTTAATTTGAATTTTTTTTCTAGCGCATTAGACATTGTTTAGGAGTTTATTTCATTATTGAATTTATATTAGTTAATTATTAATTTAAACTCATTAGCTTGTAATTCAAAAGGGGTCTATTGAGACTTATTATGATGGGAACAACCAGGTTATCACTAGATTTATGTTTACTTCTTACCTTTCAGTGATTCTCTTGTATTAAAAAATTTTGTTTTGAGACTCTTTATTTCTCATTATCATTAATTTATATATTTATCTCTCTCATTTTATTTAGATCACTCATTAATTATAATACTGTTGACTCATTTTATCAGATTTTAATGTAAATTAATTTCTTGGCTAGAATTATCAATATATAATTAGTTTTAAAAAATTACTTATAATTTTATGATTTTACAATTCGAGTTTACGATCCAAATTTATATTGTATTTTTTGTGTCATGTCAAAAAAGTATTTTTGACAACCAAGTTTATAATTTAGTTGGATATTTGGATATATTCTTACATTTCAAGTGGTTCTGTAATATAATTTTCGGGCTATTTATTTTTTTAAGATTACTTTCTGCATGATATCATATAAAATATTATATACAATTATATTAAATTAAATTATTATTATTATTATAAATAAAGCTAAAAGGTGTGAAGAGGGGACACTGTTTTCCCATAACCATTATCATAGTGAATTACAATAGTAATCTATATTGTTGGTTTTTTTTTTTTTTTTTGCATTTTGAATCTCTCTTTTTTTCTTTAGTTATTGATTTTTTTTTAAATTTGATCCGTATATAATGTGTTTATGGAGATTTATAGTAGATAATTTATTTTAATTTGCCTTTACATGGTTGTTACAATATAAAAAAAAATATCTCAGCATCGTGATATGGTTTATTTTTTTAAAAAATTAGTTAAATAAAAAATATTTTTTAAAAAAATTAGGTTATTAAACTTTGTGGAGTCAATTAATCTGGTTTGTGAGTTTGATAAGACAACCCTGATTGCCCTTGTTTGCGGGTTTAGCAGGGTGCTTTGTTTTTTTTTCTAATTAAACTCAATTATGTGATTGTCTATTTTTCTTTTTATCATATAGTTAAAAAATAGTTTCGAAAAAAAACCATGTTATTAAATTTTAGAAAGTCCACGGGCCCGTTGCCATGTATGGCGAGTTTAAGTTTTTTCTTTCTTTTTTTATAAATTTATTTTTTTAATTTCAATCTTTGATATTAGATTAATTGAGAATTGAGTTTCATAATTTGTTTCATTTTGTTTTCTATGAGGTTATCATACTCTAAAAAAAAATTCCAGTATTGATTAGACGCTCGATTTTGTAATCGTCTATTTTTGTTATCATATAGTTAAATAAATAATAATTTAGAAAAAAAAGTTATTAATCCCAATAAAATCCATTACCTAGTTTGCGGGTTTGACGTGTTGACTCGGGTTATCCAATTCACGGGTTTAGTGGGTTTATCCATCAAACCTTATATGATTTTCTTTTAGTTTATGGTTCTTTGATTTTTTAAATTGTTTTTTTTTATTTCACTATTATTTAATATTGAATTGGTTGAAAAATAAAATTCATGGTTTATTTTTTTTCTATTTTCTATAGGGTTATAATTTCATTATAACCCTATAGAAAATAACAAAATTATTAAACCTATCAAAGTCCATGACGCAGGTCGTAGGGTGACCAAGGTCGACCCAATCTAGCATTGTCTCGATATAAAAAAAAAATTATTGTCTTAAAGATTTTTTTAAAAAACATTATACCATGTATTTACTAGTTATCCAAGTTGTCTTTAGATCCATTAAATTAAATAATTCACTTTGAATCAATTCTCACATGATTTAATTTAAAACTCGAATAAGGTAATAAGCCAGTGTGGTAAATTTTAACATCGAATTGTTTTATCAAATTTAATGATAATGCTAAAAAAAAAACTTCCTACTTAATATTTTTTTAAGTTTATAATATAATAGTTCGATCCACATAAATAAATACACTTAATTATTAATTAAAAAAACTAAAACATGTTGAGTTTTTAGTGTTATTGGTACTGTGGATATAGAGAGAGAAACCCACTGTGAATTTTAATAGTTCCTAGGGTTGGTCTCAAGGACATGAGTTGCTCCTACTGGGAGTTAGCTGATCAAGAGCTTCGTAGCTGCTTTAGAGGATTGACTGGACTCTGTCTCCTTGCGATCATCTCTTCAATTGCTTTTATGCTTGGGATATTATTATTATTATTATTTTGTGGCATGATCAATAGAAGGATTTGGATGGTTAAAGGTTGTGCTTCTGGGCTTTGTTATATGGCGTTGCTCTGGTTTGGGTCCCTTAGCAACATGCCAAATCTTTCATGATTGTGCATTAAATGCACCTTGTGGTTGTTGTTTGTTGGGATTTGACATGTTGTTGGCTGGGAATGCTTGGTTCGTTTTGCTAATATGGTGGTCTCTCCTGCCTCTATTCAAGTCCAGTTGTTGTTGAACCAAATAAGTGGCCTTTTTGGTTTCCTCCTTTACTTTTTTTTTTTTTTTTTAGTTTAACGTGGATGTCCGGGCCAGCTTGCTTGCACCTCAACTAATTCCATGAACCTTGAAGTTAACGACCATGTAAGCCTATAGTGGCCATCATATGAGCAACCATAGAGCTCGAATCTGAAACTACAGAAAGAATAAACCTCTTGATTTCAAACGTTTACTGTTGAGCCACCGCCTAGAAGATGGTTTCCTCCTTTACCTTTTGTTTCTACTGGTTCAGGGTGTGTCCCTTCATGCTTTTTTATGGTCATTTCGGTTGGGATTGTATGTCGTGTTCTTCTTGGGTTGTGGTGGTACTTGGTTTACAATCAACACCTGTTTCTTGAGGGTTGGTGATGTAGTTGGGTTGGTGATATTTAATGATTTTGTGTTGTTAAATGCGGATTGTGATGGGTCTTTCAACTGGATATGAATTGTTTCAGATAGATTATGTAAAGGGTTCAGTAAATATATTTATCTACTGGTAAAATAGATGTATTCAATAAAAAATCTACCTATGAAAGGCTAGAATAATAGTTTAGAAGGGTCATGAAATTAAATTTGATTATTGAATTTTTAGATTTTAAAAGTCTTATCCAAAACTTTAGTTTTGTGAATTTTCTTATTATTTTAGATTTTATACTTATTTTTTTGTAATTTTGAATTTTTGTTTTATTTTCTAGTTCTGTATATTTCAATCTTTGTAAAAAATATTATTCTAAAAAAATGAATTTTACAAACTTGGAGGTCATACTTTAACTTTTTATTTTATCTTCTCTTCATTTGGAACTTTTTCTGCCTTCTGATGATGCAATTACAATCCATCTTAGAATATTATGCTTTTATCTCATTTTCCATCATTAACAGAACTGCTCTTAACTTGACTCGCTGGTTGTCGTGCCCTTTGATAGCATGTAAGGTTGATCCAATGCACGGTCTACTTGAAAAAAAAAAAAAAGGGAAATGGATGGCAGAGTGCAGGCTTAAAACAACATTTTTTTTTTAAAAAAGAAGCATTATGATTCTATATATAGTTTGAAGATGGTCAGTACTGTCTCTTTATAATTATGGTTATTTTTCAAAATACTTTTTGTGTCAAAATATATTAAAATAATATTATTTTTTTTTAAAAATTAAAACGTCAAAAACGATCCAAAACATATAAAAAAATATTATTTTTTAATAAAAAGAATTGAATTTTTATGGAACGCGGTGCAAACTGCATTTCCAAACAATAAGGTTGATGGATAAGCAAGTTCACCATTTCACAATGGATTTTTATGTCCGTGGAAGCGACATGGCTAATGGCTTCAACTGTAAAAGGGAACAAAATTTAGCCTGTTAGTTCTTCGAGAACTATCAGAAAGCATGCAACCATTTTACAAGGATTAAATTGAAAGCAATTCTTAGTTTATGTTCAAACCACAGATAACGCTAGCAGATGCTTATTTTGGCGATATGCATCGAAGGTCAATATATTGCTTTGTTTGATAGAATTTGAGATTATGTAAAATGCCCGTAAAGCAAGCCTAATAAGAAGCTTGAGTTAGAGAAATCGGTTTATTGAGACTCCAATGGTGGTTATTATGACTTCTTCGGCTAAAATAGTTTCTTGGATTAAAAAAAAAATAAAAATACAGATGAGGTGATGGTAACTTGGAGTTTATGCAATGGATGAAGCAATATTGTGATTCCATCAATGGAGGAGTTATTAATTAAGAAAATATTTTGTTAGGTTTTGCATTTATTTTATGAATTATTATTGTATTGTATTTTATTATTATTATTATTATTTTTATTAACATAGATGTCCGGACCAGTTTGTGTGCACCTTGATTAATTTCACGGACCTTAAAATTAACAATCATGTAAACCTCTAGTGATCTTGAGATTTATAAAACTTAAACTAATAATTTTTATAACACAAACCTACTAGAACATGACCAATTAAATTAAATATTTAAAAAATTTATATTTTATTTATTGTTATTTCGATTTCGTGTTAGTCTTTCTCAAATCATTTGTCATCTGATAGAACCTTCTCAACCTCATGACGCTTCCCATCAATGATAAACGAAGAGATGATGAGTGGATTATTTCTCATTTCCCCCACATTTTCTCTTCTTATTTCTATTTGTTTTCTAAGAAAGTAAGCATGTTTGAATTTAATTTTCTGTTCGTTTTATTTTGAAAAATAAGATTGTGTAATGGATATCTAAAACCCAAATGAATCAGATTTTAATATGCAAAATTTATATTTATAGAATAATAAGTCAGATATGAATAATTATTTTAGGTTCAAGTTTAAATATAAATATTATCGAAACCACTAGTAAATATTCATTATAATCCTTAAATATTGCGAATAACTAGGCGAAAAGTAATTAATGCAGTCATTAAAACATCAGTCCACGCACACGCATCATATTATTGCTGTGAACGGTCCTGAAAATTTACTTCTCATCTCATACTTTACAGCCCTTTTTAGTACGCCAGAAATTAAATGAGTAGTAAATTGACCACCGCGCTCTCCGCCTCCTTCCAGCAACCTCAATGTTATGTCAGCCTCCTCTCGATCTTGCCACGTCATATCAAGTGCAGTCCAAAAAAAGGGCGGTTGAAATTTGTTTTTTTATTTAAAATTTATTTTTTTATTTTTAATTATTTTAATACGATAATATTAAAAATATTATTTAAAAAATATTATTTTAATATATATAACCAAAAATATTTTTTTTAAAAAAGCCATTATCTTCCAAACAACCGATCATCTCCATGTTGAATTTACCTAGTGCTGACGTGGCAAGATCAGAAGCATTTTGTTGACCTCAAAATAAAATATACAAGTAAAAGAGAGCAGCTATTTTTCTAAAACAAAACACATGGAGAAACCATTTTATAATAATTACTCCGGCAACCCAATAACCGGCCGGCTCCACTTTTTTTGTGGCTCGAACTACTTTCTAACCATGAATTTCTATGCTAGCAAACGACATCGTGTTCTCAACAGAATCACCTAAAACGACACGAGAAGGAGAAGGTGAAGGTGAATAATAATTCTGAGGAGACGCACATGGAGTCCAGAACGGCGTCGTCACATCCTCGACCTCGACATCAACAACCACATCATTAGCAACGGCTATCTCTTCAAAACAAACATCACTGCTGCTCATCTCTCTCTCCTTACTTTCAACAAGAACGTTCTCTATAGACGATTCGTCGTTCTCAGTTATCTCCATCTCCTCCCTGTCCTCTTCCTTGATCGTAAACAAAACTCTCGACGGTCCGTACATTCCTTGCAACTTCAACATCTCCTCCACCAACGCATCTTCAACATCTGCAGGAACTGTCGTAACCGCCGTGGAGGCCGCTGGTGGTGTTGTCGAGTCCGGTTCGATGCGAGTCATTTGGCTTTTCCAGCAGAAGAAGTAGAGAAGCTCTTTAGACGGCGTCGTGTAGAGTGATTCGCTGCTACTACTGAACTCCCCATCAGCACCGGAGCTTGTAACACTACGTCGGTGGAATCTTCTCCAGCGCCATAGAACGTAGAGGATCTCGAAGACCAGGGCGGCAAGACAGACCGAGAAGAGAACTGTGAGCACTGTTCCTAGATTGTTTAGAGCATTCATAGTTTTGTCAACAGCTATGAACGAAACAACAGCAACAGTAACTGCGCAGCATATTAGATTATGTAATTTATTTTGTTGGATGTGGCTACGTTTTTACGGGTTTAGCCGGTGAGTGTTTGGGAATGAAGAGAGAGGCGAGGGGTTAGAAGGGCATGGTAATGCAAGTTGCCGGTGTTAAGAGTGGATAAAGGTGAGGACTGAGGAGAGGAGGTTTGGTCTTTGGATGTTTAATTACTCTCGAGAGCCTGTTTGTTAATGGGGGTACAGTCATGTGTTTTTTATTTTCTGAAATATTTTTTAAATTAATTCTTTTAAAGTTTTTGAATTAAATGGTAATATTAAAAATAAAAAATATTATTTTAATATATTTTTAAATAAAAAATAATTTTAAAACAACTTTTACAAGGGGAATGAAGATTTAACGATGACGGGGATGTCGAGGGAAGGATAGACGACGGACGAGACTTGCCTTGAAAAAAAGAAAAAACAAAGAAATTTGTTTTGAATTTAGTTGGGCGGGTGAGAATTCAATTTACCGAAAGTAAGGGGTTAATAATAAACTTTAATTAATTCGTAGCTCCGTGAGAGACGGTGAGACTATGTAATATAGCGGATAGGTTAAGGCACTTCCTTATTTAATATAATTATGGAAATTATACTACCATTCTTGATGGATGACTTGCGGTATACCGTGGGATCCAAAACTTTTTAGTGTATAAAAGTAATAATGCTTAAGCGACCATGGTATTTTTTTATTTAAATAAAGTAAGAAAACATGACACTCAGGTTATTAACTTATTACATCCAATAAGATTGAATAATATAATAGTTAAATTTAAATGGTAGGCAATAATAACAAACAAACTGTAAAAAAACATTTGATAATAATTAATTAAAACAAATGAGTCACTGGTAACACCATTATTATTATTATTATTATTAAAATCATATTAAAAATTATAAATTTTTTGATACGAGAGCCTATTACAACACGTTCTAGCAGCTTTTTTAATTTCAAAAATATTAATTAAATAATGAATGACATTATTACACTTGATCAAATCAATAATTAAAAAAATACCCGAGACAAAAAGACCCTATTACTCTTGATTCTTGTGTTGAATTTTTTTTTATTCCAAGGGCTTGAGTGTAAATTTTCTATATATAAAAAAGAAAAGGGCAAAAATACCCCTTCCTAAAAATGTTGATTTTATGTTTTTTTTAGAGTGTTTTTTTGCTATGTAACTATTCACCAATATATGGAAAAACAGATAATACCTCCAAACAAGTTTATAATGACTTATATGGTACATGAAAAGATAAAAATACCTTTGATTCAAAGACAAAAAAAAACAAACTTTTAGAAAGGGTAAAAGAATCATTATAATGTGATGATAAATAAAAAATTATAAGTGAGGTTACAGTGAATTTGCATTCTGGTTTTGTTGGGTTTTTTTATGTCTATATAAACTTGTTCTTGTATCGCAATTTCTCTTTCATTTTTCTTTTGGAATACAGGTGAACACTAACCTGTGTATCTCCGTGTCATTTTAAAAGTGTTTGAAAGTATAATAATGATTATTTTTTAAAATATTTTTTATTTAGAAATATATAAAAATAATATTTTTTATTTTTATTTTAAAATATTGTTTTTAACACTAACACATCAAATAATCTGAAAACCAAAAAAAATTAATTTTTGAATATTTAAATATTATGCTGGCTGAGGGCAGGGAAGTGTTGGATCCATCTTAGTGCAACCTGGCAAGACCCAATGCGGAAAGCTCGGCTACAGGTTTCGTAGATACAGAAATGGATATGGTCGAGGTTATCTGCCAAGTCAAATTCCAAGCGTTGATTACAATGGCATTTCACTCAACAGCATCATTTAAATTTATAATGATACTATTAAGTACAGTGTCTGTATCAGTTGACCAGAATTATAATTAATCAAACAATATACTAAAAAAACAAGACTGAAACAACTTTATTTTTTTTTATTTTTTTACAGGTAAACCCAAGGATTGAGAAGCTCATTTGAGTCACATTTGGATCTGTACAATTAATAGAGTCACACGACATCACCTCATATAAGATTTAATTTCAAAATCAAACCAAACAAGGGTTGAGAAAAGAGGGCTCTACGTTGACTCGACATGTAGAGCTAAGTTTAATAACATTGCTACAAAACTCTCCATGACAACTCGCAAGGGGCATATTATTGTTATATTTTTCTTAATACATTTGCATCAAAATTATTAAAATATTATTATTTTATTTTCATTTATATTTGCTTTTATAATTATGATAAGATGTTGTCTAAAAAAAATGTTATGATTGAAAAAAGTTGGATAAAAAGGGTATGCGTTCATAAGGTAAATGAGTTTTAATTAGAGGATTTTTTTTTTATTTTGATTTCTGTTTTTATAATTATGATAAGATGTTGTCTAAAAAAATATTATGATTGAAAAAAAATGAGATAAGAAGGGCATTTGTTAATGAGGTAAATGAGTTTTAATTAAAAGGATATCTATTTTATTTTGATTTCAAATCGTTAATTTTTTTGGCGATATTGATTCTAATTGTTTTTTATTAAACAAAGAATATAGAAGAAAAAATTTATATTTGTTTGTGAAAAAAAACTTAATAAGAAAGGAGGGATTATGTTAGCATATTATTTTGTTTCAATAGATTTTAAATGATTAATTTTGTTTAAAAATATATACATAATTAAATGAAAAAAGTAAAACTACCCCTCGCAGAATAACATTAAATATCTTAATTTGTATCTATCTCTTATTTTTTTTAATTTTTTATTAATGTTAATAACTGTTTTTTTACATTTATTGATGCATGTAATTATCAAGTTATTTTATTAAACACTTGTTCGATTTTAATTTCATAATTAAAATATTTTTTGATATAAAAAAAATACTAACAGCATCTACCAATATTTTTTGTGTTAAAATTTAATTTTTTTTAATTAATGTGGGTGTCCGGGTCAGCTTGCGCGCACCTCGACTAATCCAATGGACCTTGAAGTTAACGACCATGTAAGCCTCCAATAATCATCATATTAGCAACCACAGGGGTTGAACTTGAGACCACAGGGGAGTAAATCCCATGATCCCAAACTTTTAACATTGGCCACATTAAATTCTTGATTAATTCTTTTTTTTTTGGTAACCCCAGTGTCTGGGCTAGCTTACGAGCACTACAACTAATCTTCGGGGCCACTGAACATCCTGCAAGCCCAGTGAGCATGTAAAGCACCGCGGGGGTGACAGGCGTGCAGAGTGAGTCTTGAACCTTGGTGCAGAGGAAGGGAATAAATCCCTTCCACCGCTGGGCCACAACCTCAATTGCAATTCTTGATTAATTCTTTTTTTTTAGTTTAACGTGGGTGTCCGGGCCAGCTTGCGCGCACCTCAACTAATCTCACGGGCCCTGAAGTTAACGACCATGTAAGCCTCTAGTGGCCATCATATGAGCAACCACAAGGCTCGAACCTAAGACCATAGAGGGAGCAAACCTCTTGGTCCCAAACTTTTAGCACTGGGCCACCACCTAGATGGTTAATTCTTGATTAATTCTTTTTTTTTTGATTATCGTGGGGTGTCCGGGCCAGCTTACGCGCACCACGACTATTCCCCACGGCTCACTGAACATCCTGCAAGCCCAGTGAGCAGGTAAGGCACCGCGGGGGTGACAGGCGTGCACATAGAGGATCGAACTCGGGACGGGGGCGGAACAAGTCACATGGTTGACCACTGAGCTAGACCCTCAAGTGCTTTCTTGATTAATTCTTGATTTGATAGGTGATGGAGTGCAGATAAGTTTACTGGTTATCAACAGGTCATGTAAACATTTAGGTAGTGTTTGATGTTGTAATAGCAGTTATTTTTCAAAGTACTCTTTACTCTGAAATACATGAAAATAATATTTTTTTAAATTTATTTTTATTATCAGTATATCAAAATAATTTAAAATTTTATAAACACAATTTTTATCACAAAAACAAATACCTCCTTCATGTTTTTCAGGTGATTCGGGATGGGTAGAAGCTGTGTCCAGCAGCATCCCTGCTTAGAATGAGTTCTGCTATGAAATCCATATAAGTCAGGTTGAATTGGGCTTATAAGGTTAAGTCTATCAATTGAAAGGTCAATATTTCAATGTCAACATCTAATAGCCGAAACTACAGAGTCCAAGACTATCTGGGCCTTTACAAAACAATGCTGGATCTAGATCGTCCGTTATCTCAAGCCTCCATTCTGAGGAGAAAAAGCGTTCGAAGCTGCTTGGATATCAATCGCGTTTCAAAAAACCGGGGCGGCGGCGGCGGCTTGCAAAGTCTGATATAATTGTGCAATGACAACTCCTTTAAATAACATTGTCTGTGAGACTCAAACCTTAGCACATAATAATCCTCTAGTTTACCCAGGCCAGGGCAGTAATGCGCTGAATCCATAAAACATCCTGAATGGGTCAAACCATACAAAGTTATGTCTGGGACTCCATGGCCCAGGAGCCAAGTAATTCCAAAATAAGTGGCCTTGGGAACTTGGATGATACGTATGCATGCTTTGGTGCATGTTGATCAGCACACATCAATGGTCAGTCGAAACCCTAGCTAGGAACATTGCCTTATGCATAAAAAGGGCTCTCTCAATTTGTCTCTCGAAATAAGAATGATTCATGGAAAACGACCCATCAATCATCAAAAGCATCATCAGCTCCAAAATCGAACATCTCTCACGTTTCTGGTTTATTCCCGTATGCGCCTCTCTCTTTTTGACCGAGTCTTACTACAAAGAGAGACCACAACGTAAAGATTAATACGCACAAACAAACTATATAACCAGGTGGTGGTACCTTGCCTCCCTCCCTCCCTCCCTCACTCTATCTTTCCCGTAGATGAATACAGCATGTCATGAAGTACTTCCAGCTCCCACTCTCCTCGGATCCCTCACTCATCACTTTCAAATGATAATTAAATCCGTCCAAAATAGAAAGGAGAGAAAGGAGGTGATGATTCAATTTTGAATAACTGGAATATGTATAAAATTATCTGTCTATAGATTGTAAGCACTTTCAGATCCCAGACTTCCCTTACTTTCATGCAAAAAGAAAATCACTCATAGTATAAGGTTAAAGAAAGAAAAGAAAGAGACAGAAAGAGAAGGCCATAGACAGTGACCTCGTGGAAAAGAACCATTTGTTAGCTCCCCTTTTCTTAAAGACTGCAAAAGGACTTAAGGTGTGTGGAAACTTTGTCTCCATGCCTTCGTTGTCTTTTGTAGATGCAAAACACTTGAATCCTTCTCTCTTGGTGGGTCTTTTGAGAGGAGAGGGTTCTCTTAGCTTGTCTTGCTTGTTCAAAAAACCCACTTGGTATTCGGTGCAAGGAAAGGGGTGCAATCCCATTAATGTTAACTTTCCTATATAATTTAATTTGTTATGCTGAAGGATCACTTTAATTAAAAGTTGTACAATGTACATTGATTAGAACTGGAAAGAATTCCATGATGTTCTTTCTTTCATGTGCTGTGCTTTGTTTTGCTGTCGAGATGTTGATTGAAGATTCCACGCTTGATTAATTTCTTTTCTCTTAACTCGATCCTCTTCACCACCATGTCAAGGAATTGTTCGGTGATCTAATTGAATTTCTATATTTATACCAAGGGTTAGGCTAAAATACTCTTTACTGTAAAATTATCATGCCCTCAAACTTCTCGGTAGAAAACATTACAGGTAGTATTTAATCCACCCAGAAAAAGAATAAATAAAGGTAGTGTTTGAATTTTAGCGTGGGCAGAAAAACAAAAAAAAGGGATGTGAATTTCAGGTAATAGTACAGCCATCTTTAAACGACATCCTTTTAAGTAAAATTAACATAACAATTCTTACTACTACGCACTTCTTCTCAAGAATTCGTATATATGGAGTTCATATCAAGTTATATGAGGCTTCCCAGCCTAATATTATATTCCGATTAGAAAAGATACTAATAATGTTGGGCTTTCGATGATCAAACTCGTTTTCATCACAGGATCCATACTGCTTTGCTAAGACAACATCTTAGTCTTATAAACTAAAATGCCCTATAATTAGGACATAACTTCCACCGCATGTATAAATATACAGGCTCAAATTCAAGAAAATAAAATAAATTATTTATTAAATGCCCCGCAATTAAAACCAAACATTAATATGGCAATGGCTAATTCCATGCATGATATGCTTAGATCCAGTCCAGGCAACAGCTAGCACTATGGAGCGATGCATATGCCTGAGACTTAACCACTTGGTCCGTGGGATTGATCACCTCCAGAACGTTGGAAAATAGCACTACCACTTGTCGAAGCAAAAGCACTAGGCCCATTAAGGAAATATGTTTTAAAACTCATAAAGAAAGTGATCGCAGATCTGGAAAAGAAACACCATTATTTGTAGAGGAAAAGAATTGAAGATGAAACCCATATCTTAAGAAAGATATATAAAACTATATGATTAGTGTTCAAAAGTTATTTAGGTATTCATATTTATGGTGGGATTGAAAAGGTTTCCAAAGTTAAAGAAACAATGGGTGTTAAAGATGGGGAAAAGAAAAGAAGGGAGGAATAACTCCATTGGCTCAAAGAAAGCACGAAGGTGGTTTACCTTAATGAGTATGTCTCTTATCCCGTAAGGCTCACGACTCAAGTTTCGGCAACTTTAGGACCCTCTAGTGACGTAAACCCCTTTACTATCCCCCTTGTTGAGACAATGCTCGAGGACCTTGAGACTTCGTGCGACAAGGCTCCACTCTGGCTAACCATTAGTTTATGGGCATTGGGCCATAGTCTAAGTGACCTTAGAACAGGGAATTAATTTCATGTGTGTTTCAAATCTCACACGCACAAGAATCCTCGTTCAAAAGGTTTCCTAGTTGGTGCAGTTTCTGGATAAGCTTTCTTTGTTCCTTTTCAATAAAAATCTTTATGAGCAAACTCATTAGTTCGGCTTAGTTCTCATATTCGAGTGCCGCTATTGTGTTCTGGTGAAATGACATGTATATCAAACATTTTATCAACTATTTTTATCCTTTCTTGCTAATTTGCTGTACTTCAATTGGTTCTGTACATTTAAAATTAGTACTTCATTATTTCTTTTCTAATTTCTTTTCAGTCTAATTGGTCACTTAGTCATCACTACTTTTTCAATAGTGCTAGACAGCAATAGCATTTCGTTTCCTCTTATACTCTCTCCGCCACAGACATAAACACTCTTCCACCAACCTCTCACCGTTAGTCTCCACTTTTGGAGCACCATCATTGAGAGGTAAATGAGGGGGAAGCTCTCTCTTTTAACTGAGAGGAAGGTTAATCGTAATGAAAATGGAAACCTGTGAAGACCTCTCCTGCTGGACCTGCGCCCTCACCTCTTTTTTGCTGATGATATGATGATGATGATGATGATATATGGCTTGTGATAATGTAATTAATCTAGCAGTTGTTATATTGATTTCTTGATTGCAAGCTTATCTGTGGACTTGCTGATGTGTTTCTCAACGCTGTTGTTAGCAGCGTGAAACCCACATCCTATAATCGTGGCCTTAATTGAGACACACACACACACATTGTAGAATCGATCATGGGATTTTCTTTTCTTGTGGATAAAGAAGATAGAGTCTTTGTGGATCATGCTGAAACTGAAGGGATGAATGGAAAGTGCCACGTATATGTTTCATAACCACATGCAATAATCAAATCAAATCAAGGTTATATTTGGTATGATCTTTTTAAATAAATTTAAGTTATTTTTAATTATTTATTAAAAATAATAATAACTATGTTTGGTTAGATATGTCAATAGTTTGTTACAAAATCTAGTTAAATATTTTATTTAAAGAATTAAAAAATCTAACTTCCAACTTATAAATTATAATTTATATTACGTTGTTTTTTCAAGAAATCACTTTAAATAATTATTATCAAACATACTATATATTAACTTAAATCCATTTTTATTTTAAGTTACTTGTAAAATATAACTTTTGATTCCAAGTAAAATCAAATGAAACGAACTCTAAATTAGTCTACTTCTTAATTCTATGTCACCTTTCCACCCATTATATATTGCTCCTTGGCTACAAATTAATGCACCCACCCACCTTAATTTTCCATTTACGTTATAATAACGTATCCTATGTGAAAAAGGTGAATGTACAAAAAGTTGAATAGATAAAAGTTAGCCTGGTAAAGAAAGGTTAAATTCTAGCCACAAGGATTGAAAAAAGAGAGGAGCTTTAATTGCTTTAAAAGGGACACCCACTTTCTGCAATTTATAATTATTAAACCATATATTTTTTCTAAATCATACACACAGACTAGCTAGGGAAATCAGATTCCAATAGTTTAAATTGTCAAGTGAGATTTTAGTATATAATTTATATTATTTTTTAATATATCCCCTCAAATAAAATTGTTTTAGACTTGAAACTTACACAGACTCACAAACTCCCACTATCTTATGCTTAATTTTTATCACATAAATAGAGATGGTGAGATTCGAACTCGTGACCACTAGGTCATCAAGGCTTTGATACCATATATGTTAAAAAACTAATTCAACCCAATAGCTTAAACTGTTAGGTGAAGTCTTAAAATATAATTTATATTATTCTCTAACATTCATAACCCAACATTTTTTGCTGGGTGCGTTAACCAGATACTTAAGTAGTATCATAATCAAAACAGCATATATAATTGCTAACAAATCTTAGACAAGGATTATTAAACAAAGGTTTTCTCTATACACGAATAAAATTATATAATTGCTAACAATAAATATATAATTGCTAACAAATCTTAGACAAGGATTATTAAAATTATATAATTTCCTATATAATTGCTAACAAATCTTAGACAAGGATTATTAAACTAGTGGAATTCTTTGAGAATAATTAGAGTTGAAATTGGTAACAAGTCAATATAACCAATAAATTTATCACTAACGCTGTACAGATTAACAACATTATTAGTTTTTAAGGTAATAGCTCAATCTGATTGTACGTAGTTCTCTAATCTATCCTTACATCCTTAAATATATGTTAGTTTTTGCTTTTTAGTATATTATTTTGTCAAACTGTTTAGTCTAAATCACCATAATTAGTTATGTAATATTTTAGGAAGAAAAAAATAATCATATATAAATCATGTTACTAATTCGTGTGGTTTGGCCTAAAAATCTTACCAGAATGATAGATTAAAAGTTTAACATATATTTAAGGATAAAATTAACTCAACTAGGGATATAAAGGTTGATTAACATATTATCTCAACAAATAAAGTCATTAATCTTAGTTTTTATTTCACTATGATTAATAAAGCTCCCATATGAATTTATATTAAGAAATTATTACATGAACATAGTCAAATGTTAATATCAATGTTATTACAAAAAACTAATTATAGTATACGATGAAGTCGGGATTGCGATAACGAGTAATTCTGGGCAACCAAGTATGGGTGTGCCGCAACTAAATGAGGATCTACTCTAGATCACAAATTACGCAAATGACCTAGTAGATATATTTATGAATCATTGAGATAAGTTTAGGCTCAAGAGAAGGTCTGGTCACGCCAAACCAAAATAACAACTCAAAAGGGCTATAACGTTTGGAAATCGCTATTCTGACCGTTGGATCCTTAGATTTTCAAAATCTCACCCCAAGACCCCAGTTTTGGAAGTTTTTATTATTTTTAGATTTTATGTTTCTTTCTTTTGTAATTTCATATTTTTAGTTTGCTTCCTAGTTTAGGTAGAGTTTCTGGTTTACTTAGAGCTTTGTAATTTCATATTTTTATTTTATTTTTTAGTTGAGACAAGATTTTTTGTTTATTTAAAGCTTTGTAAACCTCCAGGAGAATTATTATTCTTGAGAAAATAAAACCCGCAAACTTGAAATTCACATCTGCAATCATTTTCGTTCATTAAAATTCTTGTGTTTTTTCTTTAATTTTTGTTGTCTTTAGCTTTTGCCCGCATCAATATACCTGTGATAATATATAATTAGTATTAAGAGTACAATACACATTACACTAACCAATCAAGCTGTTTCAATATGAATCTAGTCATAATGCACAAGATATATTCTATAACTTTCTATATTCTTAACAAGAGTAACGAATGTCGTTGCCACCACGTTAAACACAAACAAAAAAACAAAAATATTTGGTAGGAAAGTAAGGAGAAAAAGAAGAAGTCTAAGATGGTGGCTTCTTTCTTTAAGAAATCAAAGAAAAGTGCATAAAGAGATAAATGAAAAGAAGAAGAGAATATTAATATAAATAAGTTGGATTTAGTTCAAAAGAAGAGCGATGAGAGTTTGCAACTCATCAAACCCACTTTTGTCCTCCAAAAGAATGCATCTGTTCCCAAAACCCTTAATCTTTGCTAAAGCAAGAAGCGACAAATTCCCTTCTTATGCTTAAGAGTTTTGATTTAAAGTTGTCAAGATAATGATCTTTTTGTGATTCTAAAGTAGCAATATCTTTAAGGTTTAAAGAAGAGATGCTTATCTATGTTATTTATTTATTTATTTATTATTATTCTCAATCCTTTATTTTTCTACTTTCACTTTAATTCATTTATTTTGAACCCTCATACCGTAACTTTTCTATGCTTTCCAAAGATGATGAGAATGTTTGGTTACGAAAATCAAAGTAAGTAAAGTTATTTTCTTTTTTTACAAAACGCATCACAAAGCATGAAAAGTTGTGCTCTTTCGATATTTCTTACCGAAGATTTTGCTTTTTCCTTCTAAAGCAGAAAAAAGTTGCTTCTCCTTTGCACAACCCTTACGTTATGGATCATACTCTTAACCTTACTTTATGCATTCCTAACGTTCCTGATGGCATTCTATAAACCATAATCAAACTATGGTTTTTTTTTTTTTTTTTGAGGTTCCCAGCCCATTTTTTTTTAAATCATAGTTTGATTATGGTTTATAGAATGCCATCAGGAAATTATTATAATTAGACATTTAAGCATGTATAGTCTAATGATTTTAATTTGTATAATAAGGTAGAATATTTTCTTGCTTAGATCACATCACATGTCGGTATTGAAAAGGAAAGAAAACGGTACAGAAAGAAGAAATTAAGCTTCCATTTAAATAAATATATAGTTTAGAAATTTGAATTTAGGAGAAATCGATCTTAGAGTACTCTAAAAGTTATTACCAACACGGAGAGAGAGAAAAAAAAATTAGCCTAGGTTAAAATATTTTTATTTTTTATAGGTTTAGATATGATTTTATATTTCATTTTCTTATCGTTCTCTTTTTTCGAAATGAGAATGTAAAACAAGAATTGATAATTAATTTTGCAATGCTCTAGAACTTTTGCAGAATTTAGCATTTGGGGATTTAATTGAAGCTTTTGCCCAATCAATGGGGAGACTATTGGTAACATTATGTATACGATAAATTCTTTTTTTCAAAGAGATGATATGAAAAAATTCAAAGAAATGATTTAATTCATTATTAGCCAACTTAATCACACTCTACTTTGAGTCAAATCAAAAATTAATTTTTAACTAAAAATACAATAAACTATACAAGAGTTGTTAATTTTTTTAATTAAAAAAATTATTTGTGAACTCAGAATTTGATGGGTGTGTTTAATAAAATAAATCGATAATTTTATGCTGAAATAAATATTAAAAAGAGATGACGATAACCAAAGACTAAATCAAAAAGCTGAGAGATAAACACATGTTAAAAGAGCTGATCTTGTACCGCAAGGCGCCATTCGATTCTTTTATTCAATTATATTTCAATTTTTTAAAGAAAAGTAATAACTTTAATTTTATTGAAATAAATTAATTTAGAAAATTATAAGAGCAAGTTTAAATAGAAAAAAAATATTTTATGATTATTTTAACACAAATGTATTAAAAAAATATAAGAATAATACACAGTTCGCGCATTGATGCAGGAAACATTTTGGCTGTGTTATTAAATTTGGTTTGGCCTAGCGGGTCTACGTGGAGACCCTTTGACGTAGCCCCTTGCTAAACTCGACTTTAAAATTAAATCAGATTGTAGTTGAGATGATGTAACCCGGTTGACATGGTGAGACCAATTATAACACGGTTTGACTTAAAAAAATAATTCAAGATGGCATCGTTTGAATTTTAAAAAAATAATATTGAGAAGATAGTGTTTTGGATCGATATGAGTTAACCCGTCAAATTCACTATCCAAGTCATAAATTAAATCTTTAAAATTTATGATTGTAGTTGAGATGATGTAACCCGGTTGACATGGTGAGACCAATTATAACACGGTTTGACTTAAAAAAATAATTCAAGATGGCATCGTTTGAATTTTAAAAAAATAATATTGAGAAGATAGTGTTTTGGATTGATATGAGTTAACCCGTCAAATTCACTATCCAAGTCATAAATTTTGTTATGTTTATTAACTTTATTTATTAGAATCTATTTTTATTTAATTAAATGATAAAAAAAACATAAGCAAGAAAACAACCAAAAAATATTTAAGAAAAAAAATCATAAAAGATTGTATAATAGTGGTTGCTAATATTGTAAGAAATGCTAAAATATTATTCGAAAACAAAGTAAAAATTAAACAACATTTAATAAGATATTATAAATTGTAATGAATTTTAAATTAATTTATTGTAATGAATTTCAATTAAAACTGAAAACTTGCCGGGTCGGGCCCTTGCACAACCCTATTTCAAATTAAATTGGTTTGGAATTGACTTGATGTGTTCAACATGGCAGGTCCAAACATTGCCCAATTAACCTGGTTAAAATCTTATTTGACTTTAAACAATATTTTCAAGATGATGTCTTTATATTTGTTTTTCAAATATTGGCACTACAATGTTTTGTATTGACCCGGGTTAACCCACCTATCCGTGACTTTAGTCATGAACTCGGTAAGATTTAATGACTTTAATTTTTGGAATTTTTTTATTTAATCATACGATAATAAAAATAGACATGCACATGAAAGTGTCAGAATAAAACATTAAAAACATCATGAAGAACTATACAAAAAGAACATTTGCTATTGCTATAAAAAAGTATGCTATAATCTTATTAAAAAATTAAAAATTAAATGGTATTTAATAAATTAATATCCTAAATTTATTTTTAATTAGTTTTATTTTGAATGAAATTCAATTAAAATTGTAGGAACAAATCAAAAAAATGAAAGCCAAAAGAGGCAAGACATTTAGGCTTGGATGAGCCAATATGCGTGGTTTATAAAAAGAAGGCTAGACTTGCACGAGCTTGCAAGGCAAGGCTACGCCTATATGCCTTACTCTCCCATTCTTTTTTCTTTTTTTTGAATTGGTGGATGACGCATCATTTGCTAGTGTGACTCTGGCCATTTTAGGTCATTGGAAAGCCAACATAAATTGATTCGGATAATTTTTTTTCCACCTGAAAACACCTCATAAACCTTAATAAACTTGTATATAACCTCAAACTAACCTTTGATTAGTCAAAAAACTAAGAACTCACCTTAATTATATAAAAAAAATCCTAATCTCCAATCTATTTTTCTTTTTTGACAAGATGAAGGGTAAAAAAATCTCAATGGAACTCCTGTCGTCAAATGGAACCCATTTATACCAACAATGATTTTGTTTTTGCTAGAATGTGTTCAACCAAGCACTTTCTCTCCTTGCCTCTATTTTTCAGTGACTCTTTTTTAGCTCCCAAACATAAGGACTAAAATGTGAATAAAATGAAGTTTTGGACCAAAACATAAAAGGTTAAAATTAAAAGGACCAAAAGATAAGTCAACGAAGAATAAGTGGATAAAAGTGCATTTTTCTTTTTAATTCTAGAAAAGCCATGCAATTTTTTTTGTTTTCATTTCTATTCATGATTCCATTATCGGAAACTAAATACTCAACAACCCCTATCTCGGCTTGCTTAGAACCTTGACCTCCCATTTTGTATGGTTTTCTTCTCTTAAGTGAGGGTGTTTTGCGTGTAAGAAACTTAACTTTCTTTCTTTGAGATTTCCTGCTTTTCAATTCTAGATTATATAGTTCACTCAGATCAGCAATAAGGGTGATGAAATTAGTAAAAGATGGCCCAATGTTTGAGTTAACACTTGTTAACTGACCCATACTGGAAGTCTTCTACTATTTTTTCCGGCCTATCTTTTTTTTGATAATCTTCGAGAGTATATTGAGAAGGTCATAAAGCCAACAGCCAAAGAGAAATACAAGCGATATGAAAAAAGAAAAAAAGAAAAAAAATTAAACTACTACAGCAAACAACAAAAAGACTACCTAAGATTTCTTATTACACCACAATTTGATGCCATCAGAAGATCTTAAGAGGTCATTTCCTGTATAAGTGAAGTTTGAATCCTGAGTATGCAACCAAATAGTAACCCGATGAAGGATGGTGGAGAAACAATCAAACAAGTTTATAGTTCCCTCCTCAAAAACAATTTTGTTCCTCAGCAACCAAATACCCCAAATAGTACTACTTGAAATTACTCTCCAAGTTGATCTTTGGAATTTGCCATGTACCATTTCGGGCCACTGCAGAAACAGCGAGTCAAGTGTTCTCGGTAAACAACATTGGATACCCCACCAATCCAAAACTTTCATCCAAACACTCCTAGAAAAGATACAATGTATAAAAAGATGCTCTGAGGTTTCCAAATCTGAGCTGCAAAAGACACATGAAGCTTGTGTGGCAGACAAACCAGTCCGTTGATGGAGAAAAGCTCTTGTACTAACTTTGTCCTGTACTGCCAACCAGAGAAACACCTGAACTTTCGGAGGGGCCCCTTTAATCAAAACATTAGCTTCGAAAACTCTATCATTTGCAGAGGAGGTATTATCAATTAGGGAGCAACAGGATTTAACTGAGAAGCTTCCATCAGAATTACATGGCCATATAAGTTTGTCATCTTTTCCTTGCCGAATTATCGTTGGCTCCAGCATTGAGAGCAAATGATGATATTGTTGCTCTTCATAAGATAAGAGGTTCCTACGCCAAACCAAATTCCATCGCCATTGATCATTCACCCATTGACCTATCTCATTAACCAAACCATTCCGAAAAGTACAATTTTGGTAAAGCCTAGGGAAAATGCTACGTAAAGCATTTAATCCTATCCACACGTCAGACCAGAAGAGAATGGAGGATCCATCTCCAATCATGAATTTAATGTTTTCACGCAATACTAAGCCGATCACACTGTTTTGATCCAAGATTGACAAAACGTCTTTCCAAAATAGGGAAATATGACCATGCAATTTTGGGATTCCATTCTCGAAAGTTGGGGAGTAAAAATGGGTTGTTACCTGTTTCCATAAGGCATGGTCTGGTGAGTTTAGCCTCTATATCCATTTGAAAAGCATGGATATATTTTTAGACATTAAAGAACCCAACCCGAGGCCTCCCTCTTTTCGAGCTTTCACAACAATACGCCACTGTACCTTGCAGATTTTCTTTTGCTTCACCACTCCAGACCACAAGAATCTTCGTTGAATAGATGTTAGTATATTACAGACACCTTTCGGCATAAGAAAAGAAGACATATGATATACTGACAATGAACTCAAGACACTTTTGATTAGGCAAATACGCCCTGCCATACTAAGCATACGACCTCTCCACATGCTCAACTTTCTTATGAAATTCTTAATAATAGGCTTCCATGTAGACAATCTTTTAGGATTGGATCCCAAAGGCATGCCCAGATAAGAGCAAGGCAAGGAATCAAATCTGCAAAAGACTGAATATGCCATATTAGCACAAGTATCTTCCCCAACATTTATGCCAATTAAAGAGCTTTTATGGAAGTTAATGTGCAAACCTGAACAAATAGCGAACCACAACAAGATTCTTTTAACTGTTTTGACCATATGAAGATTAGCAGGCATGAAGATCAAAGTGTCGTCTGCATATTATAGGTGACTGAGGCAAAAGCTATCTCCAAAAGGGATACCTTTGAAAAGATCATTTGAAGCTGCTCTTTGAAACAAAACAGATAATCCCTCTGCTGCAATTAGAAAAAGAAATGGAGAAAAGGGGTCACCTTGGCGAATCCCACGGCCCATCAAGAATTCCTTAGAAGGAGATCCATTAATCAGCACTGATAATTTTGCAGTGGAGATGCAAGTGTGATCCAATTAATCCATTTTTCACCAAAACCCATATGCCTCATAACCTGCTCTAAATAATCCCATTGCACACTATCGAAAGCTTTGTGAAAATCCACCTTAAAGATAAGGCTCGACACTCTGTATCTTTTCAAGGAGTGAACTATTTCATTGGCAACCAAAAACCCATCAATTATTTGCCTCCCTGCCAAGAAAGCTGTTTGATTCTCACTGATAAGGTCATGCATAACCGCTTTCAGACGGCTAGAAAGAACCTTAGCCATTATCTTGTAAATGCCGTGAATCAAACTAATAGGCCTGGAATCTTTGAAGCCAACTGGGGAAGCTGTCTTCGAAATTAGATGAACATAAGCATGATTGACTCCTTTTGGAAGCCTACCTGTTTTGAAGAAATTCTTGGCCAGGTCTAACAGATCATCTGCAATGAAATTCCAAGCAAGCCTGTATAATTTGAAATTGAACCATCTGGACCAGGACTCTTGCTCCCATCACAATCCCAAATGCCCTGCTTTAATTCTTCCAACGTGATATCTCGCTCCAAGCTAGCTGAAGAAGAAGCCGAGAGTGTTTTAAAACCAACAGGCCATAAACCAATTCGGAATCTATCAGGACTTCTGAATAAGTTGAAGAAGAAGCTAACTGCCACATCTTTTATGACCGGTAAGCCTTCAACAACAGAACCATTATGAACCACTTTCAGGAGATGGTTTTTAGCCCTCCTGAAGTTAGCAACTAGATGGAAGAAACGCGTGTTGCGATCACCCAGGCGACACCAAATTTGGCGAGACTTTTGACGCCACATGCTTTCTATATGCAAGTTACATTGCCACTGCTTCTTGATCAATGAATCAAGCGAGTTCTGCTCTGCAGTAGATAATTGCCCATACTCTGATTTCTGTTCTATAGTTGAAATATTGCTTTGGATCAATGCCAAAGCAGTCTCCTGATGCCCAAACCCAACCCTATTCCACTGTCTGAGCCGAGTTGCTATAAAACTGAGCTTCTTAATGAGCTTAAACTGACCTGAAAATTCATTGCAAGCTTCATCCCGTATACCCTTTACGATATCTTTAAAATTTGGATGATGGAGCCAACAATCCATGAATTTGAAAGGAATCCAACCTTTTTCTGCAGGTGAAACCCCTAGGATTAAAGGGCAATTATCAGAGAACCCTTATTCAATTCTCCATTATTGTAGCTTATCTACATCTCTACAAGCAGCTGTAGCCACCTCATCATAGTCATAAAGCACCATGGCCAAGTGGTTACCGGTATGTTACATAAGCTCACTAGATAAAGCTGCATATTTGTATAATTTTGTAATTTCTGGAAACAAGTACAAAGGTGGTATGACTGGACTGAAGCATGTACTTTTAATCTGATTTTGGCTGCCTAACACACGATTAAAATTGGATTAAAACTCAACATTTTGTCTTGTAGCCCTAGGGGCTGATGTTGCAAAATCAGTTTTTGGAAAACCTTTTTCTTCTTCATCATCAGAGAACACGAATTCTGTGTAGAGTGAGGTATCCATAGATTGTTTTACTGCTGTGAGGGAAGGGATGAACTCACCTTTTATCTCTTTCAATATGACCTCAACTTGTATTCCATCAAGCTTAAGAATAACTTGGTCATACAAAGGTTCCAACTTTATGGTGCTAATAAAAACCATAATACCAGATGTAGATCCCTGGCTAACACATATTGTGTCATAGCTAAAAATATTGCACAAGCCTTCTAAAAGAATATCGAAATAGTTTCTATTCCAACCTTCCATTGGTAAACCAGAGATGGTTATCCAAGCAAATCTATCATAAACTTTAATCCTTCCTTCCCACTGCCTGAGGTTACTGAATGGTTATTTCAAAAAAGACCCCTCATTCTCTTGTTCTTTCTTCAAAGCTATCTGGTCCACAAAGGTAATAATCGTCTGACTCGCCCTTAAAAATCTAAAGCTCACAGCTTTATCAGCTGATTTTAAGATCGATGCCTCTAGAGTTGCTACATCTACATTTGACAAAATATTTCTTACCAAACTCTGATATAACCATTCTTTATCCTCATCTGTGGAGTCATACTATACCATTCTCCTTTTCTTAGTGGCTATTTAGGATTTTGTGGTTGTGAGTACCTTAGTAAAGGATCTATAATCTCTCAACAAGAACTTAGGATTATGAGATGTGACAGGCTTGTGTATGGGTTTTAGGGCTAGAGAAAAAGGTTTGAAATGATGGTGTTTAGCTAGATTCACCCTCATCTTATAGGTGTCAAACCAGATGTTACTAGCTTCGTCACAAAGATCAGAAACATATAAGATGTCACAAAACCAAAGCGTCTTCCATAAACAGTTTTTCTCTTGGATACAAAGAGTTTGGTAACTTGGCCAAGCTTAAAGAAGGCCTTTTTCAGATCTTGATATTCCACCCATGAAGGAAATCTCTTGAAGAACAACTTAGCATGGTTTGGATCGATGGGGGTGGCGGTAAAAGGTGTGGGGCCAGGGTTTTTAGGGGTAGATGCAGAGGATTTAACAAGAGGAGCGAGAGGGTTGTGTGTATAGATAACAAGGTGATCTGAAGATTTGGGAAGAGGTAAGGTTGTTGTGGGGATGGTGGTTTTTGAAAAGTGTTTAGGGGTCATCTTGCTTTCTTTTGGAATGCTCCCCTATAGTTTTCATTGTTGCCTTATTGGAATCCTAATAGGCTTGCAATAGCTAGAATGGAATTTGCATCCTAGATCAACCTATATAAAGATTGATCTATTGAGTTGTTTAATTGTTTTAATGATGGTATAAGAATTCAATTATGTATTTCTTTCACCTAAACCCTTTTTTAAGCAAGTGACTTAACTCATAGTGTTTTTTTTTTTATAAATAAAATTAAGAGTATTTTAGAATTTAAATTAAATATTTAGAAAAACATATTTACATAAATAGTGATTTGTTATATTTTTATTTTATGTTTTGAAACTGAGTTTTATTTCTTATTCAATTTTAATCAACAAACAACTTCATAATTGTTCAATTAGGTTGATTAGGTATGTTTGAGCGGGTTGGTCTAAGTCTAGTATGTATAAATATCCCCTTAACTATGAATCGTTTAGATTTACACTATTTGATTTTTAAAATTTTTTTATTACAAAACAAGCTTAACTTTTCATCGTGTATATACTCACACATTGTGGATTTTCACAATAAAATGATCATTTTGTCATTTTCAAACAAAATCCATTAACTTGCTTTATAGGTAATATGATCCTTTTCTCATGGTTCTTTGATCATTGTCAAATTGATTGGGGATAAATTGGTCTTCATATCTTTTTTTTCATAGTAAAATAACTTATTTAGCCTTAAACAAAAATATATAAAACTTCCTTCTAGAGCTTTTTAGTATTTTTCTTATTCTAAGCCAAATAAAACCACTTAATTACCCTTTGGATTCATAAAAAATTTAAACGGACATCTATGGGCTTTTTCATCTTTTTCATAAGTTTTTTTTGTTATAATCATGTTGATTTGGGGGGGGGGGGAAGGGGTTTTGATATTTTCTCAAATATAAATATTATTTTAACAAAAAAATAGTTGACGAGTACAAGGCACGTGTTAGTGGGTAGGGGTCGTTCGTGCCTTTAGGGCTGCATATGCGGCCTCCCACCGATCAAAACGGTTTAACCACCATGTCATCTAAAGGGTAGAATGGCACCACATCTAATGGGGTGGCGTGTGTGGCTATATGAATGATAATTTGGCAACGATGAAATTTTTTTCTTTTTTCTCTCTCTCTCCTCATCTCAGGATTCGTGTTGGTTTAACTAAAATAAAACGTTGTCCTCCCATTTGTTTTTATTTTAATTGTGGTCCTCATTCTTTTTATTGCTCTTATTTGTTTTTAATCCCTTTTTTATTATTTTTTTCAATATCATCCATTACCATTTGGTTTCATTTGATTTTTATATCACATATGATCCTCATTATTTTTTACTGCTATTTTGTTTTCTTTTTATATATTATTTTCTTAATTGAATTTATTTTTTTAATTTCATCCCTCATCATTTTAATTCATTTTATTTTTATGTCAAACTTGGTCTTTATTTTTTTTTGTTTTGCTTTGGATCCTTTTTTGAAATTGTTTTTTTTTTTAATTTCATTCCTCAACATTAGATTAGTTGAGAATTGGGCTTCATAGTTTTTCTTTAGTGTGGTGATCCTGGTCTCATGACCCGGGTAATAATGGGTATGAAATGTTAACCCGAATTGATATTGATTTTTTTTTCTTGTTTATTAACACCATTTTTGTTTTAAAAAATTTATCCTTTAATATTGAGTTTATTAAAAATTAAGCTTCTTTATTTATTTGCTTTCTATGAGGATAACTCATCTTCAGAACCCGAATTATGGATTTTTCATGTTCACTTGAATTGGGTTGGGCTTTTCAATCATTTTGTTTTTTTTTTCGTGTCAGCTTTTTTCCTTATTCTTTTTTTTTTGTTGCTTTGGATATGCTTTTTAGATTGATTTTGTTTTTCCAATCTTATTATTCAACATTAGATTGTCAAGAATTGGACTTCATGATTTGTTTTGATCCAGTGATCTCAGTCTCATGACCCACATCATGGGTATGAAATGTTAGTTTGAATTGCCTTTGGTCTTTTTTTTTACACTAATTATTTTTTGATTTTATCCTTCAATATTATGTTATTTATAAAAGATTCAACTTTTGTTCATTTTGCTTATTATGAGGATAGTTCGGCCTCATGATTCGTGTTGTGGGTTTGTCATTCCAACTTAGATTGACTTAGGGATTTTACATCATTTTATTTTTATGTCAAATTTAATCCTTATTTTTTTAATTGATTTTTTTTCATCCTTTAACTTTGAATTATTGAGACTTAGGTTTCATAATTTTTTTTTCTATGTGGTGATTTTGGTCTCATGACCCAGGTTAAAGGTACAAAATATTAACTTGGATTGAGATTGATACATTTACTGTAATTACTTTTTTTATATATAAAATAATTAAATTATATCATCTTACTGGACCATGACTTAAGTCACAAAATTCTTTTTATGTTTTAAAACACACCAGCAGTGCTCAAACATTATTTTTTTAAGTAACAAAAAAAATCAATTCAACTTGCGGCGAAGCATGAGCCACCTATCTAACAGCTAAACTATAAGGTGTTTGGATTTTCATCCCTTCTATTAAGTTCTATACAGATGAACCGCAAATAATTGGAACATCTAGTGATCTCACTATGTGTTTTCTATGTAGAGAACCATCTTTTCATCCATATACAGTCTTCAATATCCTAGAACTTTTGGTACGAAGAAATGATTCCCAGTTTCAAGTGGTAGTCAGAAACTATGCTAGTTGGAAGCATCCAATAATCTACTGTCATTTTTAGATTAAGAGTAGTTTGATTAATTCAAGGAACAACAAAGGCACAGGCCCTGGTTCCCCACCCACAAAAGCCTAAGCGGATTTACTAGGAAAGGTGTTATTGTTTGATTCTCTATGATTTGCAAATTAGATTAATCATGATGGGATGGCTTAGCATGGTGCTATCTCAAGTGAGAAGCCACTTTCATTGTCCCATTAATCATGAACAATATAATAGATGCAGACAATCATGGTGGGATAATTGGCTGGGTATACCTGAATGTTTTTATATATATGCTCATTAACTATTAGTTAAAGGAAGGCCAATGATCAGTGGCAGCTATGTTTAATTGATAATGTTCTTCCTTTTTCTTATTGGCGCATATAATGATGAAGTTATTGTGCTGTACCAACCCTTCACTTGGTTAACTGAAAACATAATTAACGTAATTTGCTATGGAATCACTTCAATTTTTTCAAAGGGGAATTGAATGCCTCTAGACTCATGAAATTAATTTCGCTTGGATCTTAGACATCGCACCAAACTAAAATTGAACATATTCATATGAATTGCGATGTGCAATTATGTTTGAATATATAATTAGTTATCTAGCTTCTTGGTGTAAATGAAGCATTTAATTCAAAAATTTAAGCCGTGTGCTTCTGAAAAGGAGGAAAACGATATGTATTGAAATAGGAATATTTTCTGGTCAAGAAGTATGAAAGGAGGATAATGTACATTGTGATTTTACATAATCTCCCTAGGAACTCTACGAGAAGCTAAAAACTTATCAAACAACAATAAATAGAAAATAAAAATAAGAACTGATATTACATGATTGATTTTTTTATTTTCTATCCATCAAAACTCTTGAATTTTGAATATAATCCGTCTATCGACGGATTCAAGGAGGCCAATGTCATCAATCGATTGATCTTCCAATATGTTATCATCGTCAACGGAAATATTCAAATCCAGGGATATGCAAGGGGTTGTGTCCTCCATTAATGCAGCACCGGCACCAGCATTGTCTTCTTCTTCATAAGACCCATCTGTTCTCTGCTTGATTGGAGGAGAGCAGGCTCTGGATCTTGAGCTGAAGCTTTCACAGCTCAAAATGATGATAGCATCACTAAGGCCAACTTCTTGACCATTGGAATTGGTTATTCTTCCACTTTCAATAGCTCTTTTGAAACCAATTTGAGAGCAATAATCTGCTTGCTCAACGTCTTCCACTAAGAAAACTCTACGTGGATTGTTCGATGCTGCCTCAGAAAATCTCTCGATATAGCTGCAACTTTGTTCATCTCTTGATCTTTTATTTCTACAATCTTCGGTCGAGTCTGCTCTTGTAGAAGAAAAACTGCTTAAAGAAATTGAAATGAAGCTGTCATGGGAACCAAAAACTAGCCTGGCCAATTCTTTAGCTATCTTCTCTTTAGCTTCCACATCAACTCCTTGAAAGAACAACCAAGTTTCCTCTTTGGACTCACTGTTTTTCACCTTACCTTTTCTTCTTATCATGCCAGACCGGCATTGCAAGATAGTGCTTGCTATTTCAGGGATTATATCTCTCTGCCATGGCACTTTTTTCTCCAATGCAATGGATAGGATTTTCAAGTTCTCAGCATTTAGCTCCTTGAACTTGTGGAGATACACCACTTCCATGACATCACTTGATGAAGTTGAGTTTGGAGTAGAATTAGGATTTGATGAAAATGGTAATTGTCTGGTATGATCTTTATGCTCTGGAATGTACATTCTCAAACTTGGTTCATTAATGCTACACTTGTTGAGAGTCCCTGTACCAAGCCAGAAAGGGTGGTCCCTCAATGACTGCTTGGGTTCAACAATGGGCCACTCATTGTGGGTTTGTTGAAAAATAGGGTATTGCTGGTCAAATGAAGTAGAAGAAGAAGGTGATACAGAAGAAAATGTGAGGGTTTTCTCAGAAAAGTAGTGTTGTCGGTGGATTGAACTGCAAAATGAGTTCCATTTTCTGCAAAGATCTTTGATTGACATAGAGTTCTGGAAAAGAGAAACCGAGAAATTAGAGAACAGTCATCGCTCAAGACGTAAGCTTCGAGCTTCTGACTACAAGTATAAAATTTTGAATTATTGAAGAATCAAATGCGATTAACTAGTTATAATTACCTGATTATCACTATTTTGTAAGTTTTTCTCATTTTTGCATTGTTGAAGCCATGCAGGAAGGCCAGAAGTTGTGGAATCACTGTCACAGGTGCTAGTTGGTAAGCTTCGAGCTTCTGACTCAAACTTGGCTGAACAATCAGCACAGCAAGTGAGCTGTTTATCTTCCCCACCTTCATGTATAATCCAGCTGCTAGACCCATTTCCAGCTTTGTTGCTTGTGGACTGAAATCGTAGATCACTGAAAAATAAAGAAAGAAGGTAAATGAGGATGTTATTAGACTTTGTTGATCATTTATAGAAAAAGGTAAATGATGAAGTTGATGAAGCTACAATTGATATTTTTCACTGCTTCGAAACTCCTTGGATTTTTAAAAGTGCAACTTGCATGGTGCCCATTAATAAAAGCTAAAAGACCACACAAAAAAAAAAAAAAAAAAAAAAAAACCCTATCTAACTCTCCTTCCTTGTTGCCAAAGAAAAAAGTGATGAATTTTTTACATTTTAGCATATTATAAATCACATTAAAACTCTGAATATAGCTTTTCTTTCCCCTAACTTGAATTTTGAGTTTCCAAAAGAGAAGGAAAATGGAGTAGGAACTTCATTTCTTTTCACTGGTCCGACATCTATTTCTTTTTTCTTTTCTAAAAGCAGTTTGAAAAAGAAAACTCATTTACTTAGTTCAGAAGAAATTCAAATAATAGAAAGCAAGAATATAGACCCCGATAATGCATACAATTACATGCAACTTTAGCAACTGTTTACCTGTCACTGATGAGACTCAAGCGCAAGCTGCCTGCAGGAATTGTAAGTGGATGGAGGCCCAAAACAGTACCTGCTGATGGATGGCCTGATTTACACTTCATGTAAGTTTGGAAAGTGGCAATCCCCATAAGCCAAAATCTTCCATTAATATTCTCTCCAATTCCACAAGCTAATTTGCCAAGCTCTATGATCATGTATTCCATTGGACAGAAAAAGCACCTTCCTTGCTCACTTGATGAACTACTAGCCCTATTCTCAATAGCCCATTTTAGATCTCCCAAATTCAAAACAACTCCTTTGCCCATGTAGCTTCTCACATGGATTTTAAGCTCTTCGAGTTTATGTTCTACCTCTACCCTAGAGAAATGGCCAAAAGAAGAAACTGGGATTGTTAAAAACTTCACTTCCCTCAAAGCCTCAGGAACATCTCCCTTTTGAACCTTATCAATGACTCCTTTCACTACAACTTCTATACTGGCCAGAGACTCTCCAACAATAACAAAACTTCTCCTCCTTTTGTTCACTAAATTCTCTATGACACACATCACATCTTCGTTTTTAATTGGATCTAAAACTGTTGCTTTGGCTCCAACTTGACTTGAAGTTGGAGACTGTGAAAGGACCAAACCATTGCTTTCCTTGGACTTGCTACTCACAGAAGGAGCACTTTGTGAACATATTTCTAAAGAAACAGCTTGCTCAACATTGCTTTTCACTTGAGTACTAGAGAAACCAGCTTCTCTCATGACTCTACTAACACTAGGATCGTCTAAAATGGATATTATGAGCTGCTCTAACTCTATTTTCACTGCAAGGAGTGGCTGCTGCTGGTTTTCAATAGAGCCACGCCGTTGGTGAGCCTGAGCGCGCTTAAAAGCTGCTACCAAGGCATTAGAGATTGAAGGGAACTGCTGAGAGTGAGTACCTAATATGGGGCTTGAAGTTGAAGCTGGGAGCCGATTAAGCGCGACGTTGAAGCAAAGCTCTAGGGCTTTGCACTGAAGAGGATGAGAGTGTGACTGAAGGCAAGCTGTTCTAAATAGGCCAGTGGAGGCAGAAAGCATGGTGTTAGCAACATGGAGAGGAGTGACTTGGGCATGGCCTCGCCTTCTAGCAAGGGTTACTGCTTGTTTAATAACACTTGCTGCGTCTGCCGTCAGAGCTTGTTGCACTGTACAACCTCCTGCTCTCATCTTCTATCCCAGGTTCTTGTTATGATCCACAAATAAAATATGAAACCGAAAGAAGTTTAAGAATAGAGTGAGATCAAGAAAGGTTTACTGGCCAGGGATTCTAGTATCATCTGCTTTGTATGATCTGAGCTAATTCTTTAGGAAAAACTCATCAATTAAGAAGGAAAGAGATATATTTGAATGGTTTGTGCAGGTTTAAGAGTTCTTTTTTTCTTTTAGGGTTTGACAGAGAGGGTGTGATCATATATATTTGCATCTATTTCTAGTATGCAAGTAATTAATTCCTATGGAAGATGTTGGTCGACTAGCTGGAGAGATATAGAGGGGGAGTGTGTGAAATATATTGAAATTGAGGTATGCTTTTCTTGTAGGTGAGGTAAAATTTAGGGTCCAAAGTCGATTTTGTAGTGGAAAGTGGAATGCATGTGCTGACAAGCAGGACAAATGCACCAGTATCAAAGGCAACTCAGCTTTTGCCCTATGTACACCTCTCTCTTTCTTTCTCTAGATCTCTCAAATTTGATAAAGATATGGTTTCGCTAAGTGGGTCTCTCTCTTTTATGCAACCATTAAATAACAAATTAGTTAAGCTATTAACCAAAAATCAACAGCCATATACCACCCGTAGCCAACAAATTAATCTCACCTTTGAGCACATATATTATATATAGTAACTCATTTAGCCATATGATGAAAGCAACATATCAATAAATGAAAGCCTACATTATAGTACTTAGTGCCCTTTCTGCTATTTAATATAGGAGGGTAAGTTAAAAGACAATCTCAACCTTATCTATCATTTCTTTATTTTCCCTTTCTTTTTCCATGGCAACTGTTAGAGTATATACAATATATAAATAACTTAGATAGGGTGCTCGTGCTTCCCCGCGGACCAGATAAAAATATTTATTTTAACCAAGAGAAAATTTGTAAATATTGTTAGCATGGTTTTTAAATCAAGAAAAAGTTTAGTTCTGAACTAAAAATATGGTGTGTTTGATAAAAATAAATAAATAAACTACATGTACTAGCAAATGTTAAAAAAAGCTTTAACGCTATCCAAATATTACGTCGAGAAGTTAAGAAAAAGACGCATGTTAAAATATTTAATCTTTATGATGCTAGCTACTTTTGAATTTTTTTTTTTTAACCACGCAACAACAAAGCTTTTCATTTTAAGAAAAGTAATAATATAAGCTACAATGAAAAAATAATTTTGCGATATAATTTCTCCTTTTCTTATTAATATATTTATCTTAAACAATCAAAGTAGGATGTCAAATTCAATGGGAGAACCATTTGCTAGTTCCCAAACAGGGGTTTTGTTCCTTATTGTAATGGGACATGCATCTTTTTATAAAAGGGTATGCAATATGGTTTCCAAAAACATAATATAACTCAAATCAATCAAGCAACAAGATTTGTATTTTATGTAATGCAACAAAATCATAATTATTTTTTTGTATTTCTAATCTTCTTTTTGAAAATTTCTGAAGAACCAAGATTTTTTTTCAGAGTATTGGTTACTACATAAATCATTAACAAAATATCTTTTATTAACATGGGCATATTAAAAAAAATATAAGGACACACCACTCATGCATTATCATAGGGGATTTTTTGTAATCCTTTTTCAAAAACATGCAGAGGAAAGAAAAATGTATAAAGTTTAATAAAAAATCATAAAGAGTTGTAAAGAAAGAGCGCTTGTTGATATAGTCATAAAAATATTTAATAAATTCAAATTAAAAATGAAACAGAGCAAAGGCCTTTACTTTAAGGCCCGAATACTATTTTAAGTTGATGGCCCAATAACTAAAGCCCATTTGTTAGTCCATTAGTTTAGCCCAAAAACCTTAATACACACACATACACACATATCCAACAACTTTTTTCTTCATTTCCCCATTTTTCTTATGCATGCTCTTTCCCTTCTCTCAACTGCATATTTCTACACAAACTATAGCTTACAAATCAGTCATATTATCCCTTATATTTGAGTAAGGTTTCTTCTATCTTGTTATATAGTATAGTTATAGGTTTCTTTCCTTTACAAAAGTTTGTTGAAAATTTAGGGTTTATGTGATGTTGATTGATATGTATATGGTTTTGTTTGAATTGATTCATATATGGAATAATATATGTGTATGGATATGAATTAAAATAGAGTATGAATAAATTAATATGTATTTAAAGAACTTTAATATTAGAAAGAAAATATGAAATATATGTGTAGAGGAAACTAGCATTGCATTTTGGGAAATATATGTTGAGATTGAAGATGAGATAATTATAGTTTAGTTTATAATTTTGTAAAATTATAATTTTACTCCTAAATTCAAGAAAAATTACATTTTAGTCTATATTTGCATCTATTTTGTTTTGGTAGCTCATATATAATTGTGTCTTCTTCTAGTAAAAAAAAAATTCAAACCCTGATTGTACCTCTTATCTTCTCTCAAACGTAGTCTCATAACCAGTGTTGTTTTGCTAATTTTAGGTGTCACCTTGATCAATTTAAAAACCATCTCGTCTTGGATTTGATATTATTTTTTCTTATATTGAGAGAATATTTGGGTTGTGCATCTATTTTTGGTTCTAGTATCCTTGTGATTTTATCGCTACATTTTGGTTTTGACCGAGAGTGTTTTGCTCTTATACTACCATAACTAGTTTTGTATGTCTTTTTCTTGTCTTTACTTTGTGAATAATTAGATTTGGTTGTTGATAATCCTATGGCTATGTTTTTTTCTAAGACTCCCAAGTTGAGATGGTCCCCATCCTCATTATAATTAGACTGTGGTTTTTGGGGGGTGGGGGGAGCCATGGTTAGAATAAGAGTCAAAAGAGAACAGTAAAAGATATGGATCCTTAAAGAAAAATATAGGAAAAACTAATTTTGAAAAGTGAAAGATTAGATCTTTGTGACTATGAGATTTTTGGGTGAGATAGTCTTAAATATTTTAGTGTGGTAAATTAAGAAATTCAATTTTCAAAATAAGAAACCAAGGGGTCCTAGTTCATAGTTCGGTTCAATTTAACCTCTGATTGTCATCTAGCTTAGGTATATTTCCTTAGTTTAGATGTTTGTAATAATTCTTTTTGTGATATGTAATTGTTTGTAAGTCCTATTGTGATATGAAGTTGTTTGTGTTCATAAATCTTAAAATGTCATTAATATTATGATATGCAATTGTCTATGTATATGAAACTCAAAGACATCACTATAACTGTTAACAGAGAATGTTGATAAACTTTTGAACTATAGGGTTGGATTCTAAGTTATTCTAAGTTACTGTGTTTGGTACAGATGGTTTCATTCACTTGTATAAGCTTATAAAATTGGAATCTTGGGATTAGATATATGCTAGCTTTGATAGTTACTTGGTATAAAAAATTGCTAAATGATAAAATCTATTGACATTAAAAAATAAAGGATGGGAAGTATCCTAGAATTTTATACTACTTGTAAAGGTTGTTTTGTGTTTGTTTATCCTTTGTTTGACTTTAACTATGTGCAATTATGGAGAAGCTTATGCATGGTTTTTTTTTTTTTTTTGATATTTCCTATATTATAGATTTGGTATAGTCCTTTTTCATGTTCTTTAAAGTCAATATAAACCAACCAAAGTACATCTTTTAAAAGATTTATGTATTTCTCAAGTGCTGTGTTTTACAAATTATTTTCTTTCATTTAAAAACCTATGTTTTGGCTGGGACCCTTTGATAGTTTTTCTCATATTGTATTTGATGAGTCTTTGATCATCTATATATTGTTACGTACTACATTAAGCTTTTGTTTAAAAATGAAATTTGCATAAGAACATTACCATTTTTCTAGTTTGTTTGCTTTGAGTTTCAATCGTATCAAAGTCACTCATTCATGCATGTTGGACCTCGAAATAAGTTTACAAGGCTTGTCGAGTTTTGGCCCATCCCAAAAAACCAAATAGGTTGACATTCAAAAATTTTCAAAACAATCCATCTTTGTTTTTAAAAATCATATCCAAAATATCTTTGTTATCCACTTTTGGTATTTAGGCCTTGTTTGTTTCTAGGAATTCATTTTTCTGGAAACCATTTTCCCCACTTTCCCATATTTGGTAAACATAAGGAAAATTTGTCAAAGGAAACTGAATTCCAGTCAAAGAAAATAAAAGGCCTTCATGCCAGGAAAGTGTTTTCCTTTCCTTATTCTAAGGAAAACTCTTTCCTTTTTTCAAAACGTGCACTGACCAGTAACGACTGTAAGGGATTAATTTGGTGGGGGCAGCGACTATGAAAGCCCATGCTGCTTTTATCTGCAACTGTGTTTTTTTTTATTTTTATAGGTCAATCAAAATTCAGGGCAGATGAAAGTGGATAGGACATTCAGCCCATGCTGCAGGTATGGAAAATTTATGTGGGCTCCACTTAAAACATTTCTTCTTTGTTTAAATCAATTAAAGTTAAAATTAATCTACACATTATTTTCCAATTCATTTTCCATAACATAACCAAACCCTGGAAAGTGTTTTCCAGTTCATTTTCTATAACACTACCAAACATCGAAAAGTAATTCACTTTCCAGGAATTCACTTTCCAAAAGGAAACCACTTTCCTGCAAACAAACAAGGCCTTAAGGTAAACAGACTTAACATGGAGCATTGCTTTAGATATTAAGATGAGTAACCTATTTCTTTGATTTTAAAAACAAGTCTTAGAACTAGAAAAAGTCCAATATTCACCAAGAGATTGGGGGTATTAGCCTCTTAAAAAATCTCAAATATTGATGACAATCAGTTATCCACTTACTATGATTATACATATATGAGTTATAACATCGGTGTATACAAAACTCATGAGGGGAAACTAATAAAAAATTAGATTAAAAGAAGATGATTTTTAAATAACACATCTTAAAGATAAGTGAACCCCAAAAAGGTTATTCATCAAAACTTAGATTATAATAGACTTTCATGTAACTAGATCATATTTCAAGTGGATGAGCTCATGATGGTCATTGCTTGGAGAGGACTGGAGCATACAATCTTCATTCATTTAGCAAATACTATGAGTGAATCTTAGGTACCATAGGAATAATGAACCTTAACAAGGCATTATTCATACACCCTTCCTGGGATCTAGGTTGGGTTCAAGAAATCCAATATAAGTCCATTGATTATTCATTGGTATGACTTAGTAAACTAAACTATTAATCACATGTCATTATCAGGAGTAACCAATTATAGACAAGTCAATTCACTAGTTGTTATCGAAAGATAATAATTAGGAGAGGAAAAAATAAACATCTTAGGGTTTAACTTATTGCAGTACACTCATTATCATTCATATAAATAGACCATTGGTAGATTAAGCATAATAGACTATTAGAAATGAAAGACAAGAATAGCAATGCATCTTACCTTAAGTACAATGATTTAGGATGATGATTACTGTCATTTAGCATAACCAGTTCATTACCTTAGAGCTCAAGGTTTAGGTTTAGGTTTAGGACTTAAGGTTTAAGTTTTATATTTTAATCTACCACCTAGTCAATTATGTTCCATTTAATTTTATTTGCATGGCCACATATCTTTAAGGCTACAAAATGGGAAATATTTCCTATGTTACATGAATCCAATTTTCATTTCATCCGTGAAAAGCTATTTTTTTCTCAACAATGCATTTGTCATTTAATCTAATAGCCTTCTATAAAATAGGAATATATTTGATAAATATTGATAACTCTTGGATAGGGTATTATAGAAATCCTAGCTATTCTAAGCTTAATAGTGGGAAATTTCATTGTTATTACTCAATTAACAAGCATGAAAAGTATACTTGGATATTCATTCATAAGTCAAATTAGATATGCAATTGGTGGAATAATTATTGTAGACTCAAATGATGGATATGCAAACACAATAACTTATATGTTCTTTTGTATCTCCATGAATCTAGAAACTTTTGCTTGTATTGTATTATTTGTTCTACACACCAAACTAATAACATTCCAGATTATACAAGTCTATACATAAAAGATCCTTTTTTGGCCCTCTTTTTAGCTTTATATCTTTGATTCCAAGATCTCGGATTGAATTAGTATTGACCAAAAAAACTTGCTTAACTTTGAACGAAAGGCTTTCTAGGTTTTGATTGGATCCCGTTGAAACTTAATCTTTCTTAGCCCTTAGTGCTCATACTACAATTCATTTTAAATTTGCAAAGCGAATTTTGCAATATATTGATAGCACTCTCAATTATAGCTTATCTTCTTCTTTTTTTCATCTTCTTCATTCTTTCTCATAGTTTATTCCAATACTGATTAGGTTGACTACCCAAAAAATACTCATTGATTCACCACCAACTCAGTCATATATTATGTCGACACTTCAGTTTCTTGGTCCTCTAGCAAGTAACATATTATCTCTCAGTCCAACACTTAGGTTGAATATCATATTGTTTCATCTATTATGGTTGACGTGGTTTATCTTTGGAATCTTTTTTTTTTTGTGATGCAGGAGTTGTCACTTCTTCTCCACTAGTATTGTTTTATAGCAATATGAGTACCACTTGTTCCACCTTTAATCCTATTTATCATGCTCATACAAAGCACTTGGATATTGATTTTTATTTTATATTTTAGAAAGCTTCACATGATACTTTCTTCATTCGATACATTTGTATTGAGAACTAGGTTGTTGATATCTTACCTAAATATCTTTTTATTGCATGTTCCACTAACCTTCGAGACAAGATTAACATTTCCTATCTATATTTAACTTAAAGAGGCATGTTAGAGTATTTACTGTATATAATTACATTTTCTTATGTTTATTTATTTTTATGATGACTAGTTATGTTATGCCATATGGCAATTTAATCTCATGTAATCATAATATAAACTCACTTATGCATTATATAAAGGTTAGTTTATAGATATAGAAAAATCCTTTAAGCAACAACTATTTATGTGTACTATATGAATTAATGTTGACTAATATAATTCAAAAAATAAATTTGTATTTTCAAATAAATTCAAATTGAATTTCACTTAAAATGGAAGAGATTAAAGCCTAAGAGGGAAATAAGGCTTGCTATGATTTTTGGCACCGATTCTTTTATTGTATTACTTCTTTATTTGTCAAGATTTTCTAGGTTTTGAGGAGTTCTATACAAGTTCAATGCATAATTTGATAAAAACAAGCATAATTTTTTTATCTGATTGTTGGATAAAGCTGTGAATTTATCAAAATATTATAAAGGATTAATTATATAGGATCAAATGGCTTTGATAACTATTTTTGTTTTTAGATCCAAATTAGGCTTAGAAAGTACTATTTTAGAATTTTCTTTATTTTTCTTGTTTTTGTAATTGTTTTTTCTATTCAGATTATGACTTTTAATTGAGTTAGAATTTTTACTAATTATGACTTTTTTTTTCTTGCGTTTAAACAACCTTGTAGGGTTTTTTTTTTTAAAGAGAATTTATGCAAAAAAAAAAAATTCTTTTCTAAACACATTAAAGTTTTCTCTATAATTTTCTCTACAATCAAGTGCTATAACTTTAGACTAGAGAATCCTAGTTTATTTTCTACATTTTAGGAACGTGAGATTTTAAGGATTAAAGAACATTATTCAAGCTATACGCTATGTCATGTTAACATAATAGAATATTAGGGTTATAAAGACTAATCAGTTCATTAGTTGTTATACTCTTACTAGACTTTATTTTCAGTTTTTAAATTCTTGTCATTCTCGGTGATTAGATATATCAGTTACATCTCTTTGATTTCATATTTTATAGTACTTTAAGACTTGATTAATAAGCCACTCATTAAAAAAGAAATTAAAAAGGGTGGGCATTTTGGAATTGCACCTCAATTTCACTTGAAAAATTGGCTTCGAAAATTGGTGGCTAAAGAGGGAATGTGACATCTTTTTCACCATGCTTCAAAGACGAAGACCTGAAAAGAGAGTGGGGGACTGTGTGTCTGAAGGAATCGGGAAGTGTGTACGATTTTCTTCCGGACTCGAAGACAAGGAATAAAGTGTATCCTTTAGTTGAATATATTTAATTATGGCACATTTGTAATTATATTCACAAAACTTGAAGCTTTTAATATATATATATATATATATATATATATATATATATATATATATATATATATATATATATATATATATTGCATGGGGATTGTTAGAACTCACACAAACATTCCCTCGTTTTATCTTCTCTCTCTCTCTCTCTCTCTCTCTCTCTCTCTCTCTCCATTATTTCATAAAGTTGGAGCTTTATGATTCCCCCTTTGATTCAAAAATGAACAAATTAAATCATCAATGGAAAAAACTTGTGATCTCATCCGGGTGCAAGGGCAATGTTCGATGAGTTTGGTTAGATTTCTTTTACATCTCTTCATTTCGTCTTTTTAGCCTATGGTGGAGCCGAGGGGAGCTAGACGGGCGATCGGCCGCCCCTCCTTAAAAAAATGTTCCATTTTGAAGATATATGGCGTCCGCATAATAGCGTGTGTGTGTGTGTATATATTAATATTCTATTAATGATCATGAGTACTTGTCTTCAAAAAAAAAAAAACTTGTGCATGGTACAACTTATGGTGAAGGAAGAAAACAAGCTAATAATTCAATTTTTTTTATTTATTTCAATATTCACACCAAATAATTTTTATTTATCTCTCATCAACTATTACTAATAATTAATTTGATTTTTTCCTCTTTATTTTTATTTATAATTTACCCTTCAATTTTACTAATATACCAAATATCATTGAAAAACTAATTTTTACCTTCTTATAATCATTTACTCTCTCTTTTTTAATCTAGTATCAAACACCAACTTACAGTACTGAATTTAATCTTCTAATTGTCCATTCCCTTTTGACGATATATATTTCCTTTGAATCTAATATGAATTCGACTTGAAGGACCACCCTCTCGTATCCTATATAGTGGTTTTTTTTTTTTTTTTTTTGCAATAGAGTTTTCTTGTTAAAGTCTGGTTACAGTGAAGAGCACTTACGATGTTATTTTATGGTATTTTATGAAATATTTGAAGTGCAAAAAATTAACAAATTAATTTTTGAAATATCATGTCGGTTTGGACTATAAAAGACCTCGACTATTAAAAAAAAAAAAAAGATAGCCCTAGCTAGCTAGCTAGCTAGCTAACTTACTATATATTATATGATTATATAACAATATATCGCGCACCACGAGATTCACTTCATGCATGTTGTATATGAATTCGGTAATATAGAGTCAATTAACAAATTCAGAATAGCTAAAAAGAATATCTCAGAGCCTCATGTTTAGACATAACCAATAACAAATAATAGGTGTTTGATTAAGATTTATAATGGTTATCAAGCACAAAGTGCAAATTTTATAATCTTAGAATAAAGGCATTAATGTGTACATGAACTTAGGTTAATTTTCCTGCTCTGTTGGTGATTAGCGTAGCTTGTGCGCGCGCGGGTGAGTTAGGTTTGTATGGTCTTACTCCTAGCTAGCGTGCCTTGGCATAGAAAGGAGAGCTACACTACTTACTCCCACCATATCTACAACAACATGCATTTCAAATATAAATTAACAAATCAAAACATATTTTGTTTACACGGCAAACGAGAGATCTCCCTTTCATTCCTCAATCATCTTCGACTTTTACCTGTTTCATTTCATAGAAATACCCTTGGAAAATTAGTGTTTAGTACTGGTAATACTTTCAGTCTATATATTGTCTCCTTGCAAGAAAAGTAGGTCAAAAAAGAAAATGTTCGAGAAATCCAGAAGGAGAAAGAGAGGGTGATCTAACTTATAACAATCATATAATAAAAGGTAATGCTGATGCAAACTAGTGCTGCATCTTTATAAGGTCATTTCCATGAAGAACTATAGTCTAGCCAGCAAGTTCCAAACCATCACAGAAGAGCGTTATGTTTCGTTTATAGGGCCAGGAACTGGCAAGAAGGAAATACCATTCACTTGACAGGACAAGACATGACACGAGTAATAACAAGAGTTTGTCATCGTTGGGAATGTTTCAAATTCCACTGCCTTTGTAAATGCGACACGGTTCCTTGTAGATATTCTCATATTTTGTTGTTTCTTACCCTTTTTGTCAACAAATATATTAGAAGCTATTATGTCCATACTTGGGTCAGGAATACTAGGGGGTACCATCACATATTCTAGCAAGCAAAGCTTTTTTTAGATTCTACCACCAATTTATGTATAGGTATTTCCAACTAAACCATATGAAAAGAAATTTTTTATTATTGTTGTCGTTTGAACGACAAGAATAGGATTTAAACTGAAAACCTTCGAACCAATCATCCATTAAAGAGAAGCTCTAACATGCATAAAAATGAAATCTCTGTGTGGAATATGATGAGGCACAGCCAGTTTCTTTTTTAATATAGCTGTATAAGAACCTCAAATAGTCCATGCTTAATATATAACAAATAACCTAAACTTCTGACTGTTTATTCTTTCTCAGTGAGTCTCACGGTCACCAGTCAAAAAGCTTCTCTCTTTGTTGGCCTAAAAAGACATACAAAGCGCACCAAATAATTTGAACAACAAAGCATACGGCAATACTATAAAAGGAGAGTTTGAATGAAAGAAAGGAATATATATAGTTGCTTAGAACACACCCTAGCTAGCTTATAACCCTTTCTATCCCTCGCCAATAACAGTTAACTTTGTTTTAAATAAAGGATGATAAGTGTAACAAAAGCCATTCACAACTGTTTACTTCTTGCTAAATCTACATACGTTTTGGGCAAACCAAAAGAAGTTTGTCAAAGTGAAAGTTAGGGCGATATCTTTTCTCTTCTTTCACCATCGAAACCTTTAATTCTTGAGGGAACACATTGCATTAGAGACCCTTATACTTGCTTCTTTTCTCTTTTGCTTAAAGTAAAGCACTCTCTCATAAAGCATATATTAATAAAAGTAAAATATGGCATTATCTACTCAAAAGGGTCGCTCATTTTATGCTTTTAAGCTTCAAATAAGCATCTTTGGAGTAATACGTGGCCATGTGGATGAAAGCAATATCCAAGGCAGGGAACAGAACTCCGAGAGAGAGATGGAGAGCATAGTTTTTTTTTTTCTACTGGGCGGCCAGACTTTAAAGGTTTCATGGAGAAAAAGTTGCTCTAATTTTGACATGACAGCCTTGTTAATGTAAAGGTGATGGAATTACGTACCACACACTCCTTTTCCTAAAAGTTTGCATTATCTTATGTTTATATTACGTAGTCTTACTTTATGCTTAGCATCTGCCATATATATTTATATATATAAACAACTAGCTAATGATGTTTCACTAACTTGGAAAGCCCGGCATGATGAAGATTTAGTTTCGTAGTTTAGCCTAAATCCAATGCACTAGATTGAAGCCAATGGTGTAGGTTTTCTTGCTATATATTAATCAATGGTTGCTCTTGATAGGTAGTTTCGCCCAAGCTTCTGTACTTTTTATATCATAATCTCGAGCAAACGAGGGGAAGCTTTGATTCATTACCGGTCATGTAGAGGATGGCTAGCTAGGGAGATCCTAACTGTAATTGGCGCTACACAATATTAATGCTATTTTTATGGAAGAAGGGGATTTTATTAGTCACCTGACGGCTGGGTTTGAATTTTATCAATAATAAAGCTAGCTGTTTATAGCATTTGAATCATAATCGGCCCTGAAACTTATTACCTTGGTTGAGTTTAATGGACTATGTTTCACAATTCTATGGAAGAGTTGGTAGGAGCTTCTAGCTGGGATTGAAAGTGCCGTCCAAATAATTAAAAGATGGTATTAATTCTTTGCAATCCGCAGCCACATCATAGTATTTCACATCCCAGCTCCAATATTACACTTGCAATATGCTCCCTCTCTCATCTTCTAATGCATTTCAACATCCTACCCTTTGATCACAAGCACGCAAATGCCAAAATTTCTTGAGATTGAAACTACTTCCTACCTCATGAGGTTCTTAGACATTATTTGGTAAATTATATACCGAGGACCCCGTGACATGGATACAGTCTACTGTCCACTTCTAGTAATGTCACCAAACCAATTCTATGCAAATACATGTATACTTGAGATAAATGCACAGGAAGGGGTCAGGAGTACTGGCAAACTGGCCCAGTACCGTGCTAAACTATTTGACTTCTTGGAAATACCTGTCGAACTAAAATCCAAATGATCCCGATAAATTTTGCACTGGTTAATTGTCAACAAGCACAGTTCACGCATGATCACAATATTCATGGAAGCAGATATATATATATATAGAGAGAGAGAGAGAGGGTGGGGGGCGGGGGCGGGGGCGGGGCGGGGGGTGTACGAATGCAAACGCATGCCAATGATAGACAAAGTAGGCGCTAGTAGAAACAGAGATCAATGACTATGTTATGAGTGCAAAAAATTATAAATTCAAGCAAAGATTAACTATTTTGGAGGAAATAAAAGCAGAACGCAAGAACTCACATTAATCAGGTGGCCCCTATATTCTTTATAACAAACAAAGAACAGAAGACTCTGAAGCTTCGGGTCTAATAGTTACACAGAAGAATATTGTACATTATTGCTAGCCAGATCATCCATGTATAGTCAGACGACAAAGGAAAAATGAAAGAAACAAAAGAAAGAAGAAGAGATTGTTAGTTTAACCTGTCTTGTACAATCTCTCACACTAGAGCTCGCCCATCTTGATGATCTGAAGACCCTCCACCATAATCATTCTGAAGTAGAGGACCAAGTGCGTTCCTAACAGAGGATCTCTGCTTACTAGTCTCCTCAAGTATTGCCAATCGAGCAGTGCCACAAGCTTTTGCATTTGGGAAACCGATTGTCCATCGCCCATCTGCAACTTGAATGAATTCCTTCGTGTTGTAGCTTCTATTTTTACCCCCATTTATTCTGGGTTCAAACTCTCTTATCCTGAGATGCAGCCATGTGGGCTGATCCTCGTCTATCTTTGGCTGTCAGGTAGGGAAAAAAGTCACAGCAGTATATATTGTTGATAACAGAGAAATTAAAACCAGTAACCAGATTAACTTGCTAAGAAGTTAAAAATCTTAAAACAGGCAAAATGCGGAAGTTAATAATGGAAACATAAACATGGCACAAAAAGGAGAATAACTGACACATAGGTAAAGATGGTAAGAGACTATCAAGGAGATGTCAGGAAATAAATAATGATGCTTTTCAGAGTATAGAAAATAAGTACTCAGAGGAAGCTTGCCTCAACTACTATCATAAGAAACAAAGCTAAGGGAGCTGATGATATCCTAATTTCAACCCCAACTCATTCAAAACTTATTGCAAATAACTTCAAGGTTTTGATTCTCCTTGTCAAAACTTGTATCTCCTTCCCTAAGTCCAAGTCATAAACGTCACAAAAACCAGTTTCCCTTATGTAAATTGGTTGTTAACAAGCAAGAAAAGCTTTGTATCTCCTTCGTTCATGTACATTTGGCATCTCCCTTAAACTCTTGAAATGTAAATTTTAACACCTAACAATATAAATGGTTTATATTCAGGAAATTTCTATGTAAAGAAATGCAAAATTAAATCCATAGGTTAAGCCTAAGTTAGAGACCATATATAATAATCTACATGTGTTTTATTGCAAAACATGCACAATTAGAAATTGAAAAATGTTTGTAGATTAATGGAAGAGCTTCGGATGATACTGAGATTTAAGAAAGTACAAAAGATCATGTACACTTTCTAGAAAAGTGTATTTTAACACCATTTAACTCTCTGATACAAGAAGCATGACCAAGAAGAGATAGCTCTTTCCAGAACCCAACTAACATCATGACAACTGCCTGTGTCAAATTTCAGAAAAAAGCTAGTAAAGTGTTTACATCTTGCTTATCCTGCATTCAATTTGTCACTGATTTACTCTTAAAGAGTGGCATCACTCCAGTCCACTGAAATTTTAATCGTTATGAAGGCAGTCTAGGCAAATAATCTAAATGAAATTTGCTCAACAATGAGACAAGTATTTGCCAAAGCTAATTGAGAAGGCCAACACCAGCCCTGGTTGGCAACAGTGCAAAGCAATTTCATTGATTAGTCTAATCATACCAAGTTCTAAACATCCATGCAAGGTTCATTATCATCGCGGCAATATTTTGCCCTGCAGAACTAAAGTTTGACAGTGTCTGGACTTACACTCAATCCTGCCAATGGAGCAATGGCAATTACAACCCCTCTTTGACTGCGGAAGGGATGTTTCTCCACAAGAAGCAATTTCCCAGATATTCCCTTTGCCACAGGTATCAGGTAAATATCTCTGATTCCTGCATTTGAGAAGGCAATCCTGCAAGGGATTCCTGAGCCTGCAAATGTTTCACAAGTGAAAAAATGAAGACATGTTGGAGAATATGTTGAATGGGGAGTGGAAGGTTAATGACTCCCAACCTAAGGAAACCTCCGACCCAAAGCTAGCAGATGAAAGACCTGAAGCTAGGTTCTTCGCAGAATCGAAGGGAAGGACCACTATGGAGTCCAGTGAGGACTTCTCGAGAAACTCTCCTTTGGAAATAAAAGCCTTCAACTGAAGATGCAGAATGAAGACCTGCACGTATTATTGTTATGTGGTCTCCAACATCACAGAAAATTTAATGTTAAATGTACAGTTATGAGGAAATGTAAACAGTTTCCCAATGCTTGCAAAATGTCAAAAAGGGCTCAATAGGCAAACAGAAAGCAAAAGGTAGCAAAAAAAAGCAAAAGATGTTTGTGGTAGAGATTTTTCTCTCGCAAAACTGTTGAGTAGACAAAAACTGAACTGAAGCCAAACGTAAAAGCATTTAAGTTCAGAAATCTAGAGTAAAAGCAGAGGAAAACATGCTAAACACATGGCTAAAACATAATGTTCTAGCTCTGAACTTGAAGAGGCTGCACAAAAGATTCCCAAGAACATGAAGAAGGGTTGCAATGCAGCATCTCTTGCCAAGAATTTGATAAGAATAAATGGTAAAAACCTTCACTACATCCACCATTCTTTGCCAAGCTACATGGGAAGAGGTTGCATCACCTGCAAGGTGTAATTACTTTATTTTCCCTTTAAGCATGGGATAGAACTAAATATAAATGAAAATTTTCAATCAAACTAAAGAGAAAAGGAACACAAAAGTGCATTTTACCATCAGCGATCTGGCAGATTGTGAACTCTAGAAGGAAAAGGGGGTCTTTGGATTGTGATGATTCCTCAAGACCTGTATGGATCATCAAAATAGATCAAATGAGTTCCACCAAAATAGACTATCACATCCCATAAGAACCCTGCTGTATGAAGCAGCTCTTGTCCCTTGTCAAATTAACATACAGCTACCTGTTTTACAGCTTGCCCATTCATTTCTCAACACATCCATGATATGATCAAACCAGCATCCATCAAGTTCTTTCTCGACACATAAGCAGGACCGCTCATATGAGGTCTGTTAATGAGAACTAGAAGATATAAAATTTTAGAAAGTTTGAGACATGATTATAAAGAAACTCCAAGAAACACTTACTCTAAGTTCAGAGGATGTTACCCTTTCAATAAGCACACAAATAAATTCAAGAATGGATAACAGTAAACGAGGATACTACACTGCTATGTATTTGAGGTAATTCAGTCTTCTTACATTAAATAGATGGAAATTGCGTTCATCAAGCCTGATTCCTTGAAAAACCAGTAGCTTTCGCAAGAACCATCCAGTATGCCACTTTATTTGCACAGTGGTTGGTGGTTCGCTTGCTAAAACATTCAATAATGCATTTAAAATCTGAAGAATTTGAAAGAAAAAAAAAACAACAACAATAATAATAAGATAGCAATGATGGTAAGTTCATGATGAAAATGAAAGTCAAAAGGCACCAAGCTATAAATGATTAGATATTAATCAGGTGGAGAGCACAAAGGGAAGTGTAGAGCGTAGAGCATACATTTTATTCAGGCCTAAAATGGAAGTTTTAAGGAAACACTACGTTGGAAATATACCTGAGGCATAAACTTCACGAGTATACTTTCCTCCATTACCTGTAAGAGATGAGATGTATTAATTCTAAAAGTGATTTTTTCAATAATATAGATTAAAGACCAGAGACTGTTGACAACTGGTCATGTTAATTTAATGATCTCTCTTTTTCTCAATGAATTATTAAATTCATTGGTTAAACATTGCTGTTGGTATCAGACCTCAATGCCAGCTTCCATATCTAGTAATTTATGTGATGAGGAGCTGTTCTTCCTGTCTCAGAAGCCAAAAAAAAAATCATCACATCCAAAATGTTTTTCAAGGATGCATAGAGTCAAATGGTGGCTGGGAGAAATATGAACACATTACAGTAAGTCAAATACCCAGGTAGATGTAAGTGTTTGATTGGATAGCAAGACAGAAAGCATGAAAGTTTCACTGAACCCTAAAAGCACAAAGCCAGCTACACTCACTGGAACTGAATGTTTAATATAGACATGCCCAAAAAACAATGGCGCTACAGAATTCGTGTAGCAAACCACTTTATCTAGTCGGGAACTAAAGTTGTGATCTCAAGTACTCCCCCATCCCACACGCACATGACTACAGCCCACACAAATGACACACCTCTGCTGCACTGGTTACTGTGCATGGTGATCATGCATCGCGAGACAAAAAGAAACAATTTTTCAAATATCTAAATACAAATTAGTTGAAGAGAGGGAAGGTTGAAGAAACAGAACAGAAATCAAAGGGGACCACATATGTGCATCTCTAGTACCAGAAAGAACATAAAAAAGATCCATTTTTGTTGATATTTACCATACCATGCTGCATTGCACTTAGGCTAACCATTGAAGCCAGTAAATCCTCAAGATCTGAGAGGACAACAGAATAGCAGAAGGACAAATAAACAATGATGTTGATCCATTATGCTCTATCTTTAGTCCGCATAATTTAAGAAGCAGAAAATATAAGATACCTTTACTTTCTGCTAAAGTAAGTAATAAAAACAGAGACGCAAGTGAGAGGCTGTGATTGTCAGACAAAATAAAATCCAGTATTCTGCCTCTGCAATTGGAAAAATTTGTGGTGAGTACAAAGGAACACATGATTGCAAAGATCATAATACAGAACAAAAATTATTTCATCTAGTTGTCAAACATAGCTCGTGAATCCAACATGCCTTAGACATCATATCCAGCTACATGAGCAGCCTAAATTTCCAGGTATCATGCTGTACAATGTCTTATATCCAACAGCTAAAATCTAGCCAAAATTCCATTAAGTTTAGTCTCAAGTAGGATCAGCCAGGATTCAATTATCCCATTGAAAGTTATCAAGTGCAAGAGAACATAGGTAATTGGAACCTACACTTGGTATAAAACAGCTCTCCCTTAGCTATACAAAATTCTCTCTTATTTGCATCAGTGAAGCAAAATCCATATAATGTTACTTCTGTAAACCTTTGTGGTCATATGGTATCATCAACAGAGAAGCTTAAAAGATGATAGAGATGATACATACTCTGGCAAATGCCTGTGAAGAGGGCTCCCATTGACACTTTCAGCACCTTCAGACTCGGTAGAACATGATGATTTTTCCATATCATTAAAATTACTGAAAAAAGCACTGCTCAAACACGCTTCCCAAGCTTCTCTCACACTTAAGGACATATAAGGGTATAGAAGAACTCCAGCCACATAGTTAACAATACTTTTTCCACCAATGACTTGAATAAGACAAGAAACTATATACAGAGAAGTGATTGGAGATAGATTTGAACCCTAAAACAAAAACAATGTGTTACTTACTTGATGCACAAAAGCTTCAAAAGAAAAGTTACTACAATGCATAAGATTACAATGCGATGATTCGGGTTCTTATAGTTCAATAGGTAGCTGGTTCTACTGGAGATAGAAGGTAAATGAGAAAAGACAGAGTCAAGATTCTGAGTACACATGAAGGCAAAGCTAAGTACCACAACCAGTCAGACTATCAGTGAAACAGAGAGAGGAACATGAAAGAGTGAACCAAAAAAAGGATGCAATGGAGATGTGCACACGTGGAAGTTCTTTCTAGGAGACTTTAGCCTCAACATTCATTGCAGTAATGCAGATGACAAATAATGAGAAAGACTGTGCAAGTGTTCCTTGCCTAAGGTATTTTCATCAGACTGCAAATCTGAAAGCACATTTGAGCATGCTTTCTGATGAATTGCAGGCTTAAAGAAACAGAAGCATGCAAACATAGACTGACACACAAGAAAACATGATCTTAAAAGATATCAGAAATTGTTTGATAAAATTCAAAAAAAAAAATAGTCCTAAGGAATTAAGAGGAAAGACATCTTACATCACTCTGCCTTGAATGAAGCAAAGGATGCAATATGGGAATGAGAAGCAAGTTGAGAACATTCTGCGTGACCACTTTACTCAAACGAGATTCACCAACACAAAGAATATCCTTTAAGTAGTACAGATCATCAACAATTCTATCAGTTTTTAAAAGTAGCTCCTTTCTTCTTTGATTAACACCCATCTCCCTACATAAAAGGGAAACATTCTTCATATAGAAAGTTCTAAACAGCTAACAGAGTAGGACTATTCAAATGATATAATATTCCTGAGAAATTGAGGGAACATACTCTAAAGCATGGACAAGGTTGTCTAGATGGGTACATTGCTCTTTCAAGTTATGAATCAAATCTGAGAAGTAACTTGAAACTGGAGGAGTTGTTATGAACTGATAAACCATATCATCACTAACTGCAAAATTAAAAGAGTAATGTTGCAAGCTATTGATGACCTATTCAACATTCATAAGGAAACAAAGATAATAATAAAATACCATTATATATATTGAGAGTCAATGCACGTATAGCAGTCTGAATCATCTTTTCCCCGTGCTGAGCAAATTTAAGAGCCTCGCTGTATAGGGGGAAAGAGACAACAGCATCCTACAGTAGGATAAATACATAATAGATAGACTTAGGTCAGGCCTCGCAAAAAGTAAATCTTATTGGTACAAAAACACAGAAAAAACACAATAATGTTGAATGCATGCAAGCAAGAGTGCTGGAAAAACTGATAGTAGCTCCAATACATTCTGGTTCCAATTAAAATGTACATGTGCATGTTTGAACCCCTGCTCTTCTGCTAAGTGAATTCAGCCCATGGACCTGGGTCTATCATTTATTTATTATGAAAAAGGGGGGGGAAATGAATCATAAACCTTCAATTTAAACAAAATGATGACCCCTGATATTTCATAGAACATCAGATCAACCACACATAGCATCCTTACCTGACAAGTATATAACAAAGGGGACTGGGAAGCGAAACTATTTTAGCTGTAGTTTAATTAAACCAATTTTCTAATTTGATTTCATTAGCATAAAATTACACAAAGGGAACTTATGAAAGACTTTGACCTCTTAAATTTTTTTCTCAAGCCTTCATAAAGGAACAAATATGTGCTTGATAACACTATGGCTGTGTGGAAGCATTCTACTCATAACTCAGAGGCTGTAGAAACAAATAATGCAAGAAAATAGAAAGAATAGGTGGCGAACTTTTACCCCATGAACCTTTACAAGAAGGCAAAGAGTGTCTCCATTTATTTTGTTGCTCACTGATCTGATTTAATAAAATAATTTCAAAAATAGGTCACGGAAAGGGGTTAGAAAAAATGTACCACCATTTTTTATTGATAAATTCAAAACACAGAGAACCAATACTTAAGAAAATGCCAATGAAAGTCACAATGTTAAAAAGGTTGTGTGTGTGTGAGAGAGAGAGAGGGAGAGGGAGAGGGAGAGAGAGATTCACAACCTTAGGAAAGATATATAATATTGAGCTAGATCTCCACCATCAAATTTGTACGGATGTGTTATAATATTGTTGACATAGTCATTGCTTAAACAGTAGTCTGCATTACAGAATTACCAAATGAATCACTAAACTTGTTTCAGCAATAAGGAAGAAAATTCAATCCATCATTGAAATGAATACATGAAACATAAAAAAACACAGTGAGGAGGGATGGACAAATAATTATGTCATGTGCTACACATTCTAGAAATACAAAATGAATGAGAATTAGCTCTTACAGATTGCATATTCGCTATCCATGTTTTGAATCATTATACTTAGATACTGAAGTAACGGTGCCTCAATTCTTGAATTTTTACTAATTTTTAGTACACGAACAAACTCTGCCAAAACCTGGTGTTCCATAAAACACCTGCAGAAACCAGGAAAAGTAACTCTTGAATATCACCAAAATCAAACACGATACAGAAAAGGATGTGTCCAAGAATTTCGTACTCAAAAATCTGTGAATCTTGTCTGTCGCCATATGTAACTATCTCTACTATAGACTGCAGGAGATCCACAACTAATTCCTGGAAGTGAAAAACAAGAATGACAAGTTGATGTTAAGAGAAAGATTTCAAGGATTACACAAAACTATCTCCGAGAATCAGGAGGAGCTATTAGCACTCTATCCAGTGTTAACGGCAGTCAACTTCTCCCTCTATAAAAGTGTAGTGTATCAAGCTGAGTGATAACAGCTCCTACCTAGAAATTACACAGAGGAAGTTGGATTTTACTCACCCTGTTGTGCATATCTACAACTTTGATCTTCTGCAATTCATTAATTACATGTCTACATTCAAAAACATATTCAAATATCAATAACAAATTGACAACAAGTAGAAACTATGGGAATAAGGGCATCCTCAGGAAATAACAAATGAAGCAGTCATGTCATCGTAAGTTCTAAAATCGAAAAACCCTTTCTGTTTTGCTACACAAAAAAAGCGCGCACACACACACACAATAGATGACCACCCAACAAAATAACTAAATTCTCCGGTTTGCCTAGAAATTATATAAAAACAAATTCTTATACAATTAATAAACACAATCATAGACTAAAACCCTAAATTATGAGGATGATAAAAAGGAACTCGTAATAACAAAAACATTACAGCATTTCCAAATTGGCCACATAAAATTGAAATTAAACTGAATAAAACAAGAAGAGTTACTTGAAGTATTGCAGAGAGAAGCGATCGATGGATCGCCAAAGCGAACGCCACATTGTGAAGGATCAAACTGAGCGATTCAAGAAAATGAAATTTTGGTAGATCTAGGCAGTTAGATTTTTTAGAGTGGAATTGATGGTTTTCGGCACCAGCTATTCTGGCTGGGCTTTTACTTTGGTTTGTCCGTTTGGTGACAACCAACTTTCAACGTTGTGTTACTTGTTAGTGTTCACGAATTTCTTTTTAGCCCCTTTTGTTTAGAGCAGTAGCACGTTTAAAATATTTTTTATTTTTAATTTAAAAATGTGTTTAAATAATTTTTTAATTTTAAAAAATTTATTTTTATATCAATTCTGAAAACATAAAAAAAAATTAAGCAAAAAAAATTTGTTTTTACAAAAATATTTTCCAACAACAAAAACAAACAGCATGTTAATGGAAAGTGGTTTCATGAACTATTTTTCACACTATTTTATGTTTGAAAAGTTTTTTTTTATTATTTTTATTAATAATTCCTTTTAAAAGTTGTGGAAATTTATAAATGTCTTGTTATTTATTAATCATATCAAATTTGGTCCTTAATCTTTTAACTGTTATATATTTTTTTTTGGATTTTTTAATATTTTTTTCAATTTCATCTTTTATAACTTGATTTAATTTGATTTTTATATTAACTCTGGTCACTATTTTTTTAGTTATTATTTTTTTTACTCATATTCTTTTTTTATTTGAGATTTTTTATCTATCAAATTTAGTCCTCGTTCTTTTAATTGCTATTTATTTTTTTGAAATAATTTATGAAATTGATTTTTTTTCAATTTTATCCTTTTTTAATTTTTTTATCTATCAAATTTGATATCCTTTCTTTTTAATTTCTATTTGTTATATTTAAAATAATTTATGAAATTGAAGTTTTTTTTCAATTTCACATTCTTTTAAATTTTTTTATCTGTCAGCTTTGGTTTTTATTTTTTTAATAAACTTGAAAATAAAATAAAATATTAATAAATTATTTTCCAACTCATTTTCCATGACATAGCCAAACCCTTGAAAGTATTTTCCAACTCAATTTTCATGAAACTGCCACATATCAAAAAATAATTTACTTTTCATAAAAACCATTTTCTAAAAAAAATATTTTTCAGCAAACAAATAAAGCCTAATCTTTTTACATTATTCCTTTTCAATAAAGGCAATGTTATTCATACCTTATTTACTATATATTTAGATTCTTGATTCACACCACGCAATGGTCAAATCATTTATTTCTAATCTTAAAAAAAAAATCTAAAAGCGTTGGGAAATAAAAAATTAAAAACTTACTAAATGAAATATTTTTAACTATAATATTGAGATGATAACATATTAAATAATATGTTTTTTTTTTAATATTGAAACAACATCACATTAGCTTGACTAAGTCAATCATGGTTAACCCGTGATTTTGGATATGATATTGTGATAATCCCATGAAATTTAAAATGTAGTTAAATAGGAAGCTCAATTCTAATAACTTAAATATTGAAGACCGAAAAATAAAATAAAAACTATATTTAAGCAAACAAAAATATCATAAAGTGAGATCAAGTTATTTTTACAATACTTTTATCGAGGACTTTTATGTAGTTTAGTCATTTTTTAATTTACATCCTCAATCAACATAACTTTTAAACTTCAAAGAAAAAACAAATTTATCCTCACATGTATAATACATAACACTAGCTCATTGTCATGTGGTATGCCGTGGGAAAAAAGGTATAGGCAATGGTAACGTGTTTTTTTAAAAAAATTGATTCTAAAAAAAGTATAGACATTGACATTTCGATCTAATATTAAGATGGAAAAATATTTAATCTACCTGAGTTAATTTAGGCTGACCTGCAAAACTCATAAAGATAATCTTAAAAAAAAATGAAAAGCTTAATCCCGAATTAACTCGATGTTGAAGGGTGAAATCAACCAAGCAAATCCGCAATGAAAGTTATGCATGTCACCAGATTCAATAGAAGTTTTATCACAGAGATTATCTTTCATTTAATTACACGATAATAAAGCACATGATATCTTTTTGTGTGAAAAAATATATTTTTAAAAAAGTAAAAAAAAATCATAACAGACACATGGAGCTAAAATATAGCAAAGGTACATCATTGACAACAAAAAGTGAAATTGCATTATTTTATGTTTGAATTAAATAAGAATAATAGATCATCGATAACAAATGGTGAAATTGTTTTTTTTTAATTGAGAGATAGAAAAAGAAATGAACAAAAACAAAATAAAAACAAATAATGCTCTGGATGTCGTGGATTAACTCGTCAAACTGCTACCCAGATAATGGACTTAATTGGGTTCAATGATATGTTTTATCAATTTTTTAAAATAACATATAAAACAGGAAAAAAAAATGGAACCCGACTGTATAGGTCTGGGTATATAAAAAAAGCTCGATCACGTGAGCTTTTCAACCTAGCTAGCGCAGTTGGGCCTATCTTATTTTTTTATTTCTTAAAGGGATGAACCTCTTTTATATATATAAAAAAAAAAAAGATAACATGTCGCCTACTTTCTGCAGTTTGCTGAAAAATTGAGGGTTTGGTTTTTTTCAATTTAAAACTCATTCTTGACCTAAAAAACATTGTAAACATCCATTGACACCAAAACGACACCTAGGCCAGCCCGTTGGGCGACGTTACTCAAAAAACAGAACATGACCAAACAAAAAAAATCTAGGTATTTGTAACGTGTCTTTTAAAGAAATGAAAATGGTTTATCCATGAATTTAAAATCAGTTGCATATTAGATGATATTTTTATTTAACATTGAGAGTGAAACACACTAGTTCAATCTAGGTCATTTTAGGTTGACATGTGAAAGTTGCAAGGGTAATCTTGAAAAAAATAAAATGGAAACCTAAATCTCAAATTAATTCAATATTGAAAAATAAAACTGGCAAAAAAATATTTTTTAAAAAAAACTAAGTAAACTTGAGTCAACCAACCAAACTCTCGATGCAAGTCATGCACGTCATTGAATTCAATAAATTTTTTATTTCATAAATTATTTTTTATTTAATAGATTTATATGACAATAAAGTGAATGTGATATTTTCTAATGAAATAGTTTTTGAAAAGAAAAAAACATGACAAACACGTGGGATTGAGATAGCAAAAGCAAATCGTTGATAACAAAGGGTAAAACGATATTTTTTGAAATTTTAAGTTAATTAAAAAAATAGATTATCGATAATAAATGGTGAAATTACATTATTTTTAAAAAAAATAAGGTACCAAAAGTGCATTAAACAAAAAAAAAACTAAAAAAGAAAAACAATAGATTGAATGTTGTAGCTTAACTTATCAAACTTGCGATATGGGTCATAGAACTAATTAGGTTAATTTTTTTTTTCTTTATCTAAAAAAAAGGCCAAAAAAAGCCTAGCAACACTGGACTATGACCTAGTGCACTTGGCTTCTAGAAAGAACAACTCAGGGCTTGCGTGCTTGGGCTTGCTTCTTTTTTATTTTATTTTATTTAAAGGAGCAGATGACTTGTTGTCTATCTTTTTTTATTTCTTTCTTTTAAAACCCAAAGACGACACGTCACCCGTTAAGGTTGATGACATGTTGTCTCCCAACCTGGATTTCAGCCACCATTGTCGTGGCTGAAAAATCATAGCAGAGGGTTTTTAACCCACCAAACCTATTTTTCAACCCATTTAAAGCAAAAAAAAAAAACATGTTATAGAACATGTAGAAATCAATTTAGCAACCCAATAAATAAATAAAAAAAACAGTTCAAATCACAAAATCAAACCAAATAATTTTTCTCTTCCTCGACTTAGATTTGTTTTATGAGACAAAATTGAGGTTTAAAACAATCACTATAAGATTCCCCTCATTGAATATAACCTATTGACACCAATTTCAACCATTCTAATGGTCGAAATAGGTATAAACAATGATTTTCTCTCTTTAAACTGGAATTCAACAACCTTCTTTCTCTCCTCTAACAAAAAAAAAAAAGAGTGAAAAATGAGAGAAATGAACTTTAATACCAAAATTGAATACCTAAAAACTAAAAGGAACAATCACCTATAAATAAAAAAGGATGGGGTGCTAAATTAAACTTTTTGTATGAAATTCAAAGCCACTACTTATGTTTCCTGTTATTTTTACTTTGATTCACTGACTTTCAATTCAACCTTTCATCCTAAAAAAATATGTAATTGGATGCAAATTTGAGCTTAAAATGATTAATTGTGCAAAAAAAAGATCAAGAACCAAATTAATTTTTTTTTAAATCAACTTTTTTAGTCTTAGTAATTTGTGAAAGAATGCATAGTAAAAATTAATACATTGATAACAACCCACGTGTTTTAGCTTTATAACTAGATACCATGCCTACGCGATGTCGCTGGTTATGGCATTCTTATGCGTTCTCGTAGATTTGTGGAAAAAATAGAAAAAATATATATATGGAGAAAAATTGTTGTCATCTACAATGTTTTCAAGGGAAAACTACAAAACTAAATTCTTAAACAGCTTAATATTTAAAAAATAAAATGAACAAAGAAAATTTTGGAAAAAATCATAACAAAAAAAATAAAAGGAAAAAAAAACTATGCAGGGAAACATTATAGCAATCTATAGTGTTTCATGTGGAAATTTATAGTTGTAATTCTTAACCAGCTCTTAAAAATAATAAAATCGATAAAGATAATTTTGAAAAAATTCATAACAAAAAAAAATCATTTGGGGAACAATGTAGCAATCCACAGTGTTTAAAAAAAAACTACACAGCTAAATTCTCAACCAGCTTAATATGAAAAAAAAATTGACAAAGACAATTCTAGAAAAAAAATCATAAAAAAAGGAAAAAAAACATGTGGGGAAACACTATAACAATCTACAGTGTTTTAAATAAAAAAACTACAAAGATAAATTCTCAACCAACTTCATATTAAAAAAATAAAATCAACAAAAACAATTCTGCAAAAAAAAACACAAAAAAAGAAAAAAAAATAGAAAAAAGAAGAAGACAATTTTAGAAAAAAAAGCAAAAAACAAAATGGAAAAAAATGGAAAAAAAAACATGTGGGGAAAGTGAAGCTAAATTCTCAACCAGCCCAATATTTAAAAAAATCGATAAAGATAGTTTTGGAAAAAAACATGTTAGGAAATACTGTAGCAAAACAAAAACCATGTGAAGAAACATTGTAACAATCAACAATGTTTTAAAGAAAAAAAACTACGAAGCAAAATTCTCAACCTGCTCAATATAAAAAAAAATAAAATCGACATAAACCATTTTGAAAAAAAAAGAAGAAAAAAATTCATAAAAAAAACCATATAGGAAAACATTGTAGTAATCCATAATGTTTTTTTTAAAAAAACTATATAACTAAATTTTTAATCAGTTCAATATTAAAAATAAATTCGGCAAAGATAATTTAAAAAAATACAAAAAAAAGGATAAAAAGAAGAAGAAGAAGAAGAAGACAATCTTGAAAAAAAAAGAAAAAAAACATGTAAAACAAAAAAAAAAGGGAAAAAAACAAAATAACAAAATAAAAAAATAAAAACATATAGAGAAAACCACATTACTTTCCCACGTGATTTAGAGTATTCGTTAATAATGTAATAAACAACTGCAAACTCTCATTCTCAATTTGTAAATATTAACCCTAACCTTGAATTCTCAAATTTTCTCGTCAATTCCCCGCCTCAATCCCTCCTTCCCCTTAAATTCTCCGCCCACTCGACCATCCCATTTCATTCATCGGCAAGACCAACAACATCCAGCCAATATCTTTACACATGGCGGGTTTGCTGGTGTTGCTTTTATCGGTGGTGGGTATGCTGCTTTGGTCTCATCAGGTGCAGGGTTTGCAGGTGCTGGGTTTGGTAGCACAAACAGATGATCCTTGGTATGTTTATAGGGTCGAATCCTAAAAGTAAGGGGGTGTCTAGGATAGGATTTCAGCTCAAGATTTTAAAATTTTTGATTTTTTTTCTTTTTGTTTTATATTAATTTTTTTAGTATTTTTAGATTGTTTTTATTTATTAATGTCCAAAATATTTTTTTAAAATATTAATTTAATATATTTTTAAGTAAAAAAAATAATCATCCTTTAATTACAGCTAGTATTATTTGGTGATGGACCGATGGTTTAGTAGTCGATGTCCTTTTTAGTGGGCTGTTTAGTGTAAAAAAGATAGTTATGCAGAGATTTGATGGTTGGTCTGAGCATTTACAGGGAATGAATAGTGAATTAGAAGGTTTGAGCATTTTTAATATTTTCACTGGATAATTAATTGTCTGCGGTATGCTGTTCGGGTGAGATTATGTGAAAAAAAATATTAAGATGTTCTTAATATGTTTTTTTAAATGAAAAAATTAAATTATACAAAAGTTAATTTAAAGTGATATAATTAATTTTATAAATTTAAAAACAACTTGAATGATTGATAAAAATATAATTTGATTAAAAAATTAAAATAATAATTTTTTTAAAATATTAAAACGACAATATATTATATTTACTCGGATCAACTCGGATTTATTTGGATTAACTTAGGTTAACCTGTTAAATCTCAAACTTAGATCATCAAACCCCGATAACTCAATAGAAAACAAAAAAAAATATACATATTAAGTCTAATTCTCAATTAAACTAATATTACAAGATGCAATTGAAAATAAAATTCAATTGAAAAAATGAGTCAGATCAATTCGAGTTAACTTGTCAAACCTGAGTCATAAAACTAAGATAATCATATAAAAAAATTAAAAAAATTATAAAGTTTAATTTACAATCAACTCAATGTTTAATAATGAAATTAATTAAAAAAAAAAACACTAAAAAACTATCCGTATCAACTCGAGTTTTAATACCAAACTCAAAAACATGTTCTTCACTGTAATGGAAGGATGAAAATAATATTTTTTTAATTAATCTTTAGCAATTGGATAAATTGCAAAGTTGTGAGGTTTAAGTACCAAATCCAGATATTCAAAAGACCAAACCATGCGAAGACAAGGCAAATTATGCAAAATTGGAAAAAAAAATTTGCCGTTAGCTTTATGGTCTAGATTCCGGAAGCAACAAGATCGGCCATAATTAATTTAGTTCTATTGTCTATTATTCTACGAGGAAAATTATTATTAACTAATATACTGAAATGATTGGGATGGTACGAACAATTTTGTTTTTACTTTTCATTACTTTTTTTTTAAAAAAAATAGTTAACACCCTTTATTGTATTTTTTTAAAAAAATTGTTTTCAATTTTTTTAAATAGTAATTATTTTTTAAATTAATAATACCTCAAAAAAGTTATAATAATTTATCTTTAAAAATTTTCACTTGTATTTTATATAAATAAGTTGTATTAACAAAAACCATTTGTTTTTAGTAACTAAAATTAACATCTAAGATTAAATAAACAAAATATATAAAATAAAAAAGGATAATCAATGTAAAATATTTGCATGTGTATTTATTTTGTTTTTATTAGAAATATAGACTTATCATTTTAGTATTTAATTATCGTTAACGATGTTTTTTTATATATCAATTATATTTTTTAAAATTTATTTTATTAACTATAGATATTACTAGTTTTTTTACCAGCACTATGCAACTGGTCACATATTTTTGTTCAACCTTAAAAAAATGTGAAGTCGTTAAGAAGTATTTAATTCATACTAGTCGAAACACTTTTAAAATGCTTAAATAATGACACGTTGGACGTTATATTTTTTTCAAAAAAATTATTGAGACAGCGACACATCGAGTTGGCCCGATGATTAATTTGTGAAGCCTATAATTTGGGATATAAGATCGTAATAAAACCGAAGAATCTATACCGAAACAAATTAGAAAACTCAATTATAATGAACCAAATATTAAAGGTTGAAAGCAGAAAAAAATTTAAAATTAAAAAAGGAAAAAAAAGTGACTCAAGTAAACTTATATCGACGGTGGATGCAATGGGGCGAGCTGAGACAAATTTTTCTGTACTTAAGAAGAAAAATGTTAATGCGACGCTATGATTTTTAAAGAAAAAAAAAGATAATTTTATTTAATTTAATAATATAAAAAAGGCAACCTTAATTTGATAACATGAAAAACAAAGCGAACCCAGGTTATTCTCTTGAACTTGAGTTAATATTTAAAAATTATAAACCATGAAATCTCATACCTGAACTTAATCAATAAGGCTAATTCTCAATCAATTTAATGTTGAATGATAAAACTAAAAAATAAATCAATCTAAAAAACTTGTCAAGGAAGAAAAATAGCGATAAAAAGAATGAAGATCAAACTTGATGAGAAAAAAAAAACAAAAGAGGATGAAATCACAAAAAGAAATCAATTTTATAAATCATATGAAATAATAAAATAACAATTAAAAAAATAAGAATCAATTATAAGAGATGAAAAAATTAAAGAATGATGAAAGTGAAAATAATTCTCAATTTGAAATAATGTTTTCAATTAAAAAAAATTACAATTAAGAGAACAAGTACTAAATCTGAAGGGAAAGAAATTGAAGGGTTGATGTGATTTTTTCAAATGGCAGTGCACAAATCAAGGTGAAGGAGAATAAGAAAAAAATAAACCAATACCAAACCGAACCAAATTATAAGGAGAAAGAGGCTGTCACAAATGAATAAAATAATATGAAGATAGCACTACTTCGACCACTAGATTCAGCTACATGTGCCACCCGAATGCTACTTAGCGGTTGACATGTGCAACACACGCATGACTAGTTTTTTTTTTCTTTCCTTTTAACTTTATTTTACAAAAACAAAATTGCCTCTAGGATTAAATGACAATAACAAAAAAACAAATCATTTTAAAATTATATATAAACTCCTGAAGTTAAGGTTAAAAAATTTTGATGGCAAGGGCAACCTAGTCATCACACTATATAGTAAAATGAAATTCCTATAAAGTCCCTAGACCTAAAATCAATATTTTTAACTTTTAAGAGTAATGCAATAATTTTACATTTACAAAAAATTAAAAAAAAAAACAGAGTTTTGCCCCTAAACAAATAAAAATTTAACCTCGTGAAAAGATTCTTTGATCCCTTTAAGTCCAATTCATTTGATTTTTTTATTAAGAAAAAAATTGTAATTTTATTATTATAATCCATAATAAATCACAGCATATCTGCGGTGCTTTTCCCGCATGTTATAGGTTTTGTAATTTCAAATAAAAAAATCCATGATACTCTCAAACGCATGTTATATAACAAAGTTTCTGGTCTGTATAGTGCCTATAATTAGGGGATATGGACTGTATTTCGAATATAATGAGTTGGTTGCTAGGAATTTGCTAAAAAAATCACCCATACGACTGCTATCCATATTTGCCAAATCCCAGTTCCTATCTCATCTTGACTCAACAAGCAGTGATTACTTGACATGCACTGTTTTTTAAGTCTAATAATGGGCAGTGAGTAGAGATTCCAAAAGCAATCAAAACCCATTATTTTCCAATTCCTAACCATGTGCCCTAGGCTCCTAGCTACTACTCATTTCTTTGTTCTTGTTCTTCTCACATGACATCATCGATCCCAGCCACAAGTTCAAAACCCATTTCTTCTTCTTCTTCTTCTTTTTTCTCCTGTAACTTCTTGTGCAAGTTCTTCCAAATCAGCGAGTGCCATGTTCGTGGAACGTAAATTTCATGGCTTACTTTTCTAGCTTTTGTGATAGATCAAAGCATGGTTTCCTTTCTGTCCGTGCCTTGTTCCTTCTTGGTGAAGAAAAGGCCGAGTTCTCACCATAAATCCACAGAAAGAAACTGTAAGAGCACCTTCATCTCTCTCTTTGTTGTGTAGGGCACTTGGTAGTATAAAAGCACATACGTTATTATACCGAAAATTATTTCCTATATGGTCATGGATTATTAGCAAGTAAATTAGGACGGCCTAAGTGTATTGGATAACAAACAGAGAAAGCCTACACTCTACCGATCATCAAAAGTTTTGTTTTTATAGTAACTTGTCCTAACTGTGGCGAGCCCATCCAATGAGATAAGCTTTTACCCCACTAGTTAAAATGACCTCTACCTCACGTTTCCACTCAACAATGGATACTTTCGTGTGAAATAGACGAACAGAGGCACATCTCGTGTGGAAACTAAGTCCATGAAAATAATTTCCAAAGCTTGTCTCGATCAATTGATGGACCGATAAATTGACAGGTCAACAACAACTTGAACACTTTAATGTGGAGACAAGAATTCTCGACTGGAGTTATCTAGACTCTGGATGACTCTACAGCACTTAGGTGGGGTACTTGGCTTTTGAGTTCATCACAAGTCTCAAAATGCTAAACACCAATACAACAAAGTTATGTTTGTTAGATTGAGTTACTTCTTCTACACTCTTCTTTATTTGCAATTCATTTTTTTAGGGTTTATCAAGTTACTTAAGCTTTAAGATTTGTGATGAGCAAAGAGACCATAGTTAAAATTGGTTCCATTAAAATAAAACAAAAAACCTTGTGGTGGGTGACCCTTTTCAATGTTTCATATTACTTTATTTTTTATATATATATATTTATTCAATGTAGGATAGTTTCTTTAGCAATGCAAATTATTGCACGCAAACTATCATGTTAAAGTGCATGTAAAAAAATGAGCAAGTAAAAGTTTTCAAAAATCCCTGCCATTTTATAATCTGGGGTGTGTAGTCGGTCTTACAATCATGGCTTTGGCTACCAAACAAGTTATAATATGTTTTTCATGTCATTAATTTTGAACAACCTTAATGAATTTAGTTTCGAAGGAGCCATAAAGGACGACGTAGTAGAGTTAATTCTTTGTTTAATGTGTGAACTCTTCGATTTCTTATATTTGAATGTTTGGATTTTAATTTTTTTAATCAAGTAATTATATTAAATTCTGTTACTTGACTGATGATGATGTATCCGTTAAATGCACGCATGACATTGCTTTGTAAGTTCATTCCACTATCGCAGCACCAGAAATAAATCAAGAAAAAACATTTTAACATTTAAAATATATATAGTAAAATGAGATTTATATACCAAGAAATAAATAAAATACAAGAACAGAAGAAATGAAATAGTATACTTCTTCTTGGATTGCCTAGCAAAAATCTTAACAAGGACAGTACGTGCGTAGTAGCACAGCTATGACTGTAGAAGAACCGTCGCCACTGCCACTATCATTATCGTTATTTCTTTAGCAATGGCAGGATTTGCAAGCAAGAACAGTGACTATTCGAAATACTGTAACTCCGACATTCCATACCTCTTCCTCAAAATTGTAGTGCTCTCCACACTCTTCCTCTGCTTCAGTACCATTATTGCCACATCCTCTCAATCTGATCTCCCTCTTGAATTCCCTCTACTCTTTCGTGTAAATTTCTCTATACATACATCCAAAAAGCATCGAATTGCCACATCCCTCCACTCTGTCGATATCCGTAGGGAGGATCGATTCAGGTGGTGTGTGTGGATCGAAGTTGTTCTTCTTTTGTTTTTGCAATTTTATGTCTCTAGTTTATTTTTATTTTTTTGTAAAGAAATCTCACTGTTTATATTCTTAAATGTCAAAAATATTTTTTCTTAACATATTTCTGATAAATTTAACAAAATGGCAACGAGTTCTATTTCTGTATTTTTAATGTACACGTCCATTGATAAGTAAAAAATTCATAAAAAAAGGCAACGAGTAGGCAGATCCTATTACAAAGCATTAATTAATTATAAGAAACTCTAAACCTTATATCTTTTTCATTGTAGATGGCATTGTTAACACAATTACAAAACACTATGCACGCATTATTCATTTTATAATAATTTATTTTGGTCCTTAAAAGTTTTAATTTGTATGATTTGATCCTAATTAAAGGCTAATTTCTTTTGATTTCTTAGTCAATAATAAAATTAAAAATAGAAATTAAAATGAAAAAACATCAAACATGATTGTTGTACTCGAGTCTTCATGCAAAATATACTTAGGTCTTGATCTTTAAAAATAATATAATTCATAAAATTTAGATCCATTGAAATCTTAAAAAATCACTTTTGATAAACAAGTTCATTTATGTTATTTTTCAGTCCATGGTTAGAGAGGAAGAGAGAGGAGTTGCCAAATTCTGCTAATAAGAGAAAAAGTCATCATTTACTCCATTTCCGGCCACCAAAATGAGTTTTATTGGTGTCCACAGGTTTCTAAAGATGAGAGGGGCTTTATTGGGTTGTTTGGAGCCTCAATGTTGCATAAAAAAACCAGATCTAAGTCAAGAAAGCCATAACTAACTCGGTTTGATTTCGAGGTTGTAGGTAATTTTTTGGGTATTTGGAGTTGACAAAATTATTTTTGGGTGTAATGACGGTGTTGGTAAGGTATTTTAGGAATAAAAATATATTAAAAATGAGTTTTTTTTTTACCAAAAGAGGCGCTGCCTCAATTTTCTGGTCACCATAGTGGGAATATAGCTTCGCAGACATATGTCTTCTGTCTTAGTAGCTAGGCAACGTGTCGCATGCGTATTTTTTTCTCAAAAAAATTTGTCCGACCCTTTCAAAAATAAAAACATATAACCAAGTCCAAGTCTGTGAGCCTAGGCTTGAAGGCCCACCATGCGCTTGAGCTTTTCCTTGAAATGGGCTTGAAAACTTAGGCTGTTTTTTGGTCTTTGATTTATGGTTAGACGGAAATTAAAGAAAAAAAATTTATTGAACCTAGTTAAGTCCATGACTCAGAGCATATGTTTGACGAATTAAGTCATAACATCCAAGATTTTTTTTTCTAATTTTACTTTTTTCTAATTGATATCTTCTTTGAATTTATTTTTTCTTAAATAATTTTTAAATTTATGGCTCGATTAATATCTCTCATTTGTGATTTTTTTCTTATTTAACCTTTTTCTGGATAAAGATTCTTTTTTTTTAATGGTGTTATGAGTATTTAGTTTTTGGAAAGATTATTCTCATTCATCTATAATTTCTTTTAATCTTTTATATATATGAATTTTTTTAAATAAAAAAATATTTATTTTCAGAGAATATTTCTAATACGTGCAACCTTACATAATATTGTTTAGGGTGTGTCTATTTCTATTATCATTTGATTGAATAAAAAATTAATTTTAATAAATAAATCCAGCATCCACAACAGGGTAAATATCATGTCTTACAAGATTAAATATCTTGATCTATACTTGTCTCTTGATTTTCCTGATTTTATTTTTAGTTATTGTTAATGACTTTTCCCCCCATTTATTAACACATAATTCTTAATTTATTTGATTACGTGTATGCATGAACTTTTTAATTTACATAATTTTTTAATGTATAAGAATGCATCGAAAAAAGTCAGTATATACAATTTTTTTATAGGGAAAAAACATCTAGCTCACGATGGAACGCAGGTCAAATAGCTAGTAGAAACTAAGATTTGTGGGGAAACTGTTGTAGCATTTTTCATTTTTCATCCCCTCGCAAATTACTGTGGATTAGAATAGTGATTTTTAAAAAAATTTTAATTTGGTCCTAGAACTTTGTTTTTGCATGATCGAGCCATTTTGAGCCCAAATTAACACCAAATTGCATATGTGTTTTTTGGAAAGAAGAGTTAAATTGAAAGATAGAGAACTAAAGTGCAAAGGACGGTTAAAATTGGCATCTTAGAATTGCATTTGAAAAGTTCATTTTAGTCCCCTATCATTTTTAGCTATTAGGTAACCAATCCCTTTAATTTTCTGAAGTTCAATTTTAGTACTAAACATTATTTCTCATATTTTTCAATTTTTTTTTAAAGGAGCGTGAGAGGCTCGCCAGATTCTAGCATAGAGAGAGAAATTTGTTGTTGTCGACGATTCCAGCCATAAAATAGTTGATTTTTACGTCAATGAGTTTCATTTCATAAGGAATTTTGACCTAGGTGGTTTTTTTCCTTCTCTTTGCCCGAGGAGGTAAATCTAGCCACATGAATAATTTTGGGTTTCAGGTTGATTTCTGTTTTTTTATGGCTATGAATAGATTTATCAAGATGTTTATGGTGTTGTTTTTAGTATTTAAGATCAAAAATGGGTTTTTAATTGAAAAAAAATATTATCCCCTAATTTTTCAAAAGGTAGATGACGCGTTTTTTATTATTAAAAAACAAAGATATGGGGCGAACGACATGTTATTTGCCCCTTTAAAAAATTAAAAAATAAGACAGGTCAAGGCGCTCAGGATAGGTTGAAGGGCCAAGCACCTAGGTTGTTTTTATTGAATGCCCAAACTTATGCGACTATACTCCTTATGTTCTTTGTTTTTGTTTTTGCTATTTTAATTATATTTGGTTTAAAAAATTTGATAAAATAAATCATTGAACTCAATTAAGTCCATTAATCGGATCACAAGTTTAACAAGTGAATCCACTACTTATGGGCTATTATTTGTTTTTTTTCCAATGCTTTTTTTTCCATCAATTTTAAAAAAATACAATTTCACCATTTGTTATTGATGATCAATTTTTTTATTTGATTCAAATCTTAAAAAATACAATTTCATTCTTTGTTATCAATAATCTATCTTTGCTATCTCAGCGCCGCATGCCTATCCCATTTTTATTTTACTATTAAAAAATATATCCCATAAATTTTTTTTATCATATTCTATATTGTCATATAATTAAGAAAAACATTTTTCATTAAATAAAAATAATATTCTAAGAAACATAGTTGTTAAAACAATCACCTGCAGGAAAACATGGGTACAAAACTACGGGTATAAAACTAGTAAATAACTAAACCAGAACTATGGGAGCAAAACTAGATTAACATCCGTTGCTTACAAATTTCAAAATTAGCTGAACCAAGACTACACCCTGAAGTAGCCTAGACTTATGAACAGTTTAATAGAATTATTTGATTATAAAAAAATTGAAAATCCACACACTCAAAAGTAAGAATAAAAGTTCATATATTGAAATAAAAAAGTTCTCCTAACATGTGTTTATTAACTCTAGAAACTCACACCCATAATTGAGTATTAACCATTACAACATGAGGGCCAAATTTATCCTACTCTTACATATGGGCTTTGCAACCATCATACACAACCTTTTCTGTCATATTTACACAGTAGAAGAAAGAGAAGACGCTTCCCTACATGAAAAGATACGAAAAAAGAAATACGTTGTTGACAATTCATGACACACATATAAAGGAGCACGGACCAATATGAACATCGACAATTAAACAGTAAGCACGCGCTGGAGCAGATGTCTCCTACATGAATACAAAATAGATTAGTGACCGTTGAACAAAAGGACGAATTAATTTGCCTTGTGCACCACCACCAAAAGATTAGGCTGGAGAGATATCCCATAGTGCTACGAAGGTATAACGGCTACCATGCGTGAACAGCCACATAGAGAAAACGAAAAGGAAAGGGAAAAAAACAAAGAAGGAAAACCCGTATAAGAACAATTTTCTTCAAAATCTCTTTCTATATAATTTCAACCTTTGTAACAGTGATTGTACGAAAAAGTAAACCTTGTCAACCAACCGTTGCTTGCTGACCGACAATTAACAATTTCACCGGAACCACCATCACAGCGGCCTCTAGTGCTTCCAGTGCTGCAGCCACCACCATCCATACCAATCCATCACCACCATCCTTACCATGCACCTAAGAATTAAACATCTAGCAAAGATGAGTCAATGCTAATTATTTCTCTTTTCCAAACTATATTATATCATAGGACAAATGAACCAATTCACGATACACAATTTTGTTGCTTAAACCCGAATCTCTCATTCTTCAAATCAAACTCTACATAAAAGTTCCTCTGCTGATAATTCCCCAAAATAATGGCCGGTCCACCTCCAATTCCCGAACCACTCATATTGTCACTCACAATTGTCAAGCATATAACTCCAGAATCAACAAATGAAAAATAATTTGCTAAAGGTAATGCCATCTTAGCACCACCCTTAAAGTGAAAAATGAATTCCGGGACAGAAACTGATTTCTCGCCAGAAATATTGAAACAAGGCCTTAAACCAGTCTGATTTTGAACTTCAGTGGCTACTGTATAATGGGCCACTTGCTTCTCAAATTCCTTAGCTACTAACTCATAAACTGGCTTCTCCATGAATGTGAATGTTGTCCCTGAGTCCACAATCGTCCCTCCATTACCATCTGATCCAGGGACCAGAAATTTGTAAGGCACTTTCACATGTGTATCCCCTATGACAATGTTACGCAGCAATACATAGTAATAATCCCGAAATGCAGCGGTTGGATTCTTTTGAAAGGGTGTGTAGCTAAGCCCTGGGGTCTTGGTATCATCCGAACCTGACCCGGTATCCAAAACAAGATCACTGCTTGCTGGAGTGTCATCAAAAGCGTGAGATACTAAGCAGTAAGAGAATTTCTTGAGACCCAGTTGTGAAGGGAGTGATTCGGGGCTCCGACCGAACCCGGCAATCCCTTCGGGTTGTCTGATGGAGAAAAGGGAGCACCCGACAAGAAAACCGGGTATGGTTTTCTTATCTGGGAAATCGAGAGTTTCAGATAGTAGAAGTCCAGCTGTGGAGCCTAAACCATATTGAATTACATAAGGTGGACAGGATTGAGTGCAGTTTTGAGTAGTGGGGTCACATTCTTGGCATTTAGACTGAACTTTAGGGCCAAAAAGCCATGAGCATTTGTGGTTTTTGCAACCAATAAGATTTGAAGAGGATGATTGTTTAGGTATAAATGTTGGGATTCCTGTTACTTCAATGTTTGGGAAGTCACATCTTGAGCAAAGATAGCGAGAAGTACAGGGAAACCAAACAAGACTAGAACCGGTGTCCATGACAAATTTGGTTGTCTGTGGAGGCGTACCAAAGTTGAGAGAGATGGAGTAGCCACCATAGCTACGTGGAAAAAGAGGGGTCTTGAGGAGAGAAAATTTGGTTTTTGGGGACTTGATGTGGTGGGCTCTTGAAAGAGATAGAGAAGCGAGGTGATTGAGTGCTCCCCATGGATTTTTTGAGGATATGATCAGCTTGGTGGAGCTAGGAGCTGATAGAGGGATGGTGATGGTTGATGTTGGTGTTGGTGTTGGTGTTGATGTTGATGATGAAATTAAGATGAGAAAAGAGAGGAGAAGGAGAAACCGAGAAGAAGCCATTGAGATGTTGTATTTTACTATTTTCTACTTCTTCTTCTTGGTTATGGTATTGAGGGAATCGGTAACGATAAGAAGAGTAGAAAGTTTTGTTGTTTGCTTAGAGTGGTGGTTTGTTTATAGAGGAAGAAACCAAAAAGGGAGAGCATCGGTAGACGGGAATCAAGTTCGACTGTGATGACGGAATTGTCTTCTATCATATCATGTGCAGAAATAACCAAGAATGCCATCCTGTCCTTGGGTGCTTCTTGTCTCATGCTCCCACTTACCACCGCCCACCAGTATTGAACTTTGTTTAATTACTTTTACAAAAGTTCACAAGTAAATTGTAGCTCTTTTCTTCACAAATTCTATTTATATTTAACAGTAGTATTTCTCATTTCATGATTTGAACTTTGGACTTTGGAGTATGATTTCCACATCCAAGCGCTGAATTTTATATTTTAATTAGTTTGAATTAGTCAAATATCTACATGACAATTTAACATCATTCAAAAGAAATTAAGGAGTTGAGAAGTAATTGATGGATTAATATTTTTTGGATTTATAATTTTTTTTTTAACCCAAGTCCTTATTTAAAAGGTTAAAAGCAAGGTGATAATCTAATAATAAGTGGGTGGGGCTTGCATTCATTTACAACATCTCTAGGCTTGGTATAATGTTAGACCTAAATAACATGGGACTAGCTCACTTCCAAGCCCAACACTCTTAGACATGGCTACGAGCCAAACTTAAGTACGCATAGGTCTGATAAGTTGCCAGACCCAACATACTTAAATTCAGTTATATATAGAGCCCAAAGAGTTTGGTGAATTGTTAGACCCAATGTTTTTAGGTTTAATTACGTATTGAGCTCAATCAAATGTTTGTCTAGGGAGCTGTTAGACCCAATGTCCTTGAGTTTAACTACATACTAAGCTCAAATGGACATAAGTGTGGTGAGATGTCAGACCCAATGTTTTTGATCTTATCTATGTGTTGAGCTCAAGAGGACATGAGTCTCACGAGCTGTCATACTCAATGTCCCTAGGTTCAGCTACTTGTTGAATCCAAGTGGACATGAGTCTGGCAAGCAGCCAGACCCAACACCTTTAGGCCTAGCCACGTCCCGAGTCCAAGTAGACATGGATCTGACAAGTTGTCAGACTCGCCATCCATGGGCTTGGAATTTTGCTGAGCCCAAATGGGTATAGGTTTAGCGAGTCGCTAGACTCAGTGTCTTTAGGCTTGGCTACGCGTTGAGCCCAACTAGACACAAGTTTAGCGAATTGTCAAACTCATCATCTTTAGGCTTGGTTGCATGCCAATACCATTTAGACTTGGAATCATGGATGTGGATCTGACAAGCTATCAGACTCATCGCCCATGGGCTTAGAATTGTGCTAAGTCTAAGTGGGTATGGGTCTGGCGAGTCGCAGACCCAGCGCCCTAGGGCTTGGCTATGCAATGAGCCCAACTAGGTAAAAGTCAAACGAACTATCAGACCCATCATTTTTAGGCTTGGCTGCACGCCAATCCTATTTGAGCATGGATTTTGTTGTAACCCATTTTTGGGTCCCTACACAAAAATAAAAATAAAATAAATAATAAAATAAAATAAATAATAAATAATAAATATATAAATATATAGCCAGAAGAAATTAGAAAAAATAATAGGAGGCGGGGACGCTCAGAAAACGGTTAGAAAAATTGATTAAGGAGGTTAAAAATACAAAGATTGAAATTTTGACAGTATATTCTTGAATGATGAGAGCCATGTTGGAAAAGAAAATTTAAATTTGAGGAGAAAAGCTTTATGGACTTAATTGGATTTTATTGAAGGTTTAATTGAATTTATAGAGGGTTTGATTACAAGAAAAATTGATTTTTAAGTCAATTTGAGCTTTAATTGGAAGAAATTAAAGTTCTAGGGTCAAATTATAATTTTTAAGAGTTGATTTGGTCAAATCAGGGGCTTAATTGCATAAAATTGAAATTTAATGACCAATTAGGGACTTAATTGAGGAAATCCGAAATTAAGGACCAAATTGGAAAAGGCGTGTAAATAGAGGGGCTGTAATTAACCAAATCAGGGGCTAAATTGAAGAAATTGGAAGTTTATTGGTCAATTGAGGGTCGGCCTAAGTTTATTGCATAAATTAGAGACCAAGGACCAAAGTGAAAAAGGCGGCCAACTATAGGGGCGGCGATTGAAGTTGGCAGGGATACAATTGCATTAATTCTTAAAATCAAAATTACATTTGAGGACTTAATAGAACAAAGGATGAATTGAGGACTGACTTGGAAATTGACACCTTTTGGCGCCTTTTTTTTTATTTTAAATGAAACGGCGTGTTTTGTCCAAAACGACGCCGTTTCATGCTAAAAAAAAACAGAGAGAGAACAGAATGGTGTTGTTTCGAACGACACTGTTCCTCTTTCTTCTTCCCCTAGACGTGCAGCAGGGGAAGAAAGAAACTTTTGTTTTTCTTCTTTAATTCTTCATGCCTCTCTCTCTTTCTCTGCATGCTTCTGTCAAAAACCCGAAGCCCAATGCCCCTTCATTGATGAGACCCCGAGAGTCGCGCCCTGCCAACCACACCCATTGGCCACCTCGTCCGGCGCCGCAGTAGGGCAGGAAGTGGCCACTCCCCATGCACAGCGATAGGGCGGCGATAGGGACGCCCCCGCTCCCTTTGCCCTATAAATACCATCCAACACCAGTTAGCAATGAGGAGAACAAAAAGAAAAACGCAGAGAAAAAACAAAAACAGAGTAGGAAAAAGGAGGAGGAGAAGAGGGGAACGAACCGAGAGGACGAACCGGAAAAAAAATGATCGAAAAGAGAGGAACGAAATAGAGAGAGAAAGGAAAGATTAAGGGGAAAACTTGAAACTGGGAGGGAAATTTCAAAACAAAAACAAAACAAAACCGAGAAGACAAGGGGATGACCGCTGGTAAACGAAACAGAGAAAGAAAAAAAAATAAAAAAACTAGAGGAGAGGGGAAGCGGAAGACTCTCTCTCTCTGCCGCTTGAAACAGCAGCGCCGTTGCTTGGAGCCGCCGTCTGTGAGCCACGACACTGCCACCGGCCTCTACCACAGCACCGCCAGCGACGCAGTCCGACCAGCAAGGCACCGACTCCTCCACGCCAGGTAAACTCTTCTTCCCCCTCATTTATTTTGTTGCCTGCGTTTTCTCCTACATGCAGGAGGATAGGGGGAAAATAATTCCCCCCGTTGGTTTTTGTTGTTGCTGGGCCAGGCTGGTTCTGGCCCAGCACTGTGGGTTTCCTTCTCTGGGCCAGGCTGGTTCTGGCCCAGCCCTGATGTTTTGTGGGCCAGACTGATTCTGGCCCAGTCCTGCTGTCTGGGCCGGGTCTGGCCTAAACTAAAAAAAGAGAACTGTTGGGCCGAGATTGGCCCAACCCTTTTAGGGCTGAGTCCAGCCTAGTTAGTTGGGCCGACCCAGCCCAGCCCACCTAATATTATATTATATATTATTTATATATAGTTATAGATATAAAAAAAATTCTGAAAAATCCTTAAAAAATTTGTTATTTTCCTGCATATTTTTATCAAAATTGTTTAATACTGGTTTGTATTTTTATACCGTAAAGATACAAATCCAGTATTAAAATACTCAGTTTTTGTCAAGACATAAAAAATAAAAAATATATAAAATAATGTTTTGTTTTCATGCATATGGCCTAGTCTCTCTAAAATAAAGAGAAAAAATATCACATCATATTTTCATACAACAAAGAAAATTTCAAAAAATATATGTATTAGTATGCACTTTGGCTGTAACAACAAGTTTGTTAGAGCCATGAGAACTAGGTCAATATTTTAAAAATTCTAAAAAAATCTTTTTGTCTTCTTTTAGTATCTGGATTACGAATTTATATGTAAAATGTATTCCTGATATTAAAAATATATTTTTCATATAGACATTAGAACGGTTAGGTTTTTACCTGATAAGATAAGGACCTCCTTACTGAGGAGAACTTTTCTTAAACCATAGACAGACCAACAACTAGAAATACGATTACAACTTAGCTTTTTATCAGACAATCAAACAATGCAGCTTACCTTAGGTAAGGCGTATTTGGGGTGCTAATACCTTCCCTTTACGCAACCATTCCCTGTACCGGATCTCTGAGACTAGTTAGAGTTTCTAGTGACCAAAATACTAGGTGGTAACTCCCATTTCATTTTTTACTTATAAAAGACAAGAATTTCTTGTCTCTCTATATTTGCCATATACATATTTACATTTTACATTAAAGTGGAATTTTCATCGCGACGCCGCACACGTGCAACAGATTTGATGACCCTCTCGACCCATTGACCTTGAGCTTAACTACGTGTCAAACCAAATGGGTATGAATTAGGCTCACTTCCATAACCATTAATCATGGTCTTGGATGTGTGCTAAATGTGAAGGGATAAAGGTTTGGAGATCATTAGCCCCATGTTGGGTTATAAGGCTCTGTTTGTTTATTTTTATGACTTTTAACAAAAATAAGTTAGGGATATTTGTCTCCCTACACCCCTAGATGTATTAAAAATCTTCCAATGTCCTACCATATTTCCATCTCATTAATGTTGAGTAAGAAATATTTATCTCTCATTAATGCTATCAAGAGAAAATACCTCTCTACTCCAGTAAAACGATAATGTTCATGGGGTATAAATACCTCTTGTATTACCCGGGTAAATGATTCATAATTTTTATTCTCTAGACACTAATACTTTTAAATCCCATAACATTTATGTAGTTGATCTCAAGTTTAACTTAAATAAGAAAGGTGGCATTGAGATTTGATAACGAGAAAGGCCCCATTTAAAAAAGAAAATAAAAACTAAAACTACCACACAAATTTGATTATAACGTCTTATGATTGTAAAACAATTGGTAATTTTTCATTTGGTTACCTTGATAAGAGCAAAATATAGGTGGCAGTGGCAATCAGCTCCGCACTATGCGATTGTTACACTATGTCTCACATGTACATCTGTATATATACCCTTCAATCGCAAGAATCATCGTGTGAGAAAACTACAAAATTGGTTAGACTACAAAATTTGATGAAAACTTTCGCCTTCACTTTTAGTTTTGACTATTACACAAGCCCGCAAAGTTATTTAAAAAAAACCCTGCACCAACTCATATATTTATTATGGAGTAAGATTCAATGCACAATATATTGCTACATTACACATGTTTTTGCTCTCAATAATTACAAGGAAAGGGCTAAAAAATTTTAGGCGAAATAGTCTTCTTATATGATTCAATTAGTATTATTAATTTATATGAGAGTAAATCAGTCTCTTCATATTTTTATTGCATAATACAGTTATTAATCATCCCTTATAAAAAAAAACTTGGGGCAAGGGGGTTTTTTGGTTTTTTAATTGTTTTTGAACAATATAATTACTCAACTACCCTTATAACTTTATTTTCTTGAACTTGATTTTAGGGTGTTTTTGTTATTTCAAATTGGCTTTCATGTGCTTATCAATTAAAGTTAGAAGCAATTGAGTCTTTTGATATATATAAAGGTTGATGGTGCCTACACAAGTCTTCTTTTATTTGTTTTTTTATACAATTTAGTCCTCATTGTTTTAATTCTATCTATTTTTTAATCTTTTATAAGTTTTTTTTTTCAATTTCATCCATTATCATATGATTTCATTTAATTATTATTTCAAATTTGATCAATATTTTTTTTATTGCTATTTATTTCATTTTCATCATTTTTCTAATTAAATTTTATTTTCAATTTCATTCTTCATCATTTGATTTCATTTAATTTTTATTTCAAATTTGTTCCTCATTATTTTGATTGATATTTATTTTATTTTTATCCTTTTTCTAATAAAATTTTGTTTTTAATTTAATCCCTCAATATTAACGATGTCAATTTAACCTGAACCAAATAGATACCACACGACTCGAGCCCAATAAATGGGTTTTTTTTATGATGGTTGCCTTACCCATTGAGCAATGAATAGGGTATGAATATTATTAAAGCACACCCAAAACCAGCCCGAACGTAACCCAAAATGTATATTTATATTATATAAATATATTTGTAGAACATTTAGATTTTTCTTACAACAATGTGACATATACATATCTTGATATTGATATAAAACGCACATATATGTGTTGTACGTGTGTGGCGTCGTGACAATCATCATTCTGAATAGAGATCTTTGTTGGTGATGTGGGTGGAAATGACAATGAATTTTGTCCTTTAATAGTAAAGAAAAAAGAAAAAGAGAATAGAAGTAGTCACTAAGTATTTTGGTTACTAGGAACTCTAATTGTTCACAGAGTTTGGGTAAAGGGATTGATTGAGTAAATGAAATGTATTAGTACCCCTAGTATTTCTTACCTAAGGTAAGCTCCATTAATGTTTATTTGTCTGATATAAATTAAGGCACCGTCGTGTTTTTTAACCATTGTTCTATCTAGAGTTTAAGAAAAGTCTTTTTCAATAAGAAAATTATTATCTTATCAGGTTAAACCATAAACATTCTAATACAAAAATATAAAAAATAAAATGAACTACCTTTTTATTTAATATAAAGAATACGTCTTACATATAAGTTTATAATATATTAAAAGAAATAAAATATTTCTTTTGGTATTTTTGAAATGTAGATCAAGTTCTAACGGATAATCATAAACTAATTATAATATCCTTTGATTGATTATTGCATTTCTTTTTCAAATTATGATAAAAATACAATTTGTTTTTATAAAAAAATCAAAAAAATATATTAAAATTTTAGAATTTTCTCATATGCAAGAAAAAAAGAAAATATTTTTTTTTGTTATTTTTTAAGTTTTGTTTGGTAAAAACTCATTTGTCCTTGTAATAAAACTACTAAAATAGGCTTAAGAGGTGTTTGCCAAACACACCGTTAAGCAAAAAACCCTTTCACAAAAACTTGGCAAACCAAACAGAATCTCAAACCCTTGACCTAATTTTGACTCGATTAGGTTGACCTAATCGTGTTGACCTGATCGGGTTGATCCAATTAGGTTAACTTAAAATTTTTTGTTCAACCATAAACGAAACAAAAAATAATGGTTTGACAAAAAAAAACAACCTAACAACAAAATCAAAGCAAAAAAAAAAAACTAAAAAATTCTTAAACAAAATGGATCAAATAAAAAAAATTAAGAACACAATGAACACCAATCTTAAACCTAACAACATGGGTTACAAATTAGACTTAATACAATCCAAAAAAGGGCACATGCATGTCGGAAATCATGCAAGGGTCACCAATCTAGCATTTATTCACTTTAATTATCAAAGAATAAACACAATTTGTCAAAATGGGTTTCAGTTCAAAACCAAAACCTTATGATTAAATTTCATCAAAAACTTGTTATCTATGCGAATAAATCCTAAATTATTGCCTAATCAAGTTGTTCGAAGGGTTTAGTGTAAAGAAATGGACCAAAACTGGTTTGAATCATGGGGCTAAGGAAATATTATTCCTAAGAACAAAACGAACATTCCTAGAAACTCAGCAATAACTCAGCTACTGCTTATCACTGATAAGCCCCATAAGTAGACATTTTTTACTTCTAAAACATACTTTCTTTATCCTAACATGTCACACTATCATACACAAACATATTTGAATCTGAAAAATTAACAAATAAAATCGAAACATTAAAATCATGCATAGGGTGAAAAATCTAAAAAACTACCACTTAAAACAGACTACATGTACATGTAATATGGACTTAAAATTAGTTTTCTAAACTCATTTTGGTTATGAACAGTGTTGTAACCAATTTTTGGATCCCCACAAATAGAATAAAAAGAAAATAATAAAAAAAGGAACATTGTTCCTCTCTCTTTCTCTCCCCGTATGTTGCTCCCAAAAACCCAAAACCCCATGGCTAGAAAACAGTGCCAGCGTGCCCTGCAAAGCCACGCCCGTTGGAGACCTCACCCCGGTGTCCCCTGCTCCCCATGAGCAACAGCAGGCTGCTCCCCCTGCCTATAAATACTGCTCTCTAACACAAGCAAAGGGGAGAAAAGAATGAAAGAAAGGGGCAGTTTTGTTTGAACGAGAGGAGAACGAAAGCGAGAGGAGAACGAAAGCAAGGAGAGACTCTTTAAAACTGAAAGGGGGGAAGTTTGAAATAGGGGAGGGAATTTAAGAGAACGTAAATAGGGAGTGTAGAAAGGGAAGAGGCTTGATAATGAAGAGAAGAGAAAGCAAAATGAAATACCAAGGGGAGTGAACAGTCAAGTCTCGCCACTGCCTGGAGCTGTCGTCCGTGAGCCACTACACCGCCAACGGCCTCCACCGCTAGCAAAGCAGTCAGAACAGCAAGGCACCACCTACCTTCCTCTTAGAACCACCACTTGAAAGAAGAAGAAGAGAAGCAAAGGGACAGAAACAGTGAATTAAACAAAACAAAGCGAAAAAAAAACACAGAGAAGAAAAGGAAGAAAGGCCGACCACCTTCGCAGCCCCTCCCCAGGTCGCCAACACTAGCACCTCCACGAAGCCGCTGTAGAGAGAGAAGAACGTTGTTGACAGAGGGAGCAAAGGAAACAAAGACAAGAAGCAGTGCCGAAACAGTAGGGAGAAGGAAGAAGGCCGCAGTAACGCCACCGCCAAACCGGCCACCAGCACCATCGTCAACCCATCTATCCAAGCTCATCATCTCAGGTAACCCTTCCCCTTATCACCATTTAGGGGTCATCTTTTTCCATGCAGCATAAAATAATTAGCCGAACCAGCCATTTAATTAACAGTTACTATGCGTGCACAGTAACCCGGTTACTGTTGTTTCGAGCTGGAATATCAGCCCAGCCCATGTGGCTGGACTCCTGTAGAAAGTAGGCCCGTTTTATTTCGGGCCGGGTCCGGTCTAATAAAAAAAATTTTAAATTCCAAAAAAAACCTTTCAAAAAATCTGTGATTTTCTCCAATTTCGTTACTGCATTTTGATCAATATCGGTTTGTATTTTATACTGTAAAGATACACATCCGGTATTAAAATACTTGGTTTTCGTCAAGACATTAAAAAATAAAATAAAAAAAATATTTTGTTTTCATGTATACGGCCTAGTCTCTCCAAAATATATAAAAACAAAAAAATCCTTACATCATATTTTCATACAACAGAGAAAAACTTGAAAAAATATATATGTATTAGCATGCATTTTGGCTTTAATAACCAGTTTATTCAAGCCATGAGAAATAGGCCAATATTTCAAAAATTCTAAAAAAATCTTTTTGTCTTCTTTTAGTATCTAGATTACGAATTTATACATAAAATGTATTCCTGATATTAAAAATATATTTTTCATATAGACATTAGAACGGTTAGATTTTTACCCGATAAGATAAGGACCTCCTTACTGAGGAGGACTTTTCTTAAACCCTAGACAGACCAACAACTAGAAATACGATAACACCTTAGCTTTTTATCAGACAATCAAACAATGCAGCTTACCTTAGGTAAGACGTATTTGGGGTGTTAATACCTTCCCTTTACACAATCAGTCCTCGTACAGATCTCTGAGACCAGTTAGGGTTCCTAGTGACTAAAATACTAGGTGGCGACTCCCATTCCATTTTCCACCGATAAACGACAAGAATTTCTTGTCTCCCCCATATTTGCTACATAGATAGATATAGATACATTTTAGATTTAAAGTGGAAATTTTCGCCGTGACGCCGCACACGTGCGACAAACAGACCTAGCAAACCCAAGATAAACATCCTTACTTTAACATGCATTACTTAAGTTAAACAAAAATTAAAACAACATCATATATAAAAAATAACTTAAACATTAACCTTATTTCATGAAAAACATTAAAAAACTTCAAAAGAACTTCAATAAATAAATAAAAACATGGTAACAAAGAGGTGAATTCAATATCACTTGTTGAGAATTCTCAACCTCTTTTCTATGCTTATAGATAAAACAAATAAAAAAGGACATAAGCAGGCCATAAAAACCTACTTTTGGATTTAAAAATATATCTAGAACATCTACTCTCTCTTTTTTGCTTTCCTTTAGAAAGTTGTGTTAGGCCGTTAAACTCTTACACTTAGGTTTATTATTAATATTTTCCTTTTTTTTCTCCCCTCCTAGCCCCTCTTTCTTTTTTTAGCTCTCTTTAAGGGATATTTTAAGGGTTTTGCTAAGGTTTTATGAGGTCTTGAATCCTTTTCTGACCTCTTAATCTTAATGTAAGTGTTGTAAACCCTTGAAAAGAATCTATTTAGGAGCCTTTATGTATAAACACATGAAAAAAAATGTAGGTTCTTGCAAAATGGTGTTTCAGTCATGACTGACTGAGTTGTCCATTTCAAAGCCTCTTCGAAGCAATTCTAACGTCATCGTCTCCTAAGACTACTTAAAGTTGGTATAAGGGATGTACACTTTTCATTTGGATCCAACCTTGCTCAATTTAGAGATCTATGGGTCTGCATTCATTCATTTAAAATTGTCAACTCGATCAACCAAAATTATCAAAACAAAGGTCAGTCTAGCGAATGACGTGTCACTCACATTCTCTTTATTAAGATTGAATGACGCGTCTTTTAGGATTTTTAATTTGGGATTGACAATTTTCAATTGAGTCCATATTCTTTTAATTTCTTTTAATTACATCTATAATCGCCTTTAAACTTTTAATTTCATGCAATTTAACCAATGCCAAACTTAATTGTTAGCTCCTAAGTTGACCGTCTTTTTCATTTTGATCCTTGATTTTAAATTTATACATTTTGACTCTCAATTGACTGACAAACTTTCAATTTCTTTAATTTGAGCTCTGATTTAGTCAATTTCACCCCCTATATTTACTCTTCTTTTTTTTTCCAGTTTGGTTATTGGTTTTGAATTTCTTCAATCAAGTCCCTAATTGCCTATCAAACTTTAATAGTTATGCAATTAAGCTCCTGATTTGGCCAAATTAACTTTTAAAAATTACAATTCGACCCATACTTTAATTTCTTCCAATTAAAGCCTAGATATTTTTTTCTTGCTATTTCCTCAATAAATTTAATTAAACCTTGAAAAAAATATAATTAAATCCTTAAACATCTAATTTTGAAATTTTCTTCTTAAATTGAATTTTATTCACCAATAGAGCCTTCATCAATCGAAAATACACTATTAAATTTTTCAATGTTGTATATTATCAAAACTAACCCAAAATCACGCAAACCCAACACGAAATATATATTTATATTATATATAGATATATTTGTTGAACGTTTAGATTTTTTTAGTACAATATATATATATATAACGAGAAAAAAATCAAAATATTTTTTAAAAAATATTGTGACGATAATATATTGGATTGAACTTTATTTCATGGCTTAACCCGCTAAACTTGCGACTTAGGTCATGAACTTCATTAGATTAAATAATGTTTTTTTAGATTTACCTTTTACCTAAATATATGATAAAAAAAAATATAGAAATTTATTTTAAAAAAGTTTAAAATTAAAAATTAAAAAAAATTAAAATTTAGAAACGGCCTCTCGTCTCTAATAATTTACCAATATCTTATTTATTTTTAATTTCACCTTGAATAACTTTTTGGAGAGTACCATTTCATTTTCTTGGTTAACTTTCTGATTTCAATACCCTTTCTTGCCATGTATGACATGGAATCACGTTCATATCATCACTTGTCTAACTCAAGGTACCAAATTAGAAAAAGTAAGATTCAAATTAATCAAATAGATAGAATTGATGCTTTTGTAGTCAAATAAAAGTTCAACAAAATATTAGGTACTAAATATTCTTTTTTTATGCTAATTCATTGTTACTTTGGATTGTAGGAGAAAGAAACTTCGAATCTTTTTTCACACCTTTGACTCGTGTGAACTGAAAGGTTCTTGTCGTAAGTATTGCAAAGCTGGTGGTAATAACGCCCATGTTCCCAATTAACTGTCGAAACATAATGAATACTATACTTGGAAAAAAAAAATAAAGATAAAAAACTTTAATAAATAACATTTAAGGTTGGATATTCAAATAAAGAACTAATTAAAGATTGGATACAAATTTATATTTTTCTCATTCTCATGTAACTAACACTGTATATATTTACACCAACAATTTGCAGTTTCTAGCACCATGAGATTCTTCGTTTTAAAGAGCTTGTCTACTTTTTTATTCTGATTATCATTAAACCAACCTATTCATTACTTGGTTTTCCTAAGTAAATTATAAATTTGACCCTTTAATTTAAGAAAAAAAAACAAATTAATTAATCCCCTTTGTTTCAAAAATAAATATTCGATCAGTCTCTTGTTTAGGGTTATTCATGCTTATTTTAATATTACTTTATTTAAAAATCTTTTTTTTCTTGTCAATTTTCATAATTAATATCTATTTTTTGTTTTTTTTAAATAGAAAAAAGAATATAGAGTAGACAATCTTTTTTGAAGAAATAGATTTTGAAACAAGGAGAACTAATTAATTTGTTTCTCAAACCTAAAAAGACTAATTTATCTACATTAATTATATATAGTTTTTGAAACAAGGAGAACTAATTAATTATAATTTATAATCATAACTCATTTTAAATGAAGGGTGATTGTAAAAAATAACAATTTAAAACGAGATGATATTACGTCCTCTCTTATGCGGCACACATCAATGTTTTCCATGAATTTCGTAGTCCACGTTAAGGCGGAGGCAACAAGATGGTGACATGAATCAATTGCAAACCACCTCCAACCTGGAAGTGGAATATATTGGTAAATTACTTCAGAACAGCTGCAGTCTACTGGATACTGAAGTCTTGTCTTTCCATCAAAGACAAGGAAAGAGGGGCCAAGTTCCTTGCAAATGTCCACTCTAATATATTTCGTATAAGATGGGTCACCCATCAAAGCTCTGTTGTAGTAGAAAGCAAAAGGGACTCTGTACGTGACTGTCGGTTGCCCCTCTATCGAAAGGGAGATTGTCATGGGCCTGCCTTGTGAACTACAAATGTTGCACAAATGAGCTGAGAGAACGCCCAAGAACCATCTGGGCTCGACCATAGGAGGGTTAGCAGAGTGTTAGGTTTCATTTTGGATCCAAACCAATTGTTGGTTTTGATCAGGTTCAATCAGTTTGCACCGTCCTCTTCTAGGTAGCCTATGTACTGGACTGGAGACCAAGCTAGTAGATGTACTGTCTTCTTCAATAGACAGTGAAGAGCCATTCAGCTAGTTGAACAGTTCACGCAGGATCACAAAAAGATTCGTTGGGATTTGAAATACAAGGAGTTCACCTAAAACCCATTCGGTTATTTTACAAGGAAATTGATTTAAGAAGTCCACGTTGAATCGAATATCTAGACAAGTTATTTTAGACAAAATGCTATCATAAAATTTTTGTGATCAATCCTCAAATCCATTTTCAAGTCCACTATGCATTGTGGGGTTTTAATTCAACAAGCATTGTCTTCTGCAAAGATTAATGCTTAAGTTATTAATCAACTTCGTAAGTTTAACTTTTCTTAGTCATAACCTATTTTTATTTCTATACTTTTAAAAATAAAAAAATATCTTTTCAATACATATTTCATAATTTTTTGGAATTTTCATTTATTGCATGTAAGTTTTTATAATTAAAAATAAGGGAATGAAATGATGAGCAAGGAAAAGAAAAGGACTAATATAATTGAGGATCAAATAATATAATAAATGAGAAAAAATAATAAATAGAGATTACCTTTCATAAAGTAAAATTAATTAATCTTTAACTATATAATTTCTCAATTAGAGATTCTCGTTTAAGAAAGAAAGAATATAAAATCTTAAATTATCTTTTATAAAATAAAGATCTAAATATAACTAGAAAAATTGTAGGAAAAGATTCTAAACACAAACACTTAAGAAAAGGAAAATTTAATTAATCTTTGATAATATACTTTTTCCAATTAGAGATCCTCTCCAAGAAAGAAAGAAAGAACATAAAATCTTTTAATTTTTTCTAGTTTTGACGGGAAACCCACGCTATAAATTAAAGACCCGGGAAGAGAGAGACATCAGAAAAACCCTACACTAAAAAAAAAAAAAAACCAACCTTAGCCACCACGTTTTGTTTTCTCTCATTAGAATCTGGTAAAACTTTGACCGTCTTTCATCTCTTGTCGACCATAGCCACACACTACCACTGTCTTCCCTTCACTCCCATCGTAATCCATAACCAATAGACCACACTAATCAAAGCAGCAACCCTCATGCATACAAAACACTAGCTGAGACAGCTAAATCCCATTCTTCTAGGCCATCAAACGCCACAACAACAGCCCGCTCTCTCAATATGCACCGCAACACAGCAACACACCCAGCTTACCCACCATAACACCATCAATAGCAACTACAACCAAAGAAAAATCAGAGAAGAAAAGAAAACAGACCGAAGCTTCTCCTACCCCTATCTCTCTCAACTTCACTGCTAGCGTAGGAAGGAGGGGGAGAAGAAGGCACACCTAATCCATCAAATCACACTCCCAATACTTATTGGCGCGTAAATTCACGTGCCACCAATCGCGACAGGGTATTAAGACCATACACCACCACTGTCCAATCCACTTTCAGTAGCTTTCGACCAATTACCTTGAATGATTTTTTGCGTATTTTCGAATAATTTTGGATGTATTTTCTAATTTTTATATGTATTATAATATTTAGAGTGTTGTTATCCATGCCTATGCATGACACTTAACCATAGATGTATGCAGTCGTTGGAGATTTATTTTTTAAGGTATAATAAAGTTTATGTTATAGAATTTCATAGGTGGATGCATGACTGTAAAATTTATGCTTTTATTGTATTAAAATGATGTATATGCATTTTTTGTTGTACTTACGTGGTTGTATATGTTGATTGTTATTTATATAGAAGCATCAAACCTATGAGAAGTAAGATCCTTCGTAGAGATTTTCTTTTTTTAGATGTTGAGTTTTTAATATTTTATATAATAATAATAATAACAACAACAATTTTTTTTTTTTTTTTGTTAAACACCTTTCAAGTTCTTTTTGCAAAAAATCTCTAACTTATCAATGAAGACACTATTGATAACATCATCACTACTGTCGCGAGTGCACGCGCCGCGACATCGTATGGCAACGACATAGGCTTTTATCGTGCCTCCTGTATGAGGTGTTGCGTGTTGGGAAGGTTTTTTGAATTAAATCATAAAATTATGATTAATGTTTAGGAGTCGTTATCTAGTATTATGGTCATTAAGAACCTATAGTCTGCGAAAGTCTGGGTAAGGAACTGGTTGTACAAGGAAAAGACGCATCACCTAAAGTAAGCTGCATTATTGTTTGGTTGTTTTTCTAAGCCGGGTTTCTATTTGTTGCTCTTTTCTAAGGTTCAAGGTAGATCTCTCTTCATGAGAAAGTCTATACATTATTAGGTTAAATCTTAACCGTTCTAAAGTTTGAACTTTAGCATCGCATTTATTTACATCTTGTATCTTTAATACCTGGGAGTTTACTTTATCGTGAAATTTTACACCCCACAAATATTAAAGTCTACATCTGGATCCTAAAAGAAGATTGGAAAAAAGGTTTTTGATATTTTGGCCAAACCCTAATGGATGATCATAAATCGATTATAATATCCATTTTTTTGAATTTTCAAAACATGAGAAATATGCAATTTTTTAATGAAAATATGTTCAGAAAAGTTTTAGGATTTGGTCGTATGCATGAAAACAAAATACTTTTTTGTTTCTTTTAAAGGGGCAATTAATTTAAAATATTTCAGATTTTTTTGAAATTTTTCTTGAATTTTTTTAAAAACATTTCGAAGAAAACCATGTACTTTAATACCAGATTTGTATCTTACAGTGTAAATATATAACCCAATATTAAATTGGTAGAAAAACATTTGAGAAAATCACAAATATTTTAAAATGCAACTTGAAATTTTTTGTTTTTTTAATATAATAATAATAATAATAACAATATATTACAAAAAATATATGGGCTGGGCTAGCCCAAATAGCTGGGCCGAACTCAGCCCAGAAAAAGGATGCGTCAATCCAGGCCTAAAAATGGTTGGGCCGATCTCGGCCCAATGTAATCTTTCTTTTTTTTTTGGAGTGGGTCGGACCCGACCCATACATATGGGCTGGGCCAAATCGGGTTCGACTCACATTCAAAGTTAATTATTTTGCAGAACGTGAATATTTATTGTTCACGTTCTGCATGCAAACCAAATGGTTACAAAAGTTGGAGACAGACGGAGGACAAGAGTATCGGGCACAGTGGTGAGGCCGGCGGTTGGAACTAGTTTCAAGTGGCAGAGCTAGAAGAAAAAAGGAGAAGAAAATCTGCAGGAGAGAGAGAGAGAGAGGGGGGGACTAGCAGTGTCTGCTTTGCCGCTAGTGAGGAGTTTAGGCGACCGCTAGTAGTGGAGACGGTGATGAAACGAAGTTGGTAGGAATGGTGGGGGCGAAGGCCATGGTAGAGAGAGAGGGAGAGGAAAGAGAGAGAAATTGCAGAAACCATGGAAAATGGCTGGTTTTTTTTGCCGATTTTCGACCCAATTTTCTTATTGCCCAGGCCATGAAATGCACCCCTATTTATAAGAGACAGAAGAGGGACATTTTTTCTTTAATGGTAACAAATATTGGCCTTTGGTTCGGCTGGTAAGGATCTCAATCGTTGGTTCAAAGTGTGCAACGTGAGTTGTCGAATCTGCAGGAAAGGCTGCCCGAGTTGGCCTCTTTAGGCCGACATCGGAGTAGTTGTGATGATAATAGGCCTGAACGGACCATACTAGAAGATAGAGGGATTGCATGTGACCATCTTAGTTCATGTGTGGTCTATTTTGGTGGTCATACGAGGCATTAAACGTACCTGCAAAGTAGCTACCTGAGCAGCATTATCAGGGAAGATAATGAACAGTGACCAGACAACGCGTCGTCTAGTCCTCTTTATTTTTTTTATTCTTTTAAATGCAAAAACGATGCCATTTTTTTGTTAAATAAAGGATTTTTATCCAACTTCAATTGAGTCCAACATCTTAAACTTTTGTGCAATTGTACCCCTGATGAACTTCAATTTAAACCCCGAAGTTCCACGCCTATTGCCATTTGGTCCTTGGTCTCGAATTTATGCAATTTAACCCCTAATTGACCATTAAACACTCAATTTCTTCAACTTCACCCCTGGTTTTTGTCAATTAAGCTCTTATAGTTTGGGTCTTTTACAGATTGATCCTTGGCTATGTATTTTTTCAATTTAACCCATAATTGACCCCAAAATTTCAATTTTCTTGCAATTTAGCCCTTGATTTCAATCAATTAACTTGGTAAAAATTAAATTTGGTCTCTTAAAATTCTAATCTTCTAAATTAAGCCCAAATTAGGACCCTCAAAGTTAATTTTTCACCAATTAAGCCCCAAATAAAATTAATTTGATCTATTTAAAGTATACTTAAGTCCTTACACTTCATTAAATCCTTCAATTGGATCCAAATTAATTCTTAAACATAATTAAAATTCAATTTGGCTCATGATTAAATCAAATTGATCTATTAAAAATTTAATTATGTCATTGGACTTAATTTTTATACAAATTCATCCAATAATCATTTAATTTGACCTTCAATTTGCATTGTTTCTTCATTTTTTTAGCATGATTGGGTACAATTAGGCCTTGAATTTCCACCAAAATTGCAGATTGGTTTTTATGTATTTTTTGGAATCCTCCCTTGTCTGCTTTCTTCACGTCGCCAGCCTTTATTTTATTTTTATTTTGAAAACAAAAGTGAATTTTAAGAAATAACCGAGAATTGGGTTATGACAACTACTATTATTGTCATTATTTATGTTATCATTATCATCAAAATTATCATCAAAATAAAAATCAGAAATTGGTAAAGAATATCAATTCATATCTATATCATCATAACTAATAGGTTAATTATGCAATATGTCTATGCATATCTTCTATCACTAGTTCTTGAATGTCTCTTTCTTAAGGGAGAACCATTTCACCCCCTCATAAACAAGCACATTTCATTCTGCTATCTCTTACAACCATGATTATTCAACAACACAAGAAATTGTTGAGCTCTAATACAAGTCCTCTAAGATCTCCAACCAAAATCACTAGGAATTGTTAGGCTCTAATATCAATTAATATAGAGCATTGATACCAACTGACGTTAGCAAAAATAACATAAGAAATATAGCTAACACAAGCAATATAGAATTCAACCGAATAGGTTCATCACACAAAAATATTAATTTGGAATTATATTATTGGATATTTATATTCAAGTAATCTCCTAAAAAACAAACGAAACAACCATATTTATATTAGTCCTAGGCTTAAACTGAATAAGAAGAATTCATAAACTAAATAAGAAGAACAAAAACACCACAAGAAAAATATTATCCTAAAATAAATAGGAATAAAAATAACTAAAAAAACAAACTACTTTCCTAAAGAATCCTCCTGCATCACTTCTCCATGATGTTGTGAGTGGACTTGAGTTGGGTCAACATGACCCTGTCAAGGCCTACCAAATATGAGTGATGGCCTTAAAGCTCATCTTGAAAGAAAAAAAAAGACACAGCCTAATTAACTATCATCATTCTCTCGTGTCCAACATTTATACTTCAAAAATACGGAGTAGGCCTTATAACTAAGCTCATGTCTAAATTCATTGTTCTAGGTCTATATGGTCCTTTAACATCAATAACAAATCCACTCTTTAGTTTAGACAAACTCTTAGCATCTAAGCACAATATGTACATTTTATAGTTAAAAGCAAACACTAAGACGTTTATCTTTAATATGATGTTTTAAAGTGATTTTTTTCTTTTTCTTAGCATAGTCAGCCTTTTGTTCAGAACCTCTAAAAAAACAACTAGGATTCTTAATTATTATAAAATGAGTTGATAATTCATTTTTTTTTTCTATTTTACCCTTATTACACAACTAGAATTGAAAGTTTTATCAACAGAAATTTCTGATGGTACTTACACTAGCAGGTCATCGATACATATGTTACTGACAGACTCACGAATAAAAACAACTCTCTTCAGTAATTTTTGAACTGTCAGTGAGCCTGTCGGTAATAAATATACTGATGAATTTACAGATGGACAAAGCTCATCAAAAAAAAAAATTACTCGCTTTATTATATCAATATATCCATCGACAAATATAACATATCACTGAAAGAATATCATCTATAATTCTATTGGTGCGTTAACAGTGGAAGTGACATTTGTAGTAATTCTTTTCCAACTTTCTGAAATAATAGTGGCATTTGTAGTAATTGTTTTTCAACTCTCTTAAATATAACAACAGAGTTGTGTTGTCGGTAACCCCGCTAGTAATATTTTAAAAATATTTTTTTGAAAAAAATATATTGAAGTAAAAAAATTATTAAAATAAAATAAATTAGAATAAAAATAAAGTATTTATTAAAAATTTAAACATTTATACATTGAAATATAATAAATATAGAGGCGGCACTAGAGGAGGAGAAGGAAGTTGGTCGTTGTCAGGACTGTGAGCCCAATTAAGGGATGTGGATGAACCACCCATCTATGATTTCATCTTCATTACCAATCGGTGGAGTTTCTCATAAGTAGCAGTGAGTTGTTCATATTTATTGTTATAACCCATTTTTGGGTTATTTCCCTAAAATTTACCCCTTTTTCCTTTTAAAATAAATAATAAATAATAATAACAAGAAGACTAGTAACTTGGCCGAAGCAAGCTAACGAGGATTCCAAATACACAGAAGAATCAAGCTGAAAATTTGAACAAATTAGGAGTCTAATCCTACCCCTTTATATTAAAACTGGAGAAACAATGTAGAATCAAAGTCAAATTAAATGATTTTTGGATGAATCTACATAACAATTAAGTCTAAAAACATAATTAGATTTTCAATAGGTTAATTAGATTTAATCATGAATCAAATTAAGAATTTAATTATGTTTACGAATTAATTTAGGTCCACTTAAAGGATTTAATTAGGTGCAAGGACTTAATTATACTCTAAATGGATCAAATTATTTTTATTTGGAACTTAATTGGTGAAAAATTAAGTTTGACAGCCCAAATTGGGTTTAATTTAGAATTTTAGAATTTAAGAGGACCAAACTTAATTTTTACAAAGTCAATTGGTTCAAATTAGTGGTGAAATTGCAAGAAAATCAAAGTTTTAAAGTCAATTAGGGGTTAAATTGAAGAAACTCTCATTCAAAGACAATTATGGAAAAGACGTCAAATTTTGGGGAACCAATTAATTGAAATCAAGGGTGAAATTGAAAATAAAAAAGGTTAATGGTCAATTGGAGGTCAATTTGCATACATCCAAGACCAAATATCAAAATAAAAAAGGTGCTGAAATCTGAGGCTGATATTAAAGTTTGACAGGGGCAAAATTGCATAAAATTAGAAGTTTAGGGTTAATTAGGGATTCAATTAAAAAAAATAAAAACGGAGGAACAAATTGAACTTTGGCCAAACCCCTAAATTAAAACCCTAAAAAGTCCAAAACGACGCGTTGTCTAGTTATTGTTCATTATCCCCCATCTTGTGACCCGGAAAGCTGCTTGAGTGGCTACTTTTTAGGGGCATTTAATATTTCATTTCTCACCAAAATTGGACAAACCATACACCACCATGATGGCCTAACATTGTACTACACTCTGGTATGGTTTTTTCGGGCTAATTGACGCCGCAATCGCAACGGCACCGCCCCAAAGTAGCCAACCCAACTAGTCTTTTTATAACAACTTTTTCAGGCCATGATGACATCTTTGAGCCAACGGTTGGGATCCTTCTTAGATGAATCAAGGGCCAAGATTTATCCCCAAAAGAGACAAAATATCCCTCTTCCATCCTCTATCAATACAGGTGGATTCCATGTATTAAGTATCAAGAAATATAAGGCCAAAGTTGGGAAAACATCAGCCTTTTCCCCCCAGTTTTTTTTCTCCTATCTCGTCCAGTCTTCCCCCTCTTCCTTCATCGCACCTTCACCACCAACGCCACCACCACCAACACGTCAGACTTCCTAAAACTACCAGCTAGCCACCCCTCATGGCAAGTAACCTTTTTCTTTCCCTCTTTGGCTGCAAAATTGGCTACCAATTGCATGTAGAACGTTGGTTCTACATGTATAAGGCATATTAATTAACATGGTTGTTGGATCGGGCCAGCAACCATGTGGGCTGTGAGATGGACCCGTTCCAGCCCAACCTAGATGGATGGGCTGAGTCTAGCCTAAACAAAAAATAAAATCAAAAGATAAGTTGTCGGGCTGTCAGTCAGCCCAACCTAGCTGGACTGGACCCGTTTCAGCTTAGGCATTGAAAAAAAACAAAGAGAGGGAGGTCAGGTCTATTGGGCCACCTGTCGGCTTGATCCAACCCAATGGGTCACAGCCTAGATGGTTGGGTTAGGTAGATACCATTTAATAAATAAATAATATAATATAATAATATTGATATATATATATATATATAATTTAAATTTTCAAAAGGGTATTTTAAAAATATTTGTGGGCTCCTTTACATGTTTTTCCAACAATTTTGTATAATATCATGTTGTAGATTTACAATGTAAGATACAGACCCGATATTAAAAATACCTGATTTCCTCCGGAACTTCAAAAAAAATCAAAAATTTTAAAAATAAATTTTCATTTTAAAAAACAAAAAAAAAATTTTGTTTTCATGTATAAGGTCGAATCTTAAAATTTTTCCAAGCATATTTTCATATAAAAACAATTGCATCTTTCTTATGTTTTAAAATATAAAATAGATATCATAACTCGTTTATGATTATACGTTAGGGTTTAGCCAAAATATCAAAAATCCTTCACTAATCATTTTCTTCACTTTATATTCAAAGTGTTGGGATTTAGATATAGACTTTAATATTTAGAGGTATAAAATTACATTGTAAAGTATACTTTCAAGTATTAAAGATACAAAGTGCAAAATAAATACGATGCTAAAATTTAGACTTTAGAATTGTTAAGATTTAACTCGATAAGGTAAAGACTACCTCACGAAGGGAGATCTGCTTTGAAACTTAGATAAGACTAATAGATAAAAATGTGAGTTAGAATAACAATCAAACAACAATACATCTTACCTTAGATAGGGTGCACTGGTGGTGATGTGTCTTCTCTTTGCACAACCTGTTTCTTACCCGAAATCTCACAGATCATAGGTTTCCTAATAACCATAGTATTAGGTGGTGACTCCTGAACCTTATAATCATAAATTTATGATTATACTCAAAACCTCTTCCTTTCAACACATCCCAGGAGGCAAACTCGTCATTCTCGACGTTGTGCATCCCATGACATTTATCATTAATATGGGTTGTCTGATCTTGTACTTGTTGGTCTAATATCACTGTGAACTCCAGAGTTTGAATGCTCGAAATTGATTGCAATCATCCAATTATCAGTAACTTCATCGGTCATTATGTCGTTAAAAATATCACGTTACCACACAATTTATCTTTCTAAATCCCACTGTGATACCCTCTGTCATTGACTCAATATATACCGAGAAAATGTTTCTGTCAGTGTTTACAAATGGATATAAAAATAAAAAATTATGTCGGTAAAGATTATCACAATTTAACGATGAAATTTTCCTATCGATGTTTCTACTTATATTTGGTAATATTCTGGTTATGTTAATCTTAATAAAAGCTCTTGTAGCAGTGGGGATACGAAACTAAGAGCTCCACTTTTGAAAAATGTAATATTCATCAACTCATATAGCTAGTACCTACATACAAATTAATCTTTGAACCTATATTGTTGAAGACATGGCAAACAATTTTAGCCACGGTAAATACATACAAAATGATTGTTGCTAAACAAATTAAACTGCCAAACCACGTACGAGCTGACAGCAGGGCTTCCAGCTAGCTAGTCTGAAAGAACAATTGTGGAATTTTTTATTTTTTATTTTAATGAAATCGATCTGATTATGGTAGTCTGACATGCCTACATTGATGGATAAGAATAGAATTTTCATTGGCAGCAGCTGATCTGGTTTTTTTCAAGTAAACTGCGTTACCGTTGTCTCTATTTATATATACAGGATTATCTTCTCTCAAGAGAATCCTTCGTAGATCTGGCCAAGGATAGGAAACATTGTAATTGATCTTTATTTATTATGAAATCTAAGTTAAGATCTGGCTGTCCACTAACCCTCTTAGCACAAAAATAAATAAATAAATAATCAAGTTACCGATGGTGAGTCGAAGTGAACAGCCTAGATTTGTAACTTCCCGTTTGATGATTCATAAATAAATAAATAATCAACTTTTTGTTTGCTTTTTATAACTTTACTAGATTTGTAATCAAGCACACCGTTTGTATATCTAAATAGGCTCAACTAATTATACCAATGAAATATGCATACCCACACCAACTATTGTACTTCAGCTTCTATTATATGAATCTAGTCTATAAAAATCAAATCAAATTAATATGTTGATTGGGGATATAGAAGTGAAGTGACATATAGTGTGTATAGAAAGTAAGATTCTCAAGCTCCAAAATAAATTATAGTACTATAACACTGCATAGAAATAGTGAAAATCTATGATATTTAATTATAAAATAAGTTTTAACAATAATTTTCAATCTAAAAAACAGCCTCCAAGGTTGTTTAAGTAAGAGAAAAACATCTTAATTAATAAAACATTAATTAAATTAAAAGTTATAATCTAGGAGAAAAATCTATAAACAACAAAGAAGAAAAATATCAAACTGGAAATTATATACCTTATTTGAAGGTCTTCCCAACCTCTAATGGCTATAAAACCTTCACCCTATATATATATAATAGGATCTTTATAATTTTTTGTTTAAATTTCAATTTATTCTAATAATTAGATTCAAAATTATACTTATTTTACTAAACTATCAAATTAAGTTAAATTTTTTATTTTTTTATTTTCATCCTACATTATTCTAACAAGTCCACTCAACTAGAGCTCATAACAAGAGCTCATTTTGATAGATTTATAGTTATTTATCTAAATCTCCCATGTTTGTGGTGCTTTTGAATTCAAATGGTTTAGAACTAATATAAAAATTGAATTTGAATAGCTTTAGCATAAATTAAAAACAAATCTTAGCTTAAAAAATATGTTTATAAAGGTTGCAAGAACTGCCTTGAAAAAGGCAAAATGTTGACTTTACATGTAGGCACGATCATTTTAAGTTTAGGGATCATTTTCGTTTGACAATTTCCTTGAAATTGTGTTTTTTTTTTCATATTTTTTAAAGTATTTGATTAATCAACAAACATTACGATCTTGCATGAGTTTCACTAAAAACTTTATCTTAAAACCTTGATTATAAAGAAATTATAATTTGTAACTTTTTTTAAACCTATTTTTTCAAACTACAAGCGCAAAAGCTACCATTATATCAAACGCACACTTAAACAATTGACAATTGAATTTTTTCATTGACACAAATAATATCTCCATATAAAATCCTCATGTTGATCAATTCAGTGCACTTATCATTTAACAAGTACCTACATATTAATTTTAGATAACTCTCATAACTCAACTTATGAGAACAACTTTTCTATTTCAGAAAAAAAAAACATAATATATATTAGTTTCAACAACTCTGATTAATTTTTAATTTTAATAGAGCATTGACTATTAATATTTAGAAACAATGCTGTGATAGAATAGAAATCCTTATAATTATAATCACTTTATAATTTTGTTTATGAAATATTTTTGTTCCAAAAACTTATTTTTACTTCAACTTTAGACTCATTAATCTAACTTAAAGAATATTAAAAATAAAAAATGCATTTATAAAATTATAAATAAAATATATTTATTGCATGAATAAAGTTAATGTCATACATAACAATTTAAATGGCTAAATAACATATACTCTAAGGCATCCCACGCTACCAAATCATAATCATCACATTATTTTCATTGTCACCACCTCTCAACCACCTTCAACTCCACCACTACTTTATCATTGCTATCACATCACATAATTATCATTCTAAATCTATTATATTTTTTAAAATTTATTATTTATCAAACATTTTAAAATCTTTTTCATGTAAAATATTTTACACAAAACAATTATTCTCTAAATATCATAAAAAAAAAAAGCATCAGGCTTGTAACGATAATCGCTAATTTGTCCTTGAATTTTATTTCCTAAACTACCAAAATACCTTTGATTAGAATTCAAAAGAGAAGCAAGAAAAATCAGACAACTATTGGAGGTGCTTTAGCTAATGTCGTGGTCCTATTGGAGTTGTCTGTATTGAATGGGACGAAGGAAGTTTGCCTCGCGTTAGAAAGAACCAATCCCTTCAAAGAGTTTATGTAATAACTAAATAAGTGAGTGTAATGATGGATTGATACTTTAAACCACTTTAATTTTTCTTTTATTTTTGTTTCCATGCTGAATTACAATTACCATGACAGGCCTACTCAACTAGAGCTCGTTATGATGAATCTTCGATGTTTGTGGTGGTTTTGAATTCAAAAGGTTTAGAGTCAAAACAAAATTGAATTTGAATAATTTAAGCATAAATTAAAAAACAAATGTTAGCTTAAAAGTAAATATATTTACGAAGGTTTCAAGAATTCCCTTGAAGAATGCAGAATGCTGAGTTTACATGTAAAGTTTAGAATCTAGATTTGTTCTTTGTTTAAAAGATATAACTATAATTTATAAGTTTTTTTTATTAATTATAGACTTTGTATATAAAAGACTAAATTATATGTATAAATTAATTAGAATTAAAATTTGTCTTGATAAAAAATAGAATTAAAAAAATTAAGAACAATACATAGTGCATTCAAATAAAACATCTATATATTCTCATACAAATTGATGTGTCATGTAATTAATATTCCATATAGTTCTTAAAAATATTAGATGAATATTTAAAAATAAAAAGATCATTTATTATATGAAAAAAAAATATACAATTTGTCCTCGTATGATTTATATATATGCATAGTATTTTTTTTTTTAAGTTATTGTGTGTGTTTTTTTTATAACAATTAAGATTTTGTACTCAATAATTAAGGTTCTTTTTGGGAACGCGGCTGCGGCTGCGTTCCTAAAAAATTTGAATTTTTTTTTTTGATAAAATTTAATATGGTTTGTATGTTTTGGATCGTTTTGATGTGCTGATGTTAAAAATAATTTTTAAAAAATAAAAAAACATCATTAATATGTATTTTGACATGAAAAGTTATTTGAAAAGAAGCCAAAATTCATTGTAAAAGTATTATAACCCCCGGATCCATTATCATTGTTTACTAGAAGAGTGTAGCAGTGCTTTTACTATTTCATCAGCTTTCAATGACATTAAAGATTTTTCAGAGGTTTGCATTTATTATTATCAAATTGATTGGAATAAATAAGTTTTTTTTTCTTTTTAATTGTGAAGTGAAACAATGAAAATATCCCTGGATTAAAAAAATTTAAATCTAGTGTCATGTTGTATTTTTATATTTTTACAATGTTTTTTCGTTATTATAATATTAGCTGAGAGAAAATTTAATATTTAATCAAATATAAAAAATAATAAATAGTTAAAATTCACAATGAAATGTTTAAATTACCCTTAAAAACAAAAATCTCAAGCTTGGAGTCAAGGAGCTTCCTGATCTTTTCACAATGGTTTTGTTATAGTTATAAAGTCATATTAGGAATACTTTGATATTTGGATAAAGAAAAAAAAGGATGTGTTGCATCTCCAAGCATCTAAAAATACATTTTTGTTGTGTTGTTGGAAAAGTTGTCGTGTTTTTTTTTTGTTGATGTGGCTTGTGTCTCTGGTAGTCATTTAGTTTGTTGCTAATAAATCTTTTTTTATTATTTTTTTCTCTTTTCTTCCTCAAAAATTACAACTTGACCCTCTTGGTTATTGGTATTTCAACTTCAATCTTTATTATTTTTATTTCTAATCTTTTTATACTGGCCCTTTTTTAGAAATTCATTTGTTTTTTTTTTCATTCTTCAATCCCAATTTACCAAATATTATATTTTCTAATTTGTTTCTCATTCTTTGGATTTTTAATTTTTTACCTTGGTTATTTTGTAAAAGTTTTATTAGTTTTCAATTCCATCCTTCAATTTAAAATAATGGTATTATATTTTTTAATTTGGTCGTCATTGTTTTGATTTCTAATTTTTTTTTAATTTCACTATTCAATCAAGTATAAAAAATTTTTTGATTTTGATTCTTATTTTTTTCAATGCTATTTTTTTAATTATCTTGTATAATTGAATTTTTTTTTTACAATTTCATCTTTCAACATTTAATTGATTGAGAATTGGATATCATGATTTGTTCATATCGGTGTATTGAGTCAAGTAACTCAGGTCAGAGGTTTAAAAAGTTAAAAAAAAGTTGTATAATTGTCTTTTTTTCTATTAAGTTATTCTAATATTAAGATCTAGGTTGCAAAGTTGGCAAGATATCTTAGATTGATTTGATCATGATTATCGTGGTTATAAATTTTTAATTATTAATTTTTTAATATTTTTTTTATTTTTTACCACATTTGAGCATGTGATTATCATATTTAAAAAAAAAAATATTCTGGCTCCATGACAAAGCGCAGGCATCAAGACTAATTTATCACTAACTTTGATACTTTTACATAGATAAGTTGTCAACAGCTCTTAATTAAAAAATAGTAAAAGTTGATAAAAAAAAAAAAGTATATAAACTTTATGATGTTTATGGAGGGAGTAATTAGTAGTATAGTAGTTATTTTTTAGACTCATTATTTTTTTAAAATAAATACAATCAAGAGTGAAAAAAATTAAATGAATATAATTTTATTATTTTTTATAAAAGATTTTATTTTCTCTCCTTTACTTATATCAATTTCTTTCTTCAAAATAAATCTAAAAAAACAAATAAAATATCACAGTAAAGCTCATTTTCACCATAAAATTTTCCAAACATTTGCGCAAGAACGGGAGGGAATTTACTAATTTATTTGATAAAGAGAAAAAAAGAGCATTAATGCTATATATTTGTTACTCCAGTCTCCACAAAGCAGAGTCCTTCAGAGTTCAGCCTATAATTCTGATCTGGCAAGGTAAGAGAGAGAAGTGTTCAAACTTCAACCGCCTAAACCGTCAAGATGGAGCTGTCAGGTTCCAAGATATTGAAGATCTCGAGATCATCCATCAAAAAAAGATATGAGAAATTGACAGACACAACACAATGACACTGACACAGCAACAATAATAATAAGATTTCAGACAGGACTTTTCTGTTTATGATATGTCCGCTACTGCTGCGGTGGAGAAAAAGAAAATACTCAATATCTTCCACTCTACTCGTTAAAAACTAAAATTCGAGAGGATCCACAAAATGACTACACTCTCACACGCATTCTCTGGTGGCCCTCACTGGTCACGTCGGTTATTTTGCCGGCGGCTGGTCGCACGTGTGTCCACTTCACTTCGGGCCCCACGTATCTTTATTTTTCACGTTCTTTTTTCCCCCCTCAATTAAAATGCCTTCAAACGATAAAGATTTCTCCACGTCGCTGATAGTTTTGATTAAGGATTAAACGTGGCAGTCCTTGAAGGCCAGTGTCGGCAATAAAGCTAGTAAACAGCATAAGAGCTCAGGCCCTGGACGTGATCCTTTGGATGCAATTGTCGGAGTTGCTCATCACATCAATGAAAGCTCAGACTTTATTTCTCCTCCTTCGTCTGGTGTTAACAAAGAAGAGCTGCATTCAGGACCCAGCTCTTGAGTAGAGAAATTCAGGCACGTTTCTAGTATTAAATCTCACGCATGAGAAAGTCTGGCTTCCATGATTTTAATCTTTATTTGCATCTCATCTCTTAATTAGGTCGTGGAATTGTTGGTCTTCAAGATTATTATTGAAAAACTATGTTGTTATATTAAATTTACTATTTGGGTTCGGAATTCATTTAAAGTTTTGTGCTGATTCTCAATTTCGATTCTATACGTAATTAGTTAGTTAGTTTACATTTTTGTTTTAATATAGAGTCATGTAATAAATTATAACCAGGCTACTACATAATGATGGTCAGTCGGTGTTTTACATGCGTGGATCCGTACTAAAAGTAGAGGCACTTGACTCGATCGGCCTTAAAGGGGGAGAGTTGAGTGCGACGATATTCATGAGATATGGAAAATTATTGAGTATATGAGGATTTAGGAGTTGTATTTGTCGACGTGTGCTAATCATTTTCAGATGAAAATCTAGGTACAATGGATATATATGTGATCAAGCATATTATGCCGTGGGAAAACTGCCATGGTTTTATTAGAAGCAAGTGAACAAGGACAGTCAATTCTACTAAAACAGCCAATCAATCTTTCGTTTTGCCCCAAGTCAAGATTTTGGCAAGGGACGATACGCGAGAGCGAGACCCCACATGTCGTCTTTTCTTCTGTTTTCGAAAGACATGATCTCTCGGTTTCACCTCTCCAAATACTTCTTGATGTGGGATCATGTGATGTTTGAGAACCACCGTCGCAATTAATGTATTTTGGAGGTTTTTTTTTCCTTCTTCAATCCTTTGAAAGGTTTTTTTTTTTTTTTATGGACAAGTTTGTTGGGCGTACAAAATGTAACCATTCAATATAGTTGTGGAAAATGACACACTTAAAAGGTTAATGATGTGTAACCTGCTTCTCAAATTTCAATCATTGAAGATGTAGTTGGAGAGTCGAGCGGTAGTTTTTTGGATTAAAAAATTTATTTATTTAAAATTATCTCAAATTGTGATCATTTCTCTTTTAATTTGATTGTCAACTACAATTGAAAATTTATTTTATGAAATTAAGTAATAAAATGATTATTTTGAAGAAAACAAATACAACAGCTCCACTAATTTTATAAACAAAGTAATTTCTTCCCTTTATCATTGAGTATAGAGTAGAATTCTTTTCTCTTTCTCATTGTAGGAGTACATGCACATTTTAATTAATTATAAGTGTATGAAAGTTATTTTTTAAAATATTTTTTATTTGAAAATATATTAAAAAATATTTTTATTAAAAAAATTATTTTTAATATCAGTACTTCTAAATAATTTAAAAACACTAAAAATAATCCATTTGAAACAAAAAAAAAATTTAAAAATAAGTTCAACTTCAATTCAAAACCACATCAAATAGCTTAAATTTTGTAGTTTTGTAAACAATATTAGAATACTAAAGGGTGTGATATCATTTTCAGTTTCTACTTTAGAATTTTAACACAGAAATACAAAACTTATATATTTTGCATTTTTTATTTGAAAAAAAATAAAATCAACTGACATTATTTGCTATTGATTAAATTAATTCATATTTCTTTCAAAACAAAAAAAAAAAAAGAGCACGTCAATCAATCAAAATGCATAATTCAAGCAAAAGGGTAATGATTATAATGTCACGCGGAAAAAACCCATATCTATCTCGAAGAAGCATTTGCGTTTTCCTCTGCAAATATCTGTCCTGAGCCTGCAATCTTTACAACTTGATAGTTTCGCCAGCAAAAAGAATTCACCTTCATTTTGCTCTTTCAAGACGCCCCGTGCGAGTGATTAGATGACACCCCTTTGCTTCGTTGATTTTGTTCTCTTAAAATTTGAGAATTGAAGGTGAGCACGTAGACAAGAGAGGCCACGAGAATGAATACTAATGGGATACCGTGGGTCTATCAATCTTAGAAATTTAAATTAATTTATGAATTTGTAAATAAATTAAGCTTAATTGAGAAATTTTAAAGTATTCTGAAAATATTTTTCATTATTTACTCTATAAAAAAATAAAATACAGACAGAAATAAAATTAAAAAAATAGAAGAAAAGGAGAGAGTTAACATAAATAACACTACCAAAAAATTGACAAATATAAAGGAAAACATCAACAGAAAAAGTATGTCGGTAAATTGTTCATTGATGTATCGAGATTCACCTAAAAGGTTGATTAGGATGGATTATTGTAATGAGATTCAGAGTTTTATTAATCACGCACTATTTAATCCTTGAAATATTAGTGGAGACGGTATTAGATGTCCATGTAAGAGGTGTAAAAATAAAAAGTTTCTTGATTCAAATGTTGTAACAATACATCTTCTACAAAAAAAAAAAGTTCATGGAGAAATACTTGTGTTGGTTTACATATAGAGAACCATATGTTCCTTACGAGACCATAGTAGAAATAATGATTAGGTTCTAAAAATGTACATGAAGTTGTAGATGACAATCATAATCCTTACAGGAATATGACAATGGATGCAATGATAATGAATCAAGGTCATACCGATGAATATCCAATCACAGATAAAGAACCTAATGTGGATGCTACCATGTTTTTTATCTTTTAAAATATTTTTACGAACCATTATGGAATGAGTGCATAAATCACAGTAAATTATCGGTCGTTGCATAGGTGTTCACTATCAAGTCAGATCATAAGTTGAGTGAGACTGGTTATGATAGAATTGCAGAATGAGAGAAAGCATTTTACCTCAAAGGAATAGGTTAAAAGAGAACTTTTTTGCTGTTATATCCATGATGAAATCCCTTGACCTAGGATACCAAAAAATTAACATGTGTCTAAACTTCTGCATGTTGTACTACCTTGAAAATACAGAGTTGATCGAATGTATAACATGTATGCATGCTCGTTATAAACCCAGAACTAACAGGAGAAGGATTCTTATCGCACATAGAAAACTTAGATACTTCTCAATCACACCTAGACTGCAAAAGTTATTCATATCTCCAAAGATTGCTGAGCACATGGCATGACATCATTCACATGATGTGGTGGATGAAGTGATGGTGCACCGTTTCAATGGTGAAGTTTGGAAACATTTTAATAGGTTGCACTCTTGGTTTTTAGTGGAATCAAGGAACATGCGTCTTGAGTTATGTATAGACAGATTCAATCCATTCGAGTCATTTGATGCTCCTTATTCTTATTGGCTGACGATACTTACGATTTACAACTTGCCACTAGGGATGTTATAAGGCTAGAGTTCATGTTTTTACTTGTGGTCATACCTGATCCTAATAATCCAGGTTGAAATATAGATGTTTATCTATGATTGTTGATTGATGAGTTGAAACAGTTGTGGGCATGCAAGGTTTTTACTTATGATGTATCAAAGAAACATAATTTTCAAATGAAGGCAACTTTGATGTAGACTGATAATGATTTTCCTGTGTATGGAACGGTTTCTAGTTGGATCACGCATGAAAAATTAGCATGTCCATATTGTATAGAAAATAACAAAGGCCTTCATAATAACAAATGATGGTAAAACATCTTTTTTTTATTGCCACCAACAGATCACAAGTACAAAAATAACTTATTTGTTGGTAGAGTTGAAAGAAATTTTGCACCGTCACTACTATCGAATGAAGAATTGTATGACGTGGTGTCGTAATATAATGACATTGTGTTTGGTTTTCAATCCGGTAAGCAGAAGTTTCCTGGTTTTAGTATAACTCATAATTGGGTAAAGTGAAGAATTTTCTAGAAACTTTCTTATTGGAAGACCAATCTTTTTCGTCATAACCTTGATGTCATGCACATTGAAAAGAACGTGTTTGAAAATATTTTTAACACGGTTATGAACATGAAAGGGAAGTCAAAGGATAACATGAAGGCTAGAATGGATATATGTTTTGTCACTGTAAAAACATGGTGTTGGTTTATAATGGGTCATGGATTACAAAGCTCAAAGCAAGCTTCGTCTTAAACAAGAATGCACAATTACTTGTCTACCGATGGCTTAAGAATCTGTGTTTTCTTGATGAACATGCTTCGAACATATCTAGATTGGTGAGTTTAGAGGATTGCAGATTGTATGGAATGAAGAGTTATGATTGCCACATATTTATGCAAACATTCATTCCATTATTTTACCAGGATTTATTACCAAAGGGGATATGGGGTGCACTCACGGAGATTAGTCATTTATTTAGAGATATATACTCCAACAAGTTGCAAATACAACACATGGAGAGGCTTGAAAGAAATATCATCCAAACAATCTGGAAACTTAATATTATATTTCCTCTATTGTTTTTAAACTCAATGGGACATCTACCTATACATTTATCATTTGAGAAAACATTTGGAGGCCCGACCCAATATAGATGGATGTATCCATTCAAGACATTAGAGATTATACATGCATCGTAATTAAAATTCTATTTTTTTTTAATTCAAAACATTTATTTATTTCTATTTAAGTACTTGTTTAATCTTAAAAGAAAAGTAAAAACCAAGACACATGTTGAGGCTTTGATATGTAAGGCTTATATTGTTGATGAGATCTCAATATCTATATCATATTATTTCGAGCATCACTTAAAAACACGAATCAACCGCGTTCCAAGGCATGATGACAGTGGGGAAGTGCCTTCGAGCGGGAACTTGTCAATGTTCTCCCATCCTGGATGAACCGTACCTAAAAAAATATTATGAATGGAAGATATTTGATAGAAATAGAATTCAGACTAACACATAATTATGTGTTATTTAACTGCGATGAACTGAGACCTTTTATTCAATGAGTATAATACTTAACATGTCATTTCTTTTGAAAAATTTATCTCTTATACGATCATAAACTAATAGGTTGTTGAATTCTTTATAGGCAACATTGTTAATTTTTATTGTCCAAAAACTCACAGCTACTTGAAACTCAAATCTTTCGATTATAAAATGAATAATTTTTCACGTGGTTTAGAATACATGTAAGGACTATTTAATTATTCTTATCACTCGGGATACTTAATTTCGTTATCATTTCTCATTAATTGTTAATAGTTGTAATTCATGTATCAGGTTTATCATTTGGGAGAGAATGCTAGTGTTACTTTAAATTTACTAAGTTTAGGTTCTGAAAGAAAGATGAAGTGCTATAACGAGTATTTTATAAATTGACATGTGTTTTATATTGAAGAGTATGGTCAGGGTAGAAAGATATATAACATTGAAGTTTGTGTTAAGGGATTGATTTCTAATAAGTTTGAAGTTGACTGCTATGAGAAGTTAGAAGATGTCATTGAATTGCAATATCACAGTGAGCTGAATAAATAAGCAATTTGATTTCTTTTTCACATTTGTAGATGTTTATGGTAAATCAAATAAATAAATATTAATATTTACTCATGAAATAATTTAAAATATTTCAACTTAATTTCCTTGTTTAATCTAAATTAATGCTTGAAAATAAATCATCAATATAGCATATTGAAAGAACTCTCGGCATGCAAGGATTGAGGGATGGATCCAAGAAGTGATAGAAAGAATATCTCATATCCTTACTTTCTTGAAATTTTTAATTCTTCCAATCCATATCTTTCTTTTCTTTTTAACCAAAAATCTAGTTGAGTGGTTTACCTTCATCTTTTTTCCTTTCAATTTTATTTCAATATTCAAAACAAAAGGAGGTAGTGGTTGCAATAATCTAGTTGTCTTTATAAAAGTTTAATTTTTTTCTATTTTCTTTTTTATCTCTATTGAAAAGCTTTCGTAAAATTTTTATCAACACATAAATTGAAAAACTATGGTAGGTAACGGTGTTTTGAAACCCGGCCTAGCCATGACTCGGTTAAAGGAAACAGAGGGAACCCTAAAAATCTATCTTTACTGAAAAAAGCCGCCCCCTTCATTTGAAAAAAACCCTCATTGTTTTTTCCTGTTTTTTTCTCAAAAATTTATCAGACATTGGGTCAAAAATTAGATAGCAACAACAATATTTTGAAACCCGGCCTAGGCATGACTCGGCTAAAGGTTTAGATCATGAGTTTGACGAGTTAACCCATTAATTAATTTTTTTTTGTTTTTAATCCCCCCTAAAAAAAACATCATTTTAGAATAAAACTAATTATGTATATAATATTAATTTTGTATATTGTTAAAAATAAAACTAATTAATGATGCTTAAGATATATATATATAGTTTTGCATGACTCAAAGGCAACGTACCGTTGTAAACTAGGTACACAAGTTTGTAATTTTTCTCGTTCTAAACACCATTACTCAAAGCCGACTTGAAAGGATAACAAGAAATCCTTTTGTCGTCTACAATAGACTATGCTTAGTTCAATAGTGACTCATATTGTAACAATTTTAAAGCCTAGTGGTTTATTTTGCAAGACCTTACTATTTTTTATTCACTACAATGACAATCAATGATTAAATATGCCAACCATTTGCCCCTGTTTATTTTATTTTGCAAGCTTTCATCAAGTGGTAGGCGAACCCAAAAAACACTGGAGTTTACACCTGAGCAGCATGCTTTCTTAATAAGACAACCGGCGAAGGCTAAAGAATTGTTTAAACGCCTTTCTGTGCTTTGTTTTCTAAAGTTTAGCGTAAAAGAAGGTAAAATACTGAAACTTTCAGTCAAGGATTGAATTTTACTTGCCAATCAAACAATTTAATCGCCTTTTATCCGTGTAGTAGTTATGATTGTTTTTTAAAATATTTTTTATGTTGAAATATATTAAAATAATATTTTTTATTTTTAATATGAGAACATCAAAATCATAAAAAATAATTAAAAATTAAAATTTTTTAAAAACACTTTTTAAATGCTTAAGGAATTTTAAAAGGTTGTTTGTAGCCAAGGAATTTTGCTCCATTTTTTTATGGATTCAAATCTTGAGATAATTCTCCACCAAAGTTTATTAAATTTTTTAAAATGCATTATATCAATGTGTAAGATGTATTTAGTTTGAATTGACATTGTAAATTGATTTGAAAATACCCTTATAATTGGAGGAAAAAAAACTATCCACGTACATAATCTTTACAAAAAGCATGTTCTTGTGTGTGTTTAAAATAATGGAGGTACGTAGGGCCACAATTTAAAAGAAAATAAATGGTATCAAGATATCAAAGAAAGATTTGTTTGTAATTCTTTGAATTCATCTTGCGTTTACATGGAGGAGAGACAAATATAATAAAATTGTCTCCGGACATTGTTTTTAGACCTCAGGTCCATTATAAGCCACTTGTCGGGGTAGAAGTTGACTCGCAATCACGTGGATGGTTCATCCAATGAGGAAGCTCTTTTTACTTGCCGCGTGGAAATTAACCATTTATTTACGGGGTGATCCACATCAACAATATTTTCAGCTTCGTGGGTAACACCCGATAGAAGTGGGATTGTTGCTTTAGAAATTTTCTTTTATTTAGTACTCATCTATATTATTCATCTGTGATATATCGTGGGTTGGATTAAATTTTTTAAAAAATATAAAAAAATATTAAGATATTATTAATATTTTTCTAGCAAAAAAATAAATAAATTGTGTGGAGATTGATCTTATATAACCTGGTTGATTTTATGGGACCAAAAACAACTCATACGACCTGTAAAAAAATATTTTGATTAAAAATAATTTTAAGATGACATCTTTTTCTAATATTAAGATAATAACATATTTGATTGAATTTGATCAACATAGGTTAACTTATCAAATCCACGACTCGGGTTGTGAGATTATGATAACCTAATAGAAAACAAATCAAAATAAATTATGAAGCCTAATTTTCAATCAACCCAGTGTTAAAACATGAAATTGAAAAATAAAACTAATTAAAAAAACCTAAAAAAAGGATCCGAGTTAACCTTTCAAACTTGCGATCCTGGTCATAAAATTGAGATAACCTAATGGAAAGTAAATCAAAATAAATTATGAATTTCAATCCCCAATCAGCCCAATATTGAAGGATGAGATTTTAAAAAACAATCAATTAAAAAATAACATAAAAATGACCCGAGTCAATACATTAAACTCATGACTCGAATCATTAAACTAATATAACCTTATAAAAAATGACTTGATTTAACTTAAGTTGACCTGCCAAATTCACGATTTTATCATGAAATGAGATAACCCATAAAAAGTATATCAAAATAAATTATAAAAACTCAATTCTCAATTACCTATGTCAAACTTAATGTTGAACGATGAAATTTGAAAAAGTTTCAATAAAAAATGACACAAAAAATAAGTCAAGTCAACCTAGGTTAACCCATTGAACATTATTCCCAGATTATGAAGCTGAGACAATCTAATATAAAGCAAATTAAAACAAAATTATGAAGTCTAATTCACAATCAAACACAATATTAAATGATGAAATTGAGAGGAAAGAGTCAAATAAGAAAAAAAACTAAGTCAATTGGGTTAACCCGTCAAACTTGCAACCTGGTCATGAGACGGGGACAACCAATAAAAATCAAATTTAATGTTGAATGACATGTGACCCAGGTCATGAAACCGAGAAAACCTTTTAGAAAGAAAATAAAAAAACAACTTGATTTAACCGAGGTTAAAAGACCAAAACATGCAACCTTGATCGTGAGATCAAGATATCCCACATAAAGCATATCAAAACAAATAATAAACCTCAATTACCAACCGACATAGTGTTGAATGATAAAATTAAAAAAAAATCAATTAAAAAAAAGACATAAGAAATAACTCGAGTCAACTTGGGTTAACTCGTTAAGCACAAATCTCAAGTCACGAGGCTGAAATAACGTAATAAAAAGTACACAAAACAAATCATGAAGTCTAATTCCCAATCAACTCAATATTAATAGATGGAATTAAAGAAAAAAAGGAAATTAAGAAAAAGGAAATAAAACCTGAGTCAATCGAGTTAATTCGTCAAACTCGTGACTTGTGTCATGAGAGTATGATAATTCAATAAAAAAAATCTAATATTAAATGATGAAATTAAAAAAAAACATTGATTAAAAAAATCAGAAAAGAAAAACAAAAAATTAAGCAAAGCATTATTTCAATGAATAATGTTTGGTGAGGAGGGATTTAGTGAAACCCCAATCAACCCAATATTAAGAGAGTATTTGGCAGTGTAATTGCGGTTGCTTTTCAAATAACTTTTTTGTGCCGAAATGCATGTCAATAATGTTTTTTTATTTTTTAAAAATTATTTTTGACATCAGCACGTCAAAACGATGTAAAACATACAAAACATATTAAATTTTAGAAAAAAAATTGAATTTTTTGAGAACACGGTTTGCACCGCGTTCCAAAACATATTCTAAAGATGAGATAGGAAAAAGAAAAGTTAATTAAGAACAAAAAACTTGAGTTAGTCAGGGTAATCCATCAACCCCGCAATTTGTATCATGTGAGTGTGATAACTTAATAAAAAAATTTAAAAAAAATATAATATAATATTAAGAATGAAGTAAAAAAACATTAATAAAAGAATAATTAAAGTAGAAAAAAAAAAAGCAAAACATTATTCTAGTAAATAGTGCTTTGTGAAGATGGTTACAGTAAAATCCTTTTTTTTAGTTTATAGATAAATAAAAGATAAAATTAAAATATATATATTCATTAAAAAAAAAAAACAAAACAAAACATTATTATAATGAATAATGCTTTGTGATGAGAGGTATAATAAAACCTCATCTTCTAGTATGTAGTTAATTGTAAGTGAGCAATTAATTAATGGAGTAGACTTGTATTTTCTTATCTTGCATTTAATATATAACAATGGTAAACAATAGAAAGTTCTATTTTTTTTATAGAAACAAAAGAATTTGCTCATATTTACTAATTTTTTATTTTTTATAGAAACAAAAGAAATTATTTGCTCATATTTACTAATGATAATTTTTAAGGTTCAGCATAGATTATAAATGAATTTGAAATTGAGAAAAAAAATAAATTTATGAGATCAAGATAACTCTATATAAAGCAATTAAAAAAATAATTATGAAGCTCAATCCCTATATAATCTAATATTGAAAGAGAAAATTAAAATAAAAACTAAATAAATAAATAAAAAGATTGAGTTGTTAGAGGATGAAATTGATTAAAAAAATATATTCATTTAAAAATGATAAAAAAAAATAAACCGACTCTATCCGGGTCAACCTCCTAAATCCATGACCCAATTCATTAAATTAAGAAAACTCCATGAAAAGAAAATTAAAAAAATAAATTATGAAGCCCAATTAAAAAATAACAAAAAAAAAATCAAGGTCAACTTGCCAAACTTGTGAATCGAGTCATGAGATCATGAGAATTCTATTGAAATAAAATAAAAAAAAATTATAAAGTTCAATTTACAACAAATTCAATGTTGAAGAATGAATAAAAGAAATCAATTAGAAAAGCAGTAAAAAAAACAACAATATGAATCATCCAAAGTTAACCTATTAAATCCACAATCTGAGTCATGAGATCAGAACAAATTCATAAAAAACAAATAAAAAAATTATAAGACCCTATTTTCAACAAATCTAATGTTAAATGCTGAAATTGAGGGGGGGAAACTAAACTCATGTGACCAGTATATAACAATAGAAAAAAATAAAAATAAAATTATAAAAGAACAATTTCTAAAATAATTTAATATTGAAGGGTGAAATTTAATAAAAAAAATTAGTTGTTGAAGGAATAAATTAAAAAACAAAAAAGCAAAAAAATATTTCAATAAATAATGTTTTATGGGTATAACTATATTAATTTAGCAACATTTTTTAATGTTTTGTTAATATTAATACATTTTATAAATAAAATCTTGTCCGCTTTCTCACTAGAGTGTTTAATTTTTTTATCAGCAAATTATTTTTATTAACCAAAATATTATTTATTTTTCTATTATGATTTTATTATTCTAGATTTAGTATCTGCAATAATAAATGTGTTTTTTTTTCATGTTTTTTAGTTTATCTAATGTTTATATAGTTTTGAGCATTGTTTTCATTCAATGCTTATTTTTATTTGTTTTATATTTTCATGGGGTTCTTCAATGTTTAATTTTATGTGTTGGATAGTAAAAACTTATTGCACGAAAAAGTTCAATTAGACGAGGGTTTTCTTGAAGTTCATTGTAAGGCTACCCGTAGATTATTGCTGGAAAGAAAATCATGCAATTTTGCTTGTATTATAGTTTTTTTATTTATTATTATTACTACTTTGAACTTGGAATTGTCCATCGATTTTTCTAAAACAATTATTTATCTATTTACTAACTATTTATTTTATGTTTTAGGTGCGCATATACTAAGACACATCTAAGTCCTTAGTATTCTTTGTGTTATAGAGAAGTTGATTATTTTGGATATATCAAGTCTTTCCCTTTTTTATTTATTAACACTAGAAAAACGAAATTTGGAAAGGAAATGAACATAAAAACTTGAAATGATTGAAAATAATTTTAACAATTTTTAAATATAAATGATAAAAAAAGGAATTTCTCAATAAATAAACGAAAAATGAGAGTATTAAATTTCCTCATACAAAATTTAATTTTGTGTTCTTATATACTACTGATAAAAAAGAAATTATGTACCGAAAGTTTATAAGGAAACAAAATAAGATATACCATGCCCCTAGATTAAAAAAAAAAAAAAAAAAACAATTCTATGCAATTTTAAATTACCAAAATCTTTGCCTGAAATCACTAATCAATTGAGTAACGTACTATGATTTATAATCCCATCGTCAGGCTGCACTAATCAACTAATTAACATGATTTGTTGAAAAGTGATCTTGAAAGAGTATTTCTGGAGAAATTAATATTATTTAACAATTTTTTTACTGCACCCCTTAACCAGAGATATTTAAATGCTTGGTATTTAGTCTTTTTTTTTTACTAATTTATCAAAAAGAAGGGTTATTTTTATCAAATCTCATTTTTAGATAGATATATTGACCTCCCAACCAATATGATTTGTTCATACGTTATTCTACAATTCAAAACCTCTTGACAATTAATATTTTTGTATCCTCTCATGTTTTTTTTTTTATAAATCTAATAATCATTTTTATGAAATATAAATTATTAAATTAAAATTAAATAAATATATAGGTAATAATTTGTTATTATTATTTAGTTTTTTCACCTAATCTATATCATTGAATTTAAATTCATAACTATGAATCGTCATAATCTAAAAGAAACATAACACTATTAAAATTAAGAAAGAAGAAGGTATACAAGTCGATCGTAAATTTCGCTAAACAAATAAATAACCCCTTACAAGTATATAATTTTCCCTATTCTCCAAGAAGAAAATTATAAAAATAAAAATACCTACCAATAACACGGCTAAAGGGGTTAACGTGAGTTTGGGAGGAATTTTCTATATTTAAACAAATATTCACTTTGTTCTCGTTCTCAACCCTCTCATTCTTCAAACACACCATCATTGAGAGAGAGAAAACTAAGAAAGCCAGAGCTCAGAGAGAGGGGGAGAGAGAGAGGGAGATGGAGGATACTGAATCCAAGTTTAAGAGGGTTTGCGTGTTTTGTGGGAGTAGTTCAGGCAAGAAAGCCAGCTACCAGGAAGCTGCTGTTGAGTTGGCCAAGGAACTGGTAATTGTATTTATATATGTATATATATACTCACACTTCATATCAGCTCACAGATACAATGGATTTCTCCTGGTTCTTTTCACATATTCATCCCTACCATTCAACATTTCTTTCGAATAGCTTTTCTTTAGACCATTCCCAACTTGGGACGATTTCTTCTTTTTTGCACCTCTTTTTTGTGTTCTTTTTTCGCCCTTATCTCTTTCTGGGTCTTAGAAATTCAACTTTGCTCATTGAAGGAGAGATTCTAAAATTTTCCTTCAATCTTTTGGGTGAATATATAAAAATATTTCAATGGTAATCCTTCATTCAACGCGCAATTTGGTTAAAGTTATTATCTTTTTTTATGGTCTTGGTTTTGGCTTTTAGTGCGCAACAAGACACCCTCTTTTTAGATTCTTCAATATTTTCATCGTCTATTTCTTTTGTTTTTGAAAAAAAAGTTTGTATATTTATTCATTCCATTAGCCTGAATGATTTTGCTTCATGTTTCTGCAAATATACTTCTTTGTTTCTTCCCCTTCTTCAAGTACTGGGTGTGGGAGTGGTGGTGGTGGTGTTGTGTATGCAAGTTGCCACAAAACAAGCTTTCAACGTGGGCTTATGATTGTTAGAGAAGTTAGCTGGGGGAGAGAAGGTTTAGGGTTTATGTTAGGCATGAGAGACTGCTAGCTGTAACCTGCCTGTCAGTTGAGCAGCCTTCTTGCATGATCCTTTGTTTTTTTTTTTTTTTTTTTTGGTTCTGTAAATTTAATTTCAAGAAAAAGAAAGTATTAAAATCTAAATAAAAACAAGATGAATATTCTTTGGTTAATCCCCTGGGGAACCAAACGTGCTGCCTTGATATCATGACTCTTTTAAGCGTGTTCCCTTTGGGCACTACTTCACAAACTCAAACTCCATGATTTTTGTTTATGGGGTTCCCTGCCTGTATTTTTTTTTCACTCACTGGTCTTTATAGTTTTTATTTGTTCCACTAGAAGCTTATGATTATTATTGTCATATAATGAATTCCATGGTTAATTTATTGAATCATACTAATGAATATCTTGTGGTGTTGATGATTGTTATTTGTGACACGTGTTAACTGGGTTTGGTTTTCTATGAGTCTTGAAGGTTGAGAGAAGAATTGATTTGGTCTATGGAGGTGGGAGCGTGGGGTTAATGGGCCTTGTTTCTCAGGCGGTTCATGATGGTGGGCGCCATGTTCTAGGGTTAGTCCCTCCCTCTCCCTCCCTCTCTCTCTCTCTCTCTCTACTCGATCTTTACATCTTTGGATGTCAAGTAAAAGAAGTCTGCTTCACAAGACAAGCATCATTTTTTCTCATTATAATAGTTACCTTCCCCTTTGGTGCATTGAAATGGGGTTTGACAGACATTCTTTTGCTTATTTGTTTATTACTGTCAGTTTTTCCTCTTGAGCCATGCAGATTTCCTAATTTCCAATGAATTGGAATTCCCATTTCTCAAACCTACTCAAAGCCAGACATCATTGGATCAAATGCTGGTCCAGACAGAAATGAGGAATTTAACAATATCTTTTCTTAATTTCTTCTTTTGAATGAAAAAGTTGTGTTTCGAACACGTTAATTTTGTAGCTAGTAACTGTGGACGTGGTACTGAATTTATTATTATTGGTTTGTGCTTATTATGACCATGGCTAGAGTTCTATTCAGTAAAAGCGAGTGTTTAACTAATGTTTGGGAAGCCTTTTGAGCAGCCTTGATCATGAGTTGGATAAAGTGGATCTGTTTTGGTCCTTGCAATGTCAGTGTAATGCTACCATGTCTTCCTGTTAGAGAGAAAGAGACTGAAAAGGTTGGTAGAAAGTATGCAAACTTTAAGGCAGTGATTGGAGCACCCTTCTTTTTCATGAATAGGAAAGCAGTTGCAATTTTGATTCTTAGAAAGACCTCGCTACCCCTGTAGTAAGTAGTGTTACAAGATTGAAGGCCTGTTTAGGTTGTCAAATGACCTTGCCTGGGGGCAACTAAATTGCTTCCTTAAGATCAATAAAACTCACTGACCTTCAAAAAAATCTTCGCATGCATTATTCTCTTTGAACCTGTGTTGCTTGGATATTGTTCCTGACTTGCAGTTTTTGGATTGTTTTCATCTTGCAGAGTTATCCCAAGGTCCCTAATGCCCAGAGAGGTATGTAAACAAACACTAAAACACCCTAGTATAAAGCAAAACCTCAGTTTTGTTTTACATGATCATGTGCTTTGTCTACGTTAATGGCAGTAAAATTATGCAATGATAAGACAACATGATGTCATTGGATACATTTAGTATGTTTTGTTCTGCCACTGTCTTTGCATTTCGTGACCCATCTGTCCATTCAGCCAAGCTCCTCGGTTGTTTATTAACACACTTAAATATTAAGAAGTAGATGTGTGTTTGTTGGCTTTTAAAAGAAGTCTAACAGTACTGTGAAACTAAACGAGGCATTGATTAATGACAAGTATTAAATATTTTGTAATATATACAATCTTTTTGCAGGTAACAGGAGAGCCTGTCGGGGAGGTTAGAGCTGTATCTGATATGCATCAAAGGAAAGCTGAAATGGCTCGCCAAGCCGATGCCTTCATTGCCCTCCCTGGTAAGGATTTGATACGTAGACTATTTTATGGGATGTGATGAACAGTATATGCAATGTGTTAAGAGGTTCTCACAATCACAAAAGCATCAAGACAGAATTCCCATGCAATTGGACTTGTATATGTTCATGCATTACAGGAATTTTTCACAATGCCCATAACTGTGATCTTTGTTAATGCCAGGGGGCTATGGGACACTAGAGGAATTACTTGAAGTAATTACATGGGCTCAACTTAATATCCATCACAAACCTGTAAGAATTTTTCTCCTACTTTTTTTTTTTATCGAGTATGATCATTAGCGGGGACGGATCCAAATAATTAACGTCCTGTGTCGTTGCATAACAGAAAGTCAAACCATGAAATCATTATGAAGAAAAGATTAGTTAAAATGATCAACACTCTCTTATCCAAGAACAACAATGATTAACACGCGCGAGCTACAATTATGCTTTTCCAAAGGCATCAAAATTTAAATGATTCCATTTTATTAGCAATTGTCTCTTACAAGAAAAACCTAACTAAAAGTATATGCACTGTTTCATCTTTAATTGCTTTTATTGACATTTTTCGTAGCTTGATTAAGAAACTAGCAGAGACAAAAGGATGGGTAACAAACTGAATTTTACTAGAACAATCATTGATTCGCAGTTTAAGATGACAAGCTATGATTATCGCCCATGTGTCAGGTTCATTAGCTTTTATTGGACATTTAGATGGCTATTTTCAGAAAGTATCCAACATCTGCGCGGCAGGTGTCTTTTTAACCAGGGATAAAAAAGAATTCTTAGAACTTCGTTAACAATGAACAAGCATGATAATCCATTTAATATTTGTACAGCATAAAGAAGGATTAAAAATTCATAGAATTCGTTTAAATGAACCACAACGTAAAGATATCTTGTTTATGAAGAAAGGAGTTCAAGGTGCTGTACTTTTATGTTACTAGAAAATTATCAAACTAAAATGATGGGAATTTAAGATGGTAGTATGCCCTGACCAGCAACTTTCTCTTATTCTTTAGATCATTTCCCCATAACATAGCAGCAGCCGTTATTGTTGCGTCACATGGTGTCATGTTTCCAGTTCTACAACTCTTTGTATATCTTAAAATATTTTAGCTCGCCTGGAAGCTTGGAAGGTGTCAGATATGTCATGTTTCTCGAGTTCACGGCTGTTTGGTTGTTGCATATGCTTCTAAAGCTAACCTGACGCCATCTTGGTCAATAAATGTTATGGATTGTGATAGAGAAGTAATGTAGCTTTGAATCAAATCATGTGGCCCTTCAATGGATTCACATGGGAAGATTAGCTTAAGATATGCCATCTTCAAGCAATATAATTTTGTATGGCGTGTTCATTGGTAGGATGTCCGTCTGAATGGGAGAAAGTTCCAAATAGAGACTTAAAAAATGTGAAGGTCTGATGGTCAAAACAAGGGTTCTTTAATAGTAGGTTAGGTTAATTTGGTATTTAAATTAAGATGTTCGGTATCGTGAAATGTAGTTTATTAGGGAATTAAGCAGGTGGGTCTTTCATGTTATTTTTGCAGGTGGGCCTCTTGAATGTAGATGGATACTATAATTCGCTGCTGTCTTTTATTGACAAGGCCGTTGATGAAGGCTTTATATCGCCTGCCGCACGTCGCATTATCGTGTCTGCGTCCACAGCTAAACAATTGTTCAGACAGCTAGAGGTAAATGCTCCCTTCTCTTGCATAAAACATGGTTTTTTGCATGACAATTCAGAAGGGTGACTTCCTTAAACATTCCAATATATATTTGTTTAAGTGTGATTTGCTGTCTTAGGAGTCAAGTTCCACTCAAATCACATCTTAAGAAAGAAAGAAAAAAAAGAAAGGGAGGTAGGGTGCGCGCGAGAATGGGTGCTATATATATGATAAATGAATAAATAAATGGCACTGTAATTTTTTATTACTTGGTGGATTCACATAACCTGATTCTGTATACATATCTCATTGTTTTTTGGGTAAATTTTTGTTACTTCAGGATTATGTGCCAGAACATGATGAAATAACAGCCAAGTTGGTGTGGGGGGAGGTTGATGATAGACTGACTTGCGTGCCTGAATCTGGGGTTGCCTAGTAATCTCTTTGCTCGGGTATATACAACATGGACTTCGGTTTTGCCTGCTTGCTCGGCGTGATACAGGTATATACGGTCTTGTATACCGTAGACAACAAGTCAACAAGCTTTGAGAAGAAGAGCTTTTTGGGTTTCTTTTTGGCATTGAGTCAGCTCTGATGTCTCGAAGTCCAATATATATAATGTAATGGAAAAGGAGCTCCTCCCCTTTTTCCCTTTTGTGAAAACTTGGAAGGAAGAAATGGAATCAATTCAGGCTTTTTTATAATTCTGTTTCCATCTTTAGACGAGAAGGATGGTATTATGTATTTTATGTAGTCAACGTGACCAGATCGAGTAATTAAAAGGAGAAAAAAAGCCATTTTATCTACAGTAGAATCCATTAAAGCTGAACCAATACAATTTGTTTTCCTGTTTGTAAAGTAAATTTAACAGAACACGGACGATCACGTTTAAACCATTTTTAAGCATCGGATCAAGGTCCCTCCAATGGCTAGTGCTTCTGGCATCCAAGTGACCAGATTATCTGAACCTTTTTTCCTTGCCACCCCACGTTTTCCACTATAATGCTTCAGGTTTTATGAGCAAATTAATGCATGCGGCTCCTGATATTAGACATGACTGAAAGGAACAAGACTATTATTTTACGGAGGGAATTAATTAGGTGACGTTGAAAATAATTGGTGCATGTTCAAGGACTAATTAAAAATAAGATTTATTTATTTTTAAGTTAAACACTTTGTTGAAAAATATTATTTTCTAGATGAGTGCTGTACATTAAAATATTAAAATTTATAAAATCAATTATGAATGAATACAAAAATTAATCTTAAGAATTCTCTGATGGAGTTGGGAAAAAAGCCAAAATTCAATCATAAAGATTTGTCCCATGTTGGTAAACAATTGTTTTCTTTTCTCTTCCAAGGCTTATATGTATATAGCCTTTGTCCCACATAAGAAAGGATGCAATCCGGATCACTGATTAGGATTTATGATGCAGGTGAAAGTTAAAAATAATAATTAAAAAAAAATATGTATTTTTTTATAGGCAAATAGACTATAAATATAAGCCTCAAATTCATAATTTTATTCTCTCTAAATAATAATAATAATAATAATAATAATAATAAAGTTTTTCTCTTTATGAGGTTTAGAATGTTTTAAATACCAGAAACTTGTGACCGAGTTAATCCATAATTACAAATAAAAAAAATATGAAATCTAAAAATAAAAATAAAATCACAAAAAGGGTTAAAACTGGAGGTTTCAGAGAGATTTTTAATATCTAAATATCCGACAGTATACTTAGTAATGCAATGGTAGTTAAAAGGAAAACGACATCTAGAAACTCTTATAAAAATTTGAGCGCAATCCAACTGTTAAATAAAATGTTATGATTCTTTTGAGCTATTAATTATTCTGGTCTAGCACGACCAGACTTTTTTTTTTCTTAGACATGTCTTATTGGTCCATAAATACATCTGTCGGGCTATCCACGTAATCTGTCTGGGACAGATTCTCATCTAGTTGTGGTAGATTCACACCAAACTGGTCACCTGTTATCGCTAGCCCGACTACATCCCTTTACTTTTGCAAATAATTTTCTTCTTCTCCTATGATTTAGTTTATATCACATGGAATCATCAAAGTTTAAATAGTTGAAACACCCCCTCCTTAGTTCCCAACCAGAATTCAATATCTTTGAGAAAGTATTCTCTTTCATTTTATAATCAGTTTGTGGAAGATCAGAACATGACGACACAAGGGAGACTAATTTGAAGTTTTCTGCAAGGCAGTGCATCTCGCATGTCTTCATGTCTGGGCATTAATTTACTACTCTCCAAGAGTTTCTCCCAACAATTAACAATCCTCTAGAATGATTCGGATTATTTGAAGACGTTAAGTGACAGTACATTATCAGAGTATCTTTTAGAATATTTGATCTTTTAGGTCATGATAAACTAAAATATGTCTGAGAGGGAACGGCTTCTTGTTCATGGAGTTTTCCATCTTTTTTTAACAGCCATTTAAAAAATACATTGGTTTTACATTTCAAAAAAAATTTAAAAATTAATATTTTTATTTTAAATTAATTTTTCTTTTATATTTCCAAATCATTTTAATATATTGATATTAAAAAAAATAAAAAAATATTATTTTAACATATTTTTTTTAAATCATTTTTAAAAACAAGTATAGCAGATTTCCAAACACCAGCAGTCAACCATTGTATGGCCACCTAATTGAAGGCACTTGGTATTGTTAATTACAGAGGACAGACAGTGAAAAATAGACAATCAACCAAGCAACAATTGATGGATCACAGCCCGGCTATCAACAATTGATGGTGACATTGCGATGATAATATGGAGAAAACCTAACACATAACACCCAGATTACAAAAATGGCATTGCCTAGAGGTGTGTTTCCATGCAGATTCCTTTGAGCTATTATGAAATTTGAGCGATGAACTCAAAACCATATTTTATTCCAAAGTTTGCCAAGGCTGTTGCAAAGGACTTCGGCAATGGCAAGCTGGCCAAGCCCACCCAAATCTCATGCACAACCAAATCTCAACCCACTGAAAAGCATCCCCATTCTTGATGCTTTTGTCATTCATTCTGTTGTGATTGCGTGTTGAATTGGATGGAAGCTGATTATAGTGCCCAAGCACACTAGAATTGGGGATTGAAATGAAGCCATTGTTTTTGCAAATCATTCCATTACAAGGAAAAAGAAGAGAGAGAGAGAGAGAGAGAGAGACAGAGAGAGAGAGAGAGATTCCTGTCCAGTGCGCTTATTCCGAAAATTGATACTCAAAACTCGCATGTCTAAAAAGACATTACATGATATATAAAAATCGTTTACATCTCCCTAATTCACACTTCACAGTGATACGAAATTCGCAATGTAAATGCAACCCCCTCTATAATGCGGCAAAGTAATCCTTGCTCAGTCTTGGGTCAGGTTTCATGGACTTGTCACCAGGCTTCCACCCAGCTGGGCAAACTTCATCTGGATTTTCTTGCACATACTGCAAGGCCTGCACGAAAATGCAAAAGCAAAAAACGATTAAACAGAAATCAATCAGAATGGAAGGAGAACATATGCATGCCCAGCACTTTAGATCTATAATAAAACCAAGCCTTAATTTACAAAATCTTCCGATTTTAGAATATTGTTGCCCTGTATTTGTGAAATCACCTGGAGTGTTCTCTTTGTCTCGTCAACACTACGCCCAATGGCAAGGTTGTTAATGGTGGAGTGTTGGATGACTCCTTCTTTATCAATGATAAAAAGTCCTCTCAGAGCAACTCCCTGAAATTAAAACCATAACTAAATAAATAAAAGGAATGCAGAGGCAAGGGCTCCTCCTCCAAGCAGCGTGCAGAGGCTGAGTGGCCAGTGTTTAATATGAGAACCCTTTTCCCAACATTATCAGACAATGGGCATTGACTTCAGGATCCATAGGACCACTAAGAGAATGAACAAGACAGACTGATTCCCATTCAATATTCATTAGAGAACTAAATGTGCATGAGACCTATGTCACAATAGTTTAGCTTCGTACTGAATCGTGCCAGTAATATAAACAGAAGACAACTAATGCATGGATGTGTGCATGTACATGCATGTAGTTACACACTGCATTAACTTCAGGATCCATAGGACCACTAAGAGAATGAACAAGACAGTCTGATTCCTGTTCAATAGAGAACTAAATGTGCATTAGACCTAAGTCACAATAGTTTAGCTTCATACTGATTCATGCCAATAATAAATAGAAGACAACTAATGCATGGATGTGTGCATGTACACACATTAAAAGAATCTAAGGGGATTACTGTGTTCTTTTAGAATGACAATAAAAAAAAAGAGCTCCTCATACCTGATCAGGGATTAGCACTCCATAAGATTTTGAAATGGATTTGGTGACATCAGAAATCAAAGGATACTTCAAATCTCCAAGCCCACCAGACTTTCTATCTGTTTGGACCCAGGCAAGGTGCGAGAACTGCACAAAGAGTATCATGGCATAATCAAAATATCAATAAACAATTTCAGATTTTTAGTCCAAGACCAAAATCAGCTGTGATACAGCAAATGGATAGTGGATACTTCCATTTGCTGTGATCCATATCAATAAACAAACTTAGAACTAATTTTGTCCAGAAAATCAGCTGTGATCAATATCAATAAACAATTCCAGTTATTGACGCAAATGTTTATGTATTACTAGAACAGACAAAAGCTTATGGAATAGTAGCCACTAAGCAGTAATGACCCAACTTGCTACCAAAAGGGTTTCAATTGCATTATATGAAGATTATAACTTCTATAGCCAAATTCAATAGATTTATGACAGGAACCAAAATTGAGATTCTTTACACTAATTATCAGTTCCTATTTTCTTCTTCAACCAAGTCCAAGTTTTGTCCATCACAATATTCACTTCAGCTGAGCAACTCAGAATGCTGTGATTTGAGTCATACAGATTCAAAATACACGCAAAGGCCATGCAATTTTCTCGGTTGTTCTAGCAAGCAAGGCCCGCATTATTTCTGTTAAGGAAACCAATACATATACATACATGCAAAATCACCGCAACCAAGCTTTAATCCAAGCAAGCTTAGGTTGGCTACAAGAATCCTTTCCCCCACCTCACAGAAACAAAAGTTTTCAATGAGATTACCTAGAGACATTATCTAAATGTGTGTGTTGTGTGAGAGCCAGATCATCAAATAAAGTTGAAAACTTCAAGTGAAGACATAAAAACCACCAAAGTTTCAGGCTTGAAGTCATACAACTCCTAGGATTTTGTTTCTTGATTTTGAAAAAACAAAAGAACATACCACACTGTCGACTGAAACACCCAATACTTCTGTGTTTATCTGCTTGAATTCCTCATAACGGTCACTAAAAGCAGTGATTTCTGCACACAAGTGGGACAAAAAAAATTTGAAGAACAATTAGCATCCACAACTCATTGAAACTTCAAATTACATTTGCTAAGTTCAAAACAAACCTGTGGGACAAACAAATGTGAAGTCCAATGGATAGAAAAATAGAACCACATATTTCATCCCGATATATTCAGATAGTTTAACCTGAAACCAAAATTACCAAATCAAACTAGAGTTTAAAATAAACAACAAAACATGACCGCAATTGCAAGGTGGTAACAAAATCAATTCACATTCAGTAAAAGAATACGATTTTCACAAAGAAACCTGAATAAAACATATCTCCACTAGCTTGATTGACACATTATCATCGTTAATCAAGTTAACAATTAACCAGTTAAGATTTTACAACGATCAAAGCAGCAATTAACTGTTTTTTCAAGTCCAAATTTCACCATACAATACTTCAATGTACATTAAGAAATTTAATTAAAAAAGTCGGTTAAAAAAGGAATGACAATAACTCCTTATATTCAACAGCACTGTAAGCACAAACTACCTTCATAAACTCTTGATCGAAAACAGCCTCAGCCTCGAAATCCGGTGCTACATTTCCAACCAATGGAAGTTCACTCTACACGGATGAAAACGAAAGCAAACCTAGTTAGAGACTAATTATCAAACACAAGAGAAGCATTTACAAAGAATTACTATAGAGACGCAAATTGAAGGCATAAAAATCATCAATCCAATCTGAATTATTTATTTATGTTTGAACTTACAGAGGCTTTGACAACGAAGGACTTTGCAGAATGAGAGCCGCGGGTCAGGGAAATGGAACGGAGGACGGGAGATTGGATAGATTTCCGTGTACCAGAGAAGGAGTTGGGGAGAGTTAGGGTTTTAGAGAGAGGAGTGGCCATGGATTTGGCGGCGGCGATAGAGGAGATGAAAGAGGTAGAAGTTGCCGAGCAGGCCATTTTTTTATTTTTTTTTGGGGTGGAGGGAGCGGAGCGGAGCAGAGGGCTCCTTCTCTTGTAGTTGTACTTGGTGTGCGAGTGCGGGTAGCAGCAAGCAAGTATAAGGTGGAAAAATGATGAGTGATTTGATAAAAACTACAACTAAGTCATAGTATAGAGATGAGATGAGATGAGAGAGTAAACCCAATGGAATAATAGATGCTATTTATTATTATTATTATTATTATGGACTGCACAGGGTAGGGCAAGTGGGTTATCCGTTCCATACATTTTGGGCCATCTGAAATGCGTACAACCATTTAAAATTATTTTTTTAAAATATTTTAATTTTAAAATAATATTTTTTTACCTTTTTTTTTATAATAATTTTAAAAACATAAAAAAATAATAAAAATAAATAAATTTTAACCGACCTTCATTTAGACCGCACTTCTAATAAAGACGGAATATATAATGCAAGTTATGGTTATTATTGGTATAGTGTCTGTGTTTGTTTTTACATTTAAAAAGTATTTTTAAAAAATTTTAATTTTTTTAATTAATTTTTTTAATAATTTTGATGTACTGATAGAAAAATAAATTTAAAAATAAAAATATATTATTTTAATATATTTTCAAGTAAAACATACTTTGAAAAACAACGATAGTATTTTACCTTTTCATTTTATTCTCCCTCTTTTTTTTATTATTATTTTAAAACAAATTCAGATATTGTTAAACCAGTTTTCAACATCACGAAGCAAATAGTTCCCGTGCTTTTATAAAACCCTAATTAAATAATAACGTTAAAAAAAATAGACTCACTTATCAACCACCAGCCAGGGTAAGCTTTCAAAAATCTATTAAAAGATTGTGAAAATATCTTATAAATCATAAGCGTGTTAAGCACAATAACTCCTCCTCAAAACAAAAAAGAACATTACTTAGCCTCGGGTATAATTTAATTAGTTAGGTTTTTGGTTTACTCTTTAAAAATTATCAGTTTGAGTTTCATAAATTTCAGGACCACTAAAGGTTTATAGTTATTAACTTCAAAGCTCATAGAATTAGTCGAGATACGCGCAAGCTGGTCCGAACACCCATATTAATGTAAAAATAATAGAACATTACTAAACGATAAATACTCATTTGACAATTTTTATGGATCTTTTTGGAAATAAAATCTATTACTGGAGATGAATCTTACTCTAGAATTAGCTTTTGAATTCCTATTGACAATGCAATTCTCAAACCCTCCCGTATTAATCATCTTAAGAACTTATTTGTTTTTATATTTTAAAAATATTTTTGAAAAAATTTAAAAATTATTTTTTAATTTTAAATTAATATTTTTTAGTGTTTTTAGATTATTTTGATGCATCAATGTCAAAAATAATTTTTTAAAAAAATATTATTTTAATGCATTTCAAAGTAAAAATTATTTTTAAAAATAACAACAACCATACTCCCAAACATCCCTCAAAATTTATTTGGGAGAGAGTGGGAAGAATTTTGAAAAGTAAATTCAGCAGTAGAATAGTTAATTAATTTTGGTTTAACCAAAAGTTCTTTCAATAGAGGTCATATATGGGATTATTATAGAACACCTCCCCCCTAAGGTTTATATTCAATATTATATTATGATTTTATTGGGTTTACTGCTCGTCCTTGTCTAATTTAATGCTTTTAAGTGTCGATTTCAGCTAAATTTGAAAAAGAAAATCAATCAACATTAATAGCAAAAATACCATATATTAGTTGAAAATGGCATAATATACTAAAAGAGAAGTTTGTTTTGCATCGAGTGTTTTGCATATGAAAAATGTTTTCTCATATAATTATATGATGATAATTATATAATAATCAAGACTATTTTTTATTTAATTATATAATAATAAAAATAAATATTCACAAGTTTTTGAAAAAATTAAATTTTACAGAAGAAAATGTATTTCTTAAGTTGAAATTCCATGTTTCTTATTTTTTTGTTTTGAATTTTTTTAATTAACAACATTTTTTATAATAAAAATCAAAGATAATTAAAATAAATATTCATATAAATATCAATAATTTAAAGTGTGAAAAAAGTTATTTATGGAGGTAAAACTTCCATCTCCTTATTAATTTATCTTTTATGGAAAAAAATAAAAAAAACTATTGATAGCACGTTCTTTTAAACAAAAACTTATCATAATCTAAAAGGGTAAGTTCCAAATAAAAAAACGATATCTTTATAATTATTTATCTGGTGGTACACAAAAAAAAAGAATAATTAATTCATTAAAACCATAAAAATAACAAAAAAATATTGTATTCTCATTAATGCAATTATTTTACAATTATTAAATATTAGAATCATATATAATTATCTAAAACGTTATTGCATATATAATCATAAAAGTTCTAATATCATTTAAAAAGAATGTTATAATTGGATGACTTTTTAAATAGTATTTTAACTATTAATTTAATAAATACTTATTTTAAATTCTAAAATATGGCCCAGGTCCAGCTAGTTTATGGGCTAGAAACCAACAACATACAACTGGCACAAATCAAATGATCCAGTCCATGGTGTTAGGCCTGTCTCTGTTCTTCGTGGGACAAGCCTGTAGTCCCAATTCTTCTGATTTCATCCAGATAGTAGCAGCTCCTGTTCTTCATCTCCAAGTCATATTATCAAAATTTCTTGAGCCTTATCCACCACCATTTCCTCCACTCCCTTGAACCAAAGAAAAACACTAACATTACCATCCCTCACAATCAGCCATGTAATGTAACCCGACACGATGCAAGACACACTCCTCCATTTCCTCTCCAACAACACCAGCAACAAATCCTCCCCATTTCCTTTTCCCAAATCACACAATTTCCCCTCATCGTCCTTCCATGATTATTTCTCCCCGCTTTCTTGCCCAAGAAACCTCCATTTTCCCACTCTTTCCTTCAAAACAAACACCATTTCCCTTCCTCTTAAGCCCCTCAAAACACCAGACATCCCCTCCATATCCTCACACCATACCCCTCCACCACCACCCAATTCTGAATTTCAAGAAAAAATGCTCTACCTTGATTCAATAGGCCTAGACATATTCTCCCTCATAAACAACCACCGTCCGATCATCCTCTCAGCCTCCTTACCAAACATCAAATCCATCATTGATTTACTGACCTCCAAGAACTTCACTCCACGAGAGTTCCGCCGAATCATCTCCATGTGCCCGGAAATCCTCAACTCCACTCCTTCCACTATCACCCCAATCATCACCTTCCTACTCCGCGAAGCCCGCGTCAGCGGCTCCGATTTAAAACATGTCATAAACCGACGGCCCAGATTGCTCGTATCCAGCGTCAAGCATTGCTTGCGCCCTGCTCTCTATTTCCTAAAAAACATTGGCCTTGAAGAGGTAAAAAGACACACGTATCTACTGTCTTGTAGTGTTGAAACGAAACTTTTACCGAGAATCCAATACTTTGAGAAAATTGGGTTCTCTCATGAAGATGCTGTTTCCATCTTTAGGAGATTTCCACAGCTGTTTAATTTCAGCATTAAGAATAATATTGAGCCCAAGTTGAATTATTTTGTTGTGGAGATGGGAAGGGATCTGAAGGAATTAAAAGAATTTCCACAGTATTTTTCTTTTAGTTTAGAGAATAGAATTAAGCCTCGACATCAATGCTGTGTTGAGAAAGGTTTGTATTTTCCTCTACATACATTGTTAAAGACAAGCGAGGCGCAATTTGTAAGTAGGATTGATGCTTGTTGTAATTCTTCAGTTCCTTTGAGAAGTTCTCCTTTGTATTCTGTAAATTGTGACATTGATTCTTCTACTAGCACAGAGTAAATTTATATTTGTATGGTGGATGTATCCTTGGATTGCTGTGTGGCTAGATGGTGTCACTGCCGGTATGTTACTGTCAGCTGTGACAAAAATCGTCAATCCCATAGATTTTACGTAAGAAGGTGTTTGGCCGCCGTTTTCGATGAAAATATCAGAACTTTTCTGGCTGTGAATTTGCATCTTTATGTTATCTATGCCATTTAGTTTTTTCTATTAGGAGCCTTTGATTAGAATAAGTTTGATAAATGTAATGCAATTGAAATGGTGTCTACTTTCTTACATAGCACATATAATCTAGTGTATTATACTGGACTAACCTTAATTTACTTGTGAATCTACATGCTTGTGGCGACTTTGGCTTTTTCCATCTAGCTGTATGTTGTCAAATTTGAGTTGCCAGTAAGCAATGTTATCAGGGTTTTTTTTTTTTGGTATTGTATGCCTTGAAACTTAAGATGGAATCCCTATGAAATTTGAGTTCTTTGCTCTTTCTATATATATAAAAAGAAAGAAGCAAGGTATGTGTCATGTTTGTGGAGAGAAAGGAGAGGACACTGGTATAGGAGTTGGTGGTAAACAATGAGAGGGCCTAGTTTTCACAGTTATGACTTTTCATTAGTTGTGTTTTTAGTTTTCAGCCATGGTAAGCGACTATGCTTTTGCAGCATGTGGTTTTTTTCAAGGAGAAAACTTGCGTGGTTATTTGTTAACATATGAGAGTTTTGTTGGACTTTCGCTGATGGTTTTCCCTTCAAGGTTTAGACTTCTTTACTTGTATGGTGTCGAGATAGGAATTCAATTTGTTAAATGACATGTTCTTTGCAGGGCCAAGGTGGATCGAGCTGTATTCAGTTTGCAATTTAGTCGCCATGCATCTTGGCATTTCGAAATCGAAATCTTCCCGTCTTTTGCACGAGTCCTAGGCAACTGGCTGCGCAGGATAACTTGATTTGCTATTTCTTCCGTTGATATGTTCCACTGATTATCCCTCCCAGATATGGGTTTTTTGTGAGATAGAATCAGCCTGTTCCAGAACAAACCCTGAAGACACTTGGATCAGTGTCTCCGGTCCTTTCCCCCCATGGCATCACAACCCCTTCATGGCTTAACTCAAATCAATGTACGGCTGAGCTAACCAACGATGAGCCTGCTAATCGTCAGTGAATTCTCTCTTTCCTCCCCGTAATCCTCGTTCAACTGTGCCCACCCATCAAACCAAAAGCAAAAAGAAATCGGTTCTAGCTGATTGAAACTGAATTGCCTGTGTTTTATTACGGGTAGTTGCTTGTTTAAGAAGAGGTTTCTTAGGTTGATGAGACTTTCGATTTGGCACAACTCCAAGCAATTGCCGCTTTAAAACTCCCATTCAATAGACGACGAAGCAGAACAATGTCACTGCATTCTTGAAGGCAAATGCTTTTGTTTCTGAAACAATACTTAGGAAACCGCCGACGTAATTAACGAGGGTGAATGCACATGAAGATGGTGAAAATAACGTTAACTGGTGATGCTTGTCAAGAAAGAAAAATGTAAAATTGTTACCAAATTTGCTAATTGTCAAATAACCTTGCCGAACAGTCATATACAAATTTTAAGCATCTAATTTTTAGTAAAGGGGGGTATTGATATTTTTGTGTTTTTTTCGTACAGGACTCAAAAAAGACTCTAGGAATTTTTAAAAAAATTCAAAGATTATTTTAAAATTATTTATGAGTACTTATATATTTTTTCAATAATTTCATTTAATATCGAGTTGTTGTAAACTCATACTATAAGATACAAATTTAATATTAAAAATATTTGTTTATCTCTGATTTTTTTTAAATAAAAAATTAATTTTTTTTTAAATTTAAAAAATATAAAAATATATTTTTGTTTGTGCGTATACGAACCAAATTCTAAAAATCTTCATACGTATTTTTATGAAAAATAAAATTACCTTTTTATTATACTTTAAAAAATATAAAAATTAGTCAATGACTATCATAATCAGTTTATGATTATTTATTAAAACTTAGTTTACATTTTAAAAACATTAAAAATTTATTTTATTTTTTTTAATATACAAAATTATGAACTTATACATAAAATATATTCTCGATATTAAATAAAAAGATAATTTTTTTATATATTTTAACTCTAAAATAGCTAGGTTTGACTCTAAAACTACAATCCACTCTATTATTGTAAATCAAGTTTAATAATTAAATAAATTAATGATTAAAAAAACAATATTAACTTAGTTTGTATTAGAGGTATTATTAATACCTTTCATTTATATAATAATTTTATTATCTAGACTCTTATATCAGTAGAGTTTTTAACTATTAAAATACTAGGTAGCAATTTAGTATAAAAAGATTATTTTCATGACGCCGTCTACGTGCGATACTCAGTCAGGATATATGTTTTTTCTTAAATAAAAAGGCTCACGAATTGCTCCACAAATGTCCAAGATTGTTAGAAAGACATCTCATTGATAAGGTAGCTTAGCAAGATCCATAATGAAAGATTCTATCACTCTTCGGGTACAAATTGTGAATTCCTCAACATGTTGCCAAAAATAAGAAATAAATAATTTCAAATCACATCCCCCAACGCTCAAAACACCAAAAAATCCCCAAGAGTTATGGGGTCAAAAAATAATAAAATACAAATATACGGTCCAAAATATAAAAGAAAGATAATTATCTTCCCTCCACCTAAATCCGAAACAAAAAATTCCCTCCTTCCCTCGGTTTCTGCTGTCTCTCTTAACCCCCACTTTCCCCACTCCTGCATTCTCTCTCTAAACACATTTTCTCTCTCTAGCCTTCAAATTAATTAACTATCTTTTTTACCAATCAAATAATTTCTTCTCTCTTTTACTCCGATTTTTTATTTTAGGTTTCATTTATTATGTCCGGCGGCGCTAAAGCCTCAACCAGACCGGCTTCGGCGCCGCCTCCATCAGGACCGATCCAGCCTCCTTTAACGAGGCAGCTTGCATTTGCTACGATGAAGCCATCGTTTGTTCCTCCTGATGATTATCACCGATTTTCTTCACCGAGTACTAGTAGAGTCACCGCCGACCGGGATGCCGAGGCTATTGTTGTGAGATCTCCTGTGCGTTTCAATTTCTCTCTGCTGTTATATTCGTTTGGAGATATGCATGAACATTTGAATTTTTTTAATTAATTTTTGTGTTTTCATGCCGGTGTTTAATGTGTTTTTTAGGGATTGTATGAGTGAGTATTTGATGTGAATGAAAGTTAAATTGTGTTTTAAATGCGTTTTTTTTTTTTTTTGGTTGTGGTGTGTTTGGTTGCTGAGAAATTGTGGGAAAGGAAGGGAAAATTTGGAATTTGAAAAGAAATTGAGGGTTTTTTTTGGCTGCTGTGAGATTGACAGTTATACTATAATAGTTATTATTTTTGCAGAATCTGAATGGATGTTTATTTGAAATTTGAATTCCCATTTGACTTATTTTATTGCTGATAATTTTGGATTTGGTGTTGAATTTTGTAATTTGTTCTATTTGGTATAAATATATTAGTGTTTGATGGAAGCCCATTGTCCGTAAAAATTCTCACGCTGATGTTCAAGTGAGTTTTTCATGTTTAGGGAATAAGAATTGTGTCTCATTACCCAAACCATGTTTGGGCAGGAAGACTTCAAATGGAAAGGAAGATAAGAGAGGGTATCGAATCCTTCAAATGGTCCAGGATTTATAAGTTTTTATTTTAGGGTAGGGAGGGGATTGAAAGGATTACTACAACGTAACTCCTCTTCTAAGAAAACCCACAGCGTCTGTTATGATCCCTTCACACTGTAACAATAAAGAATTATTTTACTCTTTTTTTTTTTAATTTAAACCCCCTTGCTCCTTTAACCCAACAAGGAGAAGGTATGCCACTCTCCTTTCCCCTCTGATACATGCAAACAAGGGAAGGGTTGCTACACCACTTTTACTTACCCTTCTTTTCCTCCCCTTATCAAGTCTAAACATACTATAACAGGATGCTAACTTGTTTTCTATACCTATTCTCTGCTTTTGTTTTTAGGTATGGGTTTTGGTTTAGCAATAATCTACTTATGTAAACATTCATTCAAATCCTTACTCTGTTAATCAGCCATATACGTCCCTTTTGTTGAAATCCTTCACTGAAATGCTGCATAGCCTTTTTTTTTCCGTACCTGGTCACCATTTCCAGTTACTGCATTAGTTGCTTTGTATAATTCTTAAGGACAATTATATTGGTAGCAGGCGTGTTGCCTTCTTGGCGATACAAGAAGGGGTTACTTGTGCTCATAGTTTCATATAATTTTTTTATTGTAGCTGTAGTGGTGATGGAGTTTGAAGGAATGGTATAAGAACTTCCAATGAATCTTGATGATCATGCATGAAATCACTTTTTCTGTGATCTTAGCAGCTAACATGTTTGTGACGGGTCCTAAAGTTTATTTGGCTGTGGTCTCGTTTTATTATTTCTGCCAATTGAAACTGAATTGCCTAGTGTTTTATTATGACAATTTTTGGAATGGAATGTATTGTAAAAGTAACAGCTTATAACCTTATGTTCTTAAGAGGTGTTACAGTTTGCTTTACTTCTCCCAGTCATTTTACACAGTTGTAATTTTTGGCATCTCTCAGCAATTAAAACGGAAGAGTGCATTGGATGATAATGGAGTTGGCTCCAGCAATCGTGCTAGCAGTCCTGGATCCACTAGCATATCTAATATTTCCTTAAGGACACCTGTATCAGCAAAAGGAGGAAGGACATACAACAAATCCAAGGCCTCAAAGGGCAGTGGAGCAGGACCTCAAACCCCGGTGTCAAAGGCTGGTGAGGAAATGTATTTATCAACTTTGCAAGTTCTTTTGCATCCCTTTTTCATGCTTTAAGATTGCTTAGCCTTTGTAGGTAAGCTTGTTTGTATATAGATTATGTCTTTTCATCCTTTGAGTAGGGTTTGCACAAATCTTTATTGTCCAAGCATCACCAACATAAGAGGAACCTAATGAATATTATATGTGAACTTGCAGATTGTGCTTCTCCTCTTACTCCAGCTGGCAGCTGTCGTTATGATAGTTCCCTTGGTATTTTTTCAAATATTGGCACTCAAGATGATTTCATATCTATTTTGATTGTCTTGTATAGCTGTGAAAGCTTTCATATTTATTTTACTGATGTTTTCAGGTCTTTTGACAAAAAGGTTTGTCGATCTATTTAAACATGCTGATGATGGAATTCTTGACCTAAACAACGCAGCCGAAACCTTGGAGGTGATCATGTTTCTGATTGTATATTTACATTGAGGATAATGGATCATACTTGTTAAAAGTTTTTTCACTGGAACAGGTACAAAAGAGACGGATATACGACATAACAAATGTCTTGGAAGGAATTGGTCTCATAGAAAAAACACTCAAGAACAGAATACGTTGGAAGTAAGTTGATGATAACAAACTTTGTGGAAAATTCATACTATTTTGTTTCTATGTTTGATTGAAGCACGTGGGAATTCATGTGAGGATTAATTTGATTGAATGGTTGGCCAGGGGTATTGATGCTTCAAGGCCAGGGCAGGTAGAAGGTGATGCAACTTTGTTACAGGTAAATGGAAGTGGATATTGTATGTTTGTTCCACAAGCCTGACTAAATTTATATTCTGCAATTTGTCATAGGTCTGATTGTTCTATATCTTTTTATCTTGATTTGTGACTGCTCACTGATAATTTGTTCACGTTACCCCATAGTCCATTTTTTATGAAGCTATTCAAATGATGACATGGAACTGAAAAGGGGAAGCATGAAAACAAATTACATATTGGCTTTCCTATGTAGGAGGCTTATCTTGTGCTTCTTTTCCTGCAGGCAGAAATTGCAAAGCTTACTATGGAAGAGCACACACTAGATGATCAAATAAGGTTACATGGTTGATTCCCTTGTTACAGCTGTTAATCTTGCAATCTTGAATCGCTTGGATAATGCTGATGCTGTCAAATTGCTGCAGAGAAATGCAGGAACGATTGAGAGATCTGAGTGAGGATGAGAACAATCAGAAGTAAAATCCTCTTTGCAAACCCTATGTACTTAAAATTAATTTTACCAGGTGTTTTATTTGCTAACCATAATAACCCTTATCCATCTTCTCACAATTACAGGAGGCTTTTTGTGACTGAAGAAGATATCAAGAGTCTGCCTTGTTTCCTGGTCAGTTTATTCTGTTCAAACTTTATATGAGCCATAATAGTTTTCCAGTTTGGACACTGATCTGTCTGATGGTTTTGTTGACTTTCTATCGTTGCTTGTTCCAGAATGAAACCCTCATAGCAATTAAAGCTCCCCATGGAACTACTCTAGAAGTCCCTGATCCTGATGAGGTAAGTTGACAAAAGAAGATTTATCTTATTTGTGCTTTATGTCATGTGCTTGATGCCAAAGTGGTATTGCTTCCGTATATGACAGGCTGTTGACTATCCACAAAGGAGATACAGGATAATCCTTAGAAGCTCTATGGGTCCTATTGATGTCTACCTTGTGAGGTGTGTGGCCCCTTTCTAGATGGTGCACTGGTGTCTTTTGTGAATCAGGTTATTGATTTTTTTTTTTCTTGCTTCTCTTCTCTTATTTAAACTTTCTGTTTATTTTTCCAGTCAATTCGAGGAGAATTTTGAGGAGATGAATAACGTTGAGGCATCTGTGAGCATTCCACTTGCTTCTATTTCAGCATCCCACGGAAACCCAATGACAGAGATGACCACTGATGTGAGAACCCAGGGAAGAAGTGGATCTCTGGCACAACAGGCACAAACTATGTTCTCTGATCCTAATACTACTCAGGAGTTAGGGGGAATGATGAAGATTGTTCCTTCTGATATACATGTAAGTGTAGCTGTACATTGTTTTTGTTCTTATTAGCAATTAACTACTTGTGAAAGAGTCTTACAAATATTCTATGGATAATAGTTTTGACTTCAGCAAAGGTACTTACTAGTTCAGATAATGATGGGTATGTGAAATGCTTGTGTCTTTGTCTGACCAATGATTTCAAGCCCATTTGCTGATTGCCTGGTACAGTATCAGTTTCATAAATACAAAGCCGAGATAATCCACATTAATATAATTTATTAGGAAGACAATCATGACTTCGTTATATAGTACAAATAGATTAAAATGCTGTTTTTTTCCAAAATTCTTTCAAGCAGCAAGGTGTCAAATTATGAGACTTTACTCAATCATCTTAATTCATGTAAATGCCATCTGTGAAACCTGTATGTTGATGGTTTCCAACCCCAAATTGTTTCGTATATGGCATGTATAAAACAAATGAGACGTGCAAAGTTGTCATTTCATACCAAAGATTTTGCAACTGCTTGGATGACTTAAAACTGATAGTCGTATTCAAATGTGTAAGCAGTGTCTGACTGTCTGATTCTTGTTGCTGTTGCAGGATGATTCAGATTACTGGCTTCTTTCAGACGCAGGCATAAGTATTACAGATATGTGGAAGACAGACTGTATCCTTGAAATTATTTTTCATTTATACCCCCCTCCCCGGACCATGTAAGAGTTCAATAATCAATCCTTGACCCAGGCAACAGCAAATATTGAATGGGCTGATTTTGGGGTGACCGATGTCCAAACTCCCAGGACACAAACTCCATTGCATGGGATTACTGAAGTGCCTCCTGGTGTGTAAACCCTATCCGGAGGTAAATATTGACTTATCCAATGCATTGAGGAGATTCTTTTCCTGTACGAATCTGCATCCTTCTATGCTCGTCAATTATGAGTTGGCTTAAGAAAGACAAACCAGGAAAGTGTTAGAAGTTGGCAGATGATAATCCATGGTTAATGTTACATGGTAGAAATTGACCTCGTGGTCTATTTGCAAGCAAATCAAAGGATAACAAGGGAAGGGAATTTTGTTTGCAATGGTGGACGTTCATGATGGAACTTAGTAGTGGTGTATCTGATGATGTTAGGGCACGCACAACACAATTGATTTAACATTTATTATTCCATCATACATGTACATGTTGTTGTTGCTATAGCTGGTGCTGTAGTTTGTCTAGCGTTGGAAGGCAACGGATCTGGCCAGCCGCCATTATAGTGGCGGCATGCTATAAGAATGTTGCACGGGAACCAGGATAATATTGGGGCAGCATTGGTTTCCAGCCGAGGGCTAGTTACATATTTAATTTTGTGGACTAAGTTGTAAACATCAATATCATATTTCATTGGGATGGAATCATGCTGCTTTTGTGGCCGTAAGTTTCTCCCTACAGCTTCACCATAATTTCATACTTGAAAAAATCTCACGTGATGGTTGGATGAACTTGGACAAACCAGTCATGTTTCCATGGAATTGTTCGTTCTTTCCTTGAACCCCTCCCTCCAACAGTTGCTGTTTCAGAAAATTGGGGTCCCAATTCTCAATGATCCTTCAAGGAAAAACTTTTCAATCATCGGACAGCGAATGAGTGAGTGTCACCAGTGAAATTATCATTTTCCGGTATGACGGATGTATATGTTATCCCACCAGTATAAATGAAGAACAGTTCACTGTTCACACAAGTTGTTATTGGCAATTTGTTTTCGTTGGATAAATAAGTCTCGTATGATTTATTTTTTTTTGTTCAATGAAAATCACACCGGAAGAAAACCTCTCAAAACAGATGAATAAGAAGCGTTGCATCACGATGCATGTATATTCTGTGTTACCATCTCCAGTCCAGCTCACCACCACGTGACCTTAACAAGCTCCACGTCAGATACCAGGTTAATGGGTCCTCCGTTTTGCCTTGCATCGTGTTTTTTCTTCTGATTTCGTAGCCAATTACTTGTTTACGTTTCCTTTATTTGGCTTTTATTTTATATATATATATATATATATATATATATATATATATATATATATATATATATATATAAACTAATAGTCCATGTCTTACCTCTTTTTTTTTCCTATAATTTTTTGCACTTTGATCATTCAATTTCTGTGTCTTCTATTTTGATCTTTCAAAATTGTTTTGATTTACGAACGGTCTTGGTAATTTATTATGCGTGCATATGGAAACAAAATTCAATTTAATTGATTTATACTATCTAGAGTTTAAAGGACTAAATTTAAAGCTTAAAGAAATGTTCAGTCTTTTTTTTTTTTTTGACAAAATCAAGGACTGATTTGCATAATCAAGAAGAAAGTTCATGCACATTTTTTGTTTCGAACCCTTAATATTTTTTTTTCCGATTTGATCCCTCTGCATTGGTTTCATTTAAGACTTGACTAGGTAGTTTGTTACGGTTGCCTTGATATGGAGTTCTTGCAATATTGATGAAAGTTTTCGGTGCTTGGTTTTGTAAATAAAATAAATTTGGCTAATTTAAAACAATCAAGTGTTAAGGGATCAAAATTAAAAATAAAATAATTATGGGAACTATGATAAATGGGCAGGGAAAATAGATTGGCGCTTGCAATGCACGTGCCAACAGGTGGGAGGCTTCTATGGTCTTCAAGTGGCACATAAGGCGTCTACTGACATCTAAATGATAGCCTCCACAGTGACATTGGAAGCATCTCACCACGTTCTTCCCCGTGGTGCAATGCGTGTCAGTGATGGTGTAATGGTTTGGCTTTAATGAGTTTTTTTTTCTCTTCCTTTTCTATCTCCTCTCGTTGGGAATTGCATTGGCCTGTAAAATTTGAAAGGTATCTTGTATTTATTCATTGTATCAAAATTGATCTTCATTCTTTTAATTACTCTTTATTTTGTTTTGAATTATTTTTTATTGATTTTTTTTAATTTTATCCCTTAACATTTGGTTTCATTTGATTTTTATATCAAATTTGGTCCTCATTCTATTTACTGCTATTTGTTTTTTTATTTTATTTTTTAATTGATTTTTATTTTCAATTTAATCTCTCAACATTTTGTTTCATTTTATTTTTATGTCAAGCTTGATTTTCATTATTTTAATTACTATTTTTTTTTTTTGCTTTCAATCATTTTTAAAATTGATTTTCTTTTTTCAATTTTATACTTTAATATTAAGTTGATTAAAAATTGAACTTCATAATTGTTTTTGGTGTGGTGATCTCGGTCTGATGACCTGGGTCACAGGTATGAAATGTTAACTCAGATTGATATCGGTCTTTTTTACACTGATTTTTTTATTTTATCTTGCAATATTGAATTTTTTGAAGATTGAGCTTCGTTTTTTTTATTTTTCTTTTTATGAGATTATCTTACTCTCATAAATTAGGTTGAGTGCCTAGTGGGTTTGCCCAATTTAGCTCCATCCTTTTTTTTTTTGTTATTTTTTAAAATTGAATATTTTTCCAGCTCCATCTTTTTATATTTTTTTTAGAATTGGGCTTCATAATTCTTGTTATTTGCTTTCAATTAGATTCTCTCATTCACATGATTTGACTTGCAAGGTTCAGAGGCTTTACTTGAGTTCGTCGGTGTTTTATTTTTTTAGGGTTTTTTTTGTTGATTTATTATTATTATTATTATTATTATTCTACATTTGAACTGATGGTAATTGAACATCATTATTATTTTTTTTATAAGGCAACCAGACCTTATGGTCCATGTCTCAAGTTTTTCATATTAATTCAAGTTGATTAGAATCATTTTTTTTAAATATTTTTTTAACTTCATCTTCAATATTTAAATTGTTTTGGAATTGTGCTACATAATTGTTTTAAACTGTTATCACCTTTTCTTTCTAAATTCTATTCATTTATTGTCATTAAATGAAACCATCTTATTGAATTTTTTTTAAAAAAAATACTAGCAACTCCTGAATAGAAAAAAGGACGAACAATGAACTTTTTACACGTAATTAAGGTAGCAAAAGCCAGTATGTGAGTTTCATCCTCGTTGACCTTTTTTCAGAAATAAATTGTTGTTGATAGTTGACACATTAAAAGGAAAAGGAAGGAAAGAAAGAAAGAAAATGCCCAAAACATGGACAAGGAAGGACACACACATACAGGAAAAGGCCGACGCCACTCAAATTAAGCTATTTTGTGCTATTAGTACAAAAATATTAAAATTGTAGTGAAATAACACAACTCGAAAAATAACATATATGGTTGTCGCTGTTATAATTTAATTTTGGATTCTAAAAGTTTTTTTTATAAAAAATATCTTTTTTATTCAAAAACCCAATAATATCATAAATTTAAAATTTAAACATATTTTCAGGAACAAGTCTTTGCATTGTAAAAAATCAAAATGCCAGAAAAATAGTTAGATTAAAGTACGTTGACAAGATGGGCTGAAAAAAAATTTAAATAAAGTTTAAGGTTGAAATCTTATTTGACCAAAATTAAAAGAATTAATTAAGTTAAAAGACTTAATTAAACTTCTAATGATTTTGGAGGATTTAATCGAGGACTCAATTGAAGAAAAATCAACTTTGAAGGCCTAATTTGGATCAATATGCAAAGATTGAAAGATTAGGGACATAATTGAATCACAAAGATTGAAAGATTAAGGACACAATTGAAATTTTAAAAGGCTAAATTAGTGCAATTAAGGATTTAATTGATAGAAATTTGAAGTATAAAGTTCAATTGAGGATCACATTGAAGAAATCCAGAATCAATAGTCACTTTGTAAAGAGTTCTGAAATTTGAGGATTTATTCGAAAAAGCTAGCTAAGGGTGAAATTGCTAGGAATCCAAAATATTAGGGCTGATTGAGAGCTCCATTGCAAAGTACTACAAGTTTAAGGACCAAATTAAGAAAGATCATAATTTTACTATTCATGGTCTCCTTCCCCTAAAACAAAACAAAACAAAAACGATGCCCAAATGCTTACATTTCAGAACTAATTTCTCCCTCTTCCTTTTACCATACAGCACAAATTTTATATCAAATAAACTCGTAAATACTCTCCCAAAAACACTACCAAGCACAACGCTGCTTGCAAAAACAGCCTTATGTCCCTTTGTTAATTGTAAAATAGAACAAGCTTTTGTCACTAACTTCAATAAATAGTTGGTATCTATTCTCTAACATCAAAGGTTAAGATCCCATTTGCTTATAAACCCTGGTGCAACACCGTGAGCAGTCCATCTTACACCCTCAAACAACAGTATTTCGAGGAAGAACCAGCAGTAGCAGCGTGCACCAGGTCCAGCAGCATCCCAGTCTAGCTCCAGCAGTTGCAGCAGCGTAGAACTCTCCCAAAACCGGTGCGGCAGAGTTAGTGAGGTATATCCTTTTTGTTTTGTTTTGTTGAAGTTGCAGTCATGGTAGTTATTTGCATATAACAGCTTAATGTTCTTGTTTGGTAAAGAAATAATGTGTGTAACAGATAAGGTTTTAGCATGTTTAAATGTTTTGGAAATAAGAAGGTGTTGCATACAATTATTAGGTTGATCTTTAAAGCATGGTGGGCTTTCTTGTTTCTTTATTTATGGATTTGGGCTTTTAATCTCCTTTGCTTTTAAAGAAAAAGGAAGGTTGGGTCATATTCTCTTTTAGCCCGTTTGGACCCAGCTTGGTTTGGTTTTGTGTTAAGAAGCCCAACCCGTAGGGTTTGAGTTTTGCCTACAAGGCGTGTAAGGCCATGTTTGGCTTGATAGAAATTTATCAAAAATACTTGCAATTTTTGTGTCAATAAGGTTTGTTTGACAAACGAGTTCCAATAAAATTTTCAAGCCATGTATTTTTTTTATAGGTTTTTATGACCTTAATTTAATTTTAATAATTTTTCAAAGTTTTGAAAAATTATTTTGCAATTAATTTTTGAGTTTCCTATCTTTTTTTTACCTCTTGTATTTAATATTTGAAATTGTAACTTTCAATATTAAATAAATTATTTAATTTTCTTTTGTAACTTTCAATATTAAATAAATTATTATTTTTTCTCAAAAAGAAAATTTTTTAAAAAATGCATTTAAATATTTTTAAAATTGAAAGAGAAAAAAGCCAAAAAACATTTAATAGGAAAAAAATGGAAGATATATTTAAAAAGAAAAAAAGAAAAAAAGGGCTATCTCCTTTACTATATAGATGAACAGTGAAAGTGGCAGGGCAAACCCCAACTTTTCTAAGTATAGTAGTTAATTTATTAGTATTTTTAACACAAACGTTGCATATGTATTAATAAAAACATTAAAATTAATTTTAAGAAAATGAAAAGAATTTGCAAGGGTTTAAAATCCAATCAAATATTATGTAAGAATAAGATTTGAATAAAATCATATATATTTTAACCCACACTAAATATTATTATTAAGAAAATACTAAAAATATTTTTTTGAATATATTATTATATATTTTAATGCATACCAATTATCATTATTGAAAATTACAAATGACTTTACTTTTAATGAAAAAAAAAGTTTTATTATATTTTCTATAGAATGATAAGCTCATATTTAATATTTAAGAAATTAAATTTTTACATGTATTTAATTATTATTTTTGTTACCATGTACTTCAAATGTATATTATTCAATTATATATTTGATATTTGTTTTATTAATGTTTCATAGATTGTTTCAATAGTTAACACTTACAAAATACAAATTTCATTTGTCATGAAAAATTCTAAAAAATAATATTTAAATCATTATATAAAACAATATTCTTTATAATATCATGCTTTTATAAGAAAGTTTTATTTAACTCTGTTAATATCCTTTACTTTCAATTGTTTTTTTTTTTTACCAGAAAAGAAAAGGTTAATACAACTACTAGTAATAATTAATTAGTTTATATGAAAAAAGAAAATAATACAAGAATTAAAATTCTTATTTTAGTCATAAAGTAGTTAATAAAATTTCAGAAGTGTTTTAGTCGAATAAAATATTTCAACATATGACTATATGAACGTGCTTCATGGTTTCTTTCCTGATACCTTCGCACTTAATCCTCCAATAATTTTGCAAGTTTTATGGTTTAATTATCATAATAAAAGAATACCACCATTATATATTAACTTTAAAGCAAATTTATATACTAGATTAATACAAGTGAAGATGTGTGTTAAAGTTTTTAATAAATAATTATGAGTTATAATACCACATACATTGCATTACTCGTATGCATATTAATACTAAAGAGCACGTGAAAAATTAAAGAGTACATCTTACAAATTTCTTTTTTATATATTTTTCTAAAAAATAATTTAAATAAATATTATTAATTTAAAATGGAATAAAATTTATTTCGTGTAGGATCTCAAGTCATTCCAAATTTCTCGCTCAAATTCTATCTAAGATGCTCAAATTCTATCTAAAATGTTCCGGGTTTACTTTGTCTGTTTTGTTCCAGATAAAAATTTGATAAAACTAAAGTGATTTGATCTTTCTTTGTTACAATTTAAGGATTCAACAAAGATAAAATATTAATATTATTATATTAATAATAATATTGAAAAAATTTATTACTGTTTTCATTAAAATTACTATTGATTTTTTTAAATTGAATTTATCACTAATATATATGGTTTATATTCATGTTGTTTTCTTTCATATTTGTACTTTGTAAGAATTTAATCAAAACAAAAAATGTTTTAGATCATTCTATTAGTCTTGATAATATTGATTTATTGAATAAGTAAATTGTAAGAATATAGTTTTCTTAAAAGAAATAATTTAAATTGAGAGATAATTGAGATATTTTTGTCTATTTTAATTTTAGAGGATGAACTTAATAAAAATAATCATTAGTTAGAATATCTAGTTGATGATTTTTTTTACATATCATTACATAAAATTAAGATTCTTATTTTTATATTAATGATGTGAATGATGTTTGATTTATGTTTATTTTTTGAATTAATTTTTTTTTATTTTTATAATATTTTAATATTTTATTTGTGTTGAATTACTTTAAATTATAGTTATTTTTAGTATTGGTTGTTGATTATTTAAAAATATTTTAAATCTGAAAATTATGTTTAGAGTTTATATCATAAATTTAAAATTAATAAATGTTTAGATTTGAATAGAAAGAACTAAGAAGCGTACATACGTGCACACTTATAACTCAACTCAGATCAGGTAGGACCAGCGGAGCTGAATAACTATCGATAAAACAACAAAAGAGCACCCACCAATGACATCGGAAAAGATAACATTAAAGACGTCATGTCAAAAAATGTTGCCGTCAAAAGAATGGCAGGCAGTAGCCCTTTAGTCCTCAGCCATCACTGACCCAACGAACCACCCACCCACAACGCGATACAAAAAGCCGCCATATTCCCAAGTAGACTCTGAAATTCCATCCCCCCCTCTCCCCTCTCCCCTCTCCTCACGATGAACCAAGAACCAGCGCCCTCACAAACAGCCACCCTTCGCCGGAGAAACTCAATAGCCATGTCATTAGTTATCCCAACAAAGCTCTCCCTCCACCCCTCCTCCACCCTCCCTCCATCAAACTTAAATGGCACCATTCTTTCTCCCCTTGACATCTCCCTCCTTTCTCTAAAATCCTCTTCATCCTACACTTCTCTTAAAGACCTTCTCCCTTCCGCCACCGTTAACTCTCCGACATCTTCGAATTCCACCACCACATCCCCGTATGAAATTTCCATTCGCAACCGCCTTGTCAAACATGCTGCCTGGGCTTACCTCCAGCCCATGTCCCCCTCTGCTGATTCGTCTGGCCACTTCCTCCGACGCCTTTGGCTTCGGTTCTCCACCAAGAATCCCATCACTGCATGTTTTCGGTTCCTTAGTGGTCATGTTATTCCGAGAATAACAAGTGCTTTTGATCGGATCCTCCATGCCATTCGAGTCCACGTTAACAAATAGCAGTAACTCAGTCTCAATTTCAGTTTCAATGCATATCTGAGTTATATGACCCAGAAATAATGTAGAAAGAAAAAATCATGTACAAGAAAATGAAAGAATAATTGGGATTCAATTTGGAAATGAAGAAAAGAAGGACGTCTAAAGTTTTTTTTTTAATTCTTCCTATCTTTTTTTTTCGCGAGTTTGTTTTTTAGTACAGTTTTTCTTTTAATACATTTTTCTTTCATTGTTGAGTTGGTTTTGATCTTCGAAGCCTCGTACGAAATTGGTGGAGCTTTTCATTGACATTAGGATCAAGGTTAGTTGAGTTGTCCGTGTCCATTGCGGTAACAGATTCTGTTTCCTCATTGAGGTGGACTTGTACTCGTTTGGATTTTTGTGATCCTGCAACTTCTCGGTTGATTGTGCTGCTGCCAGGCGGTGTCGGTGGTCTTGGTGGCGACTTGGAGTTCTTGCTTGTATTCTTGGCCAATGATGGTAACTCATTTGGAGACGTAGCACTAGGTTCATCGCCATTGCTCTTCTGCAAGGTTGGTTCGAGAAATCACAGCTAGTTTAGTTGATCAAGGTTAGTGTTTTTATGTATATTAAGAGCTGTGATTATATATAATATCAAAGAAACCCAAGTTGTGAATGCATGTGCGTGTCTGTTTATTAATGAATACCAAAATTGTCAATCTGCTCTATTTACAAATACAATGTGCTTAACCTGTTGATTCTGAAGTTGGATCCAATTCACTAGTTCTAAAGCCTGTAGTGTGTTTAATGACACAGATGTTTCTTCCTGAAGATCTGGGCAGTCCATTACAAAGCTATAGCCTATGGGGACGAGAGCTTTTTATGAACTGTTGGGTTAGTAACGATAGTGTGTGACGGGAGTTTGAATTTAAGCATAAATACTTTGAGGGTTGGAGAGTGATAAAGTCGTCAGGTTTTTTACAAGCTAGATACCCTTTGAAGAAAGAGTGGAATTTGAGGGATGCAGATATGCTAAGCAATAAAGAATATTGGCAGGGCAAGAAGGAACAACAAATGCAACTAGCATCATTGTCCAACATGGCAATTTCTATTTTGCTTGTGGAGGTGAAAGTGGTTGCTTCTAGCTAGTAATTACTTGTGCGTCCACTTTTGGAATCAATTTACTGATTCGATGGCTTGTTTTGAAGGAAAAATAATCTACCTCACTGTTGTTGTTTGTAAACTTTCCTGACTGTCTCGCCAAGTATTGCAGAGCTTCAAAGAATTTAGTTTGCCCCAGTTCTGTGCAGTTATTCCAGTAGTAGATGGCAAAGTCCCAACCTCTAGCCTTCATCTCCTGTAACTTCCTTTCGATATCCGTTTCATGCCTTGCTACCAAAGGCCTCAACAAGGTGTCATAGATATAGCCAGTTCCCTGCATTGAGCAAAGGTTTAACGTTGTATGATTTGCTGAACTTGGTGAACAAAATTCCTTCCCCAGTCTCTTTTAACCATCTTCTCTCTTTACCTTTGTTTTTGGATGCCATAAGTAGATAAAAAATGCCAGCTTCACTTCACCATACATTGGCAACCTTCACCATAAAATGAGAATAAAATCAGACACCACAAAATAGGGGCTGCTGGGAATGTAAATAAGAACCTCAGAACCCTGCTTACCATGAAAGAAATATGTCTCCTATCCTCTCACAAACCGTTACAAGTGCAATAATGATCCTGCAAGGTTTAATAAGAATTACACTAATAATTCAATTGCAGAGCATAAAGATAAAAGAAAATTCATGAATAAAGACGACGAATGGAACTGGAACACCCTTGTAATTTAAGCAATGATGATTTATGCAGTGTTACTACTGCTTTTAAGAAGTTACACCAGGATGGATCAGGGAATAGAGAACCCAACACATGATCCCCATCACCACCAGTAAAGATTTGGCTGTTCTCCATTCTTACTCAAAATCTCAATTTTTCTTTTCTTTTTTCTCTCCGTTTCTTTCCTTTTTCTAATAATTTCTGAAACAGAATGGATTATTCACCTTGCTATCGCGAAAGAACATCAAACTAAACTTTCTGAGGAGACCTTGAATAGAATCAATTTCAACATAAAAATGAAGACCATGTCTGCTGGGTTGAATGAACATATGGGGACTTACCAATATTGACACCAGAATCTAATTTCTTCAATATCCACGTTGTTCTTCTCTACAGATTTGAAACATTCAAATGCTGGGTATGCATATCCAAAAAGCAACCTGGCATCATCCAAAAAAACACAATATTCAATTTCAAGAAACGTCATTCAAAAAAGAAAAGGAAAGAGCAACATAGATAAAAATCATAGTGAAACAACAGAAACATACTAAACAAAGGGGAAAAAGATGAAGGAATATTGTTGAATAACGTACACAAGAAATCTGATGATGAAATCTCCTACCATCCTTAATCTCTGATCATACACTCTCCAAAATTGCTGAAATGCCTTGAAGAGAAAATTCTCAACATTCAATCAATATGCAATACGAAAAGGTAAAGGAACGGTAAACCAAAAGACAAAAGTTGACATCCAAAGAAGAAGAAGAAGAAGAAGAAGAAGATAAAGCACCTGTAAATAAATGAATTACCAAAAGAAGAAACTACCAACACCAATGAACTTGCAATGATCAACTTGTGCAAAGAAACAAACTCTTGAAGAAGCTTTCACGTGAAGAATTCTTCAAACTCTGCATTATAGAAAGATATAAATCAACGAAACATGGGATTATAGTACAGTGATTATAGATTCTATAGAAGAGAAATGGGGTTTAAACCTTTTGAGAGAGGGATCTCCGTTTCTGCGAATAATGGCAAGAAAATCCGCAGAGACGTGAGAGCAGAGGACAGACAAAAATTCTTTATAAAATACAGAATTAATGTGTGTGTGTCTATATATAGGAAAAAGGGCAGCAGTCCTGTAGTTAATTAAAGAAGAGAATAGCGAGGGGGAAAGGAGAAAAAAATGGAGAAGGGAGGGATTTCTTGCAATGGACGCCTCTCTAATATTTTTTAAGTGGAGGGAAAGAGGGGATTGTTTTGGGATTCTGCCAACGGATTCACCGTTTGGCAGTTAAAGTTTCCTGTTTCCTGAGGGTGTCTCTGTCATTTAGTTCAGGAGCCATAAGAAATGGAGGCAGTTTTGGTAAAGCTCCAGTTTAGGGCAATCTCCATGTAATTTGCTTCCTAAGCCATATAATAAATTCTTCATCTTTTCTCCATAATTGGTTAATTGTATGTGAACATTGTTTTTCAAATATTATATATTGAAAGAAAGAATATTTATAAGTTTGTATCACTAATTTCATCTCTTTAATTCCCTCAATCTCATTTTCAGATAATAACAACCGAAAATAGATGGATTAGTTGTTAGATTTATCTACTTAAATGGGTCGCAAATTATCATTTGAGGTATTAATAAAATCTCGTGCAAGAAATTAAGAGATCAAAGCCATGCATCCTTGTTCTAGAGCTAGCTGGAAAACAAACATGCAAGTCAAACGTGGAATCACGTCCCATATATATGTGTGTGTGCGCCCCCAAATCAAACGTGCAAAAGTATGTCAACATTTTAATGTATATTCTTACAGATTTCTTACCACAAAAAAGCCGAGCAACAGAGAAACTACATTAACAGGCATTGACTTTGGAAACATGAGACCTTAATTCAGGTAGTTGACAGGTTAAAAACATAGGAGATCTACTCGATCGTACTTTAGTGTATTGTTGTATGCCAAAAGTTGATCGATGCCATATCCAATTCCAAGCGGCATGGAGAGCCAATAAGGAAAACAACCTTCCTCCATATTTTCAATCCTTAATTGTTTTATCTTCAATTCTCTATTTACTGTCAAATGCTATAAAATACTGTCAAATAACCAACAAAACGGTACTCTAAAATGATAAGAAAACAGCTAAAATACATTTTGAAATAAGTCCACGCTCCAGTCAACGTATTGGCAATGTCACTAGCTAGGATTTTAGGAAATACCACGAAGTTCTTTATTTCATTTTTAATAAATGAGGGAAAAAAACCTAGTCTGGTCATGATCTTCGAGTTTAGCTAGAGGTAATTTGGGTTAGTTTAACTCCGATTCCAAACAAAATATAGAGGAGTAAATTTGAAAAAAAATCAATTTAAAAAAAAATAGAAAAACAACTAACAAACCAGGCACTTAGATCATGTGAATGAGAATAGAAAGCAAGCCGGTAAAGATTACGAAGTTCAATTCCAAAACAACTCAATGCTGAAGGATGAAATGTAACAAATATTAAATTAAAAAATTCTAAAAAACATCCGAGTCAACCTGGACTAACCTACCAAACTCACAGTCTAAGTGATGGAACTATGATAAATGAAAGAAAGGAATTAAAGAGAATCACGAAGCCTAATACCAAAAAACTCCAACCTTGAAGGATGAAACTTAAAAAGAAAATTAATTTTCAACCAATCTAATATTGAAGGATAAAATCAGAAAAAAAATTAATTTAAAAAATTTACCAAAGTAAATTTAACAAAGAATAATGGCAAATAAAAATAACCAAGATAGCCCGAGTAATTTTCAAAATTTATAAAAAAATTCTATAGAAAGAGAATAAATAAAATAACATAGCTCAATCTCCAATTGAATAACTATTGAATGATAAAACTGAGAAAACATGAGTTTTAAAAAAGAAAAAAAAAACTAGGCAAACTCGGGCAAACCTCCTAAATTTCGGTTAATCTCTAAAACTCGTAACCCATAAAATTCTAGACCCGGACTCAATAAACAACCTCAATTCCCAACCAATTTAATGTTGAAGGATAGAATTGAGTAAAAAAAATCAATTAAAAAAAAGCTGTCACAGTAAAAAAATAGTAATCAAAAGCATATAAAACAAATTTGATAGGAAAAAACATAAGAAGTATGAAATTTCTTTAAATAAAATTAAAAAAAACTATTTCAAATAAAACAAATAGCAATCAAAAGAATAAGACAATATTTGAAAGATTAAAAATTAAAGGGGGATGAAACTGAAAAAAAAAATCTATTTTTATAAATTATTCAAAATAAAAAAATAGTAATAAAAAGAATATGGATCAAATATAAAAGAATAATAAAATGAAGGGCTACTTTAAAGTTTTGAAAGGGTAGATATTAAAATTAAGGAGGAGAGAGAAAAAAAAAGAAAAAAAAAGATCGTCGACATTAAGTCGAGGGATATTACCACATGTGTAGCCTCATCATAAAGGGGATGCTAAGACGATTCAAACACTACTACGGCATTTGGTCACTGAACAACCTCACACGCACCAATATTTTTTTATTAATATTTAATATTTGATCAAATACAAAAATGCCCATGAGTCAACTTAATATTAACCATAAAACCACAATGAAAATATTAAAAAGTTATTGGAAGATAGTTTAATAGATTTTTCTCTTAAAGGATAATTAAGTAATCATATTGTACTAAAATAATTGAAAAAACCAAAAAGGCCCTGAATGTCAAATTTAATATTTTTTGATTTGAGGAGTAGTCAATTTATTTTACTGTGCAAAAAAATAAAAAAACTATTCTGCCCTCACACAATTTAAAAATAATAATTGATTCATGATGAAAAGACCTTAATGACCTCAATGCCTAGTTAAAAGTTTAATGGCATAAGGGCAATTTCATCATAATATTATTCTAATAAATAATATTTCAAGTATAGGTGCATAGTAATTTCCCTTCTAGTTTTAGTTTTCTTTTAATATTATTCTAAAGAAAGTAAAGTGTACAATATATATAAAAGAATATATAGAAAATTTGCTCTAATTAAATCTTGAAACTAAATATTATGTCCTAACTATACAATCTTTATAAAATTTACAAGAAATCTAACACTATTCTCAAGTTGATGCATAAATGTCACACATACCTAACTTGTTTAAAAATCTTTACAAAAATCAATTTGAAACTTAGATGAGAAATTAATCCTTAAATCTAATATTAGGATACTCCATAATTTTTTTATCCAATTTTTTTCTTAATAAAGAATCTATCTACCTTTATATATTTTATACAATCATGTTGAATTGGATTATAAGTAATAACACATGTTGCTTTATTGTCATAAATAGTTGAATAAGTTGTCTGGATGAATAACCAAAATCCTATACTACAAAATCTTACAATAGAATTCTTAACCATAATACTTTATAAAGTTGAAGAGTTATACCTCTAAATTTAGCTTTTATATTTAAGCAAGCTATAACACTTTGATTATTACTTCTCTATGTAACGAGATTACCACCTATAAAGATAAAATAACTAGAAATAGACTGCCTATTATTTACTACTCCATCTTAGTCAGGATTAGTATATGCATCTATACTTAATTTGACAATTTATATTTTTAACAAATAAAATTTTCTTTTTTAATTGCAACTCTTAGATATCTCAAAATACTCAAAACTACATTCATATATATTGCGATATTAGATTATACATAAATTGAGTAACAATAGTCAATGCATAAGCTAAATCTAGTTTTCAAAATGTGATATTTATTTAAATATCAAGATTGTAAACCATAATATATAAAATTTTAATTGATGTCACGACCATAAATACAACATCTATTAGATTTTAAAATGACTTCATATCTTATTGTTTGGAAACCTAAGTCAAGAGCTAAGTTTGTCAGGTGTTGCATGGTTATATATTTTCCCGCAGTCCCTTGTACCTTATCTCTTGTCTAGTATTCCTCATCAATCTACAACTGAAATAGCTTAGGAGGCCCCTTAGACAAGGTCAATCCAGTTGAATTGATTCTTTTTGCCAGGCTAGTTGCCTTCTTTGTTGGGCCAGTTGTAGAAAAAAGTGTTTCTATAAGAATTTTTCGTGTCAGGAGCAGCCGAACAAGTGTCATTAAGGTGTTTATAAATGTTTAAACCACGATATATAATTAAATATCACAGTTTTGAACCACAATATCTTTATATTTTTTTTTTTATCGTGTGTTATTTCATCATTTATTTGTATTTTGTGCGCCGAAAGCTTTGCCCCCCGTGACTTGGATTTTCACGAAATGAAATACCCAATTTTGTCTTCATACCAGCAAAAACACGTTTCCAACTAAAAGCCACCACCAATATGGACAAAGCGAATGTGCAAGTGGAATGAGCAGTTCTATATATGTTCTCACAGTTGTTTATTTGATATATTCACATTTCTGATAAAATACATGCTTATGTGCTCTGCTTTGTTTACTGAATTGGCATTGCTGTGAGCATTAGTTTCAGCACATGAATAATTAATTAATGCTTAGTTCCCGCTTCATCAGATTTGATACTTCAATGAAAAAAGCGTGTACTCAAACCCTAACTTCTTAATTCCCATCTATTTATTTATTTATCTGATCAATGGAATATTTAAAAGTAAATTGAGAATCACACCAGCAAACAAAACTCTCGGTTAACTAACAAATCCATTGTAACCCCCCATTTCTTTACCACTCTTCCAGCTATAAATGCAGTTAGCTCGCTTCTTCTTCTTCTTCTTTTGTTTCTTTTGTCATTTTTTCATGCACTATTTTTTTACCCCTAGGTACTGTGTGCCAATGATTTAAGACTAGGACAGGTTTGGAACCCAATTTTGTCTCTACCGCCCTTGCTCTATGTCTCACTTATCAGACTTGACTAACAATAACTCTCAAAATTAACTCCTCTTTGTGGTAAATTCGAGCTAGATACTGCCAGGCCAAGTTTTTAGAAATGAACATTAAAGGCCGAGCCATTTGCATTGGTCCTGGGCAAAAGCAGAGCAGCAAACCTTAACTTTAATCTATTGCGAAGTTTGTACGATTCTGAATCTTTCATAATCATAACTTCATATATTTCTTGAAAATGGGGAATTTTCTACTTTCTCCAATACGTTAAACCGAATCTCTCAAGTATTCATAGATTGACCAGTGTTAGGCTGGAAAGCAAAATTTTCTACATGTTGGTGGGTGTTGCTGGCATTGTAAGGGTAGAGATGAAAGTATCAGGATTATGTGTGCTTTCATTAAAATAACTTTCACATTTTATTGAGTGAAAATAGTTTTTCACCATTCCCTACACTAACCCAGGGAGTTTACTTAAAAAGAAAATGTTCGATGCTAAAACATATTCGAGTTCTTCATAGATTTCAGTGTATGTTGTTATATTGTTTCATTTGCCAAAGAAGCATTGTCAACGGCAGAGATTAGCGTAGTTTTGTCCCTTTTCTTCTTTAACCTAGTCCTCTTATCATAAACAGAACTTGATCGTCGTTTGGCAAGTAAAATTAAATTTTACCATCTTAATTGATGACGTCTGTAAAAGTTGATTATGTTATGAACATGTCAAGTGCCAAAAGTTCGAAGTTTGGCACTGGGACTGTTGTATTATCTTTTATAAGAGTGAAATGCCTGCTTAATTAATACGATACTCAAGCTTTCTTATGCAGTAGTAGTTCCCTTACATTCAAAGTCTGACCTGTACATGGAAAAAGGCCATTAATCATCTTCAAGCATATTTTCATAATTAATTTATGATTCCAGCTTCGTTACAGTTGTCTTCAAATCATGGCATAGTACCTCCTTGGATTAAACTAGAAAGAAGAAAACAATGGTGACGCGCGTTAGTACTAAACTACTTTCTTCATAAAAGATGCAGCTTATCAGATGGCCTTTAGAACCAAGTCAAACATTTGGTTTACACAATCCCAATATGACAATATTTATCTGATCTCACACCAAAAAAAATAAAAATAATTATCTGATCAAGAATAATTAGTGTACGGTCAAGAAATGATGTGATAAATAAATATCGACAGGCGAGTCATAACATCATTCAGGGGCAGAGCATGGACCCATCTTAACTCATGCAGGATTTATAGAGAACCCTCACCTCCCCCAGACTCCGTCAAATGCCTCATCTCTACTCATCCACTTCCTCGGGCACTCTCCAAGGAAAATCCCAACAGACTCCTTTCTTCTCCCTATCTCTCACGCGCATCTTTTAGCAATCAACAATGTCCACTAACAAGAAAAGGTTCCTTCTCAACACAGTTTCACTGAACTTAGGCTGTAGCAGCTGCAAGAAACCAAAACTTTCCAACATATGCCAGCCAAAACCAAAACCAAAACCAAAACTCCAAACCCCGACTTACCAAAAACACAAAAAAGATCTCTACTGCTCCTCTTCTTCAACCTCTTCATCAAAAATAACAACAAACCAATCTCCAAATGGCCATGAAAATCATGACACCCCGAACACATTTTCTCCAGCAATGGACACACCACCGCATTTCTTCTCCGACACAGGCAACAACATGAAGTGTTCAACAGCTGTACGAGGATTCGGTCGTGTTGGAGGTGAAAGTGTTGCTGTTGAGAAAGATTCTGATGACCCTTATTTGGATTTTAGACACTCAATGTTGCAGATGATATTGGAGAAGGAGATTTACTCGAAAGATGATCTTAGACAGCTTCTTGATTGTTTCTTGCAACTAAATTCGCCTTACTATCATGGGTTTATTATTAGAGCTTTCACTGAGATCTGGAATGGAGTCTTCTCGATGAGGACCGACACCTCTAGTACAGGTTCCGAGAAGCAACTACATTATTACTACGGTTGCTAGTCATGTGATTTATGAAATGGTACGTTCTTGCTGTTCTGCACGTGAAAGTTCTGTCTGAGCACAAAATATTCCTGTGTAGAATGAATGGTTGCTTAATAAAGTGGAAGTCTTTTTTCTTTTTCTTGTTGACATGAAATTTTATAAGTTAGTTTATGCATGGTTTGGTTTTTTGTTCATGTAATGGCAAAAAATGTCTGAGCGACATTTCTAACTTTTGTACATTTGTTGGTTTATGTAATGGCAAAAGTACAAATATTAGAGCTGTAGAATCTTATCTATCTATGCTTTTAATGAAAATTTACTTTGGGATAATAAAATCAAACTGTTAATATTTCATGTTTCCTCTTTTGATCAAATGAATGAGCTGCAAGCTGTGAATAAATCTATGCGTCCAGCACAAGTACATGGCATTGTTTACTAATTTTCGAGTCTGTTGTTGTATCACTTTGTAATACATCTTTATGAGTTAACACTTCAGATTATGTTAAACACCCTCGCATAGCCAGGCACTAGGCAGCATATTAGCCAAAAGGCATTCCTTCCTTGAACAAAGTATGAAAAATTTGATTTTTTTTAGATTATTTTTATTTATAATTTTGACACGGTGACTCACTATGTAGCATGCCGCCAATAAAATTGGTTAATTCAGGAATATGATAAAAGAAAAATTATGGACTTGATAAATAATTAGCCCATAATTTTCTCAAGAAGAGACGCTAGACGTAGAGCGGCACAGCTATTCATGACACTGGATTGGGATGGCGGAGTTGGTCAGAATCAATGCCAGGTTTCGAGAAGAGAGCGTCCATGGTGGGGAAAGATAGGTGCAGGCCATTGACGTTGGGATTTGAAATACATTAGTAACTTGGAAGAAGAAGGAGACAGTTGGTTTAATGCATTTTCAGTGGGAAATAAATTAGGAATCTTATATATTATTTTCTTGTGACTTGACTTTGTGTATTTCCCAATACTGCCATTAAAATGAAATCTGATGATTATTTATCCCTACAGAGTTCCAGAGATTTTAGTATCATTTATGGAGTTTTATGGCTATGTCTGGAATTGACTTGATGCAGGCTCTCTTTTCCAAGAGTAATAATGATCTGTGAGCTGTTGAAGATGACTCCGAACGACGACCAACTAACTAAATTGAAGATTCAAATCCTTTTGATTTTCCTATCTTCACATACTTTAGTTTGGTAGAGATGTAATGCTTAAGAAAAGGTTAGATTCTCACTAATTTAAGACTGTTCGTCATGCTAAAAACAAAATATTGGCATCTCAAGTCCATTTTGGCCTGAAAGTGATTTTCAATTCTACTCTCTATGGCATGCTATTTGTGGAACCTATATGCATAATTTGCTCGGACGGCTACTAAAATCCGTGAGTATAGCCTCTTCTTCTATCGTATATTAGTATTATTCATATTATAAAATTAAAATAGACTTTAGAAAAAAAGCTTATATATATATATATATATGCGCGCGCGCGCATCAAGATATCCTCGTAAAGTGTTTTTTTTCCCTTTCAATTTTTTTTTTTTTTTTTTTATCTCGGAGTAAGAACTTAAAAATTTTTTGTGAAAAAACAGGTTGAGCCTGCCAAATTAACAACTTGGGCCTTGTTGGGTTAATGCTAGAAATTGTACGAGGAGTTGTGATTATACTAGATTATTTGCTAAAATATGGTTATAAATGGGCCAAAGGAAATGCCAGCATCTATTTAAGTGGAAAAATAGCTAATTACTAGATCATTGTGGTGCCGGTAATATCAAATTATTTTTTAATATAAAAATAATATCTAAGATATTATTAATATTTTTTAAAAATAAATTATATACAAATTGATCTGATATAACCCGATCTTTTTAATGGGCCCACAGATAACCTAGATACTTAATAAAAATATAATTTTACTCAAGATAAATATTTAAAATGATTTTTTTATATAAATTTCTGATATGACAATATATTAGATAGATTTAGGTTTATCCGGATTACTTGTCAATCTACATACTAAGTTATAAGACTATGTCTATCCCATATAAAGTAAATTAAAATAAATTATAAACCTCAATTTTCAATAAATTCATTGTTAAAATATGAAATTAAAAAAAATCAATTAAGAAAATGATCAAACTCATGACACGAGTTATAAAATCAAGATAACCCAATAAAAAATAAATTAAAATAAGTCATTATACCTACACCAAAATAACATTACGAGGAGGGTTACACTAAAATGGTCTCCTTTAGTTCTTTTGTTAATAAAAAATGAATTATAAAAAAATTATAAAGTTTAATATTTAATAAAATTAATTATGAAAAATAAAAATAAAATTAAAAAAAAATCAAAAGAAAAGGAGATAGAGGAGGGTTACACTAAAACCGCCTACTCCTTGTTGTTAATTGGTAATTAACTGTATCTACTCCTATAAATATTAGCCATCTCAGTCGAATTCATCCAATCCAAGTTAAACGAGATAGAGACTGAACAATGAATGGTCGAGTTCAGAACCACTTGACTATGCCATCCACAGCGGCATTAATTGCTGTGTTCGTCGATTTCTACCTTCCTTTCATTTCTTAAATAATGTAGCTGTGCGGTGCGGTCTGCTTTCAAGAAAGATTCAAATCAATGAATCAAAGCAAGGGAGTCTTGATGCATGGTAGCTGAAACATAACTGAAGCTGAAACATAACTGATCTCCACTTGTGATAAAGATTAGTTTACTCTTGCAACCACTGGAATACAAGGTCAGAGCACCTCGTCTTTCCTCTAATCCTAACTATAAAAAGCAAAGTAAATTGTGCTTGCATTCGTTCTCTTTTCATAATCAAACCACCATAGAGGTAGCTAGAAAATCAAAGGAGATATATTTGGATCAAAAAATCTATTTTCTGCTATTTTTTACCCAAAAACATTTAAAAACTTGCATAGATGGTATGACATCAAATAATCCAAATATGGGTTGAAAAATAAAAAATTTAACCTAAAATGATTAGATTTTCTAAGCCTAATGTCGCTACCCGAGATCACGACGAACTAAAAAGAAGAACAAATTATCTAGTTTTTAGTGGGGAAAGTTATAATCCTGTGAAATGAAGTCATCACTTAATATTATGGTCACTAGAAACCCTAACTGGTTAGTAAAGATTCTATAGCAATGGGCTCATTACGCTAAATAGAAGATGCTATCACCCCTAAAGCATTATATCTGAGGTAGATTACATTGTTGGTCTTATCTTGGATTGCTAATAATTTATTGTGTTATACTAGTGATCTATATATAAGGTGATAATAGGTTTACCGGGATGAGTTAAACACATGGTCGATGATTCTAACCTATTTATTCTTAGATCTGGTTTATTTCACCTATTCTAATTACTTGGTGAATTGAGAAGTCTAAAATAAATGATTCTTGCTCACAATCAAAGTCATGTTAGTGAATGAACCATCACGTCTACGTTAGGCTCATTGAACCCAACCCAAACTCTAGGAGGGGTTTATGGAAGAAGCCTTAATGAAATTCAATCATCTTATAGGAGCTCAATACTCCTAACTTTAACATTAGTAAATATTTGACTGAAACTAATATTATCATTTATTGTATTGATGAATTTTATAAGAAAGTCTTAATATTCATAATTCTTATGTCAAAGAATATTAAACTGGAATACTTTTTTTAGAAAAGAAATCAGGAGGATATGCCACTCAAGATATTGGCTTGTTATGAATCCATTTGTTCTAAGTATTAAAATGAATAACAAAATATTTTCTTATTACGTTTTGGAAAACCAATATTTGTGTTTATTGGAATGTGGGTATGTCGACTCTAGTAGACCTTTTAATTTAAGCCAAGTTTTAATAAACTTGTTACTAAACTGATTTTTTGTTTTATGGATTTTTGTTTTTGTGAGCAAAATATAGATTTTATTTTCTTTCTTTTTTATTCTTGCAATGCTAGGGTTTGCCACGATGAATTTTTTTTTAAATAACTTAGCCATTTTAAAATATGAACTCAATTGATTTTTTTCTTTATCATTTTTCTTTTTTCTTTTTCTTCATATATATTTTTTGTTATGTATTTATATTGAAAATAACCCAAGACAAGGGTAAAACGACCGAGCCTAAACTCGTAAACCCAAAGCGAGTACATATGCATAGTCACAGACACAAAACATGGCCTATCTTTCTCAGCCCATGGGACCAGGAATAAGAAAGGAAGCCCATGTGAAACAAAAGCCCAAACCTAGCAACGCTAGAGCAAAGGAAACCAAACCCGGACCTAACCTATATCACAACCCATTCCTACAAGCTTAAACAGAAGTCAATCCACATAAAGGGTCCAGCGACACCAAGGAGTTTAACAAGAAAAGAAGGGGCTGGCCTATAATACCACCACACAAACAGCCATACGAGGCCACGTGCATGCTAAGAGAGAGTATCATGCTTCTTACCAAAACTGGAGGCGAAGCTAGCCAAAATGGTATGTGCGCAACATGCGTCTTTAAAAACCATGGTCGATGTTTGGAAACTAATAAGTGCTTCTTCTTCCTTTATATATATATATATATATATATATATCAAAATTAATACTACGTTTAACCAACTAATTAGTTATAGAATATATACTAATAATTTCTTATTTGTACTAAAATCAATCACTCATATATCAAATATCATATCGCTCTACTTGATGATTATATTTTTACTGGGTTAAATCTATATTTTTAAAATAGTACAACATGTCGAAGTATGGACACATGTTAATTTTTTCTGGTATCATAGGCTAAGAGTTTTCATCATTGATTTAGCAGCATAAACATTCTCTTTCAACCTATTCACTTCAAGTAAAATGTTTCTTGCCCATTCTACAACTCTATCATAGCCGACCTCACTCAGCTCATGATCTGACTTGATGGTAAACACATGTGCAACAATCGATAATTTACTGTAATTTATGAACCCATCCAATAATGATTCGTCGGAGTCTTTCAAAAGATTAAAAAAGCTAGTAGTGTCTGCATTTGGTTCTTCATCTACGATTGAACATTTACCTGCATAACCCTGGTTCTTTCTCATTATATCTATAATCATATTCATACAAGGATTACTATTGTCATCTACAACTCCATGCACATTGTTAGAATAAGAAGTTGACACAACTATCCTTTATACCAAGGTCTCGTAAGGAACATATGGTTCTTTGTGTACAAACCAACACAAGTATTTTTTTTCATTATCTATTTTTATAGAAGATGCATCGTTACAATATTCGGATCGAGAAACTTTTTATTTTTACATGTCTTACATGGATATCTAATACCGCCTCTACAACTATTTCTTAGATTAAATAGTATGTAATTAATAAAATATTTAACCTCATTACAATAATTTATCATTCGCAGCCCTTCGAGTGAAACTCGATACATCCAAGAATAATTATCATTTACTTATATCAAACCTATATAGAATATCGATGGCAACATGTATTAATAAATTTTATGAACTAAATAAATTAGCTAACATTGATTTAACTTAAACTTATTCAATTTATTTTGATAATACCCCTAAATCATTATTAATTTTATGTGAAAAATCAAATTGCTCCATATTTATTGAGATTTTCAACTTAACAATAAAATTGATAAAATATAAAACACACTAATTAAATAAGCAATTATTTATTTCAATACAAAAATATCTAAGTTACAACATCGAAATCAATTTCATCAAACTACAAACAAATGCAATTTTTTAAAATCTTTACCAAACCTTAACATATACAAATCATGCATTCATACAATAAATTTCCATGGGAAAAAGCTATAAAATAAGTAAACAAACAATCAAACTAAATATACTAAATAAAAATGCAAAAGAAAATTTTACATTTTTAAAATGAGTTAAAACAAAAAATGGGTAATTTTGGTTACTTAATTTCTAGTTAAATGACTAGGCCAGCTAGCAGAAGAAAATTTTCAGCTTCCTTTCTTTTTAGGTTTACACAAATTGAGCAAGTAGCTAGTGATTTATTGTTGTTTTTTATAGAAAAAATGGAAGAAGATAAAGAAATGGGGGAGGGGGAGAGAAGGGATCAATTGTTAGGTTATAACTTGAAAACTATCAATGGATTCACCGATGGATATTAGCGAAGAGTTTAGCGTCGATAATACCGTATGTAAGAATGACACGTCATTTTTTTTTTTCATTCCTTCTTTTCTCACTTTAATTCTCTTGATATACATTGATGAAAAATTTCTGTCGGTTTATACCGAGGGACATAACGAGGAAATATTCTTGTCAGTAAAGTTCATCGCAATTTACCAACATAATTGTTTCCGTCGGTATTTCCGTTTGTATTTGTCAATTTTTTGATAGCATTTACATAAACAAACCCAATGTCACATGTAACTAACTGATTGGCTACAAGGCATATTGGAGAAAAAAAACTAAAAGGGCTCAGCTATTTACTGTACATTATGAGTAGAAACATTGTGGATTCAGACAATGTATTGGTCATTTTTTCCTTCATTGCACTTAACAATTGCCTTGGTAGCGAGGGTAAATTCATCTTTTGTAGGGGATTCGACTATCATTTGTCAATTGATTGGGGACAATTTCGACATCTAATTTTTTAAATGTATAGTAAAAATACTTTGTTGTCAATCACTTAAATGCCTTTAAAAATTAATCTTTCTTATCTATGAATGCAAGGGAACTTTAGGTATTTTTCTATGATTTGTTTTGTAATTCTCATGTTGAGTCAAAGACAATTGGGTCTTTTAATATATATCTATAAATTACCATTTTAATTAAAAAAAATGTCTTGCATGTGCGGTGTTGAAACAACAATGAATGCTGCCTTTCTTGGCGGCATTCGATGCACCTCATCACCCTCATCACGGTGGTGAGGCACATGTTCGTATCTGGCACGTGGCAGAGCTCCGACCAAGAGTTTTCCCCTCTTTTCCCTTCTAGAAAAACATGTTGGCTATTGCAAAAAAAAAACAAACAAACAAACAAAAAATGTCTAGCCATTTGTTTGTTATGTTAAATTAGATCCTCATTCTTCTGATTGCAATGTATTTGATCTTGTAGCATTTATTGAGTTAATTTTTTTTAAAAAATTTCATTCTTAGACAATTGATTTTTATATTATATTTGGTCTTTTAATTGCGATATGTTTGGTCTTCAATCATTTATCGAGTGAATTTTTTTTTCAATTTCATCCCTTTACACCTAATTTTTATATTAGATTTGGTCCTCGTTCTTTTAATTGTGATGTATTTGGTTTTAAATCCTTTATTGAATTAATTTGTCTTTCAATTTCATCCATTGACATTTGATTTTTATTTCAGATATGATCCTAATTCTTTTGATTGGTTTTTTTAGTTGTTCTTTTCCTTTTATTAATTGAAATTGTTTTTCAATTTTATCCCTTATGATTTGATTTTTTTTTTTGTGTCAACTTTGGTTCTCTTTCTTTTCAAATCTATATTTTTTCAATCATATTTTTCAACTTGTTTTTTTTAAGTTTATCCCTAATTATTTTGGTTGGTTGAGAATTTTACGTTGTTATTTTTTTAGGCTTGCCTTTTTTTGTTGTGATTTGGCTTCATGATCCGTTTCATAAGCTATGAAGGTTGGACCGAGTTGGCTCCAATCATTTTTAATTATTTATTTTTTTCCTTAACATTTAATTTTATTTAATTTTTTATTTAGTTTTTGTCCTCATTCTTTCAATTATTATTTATTTTAATCATTTTCTTAGTTTATTTCCCTTTAAGTTAGCCCCTAATTGTTTTCTTTTAGTTTGTTTTTATACCATATTTGGTTTGCATTGTTTGGATTTTAAATGGTTTTATGGTTCATTTTTTTGTTATATTTTTGCGGTTGCCTTCCAACATGGTAGTTTTTTATTAATTTTTTTTTCAAATTCATCATTTGGCATTTGATTATTAAGCTCTTAGCTTCATTTTTTGTTGTACTTTTATTTTTGTTGAGTTATCATTATTGCCTCATATATTTTTCCTCATTTTTTAATGAAATTGATTTTGTTTTATAATTTCATAGTTTGGCGTTAAATTATTGGCCTTTATGCTATATGATTTTTTTCACTTTTGTTTTGTTAGGTTATCCTGAGTGCATGTTTGTTAAGTTAACCCGAGTTAACTTGCATTTTTTTACTCGATGTTTTTTTATTTAACTTCGGTCTTTTTTGCTAGGTCCTTTTTTTATAATTCTATTTTTTTTTATCCTGATCTCATGTCACGAATGACGGATTAATCAAGTTGGTTTTTTTCTTGAATTTTTTTTCTTGAATTTAATTATTTAATTTCAATTTCATCATTTTGCATTAAATTATTCGCCCTTGAGCTTTGCCATTTTTTTGCTTCTCTTTCTGTTTTGTTATTTCGAGAACGAGTGGGTCAAGCTAACCCGGGTCAACTTGTATTTTCTTTCATAATATTTTTTTAATTTAAATTGGGTCTTTTTTGTTAGGTCTTTTTTTTGGAAGTCTAATGTTTTTCTTATCCCAATCTAATGTCGTGGGTGACGAATTAGTCTAGTTAATCCGAGTTTACTCAGAATTTTTTTCCTTGATTTTTTTATGACCTTCTTTTTTTAATTTCATCATTTTGTATTAAATTATTTGCTTTTGAGCTTTGCTATTTTTTTAATTTTCTTTCTATTTTTTATTCCGAGAGTGGGTTGGTGAAGTTAATCCAGATTAGTGAGGGGTTTTTAGATGTTTTTATTGAACTTTGATTTTTTTTATTAAGTCTTACTTTTGAAAAAAAAATTTATCCTAATCTTATATTTAATTTTATTAGTTTGTCAAATTACTTTAAGTTGATCTTGAATATGTTTATTTTTTTAGTGGTGAAAAAAGTTTTTTCAAATCCCAATGGTGAAAAAATTTTATGAGTTTGTCAAATTTTATGAGTTTGTCAAATTAGTTTTGTCAAAAACATAACTTTTTTCATGGAAACATGGAGTATATATATGAAATGGTTTCAAATCCCACATTGAAAAGATATCATGTTATCCTTTTAAGTTGAAGTATTTAAACCAAAAGGTTTTTTATCCCACATTGAAAAAACATGATTTTTTTCTTGGGAACATAGAGTATATTTCTTGGGAACATAGAATATATATATACCAATGGGTTTCAAATCCCACATTTAAAAAAAAAAAACAAACCGGGTCTCGTCCGGGTTCGCCCGGGTCCCGGGTCGACCCGCTGGGTCGCCCGGGTTTGGCTGGGTTGTTGCCACAGCTGGTCTTTTACTAAACCAGGACCGGTCCAGCCACCGGGTCGACCGGTCGACCCGCCGAGCCAGGCCGGGTTTAATAACATTGTGGAGGACACAAACGGTGGGCATAAATCATGGCATGATTTATGCCTCTCCTCTCCCATCTTGTATATATATATGCTATGTGAAGAGCTGTTGTGATTAGAATGAAAAACACAGAGAGAAAACCGAGATTGAGAGAGCAGTGGAGAGAGCTTGAGTGAGTAGAGTTGAGTTGAGAAGAGTTTTTTCTCCTCCTCCTTTGTTTGTATTGTTTTCTTGATTGATTAATAGCTCCGTGGAGTAGGCAAGTTGCAGAACCACGTAAATTTATGTATGTTTGATTTCTGGAATTTCCCAACAACTGGTATCAGAGCTTATTCTTGAAAAAGAGGGTGTTTGATCCAAACCCAGAAATCAAAGTTCTCAAAATGTGTTTTTGAACATACCATCGTGTAGAGGAAGACAAGAAGAATTCACTGTTGAAACCCCGGCGAAGAACCTACGTCCTGCATGCCCACACACGCCGACGCCAGGACTGCCCACGCGCACCAACACACCTCACGCTCCACACGCGTCTTCCTCGCCTGAATACCTGCAACTGATCCGGGTTGACCCGCCACATCATCATACAGTCAGCAGCCACATCAGCAATCCTGCACTGTCAGCAGCCACGTCGTCTGTCTAGTCAGTTCATGCCACGTCAACCATAATTCCACGTGGACCTGCCACGTCATCACACGTGGGCTCGTGTTGCTTGCGTGTTTGACACGTCAGTATGGCCGCATCAACATATTGGGTTTTGATTCAATGCGCTGCAGACACTATTCTATCTGACACGCGGCTTCATCTGCACCGTCCAGTAATACAAAAGTTTGATTGATAAAATCTGAGCCATCCGAAGTCCGATTTGGGTGATCTCAGTGTCGTTTTCAATGTTTTTAGCCATTCCGGACACATCCGTAAGGTTAGATTTGGCAGATCAAATCCAAGAAGCGTTAAAAATGGCAGATGAAATAAAAGCTGCTGGAATTGAAAAATTTGATGGGACAAATTTTGGATATTGGAAAATGTAAATTGAAGACTCTATATGGGAAGAAACTCCATCTTCCTTTATTGGGGAGCAAACCAGAGAATATACAAGAAGAAAAATGGCTACTTTTTGATAGACAAGTTTTGGGCATTATCCGGCTATCCTTATCAAGAAGAGTTGCTCACAACGTTACAAAAGAAAGATCCATTGCAAGATTAATGGAAGCCTTGTTTGGGATGTATGAGAAGCCATCAGCAAATAATAAAGTGCACATGATGAAAAAGTTGTTCAACTTGAAGATGACCAAAGGCACCTCTGTTGCACAACACCTCAACAACTTTAATACCATCATAAATCAATTGTCATCTGTTGAGATTGAGTTTGATGATGAGATTCGTGCACTCATTTTGTTAGCTTCACTTCCAAACAGTTGGGAAGGTATGAGAACAACCGTGAGTAACTCAGCTGGAAAATTCAAATTGAAATATGATGACATCCGAGACTTGATTTTGGCTGAAGAAATGCGAAGGAAAGACTCAGGTGAAAGTTTAAGTTCAGGTTCAGCTCTCAACATCAACACTCAAGGGAGGAGACATGATAGAGGCTTATCTAGAGGCAGATCAAAATCAAGATACAGAAGTAAAAGCAAGTTTGGACCCAGAAAGCAAGTTGAATGTTGGAATTGTGGCAAACCTGGTCATTTCATGAGAAATTGCATAAAATCAAAAAAACCTAAAGCTGACTTTGCAAACGCTACCACAGATGAGGTACAAGATGCTTTGATTCTTGCTGTACAAAGTCCAATTGATGATTGGATTCTTGATTTTGGTGCTTCATTCCACTGTTCTCCACACCATGAAATGATGCAAAACTATGTTGCTGGAGATCACGGTGTAGTCTATCTAGCCGATGGACAACCAATGGTTATTGTGGGTATAGGAGATGTACAAATCAAGACAATGAATGGATCTATATGGAACTTGCAAAATGTAAGGCATGTTCCTGGATTAAAGAAGAAGTTGATCTCCGTCGGACAACTTGATGATAGTGGTCATTCAATCCTTTTTTCTGGAGGTATGTGGAAAGTATCTAAGGGAGCAATGATTTTGGCTCGTGGAAAGAAAACCGGCACCTTGTATATGACCACAAGATCTGCGGATATCATTGCCTTTACTGAAGCAGAAAATCAAGCACAGTTATGGCACTATAGACTTGACCATATGAGTCAAAAGGGGATAAAGATACTTCAGTCGAAGGGAAAGCTGCCAGAGTTAAAAAATATTGATCTAGACATTTATGAAAGTTGTGTTCTTGGAAAACAGAAGAAGCTCAGTTTCTTAAAGGTTGGCAAGACCTTAAGACTAAGAAAGCTAGAACTGGTACACACAGATTTATGGGGACCTTCTCCAGTGGCATCTCTTGGAGGTTCTCGGTATTATGTGACTTTCATTGATGATTTCAGCAGGAAGGTATGGGTCTACTTTCTGAAAAATAAATCTAAAGTGTTTGAAACATTCAAGAAATGGAAGGCTATGGTTGAGAATGAATCAGGTTTGAAGTTGAAATGCTTGAGATCTGATAATGGAGGAGAATACATTGATGGAGGTTTCAAAGAGTATTGTGCTGTTAATGGTATCAGAATGGAAAAGACCGTTCCAGGCACACCGCAACAGAATAGCACTGCTGAACGGATGAACAGGACCATCAATGAACGAGCTAGAAGCATGAGGTTGCATTCAGGGTTACCTCAAACATTTTGGGCCGATGCAGTTCATACTGTAGTTTACTTGATCAATCGTGGACCATCAGTTCCTTTAGGTTTTTGGGTGTGTTTCCTATGTTCACATAGATTCTGATGCTCGCAACAAGCTAGATGCCAAATCCAAGAAATGTTTCTTCATTGGCTATGAAGATGAAGAATTTGGGTTTCAGTTCTAGGATGATCAGAACAGAAATATTATCAGAAGCAGGAACATGATCTTCAATGAGAAAGTTTTGTACAAAGACAGATCAAGTGCAGAAACAGATATGGCTAATTCAGATACAAGTCCACAAAAATCTGAATTCATAAGATTAGAAGGGCTTCCCAATGTTACCGAGCAAAAAAAAAATCAAGAGTCTTTACAAGAAGATTCAAGCACATCTGTACCCACTACTACACAAGAAGATGCGAAGCCAAGTGAACCAACTATTTATGTTCGCAGATCTTCAAGGACTGTAAAGCCCCCACAACGGTTCACACTTCTACTAAATTATATTTTGCTGACACATGGTGATGAACCGCTAACTTATGAAGAATCTTTACAAGATGGAAACTCAAGCAAGTGGGAGTTAGCCATGAAAGATGAGATGAGTTCATTGCTGAAGAACAAGACTTTGGAGCTAACCACACTACCTGAAGGAAAGAAGGCTTTGCAAAACAAGTGGGTTTACAGAGTAAAGACTGAGCATAATGGAAGCAAACGGTTCAAGGCAAGACTTTTTGTAAAAGGGTTTCAACAAAAGAGAGGGATTGACTACTCTGAGATATTTTCTCCAGTTGTGAAGCTCACAACAATCAGAGTTGTTCTGGGGATAGTAGCTGCAGAAAATTTACATCTTGAACAATTAGATGTAAAAACATCATTTCTTCATGGTGAATTGGAGGAAGACATTTACATGCAACAACCAGAGGGGTTTGAAATACAAGGAAAGGAGAACCAAGTCTGCAAGCTACAGAAAAGTCTATATGGTTTGAAGTAAGCTCCAAGATAGTGGTACAAGAAGTTTGACAACTTCATGAGTAATACGGGGTACACAAGATGCCAGGCTGATCATTTTGCTATGTCAAATATTTTGACAACTCCTACATCATTCTACTATTATATATGGATGATATGTTGATTGCAGGATCCAGCATTGAGGAGATTGACAAGCTGAAACAACAATTGTCAGAACAGTTTGAAATGAAGGATCTAGGAGCTGCTAAACAAATACTTGGCATGAGAATCATCAGAGATCAAGATAAAGGTATACTAAAGCTTTCACAAACAGAGTATGTCAAAAAGGTTCTCAGTAGGTTTAGTATGGATAATGCTAAACCAGTAAGTACACCTCTGGGGAATCATTTCAAGCTCAGCAAAGAACAGTCACCAAAAACTGAGCTAGAATGTGAATACATGGATAAGATTCCATACGCCTCAGCTATCGGCTCTTTGATGTATGATATGGTCTGTACCAGACCACACATTGCCCATGCAGTGGGAGTTGTAAGCCGATACATGAGCAATCCCAGAAAGCAGCATTGAGAGGCAGTAAAATGGATCATGAGGTATTTAAAAGGTTCCTCAGAAACTTGTCTCAGTTTCACAGCTGGTGGTTTGAAACTTGAAGGTTTTAGAGATGCTGATCTAGCAGGAGATGTTGATAGCCAAAAGAGCACTACAGGATATGTATACACTCTAGGAGGCACTGCTGTTTCTTGGAGTTCTACCTTGCAAAATATCATCGCTCTTTCAACAACAGAAGCTGAATATGTTGCAGTTTCAGAATCTGCAAAGGAGATAGTATGGCTAATGAATTGGGCAAGATGAACGGAAAGGGAACTCTGTATAGCGACAGTCAGAGTGCAATCTTCCTTGCCAAGAATCCAGCATTTCACTCCAAGACTAAGCACATTCAGATCAAATATCACTTCATCTGATAATTGCTAGACGATGAGCAACTGATGCTAGAAAAGGTCTATGGAACCAAGAATCCAGCTGACATGTTAACCAAAGGAGTTACACTTGATAAACTGAAGTTGTGTAAAACTTCAGTTGGTCTTCAAGGATAAAAGATGATTTCATTGTTTGTCTCCAAGTTGGAGATTGTTAGTTAGTGGAGACAAACAATGTCCCACCATATGCAAGTCGGAATACCTAATCTCCCACTTGGCACATGGTGGAGGACACAAACGGTGGGCATAAATCATGGCATGATTTATGCCCCTCCTCTCCCATCTTGTATATATATATGCTATGTGAAGAGCTGCTGTGATTAGAGTGAAAAACACAGAGAGAAAACCGAGATTGAGAGAGCAGTAGAGAGAGCTTGAGTGAGTAGAGTTGAGTTGAGTTGAGAAGAGTTTTTTCTCCTCCTCCTTTGTTTGTATTGTTTTCTTGATTGATTAATAGCTTCGTGGAATAGGCAAGTTACCGAACCACGTAAATTTGTGTGTGTTTGATTTCTGGAATTTCCCAACAGGTATGTCCGTGACCTATCCAGTACACTAACTTGAATGACTCATGTAGTTTTATATATAAATAAATCATTGGATGACTGGGTTTCACCGTGAATGTCAAAGCAACCTGTTTACCATATCGTAATTAAAATTGTTTTTTTGTACATTGGCTCATGCACAAGGGCAATTAATGCCGAAGCAAAATTGAAATAGAAAGACACCAACTTCTATACTGTCTGGTCAAGAAATTAGTGAAAATTAATATTTCTCTCGTGAAATGAAGTCATTAATTATCTCACTAATTACCATGCCAAAGTTTAGTTGTTTTCGCCTAAGAAATATGTAATGGTTTCTTCCAAGGTTTTGACAGGTAAAAGCCTGCGGAGTAAACGGCTATAGGGTTTGTTTGTTTGTCTAAGACAAAAATTGTAATCCAGCGGAGCTAGCCTTGTTTATTTTAAATACTATTTTGACTTTTGAGTGCTAGCTACAATCGTTGCGCACATGACCAAGCTCATACTATGCAGCATAAAAAAATAACATTAATAGTTTAGATTTTCATGAAAGTAGTAATCACCTCTTTTTGTGTTTTTGGGTACCTGGAATGGCCAGGTTCCTACCTTAACATTAAATCAAATGTGCTTTCCCTTAAAAAGAAAGCAAAAAAATATGCTTCTTCCTCTTTTTTCACGAATGTGCCTTCGTAAAATACTTGGTGGAACCTGTTCTCTCTTTCATCAAGCAAGAAAAGGGCGATACGAGTACATATATACAGACGATCGGGTTGATAGTGTTATATCTCGACTGAAATGCAAATGTCTATTTGATTGGCCCCAACGCTAGCGATGGAGATTGTTTACCGAAAACTCTCCTAACAATCAAGAACAAGATCAGATGTACAACTAGTTTCAATTTCCCATTCATAGATATTAATTTTGTAGCAATTAATTAGGTTCGGTATCTGATCATTTTTGGACGACGAACAACATTTCCTTAGGTAATGGGAAATTTTCCTTGAGAACTGCAATTTTAATAATATGGGATTTCGAAACTTCGGAGAGGAAAACATGGCAAGAAATCTTGGACCATTTTGGATGAATCGTATTAATTACAAGACATAGCAAGACGAACAAAATGGGTTCGTAAATAAATAATTTTTCATTCATTTTGCTATTTCCAACATGATCATTATCAAACTTATTATAATTTCGTGATGTGTGTGAAATTCTTAACAACTGTATTAGAATCATCATATTATTATTATTAACGTATAAGAGCTTACCCGCCAGCATTAAATTAGCATTATCTCCACATTGTTTGTCGTGAAATGATGTTTAAATAGCCATGGCACAAGGACTAGAAGCTTCACCACTGAGACAGTAATCTTAAGCTCGGAGATTAAAGCTAAGGTTTTTCTAATCTCAAACATGGATTGTTGACAACTGTAGGGGTTTTTCTTCCTTGTATATTATATGTATGAGATCATGTGTCCTATAACATAAGCTTTGAGAAGCAATTGATTAAGAGTGCAATGGGAATCAATTATCTTTATGGTTTTGATTAAACTAATGTGTGGTGATCAGCGTACAAAGAGGCGAGTCAAACTCAATCTCCATGAACTTTTAAATGAATCAGAGTTAATTAAAACACAATTAACAGTACGTGTCAATTGCTGGTAAAAGAAAAGTTAGGCGACCTGTTTGTGCATTGGATCAAGATTGATCGATTTCTTCTAATTAACTTGCACTAATTCTGGTCTAACAAGTAACACGCTTCCACAGTCTAAGTAATTATAATTATAATTTATATATAAATATTAATTATTTTTCTTCAGGTAGTATATAAAGAGAATAACTAAATAAATCGTAATTCTCTCAATTATTAGTGCAAGTTAATTAAACCAAGCTGATTTAGACTTTTAGTGGAAAAATCCTATAAGCAAGTTTTAATATGTCAATGGTCCCTTTTGCACCGCTTAATACATATCTGGCAGTAATGACACTGTCTCTTACACAGTTCAGTAAGACTATGCCCTCCTCTTGTTTTTTCTTTCAGCATTTTGTCTGCTTGAGAGGGTGGAGATTCAAAATCTTACTGGCAATATCTTTTTATGATAAGGTGTGTATGCATGCCCACAAAATTCGTTCAGTATTTTCAAATCATGAAGAACTTTTAATTTGTTTTTACCTGAATCTATTTAACCTCACTACAAAAGCTGAATTGCGCAGGCAGTTTTTTTTTTTTCCCCTCTTTTGTGTTCTCTTTTAAAAGCTGTTTCCAATTATCCGATTCTCAAACTATTCATATATATATATATATGGAAGCACAGATATATTTCATGTTCGATGAGATCCAAAATGTTTCTAATAGCATGATATTTGACTAGCATCTGTTGCTTTAAATACTGACTTGTTATGATGGGAAAATGAATATTTTGATCTCTACTACTTAGTCTCTTTGATTAAGAATTTAAAACAGGGTTTACATGTTAATCAATTAATTAAGAAACCGAGGAGGCAAAGGCACCGGTGTTAGCACTACGTAATTTTCGATGAAGTTTTTGAAATATATAGAGTGTGACGATGGATATAGAATAAAACTCTTAGATTTAACTCTAAGCTCTCAACAACAACAACAAATGTAAAATTTTAAAATCCTCTTCCATTTTATTTATCTCCCACATGCACATACATAATCTCAACTTGAAGTCCTTAATCACTTGGCTGTCTTCTTTAATTAAACAATATTGTTGGCATAAATATTATTATAGAAATAGCTTTGTAAAGAAGAAAATCACATGAGAGCATATATTAAATACAAGGAAATTTGAAAATATAGTATATATGTTCAAAGCTTGTGGACTTGGTAGGGAGGAAAATGCTGCAGATGGCAAGGATATGAGTGAAAGAAACACGCCAAATTATGTGCTGGAATTGCACCCATCAATTGAAAATGACTATGGCTATCTTATTTAAAACCAACGGCTGTCAATTGTGATTAACCCCATCTTGTCAGTGCTTTGAATGGTCGATTTTGCTCCATCAAAGCGGTTACACTTGCGTGTCTCTGTGAATTGTGTTGCATGGTTTCACCTAGCTCTCATGGCCATAGAATAACAACTCATTTATTTTACTCTGCGACTCACTTGGAAATCAGCCTACGTACACTTATAACACTGTGCCTTTGAAGATAGCTCCAGTAATATAATACTATTGTTTATAAATAAATAAAAATCTTTTTTTTTTCTCATATTTTTAGCAGGGTTCATGCTATAAAAAAGTAGCAAGATTTTTCCATAAATAGCAAGATCATAATTATTAGAATATATATTTCCATGGATCATTTCCCTTGTCTAATTCTCTAATGCACCGAAAGAAACGTGATGTCAACCCTAACAGTACGTTTCTATGAAGGCTCGTGCAAGTTTCCTACTCATTTGCACCTTTCCAGAGAGAGGGAGGGAAATCGTAAAAATAAAAATTTACCATATACAAATTTATTTTCTTACGTTAACTGCCATGTGCAAATTTAGCAAAAGAAATGGAACAGAAAAGTAAGTAATTAAGAAGCATCATCTATTGATTAATATTTTTAATCCCATTTTCAGCTTCTAATGAAGTTAAACAGGGACTAATTATATCAGCCCCATTTTCTAACGAGGATACACAGCAAGGAGTAGAAGAAGAATCATCATCAGATGTAGAAGAAGTGTAAAAAGACAAAGGAGAAGAAGGAGAATGATGAGAAGAAGAACAAAAATCATGATGATGTTGAGTAGTGCTAGTACTAGTAATAGAAAACGAGGAGGAGGAAGAAGAAGCAAAAGCAAGACCAACAAGCAAATCTACAAAAGCACTAACGATGTACCCATGATTGCTCTCTCCATTCACTTTCAAGTAGCAAGACAAAAGCTCTTCAAGACCTTCCCAGTCTGTTAAACCATGAGCCTCAACCATCTCCTCCATTGACTTCTTGAAATCCAAATAAGGGTCTTGAGATTCCATTGACAGCACCACAGTTTCTTTAAATGGAAACTCATCACCTGCCTTAGCTTCTTCCAAGATTGAATTAGTCTCTCCTGGTTCAAAGAACAGCCTCTCTGACCTTAGACCTCTGATTACTGTCTCTATAGGGTCAACAGCTCCTGACTGATCATCTGATGCTGTTGAGAAGCTAGCTGATTCACAAGAGTTGCTGAACCATGACTCAGGTGTGCTGTCCACCACATCATTGTTAGTAGCATCTAAGAAAGCTGAGTTGATGGTCTTGAACATGCCATCACTTGTTCTAAAACTAAAAGAGAGGGTTCTTGGTTGGTGACAATAAGTAGGCCAAGGCCATAAAGGCCTTTTTGATTGATCTGTATTTGTATTGATCTTGGAGAGAAAAGGGAGCTTCATTTTCTTGCCCATCAGCTGGTTTGTTTTAAATTTTTGCCTAAGATCGATGTGCTTAAGAGAGAAATGTAAGTTTGGTTTAAATGATCTTTGGCGGTGAGAAATGAAAAACTTTGTAGAGCTTCTTTATGGGTTTGTAATTCATAGAGGCAGCTGGGTTATGAGAGCAGATTTTAAACAAGTGGTGAATAAGAAATGCAGAGAGGAGAGGGAAGGAGGGAGGGAAAGGGGACTAGCCGAGAGGGGGAGGCTGGTGGGGACATGTACACTTTCTTGGTTGTGTATTAAATTTTGAGCTTTTGAAGTAAATGTCTTTCAGTTGAAGCCATTGAAAATTATGGTACCTTTTCTCATTAAATAGAGTTATCTACTACCATATCTCTTTTCCTTTTACACAATCGTCCTTTCTTTCCAGCCTTTGTAGTTCAATTACGTGACCTAGCTAAGCTTTGCTGTTTTCTTGTGAAAGATTTTGAATATATTTGAGTGTTGAAACTTTTCAAATGATCTAATAAGCTTTTGACAATCAATCATTAAGTTCATAATTGCTGGTGAGCAGTAGTTTTTAAATTTCCATTTATTCCCTATGCGGGTAGTTAATTAATTATTAATTAAGAGGGAATCTTAATTATCAATTCCACAAGAAGAAATCATGAACTCCTCAAACCAAAACCATAGATTGCATAAACCAATAAGCTAGAACAATATCATATCCGTCCCAATGTTGACGCTGAAACCAATGGCTTTCGACTAGCTGGTTCAGCATACAACCTTCACATTGACGCAGTGTCAAGAAATTAACTCCAGATGTTTACATGAAATAGAGGGACAATTTATTTACTTCATACAGTGCGGTCGTTTTCTCTCATATTCGTGAGGGATTTTTTTTATAGATAGTAATTTTTAGAGAACAGCTCTGTGTAGCCATATTTGTAGTACCTGCCTCGTTGCCCATATGCATTAGAGACCCTTGTTATCGTGCGTGGAACCCAAATAATCAAAATGGGATAATTGCAAGAAGGTGTGATTACCCTTAAAATTAGCATTTCATCTTTCTATAAAATATATCGAATTCAAACCCCTTTTTTTGTTTTTTTTGTTTTTACAATGAACTTCACATGAAATTAAGTGTAAAAGAAGAGAGAAACATCAGAGACATACGTACTTCATTGAATAATTTTCTAAATATTTGATATGCATATGCTTATAATGATCCCTTGAACACCACTAGAAAATTGATTTGCATAAACCAAAATTTTCGTCGATGTTAAAGTTTTGCTTATCACCGATCAATTTACTAAAAAAATATATTTTGTAAGCTCGTGTTTTGCGAAGAATTTTAGATCTGTCAGTAATTACATCATAAATTTTTGACAGAAATATTTTATCGTTATTAGCATCGGAAAGTACGAACAAAAAACTTTCGTTTGATAATTCCATTGCAATTAGACAACTTTTTTGATAGTGAAAGTAGTTTCTAAATATATTCCTTTCTAGAAGTCATTTGTAGTTCGAATGATTCTGTGCATATAATGTGTATTCTATTTTCAAACTTTCTTTTATAATTTTTTAAAAAAATTATTTGATTCTCGAGTGTCATGTTAACTATATATATATATATATATATATATATATATATATATATATATATATATATATATATATATTGTAATTATGTTAACTAAAATAACTCGAAAGAAGAAATTTAAGTACGAAGGGAAGCAAAATTAAGTTGAAAGAAAAGAAAAGGCAGTACAAAACAAAAACAATTAACATACGGAGCTCGTAGGGATTAAAATCGTATGCAACTGCTGTAACAAATAACACTACTAATATTTCACGTGCCCTCCATATGCGTTCCAGGGAATAGATTGAGACTTGAGAGTGACAGAGTTATTTTGTTTCTTCGTCCATTTGATAGATTGGCGAGCTTTTGTGTTCTCAGTATATGGCGCCTCCGACAGAGAGAACCCAACTTGTTTCTTGGTTTTTGCATCAACTGGTTTTGCAGTAGATTATTCTTTAGCCCTTGAATTTTGAATGCAATTTAACCATTATATCTTATTAAAATTAATACCTATTGATTTTCCTTTAAACCCCAGTATGATGGTTTTTCTCCAAGAAATTATATCGTTAGACGGTACATTGGGGGATCGACAGGAAAAACAATTGTATGTTTTCATAAGGCATTGGTTTCAAGGATTAAGTTATGGTTTTCCAAATATGAAGGACCAAGTTATAATCACATTCAAAGCCAGGGATTAAAAAACAATTCTACTCGATGGTTTTTGCAGCTTGGCTTGCCCTAATGCTGTTTAGCGATTATGGCTATAAGTTTTAAGATATTCCAATGCTACAGCTTAAACCTTGAACGTTCCTTTTGGTGAATTATGTTCTTAAGCTTCAAATTTAAAACGAATATTGCAGTGTTTCTTAAGGGGTATCCGCTAGCTAATTACGTAAATTGTGGTTGTTATCACATGTGTGATACATGAATCAAAATGACTTTGAGCGCACCGATAGTTTCCCCCTAATTTATTAATTGTACAATACAATAAAATACAATACAATTAAAGTATACGTAAACACTGCCCCCATAATGCATCACGTACGGGGACCATGTTGTATTTGATCTTATGGTGGTCCCTTGTGTTATCCAGTGCTATCGACATTATTTCCATAGTCATTTTGATGTTCAAAATCTTACACACATGAGTCGCCCTCAGGATTTTAGGTATAAGGTTACAACCACATGGCAACCCAACAAATACAGAGGGGCATTCTGCCCCACTTCGCATCACACAGAATGTTTTGTAGTTCATGCATGCATATGAACTCTGCTAATTTGTTTCTCGTGCACTAGATGAGATTGTGTCCGTGTTCGCTTATAAAAACTGGTTGAGATACAGAAATGGGATATTAATTTTGTGTATTGATTAAATGAAGCTGAACCGTTGTGAGGCAAAGATGTAACCTAGTAGTTTTTCTTACTTTAATTCAAGGGGACGAAATGTATTTTAGGGGTGGGAATGGTGTATAATATAATTTAAAAGATTGTTGTCCTTTTACGAAAAGGTAATTAAGGTTGAGGGGACCTTATCCCTTACTCCCATGTTCCCAAGGGGACCATTCTTGAATGAAATAATCCTAGCATACCATTCTCTAATGAAATAATCCTAGTATATCTCAATTTATGCAATAAAAATATCTATTGCAAAATCTAAATTTAATAGGCTTAAAAAATTCTCTGAATGTAAAAAAACTCACAGTCTCAGCAACATGCTCGGGTTTCCCCGTTGACTTAGCCTTAAGGAAGAATCCAACCTCCATGAGCTCAGCTTTATAAATAACCCAGCCTTCATAGGCTCGATCTTGAAAAAAAGCTCAGCATCTAAGAGTTTTCTATCTACTATATGAGACCTTTTTATTAACCTAATACATTTTGAATCCTATTTTTCTCATACCCTTATATGTATAAAAGTTTTCTAAGAGTTTACTATATTTCCATCAACATTAACATTATGTAAAGGATATTTATCCTTCATATATGTTATCAAGAGAAAATGACACTCAACCCCTCAATTCAAGCAACATGATAAGGTTCAGGGGCTATTAGGGGTGATCATTTTCAGTTCGATTTGGTTTTTATCAAAAAAAATAACCAAACCGTTTTTTTTTTAAATCGAAACCGATTCAAACCGATCGGTTTCGATTCAGTTTTTTTAGAATAAAAACTGGTTTTTTTCGGTTTGACTCGGTTTTTTTCTCTGTTTTTTTCGGTTTGGGTTCAGTTTGGTTTTTTCAGTTTCGGGCTTATAAAACCGAACTGGTCGGTTTTTTAGAAATTTTAATCGATTTTTTTTATAGTTCTGTTTTTTGGTTATTTTTTTGCTAGTTTTCTCGGTTTTTTGATTTTTTTGCACACCTCTAAGGGCTATATATACCCCCCTGAACCACCAGGTAAAGGGTTCACAGTCTCTATTTTCTATTGCATATATATTTTTAAAGCATCTCTTTCTAAAATATCATTGCAGTCTCTCTTTTAAAATATACTTAAGCATCTAAAAGTATCCAAATCTATAAAATAGAACATTTTACAGGAACCAAGCACTGAGTACCAGGCACCAACGTTTGGTTATGGAGAATAAATCATATTACTGGAACCAAAAGATTAATCAATTATCCAACACATAAGTCTTGATCCTATGCTACTTAGATTTTTTGAGACCTTATTAATTGGCGTTGTTTATGGGAAAATGTTAAAAAAAAAAGTCATTGATTATTCTTTCAAAACTAGTTTATTGTCATCCCCAATCACCATCAAAGGCAGATAATCAAGACACTGATGTATCACGAAACTCCCTATAGTTATTGGCATATATGTCCCATCAGAGCTTCATCAACAATTTAATAAAGAGTAGGAAAGGCTATGCAATAATTTGATTGCCCTAGGTTAGAGTATGACTTCTTTTACTTGCCCATGGACTTAGTAAGACGAGCAAGTTTAGGCTGTGTGTTTGCCAACTTCACGAATATAGTTAGAGTCTCAAGATTTTGGAAAGCTTTTAATGAGTATAGGTGGAATGTTGGTTTAAACCGTAAAACATCTCAAGTATCTTTAGCAACCATCCAACAGAAAAGAAAACGTCTCCCTCACATCTGACTTATTACTATAGCCAATGGGAACAAAAATGTAAGTTTCTTGTATATGAATGACTTATTACTTTTTATTTTCTTCAAGTGATGTCTAAGGGCCTCTTATCAACTCTCTAAGGAAATAACCGACTTGGGCAATAGCTCCACAACCTTCTAAGGATGAGATTGACTTAATCTTCCTAATGCCATTGCATAATTACCTTGTAAGGGATCATCATGGTCTCTCTAGTGCGATTACACAATTTACCTAGGAAGAGATTGACTTAATCACCCTAGTACGATTGCACAACTCTCCAATGATAGGATAGACACAACAACTCTCCTAAAAAATGATGGATTTGAAGCCTACCTTGTGTGATAACATAACTCTCTTTGGAAGGAATGAATATGAAGCCTTCTTAGTGCGATAGCACAATTCTCTTTAGAAGAGATGAATCTGAAGCTTCACTGGTACGATAGCACAACTCTCCTTGAAATGGATGCATTTGAAGCCTCCCTAGTGCAATCACATAGCTCTTATTGGAATGGATGGAACTGAAGCCTTCCTAGTGCAATTGCATAACTTTTTATGGGTTCGCCCCTTCCGCCCTTTAGAAAGTTTTCTAAGTATGGGTGTAGAAATGGGCTTGTGCCCTCCACTTCTTAGAAATTTTTGAAGTATGGGTGTCGTGATGGGTTCCCTCCATCCACTTAAAAATTTTCTAAGTATAAGGCTCATCCTCATAGGGTTCCCCTCAACCTCTTATAGAATTTTCTAAACATAGGCTAACTCTTATTAGGTTTTCCTCTACCCCTTAAAATTTTTTCTAAGTATGGGCATTGACATGGGTCTATTCTTTTCACCTCTTAAAATTTTTTCTAAATATAGGCTCCTTCTCATTGGGTTTTTCCACCCATTATAAAACTTTTCTCAATATAAGTTCCTTCATGGTTCCCCTCTACATGCTTAAAAATTCATTTCTAACTATGGTGTATGCCTATACACATGGGCTCTTTGGTATATTACCCAAGGTTTTCACCCTTTTTCTCATACGAAGAGAATTCAACAAATTCATCGTATCAGACATTTTTACAAAGTATTTGCATATAAATATTATAAAGACTTGGGAGCTACTGATAAATCCAAACTTAACAAGCCTAAAATCCCCTTAAATGCCTCAAAACCCACGGTCTCAAGCAACGTGTCCGAGCTCAACCCCCAAAGCTTAACCATGGAAAGAGTTCAGCCTTCATGAGCTCAGCTTTGGGGAAGAGCTTAGCATCTTAGAGTTCTCTATCTACCATAAAGGAGCTTTTTACTGACCCAATATATTTTGGATCTTACTCTTCCTACACCCCTAGGTGTATAAAAATCATCTAATGGCCTATCATATTTCCATCAACATAATTAATATAGTGTAAGGGATATTTATCCTTTATTGATGCTATCAAGAGGAAATTATGACACGTTAATCTCTCCATTCAAGCAACATGACAAGGTTCAGTCATCAAATTAAGATATGTGAGTGAATCATAAGTTCATTGGATAAGATGATCTGAGTTATTAAAATCCTCCTTACTTTTGGATAACAAAAAATAAAATAAAAATACATAAATTATAGGCAAAGTTTACTCAGTTATCAAATTCAAGGCACATTAATAAACTTTAGTATAAATCTGACACTTGCTCGCGCTTTGCAATGGGACAATGACACATCAATTGTGCTAAGCGTGTTTGTAGAAACAACTGTGTTAAGTGTGTTTTAAATAACTGTTTAATGAGCCAATAAAAATTTGTTCTATGAAGAAATATTAAAGGAATTGCGGTAAGGTGAACCAAGCAAGAACTATAATTTATAAGCCATAATATGAACATAAATTCTTGTTGAGGAAAAAGCACAATTGTCAGGATGAAGAAGGAAATAAAGAAAGCTTGGAGTTGGTCGCATTGGAGGCAATCTAATTATCTCATTCATCCATCAAAGTGAGAATAATGGTCTCGTCTGTGTTGAACATGCGAGATGTTCTTAAAACCAAAAAAGAGCCTTGCAATTATGGCATTTGAATGTTTTATTACCAAATCAACATACTGAGATGAAAGCCCTAACATGGAAAAAAATAAAAACAAAAAAACAAAAAAAAACCACAATACGTGCTACGAATATGAAAAAGAATTTATTAAAAGCAATATGAACAAAGTTCACTAAAGGGATTGTAAAGGAAAGAGATGAAGCAAATCATTCCATACTTTTTCTGCTTCTTTGATAAGAAAATTGTCCATGAGCATCTTGGATTGGTGGATTTGCTAAATTATGGCTTATAGAATTGCTTAATGAATGCATATAATTTATGACATCACCATCCATTCAATTGAGATTCGAATTCGAAGCCTTAAAACTAGAGGCTAACGATTTAGAATGAGAACTAATTTGATCTTCAGGCATCATTTAGTGATTAAAAAATTTCAAACAACCTTTTTCATGTAATGGTGTCTGATTAATCATATGAGTGACCTTGAAAATAAACCTTGTTGCTCAAACTTGAAGCATGAATAGAAAAGGCATTATGAGAAGAGTCATTGTCATAACCCAATTTTGGACAACATAAATGAAAAAAATAAAATTAATGAAAAATTGAGGTTTGGATCAAGACAACACAAATGGGAAGCTCTGATAGGTTTAATCATGTTTGATTTATGATTTTGGAAGTAAATTTTTAAAAAAAATTGAAAGAATTAGCTGGTATGGAGTTTCATTTAAACTTTGATTGGGTTTAATTAGTGATATCGGGAGTTTGATTGAAGAATGGATAAGTTTGAGGATTTAATTAAGCTTAGAATTAGTTTAATTTAACAAAATCAAGGGCATAATCGAATCAATATTAAATTTCTGAGTTGATTAAGGACAAAATTACAAGTGATTAAGGTCCAGGGACCATTTTGTAAAAGGCGCCGAAATTCTGTCTAGGGGCCCGATTAAAGTTGAAACTTGGAGGACCAAATTGAGAAATGGTCATTTCCAGTCCGAAACGCACCGTTTCAAGCATGCGCTGTTTCTCTTCCTCTTCCTCGGACGCTAAAAGCTCGCCTGCACAGAAGGAATGAAAATGGTGAAAGACCGGCATCCCAGTCCAACCAGAACTCAATTTGCAAAGCTTATCTTTGTAAAGATCACAACTCCGGGGAGATAAGGATAAAATTTCCACGCCTTTATGCTTATAAAAAAGAGTCCAATAGGGGCGGGACTGTCAGTGCCTCAATCCGACTAAAACACAATGTCCCTATGCCTTATCATGATCCTGGGAAGATAAGTAGCATGACAGCCTATAAAAGGCAGGGGATCGCAAGAACGGGGAAGAAAAAAAAAGGAGGAGAAAACAGGGGAACAAAAAACCAAAAGGAGAACCCATAACAAAAAACACAAGAGCAGGGAAAAGAAGAACATTCTCCGGAGAAAACCATCACTTTCATCTTCGTCTTCGTCATCGCTAGGTAAGGCCTTCATTTTCTTTTTGTTTCTGCATCTCTTGCTGCAAAATAAAAAAAAACAGGGCGAAGGTAATTTAATTACCTTCTCCCTGTACAGTGACCACGCGTCCCTGTTGCCCATCCAGGTCACTGGCTTGGGCCAGTGACTGAGCTGGGCTGGCTAAGTCTAACCAAGCCCATGCGGGCTGGGCTAGGCTGGACTCAAACCCCCCCCTCCCAAAAAAAAAAAGAGTAGGCCGGGTATGGGCTTTAGGCCCAGCCGGCACACAAGTGTGTTTGCTAAGGGTGTGTTTGGCAAAACACACCCTTATGCCTTGGCCATAATTTTTATTCCCATTCTAATTTGACGTTTGGCCAAACGAGCCCCTTTTCAATATCAGAAAATTCCAAAAATATTTATGGGTCTTCGTTGATTTATTTGTGGGCCCCTCGCACTTTATTTGATTTTTTTTTCTATGTGCTTGTATTTTTGTAGATGTGCTCAATCTGTGGATTATTACTGTTAAATGCAAATATGTCGTGTAATGTTTTTTTTTACTTCCATCTAAAAAGGGTAAATAACAATAAAGGATAAACAAGAAAAAAATGACATAGAAAATTTCTTCTTCAAATTCATTTTTCGCGAAAATATTCACTGACGCTAGAGTCAGGAGTATCATATTTTTGGATTTGTGCGATATTTACCAACACCAGAGTTGGAAATATTCGTAGGAATTGTTCACTAACGCCAGAGTCAGGAACATGAAAGGAAGAATAAAAAAGGGAAAAAGGAGAACAAATTCTTAGCAATTTTAGACAAAACCAGCAATGCAGCCTGCCTTAGGGAGGACGCTTAAGAGGTGATAGCATCTTTCCTTTTGCGTAACCAGTCCTGTATCATAGAATCTTTGTTGACCAGTTAGGGTTCCTAGTGATCATAATACTAAGTGGCGACTCCTTAAACAAGATCTTTTCCCCTAAAAGAACAAGATGTCAGATATCTGTTCTTTTTTCATTATCCAGATTTATTTTTTAATTGGTCGCCGCGATGTCCGGGTGTGACAGTCATAATTAAGGAAGTTCAGCGGCTTAAATTTTCAATGCTTAAATGAGCACATTCATTAGTTTTTTTTTTTTGTATTTTGACCCTTTTTTTCCTTTGATTATTAAATTTAAAAATAAAATTAGTCTTTATATAATGTATTTATGTGGATTTAAAGTTGATAATTTATTTTAATTTATTTTTCATATAGCTAAAAAAATTAGATATCTGATTTGTGAAAATCTACATATTCTTACTATTTTTTAAATTTAGAAAAATAATAGTCGGACCCACAACAACAAAGTGCGGAAGAATATACTTAGTTTTCTATTAAATTTTTTTAATAATTAATTTTTTGTCTGATAAATCATTTGTAAATATACATCAAGAATATAAGGAATTTGTTTTTCAAAATTATGACTGATTTCATTGTCACGAAGCTTAGCTCAAGTGGTTTGATTGACAATTTGACACCATATAATTATTTATGAGTTAAGTTTTCAAGGTGCAAGAGTCGAGTTAATGAGAATGTGGTCCTAGCTCTTAACATATTTTCTAACATCATAAAAAAAATTAATTATAAAAAAAATATCAATTAAGTTCATATTTTCTAGCATCACATTTTAAGTTTATAATTAAATTTTTTTTATTAAAAAAACACGTTAATAATATTTAAATATTTTCTTACGTTAAAAAAAATTTGATTAAACTAAAGCGCTGCTTATCGATCAATAATCTAGTATATAGATATACTTTCTCACAGAGCTTGGCCTGAATTGAGCGAGTAACGTAGAGGCTTGCCAATTTAAACCAGCCAACGACCATCGAGGTTGTCTGGTAATTGACATAGACATGCGTGCAAGTTTATCCAGAACAAGAAGCCAACTCCCTCGTAAAAGAACCATCAGAAATGTCCCGTTCTTACATTGAACTGCATGTGGTCAGTTATAGTCGAGGTACCAAGAAGTATTGCATGCCAATCACCAATCATCATGGTTTTCTTTTTCACTGTAGAATGCCGAAATTTGCATCCACAATTCATTATTCAATGAACAGGACAGGTTCCTTCGTATAATTAATATTTTTTAGCAACCTAACACTTTGTTTCTGTCGCGGCATAAGAAACATTATTGACCTATTTACACTAGATCTGCACTTGGTCGTTAGTTAAAGGTGCAGCATTGTCTGAGATTATTATATGTATTCTCCACAGCTAAGGGATATGACCTACGCATGATTTCATAGGGCCTGACGCTCGGCCAGCGGCTCACCTTCTGAAACCAATCACAGTTCAAGTAAGTAAATTACATTTGATGGGAAGCTCAACGTTTCTCTCTCAAGTTCATAACAAATTTGATTCCCTGATGAAGAAAATGTCGAGAGAATCAACAAAAATGCGTTAGTTTAAAGTGTTGTTAACATTTCAATTTTTTTCTAGCCTACATGCATGCTAGCGTGATTCCAACGTCAAATGTTGAAGCTTTCACTCAAACTCTTGAAGGAAATTAACTCAATGACGCGGAGTATTGCGTGACTACAGTTAAAAGTCTTAATAATAATATTCTTAAAATAAATTAGATATCTTTATTTTATATTATTACAAAAAAAATTATGGAAAATAATTCATAACTAAAAAAAAATTTTATAGAAAAAAATTTCTAATTAAAACTTATTTAATTAATAGAATCTTTCTAGCATTAGAATTCCTAAATAATAATTCAAAATAAATTATTAAAATCCAAAATTAATTAGAAAAATAATTAAAACAACAACTTCAAGCTTCATATTAGATTCTTCTAGATTTCTTCATGGACTTCTCTTTAGGCTTGGTCTTGTCTATCTAGTTCATAAATATGGTTGTAACACGCTTCACGTCAATCCACTCTACTTGTGAAAGACTCAACCTCAAGTCATCTCCAAGATCTAGATAAAAAAAGTTGATCATCTTAGACAGGATAAATATCTAATAAATTAAAAGTTTTGAAAATACTCATGTTATCAAGTAAATCGATAACATAAGCATTGTCACTAATCTTCTTCAGGATGTTGTAAGTGTTAGGGGTGATAAAAAAAAATTGAAAAACCGATTTAATCGAGACAACAAAAAAAATAACTATAAAAACCGAACCATGAAAAACACTGATTAAATCGATTAGAATATTTAGAAAAATGTCCGGTTCGGTTTGGTTTCTGGTTTTGTAATGCTTAAACTGGACTACCCGAACCGAACCGAACCGTTTCGGTTTAGAAATAAAAAAACGCTTTCTATTCATTAACCCTAGCAGACTAATTTCATTCACAGTTCACACAGTCGCCCCCTCCCTCTAAAACAAGTATAAATAGCATATTTTCTTCTAACCCTAAACTTCATCATTCCCAGCCGCCCCCTCTCCCTGCTCTCTGTTTCTCATCTCTCAAATTTGTCTTCTTCTCCTCATATAGCAAAAATCTCTCTTTCAAAAACCTACTATTCTGTGCATCTTTACAATCAGTCAATCTCCCTAGCTTCAAATCAATTAGTGATGAATCCTGACTATTAGATTCCATGAGAGAATTCGAATGATTGGACCTAGATTCCATTGACGAATTGGAGGCAATCATACAATAAGGAGAGCCTACTACTAGTTTACTTAAATCAATACCAACACAGCTACCACCAAACATTCCCGCACCTGTTTTGTTTACCATGAAAGGGTTTTCTTAGGATTTCAGAGAAACCAAGATCTAAATACTCTGCACTCTCAACAGTTTTTGTATCACATCCTATCGATGTTTTTCTTGTCTCTCATCTCTCAAATATGTTTTCTCTTTTGATTTTCTCTTTGTTTTTTTGCAGTCAAATTACTTCTTTTCTTTCCTTTCCTTTTGTTTTGTGTATTTTTTTGTTGGGTTTAACTCTTGGGCAAGGAGATCAAAACAAAAATTGGAGTTGATTTTCTGGAAAATGGAAGTACAAAAATAAAAGTGTTGAAAAATGTAGTCAATAAAACGTCTAGAAAAAACTCAACCAGGATAATTTCAATTTGAACCGGTTTGGAATGGAAAAAACCAAACCAAAATTAATTTGTTTGGACCAGTTTTCAGTTCAGTTCAAAAACTTAAAAAAACATAATTTTGGTTTGGTTGTTTATTTGGTCCAAAACCGGACCGGACCGAAAATGCTCAGCCATAGTAAGTGTTGTACCCCCTCACGAGAGCGCGACGTCACGATGACCGTTCCCGAACAAGTTTAGAAGGTCTTTGGTTGGATAAGGAGTCATCACCTAGTATTATGGTTACTAAAAATCATAACTAGTCTTTTAAAGATTATAGGTAAGTGATTGGTTGTGTAAAGGAAAGATATAAACACTTCTGGTACGTCTTACTTGAGGTAAGCTGCATTATTTTTCTTTGTTTGTGGTTGCTATTGGCAGATAGTGTTTCCATTTTTTATCATCCTACTATAGAGGGTTTGCTTCAATGAACAAACCCTGGTTTTCTAGGTCAAGAACTTGATTTGAAATGTTGAAATGTCCTTAATTATTATTGAGGTTTTTTTCCTGATAAACTTGTAAATTTTTTGCTACTGCATCATTTTAAATAATATTTAAAAAAAAATTCCTTGCAGTCTATATTCTTATATTAAAAATGAGAGAGTTGTATTACTTCTAATGATATTTTGGATAATGACTTCAAATATCCATTTCTTCAGGGACTTATTTTGAGACTTGATATTGTCTATCTAGTTAATACAATACACGTCACTCAACCAGCTTTTAGGAAAGGGAATCCATGGTGCATGCAAACAAATTATAAAGCATGACAAACTGTGAGAGGACTCATATAGGTCCCAGGCGTTGTTTTTCTAACGCAGTTCTGACTCCTCTCTTCTCAGCTCGTCTAACCTGCACGTCTAGCCAAAATTATGAGTCATGATCACAAGGTGGTGGTAAATTTGATTCCTAGATGAGGGCCTGCCTCCAACCTGAATTTCCATAAAACGGCCATATGTTTGCCGGACCCTGGGGTCCGGTTTTCCGTGATTGACCCACCATGAATGAGCCCCCCCCCCCCCCCTAAAAAAAATGGCTTTGCTTATTACAAGAAGTAATCAAATGTCCATAATCCTAAGTCCCTAACTATAGAAATCTCAAACCGAAAACAAAAAAAAAATCTTAACCATGAAAGATTGTGGACTGCATAATTGCACGAGAAATACACCTGACAGTTGGTATACAAAGAAAGGCCACGAAGAAAATTACTTCTCACTTATGTACCTGTGTGGATGTGGATGGCAAGACCTGAAAAAAAAATCTAATTTGGATACACAAGAGTTGGCTTGAAGATGCCTCACCACTAAAACAAGAAAAAGATTTTGATAGTTGGATTCATTACGAGAGAGTTTTCAAGCTCTTTAATATGCTCTTGTTGTGTTTGATAAAATTCCATTGCAAATCTATATATTGAAACAATTTTAGATGGCACTAAATACAATTTATATAGCATATGAGTCTTTACATCAATCTTGTTTTCAGGCTGTGTATATATTTTATTTTTTTTCTGAAATAGCATCAAAGCTTGGCTCATGAACTTCATGTGTCAGGTCTATCTGTAAACTTTTGGATTGAATGATGGGGCAATATACATAACTCATTCGTGAGCATATGCCTTTGTATGTGGACAATAATATTACAATGACGGGATCTGTTTCTCTGGGGTACAATTATTCAGTTGAAAGAAACTAAGCAGTCAAAGGGGGTCGGACGCCCTTTTTCCACTTCAAAGGTTTGATGTTTTTTGTTCTCCAGGCTTTGAAGTTGTGTAGCAAATGTAGTATAATTTACCTCTTGCCAACGAATTCCGAAGCAGGTAAGCCAGACCTTTAGATAAAGTCACCAGCCAGCAGCTTTCAAGTCATCATGCTTTCTTGCATTAGTCCTAGACAAATCGACATCACGAACAGGATGCAGATTAGAAAACACATGCACGTCAGAAATCAAATATATATGAACCACAAATAAAGCTGTTCGTTCAAGTCTGTAGCTTTCAGAAAGTCCAGCTCAGAATAACAAGCTTATCAACTAGCAAGATTTACTACCAGTGGTCCTTCAGCTCTTTCGTAGCGGTCTCTTGGTATCTATTAAGAGGATATGGGTTCAGTTTTTAACAGGAGCAAGGAATTCAACTTATTTACAAAAGGTAGCCAAAGTTAGCTCCTCATCTTTGATGTGGTAGCAAGATCAATCCTCTGCCGAGGCAGGTATTAAGCCCAGCTTTCCCTCCTTTCTAACACCAATAAACCAACCATTGAAATGAGATTTCACTCTGCAAATTTACTGGGCTGCTAATTGCAATCACATGGACTTTCCTTCATCAACTGGACGCACTCCTTTAACGGATTTAAACTAGGGAGAACAAACACAATACTAAGATGTCACACTCGCACAGCGCATGCATGTGGTAGTCCCTTTCTGTAATATGATGTCATAATACATGCATACAAACTCTCAACTTCAGAATTAATAATTCACACGAGCTATAATAGTTAGTCGCAATCAATAACTCTAGTAATTACATGGTGAGCCAACAATACAAAGGGGGGAGTTCTCAACTTATCATCACACAATTTACAGTGGTTTGTGGTTGTGTATGAAGTATACAAATCCATTGCTTCTTCCATCGTGATAAAAATAAATAATTTGATGTTTCAATAAGTTTGTAACACACCTATGCAATAGAGCTAGTCAATCTTCAGTGCAAGGAGCAAGACAATAAGCTAAGCAGAGAAGACCCAAGAACGGGTGTTCACCTTTTCAAGTAGGAAAAATTTGGAAATTTGGTATTGTTCTTGGAAACAGTATTGTCTTCTATCCTGCTCTAAAAATCATTCAACCCTGCTCTAAAAATCTCTGAAAGATACACTTTCAGTACACTAAATTGGATTCTTTTGTGTTTCCAAGTCCATTAATTCCCAGAATTATAGCCCCAATGTTAGCTCTGAACACTGCCACTGTTTTTATCAAGGTAAGCAAGCACGTACATTGTTAAATTAAATTCGAACAAATAAAGTTCAACGCAGAAAAACATATATAGATTAACCAAAAGATTTAAACTTGAGAGCTACTATTAAAACTTGATCAAAGTGAAAAATGTGTACAAAAAGTGATAAACCAACTTTCTAAGGATGAAAAAGGACGGATCAATCTACATTAATTCAATCAAACAATTCTAAACCATGCAAAACATTAGCGTACTTCTCTAATCCTCGATCATTATCTTTATCCTTGAAAAAATACTTATCTTTTATCTTCAAATAAGCATGCAATGTCAACAAACTATCTGACCCGGCTTGATGACTCTTCCCTATAACCCGATCCACGCCCAGTTCCTTACATACCCGGTCCAATCCTCCATATAAACCCGCACAAAACCTTATTATATGCTTTATATCATAAACCCTATCTCCAAAAAACACCCTCACTAATTCCAAGAACTCATTTAACCCCCCTGGCAACACTTTATGAGTCAAACATTTCACTAAGTAACCAAAATCATAAGCACAGTGAAACGTTACCCAACTCACTGACTGATTCAGCACGAGTCCACTCGACATCATCAACTCAGCGAATTTCACCGAGTCAATCCCGAGCTCCCGGTTCTTCTCGAAATCAATTCCCTGCCGCCTCAACAACTCCACCGAGTCATGCGCATGTGCATCATGCGCCACGTCAAAATCCCTAAAATTGAATTCCCAAATGAAGCAGAGATCTTTAAAACCTAGATCGGGTAAATTCCCATCATCGTCAGCGATCGTGAGCCCTATTTGGATCAGATTTAAGAGATCAACGTTGGCTTTGAGGCTCAAGTAGTGAGCGGTCGGGTCACGATGGCGGTTGTACGGATCTCCGGCGACAGGACGGACAACGATACCGGGAAACTCTGTGTCCATTGAGATTAACGGGTACCTGTCGATTTCGGATCGGATAAACTTGAATTCTTCTTCTAAATTGTCTGCCCAGACCGACCGGATCAAGACAGTCCTTGCAAGTTGCGGTCGTGGTGGTGGAGGCTGTGGCGGCTGTGGTTTATCAGAGTTTGACATGATTTGGATTCGTTTATAAAATCAGGCATTCAAAGATTAAAAGTCCGGATCAAGATCGTTAGGGTTTCGTTCTTGTTCTTTTTAATTATTGTTGATGTTGATTGATTTTATTTTTATTTGAAATTTTTTCCGTCGTGGTTTTTATAGAAAGGAGACGTGGGATCGTAACAGAGGGAGGCGATTTAATTAGCTAGGTTTTGCTGTTATTTGCTTTATTTAATTAGGAAAAAAAGAATCGAGAGTACAAGTTGTTACAGTGAAAGGTGCAAGCAATTTAAGCATAGCGTCTATTTTTGTTTTTTGTTTAATAATTTGTGTGTATAATTATTATATATATATATAAATAAATAAAAAGGAGGAGGTGAGTCATGAATGCGGAGTGGAGCCCATGTTTCTGTTTGGGTTGAAATGACGTAAATGCCAGATGGATTGGATAATGTTGGTGACGTGTTTGTTAAGCTCCTATGGGCACATGGGAAAAGCAGAAAATAGAAAAATACAGGGGGTATTACGTTACTAGATTTGTAGATATCACTCCGCCGCGGGGTGGGGTTTTTTTCCGATGTAAAAGAATGTTGCTTAGAAAAAATATTTAAGGCCAATTGATAATTTAAATAAAATGAATAAAAAACCACAGTGATAATAAATAAATTAAGATAAAATGACATAAAAAATAAAAAGAACCCAATCTAATCCCTTTCAAATTATTAAACAATTCTGTTGATAGGCAAAATTAAATTAAAAAATAATCTAAAGAAATAACAACAAAAAAACAAATCATTGTTAAATCAGGTTAACTCGCAAACTCTAGAATCATGGATATAAGAATAGAATAATCTTATATAAAGAAAAGCAGGAAAAGGTATAAAAATTAATTCTTAATAAATCAAATGAGAACGTGATAACTTCATAAAAAGTAAAATAAAAAACAAAAATTAAAGCTCAATTTCAAAAAATAAAATATTGAAGAATGAAAATTAAAAAAATAATAATTAAAAAAGGTTAAAAAAATTGATTTGGCCCCACCCAGGTCAAGATTAACAATCATTAACCCAATCATGATACCATGATAATCGTATTTAAAAGCATACCAAATAAAATCATGAAACTCAATTATTAAACAATTTAATATTGAAGAATGAAAATAAAAAAAGAAATTTAATTAAAAAAATAATGAAAAAAATCTAGTCAATCCAGATTAATTCGCTAACCTTGTGACTATGGGTATAAAATCATGAAAACCCAATAGAAAGGAAAGGGGAGAAAAACACAAAGTTCAACTTCCAATAAATTTGAATGATTAAATTGATTAAATCAATTTTTTTAAAAAAAATCCAACCCAACCCTGCATTAACTTTTGAAATCCGTAACTTTAATCATGAACCTAAACTAACCTCATAAAAGAAAAATTGTAAAAAAATAACAAAGTAAAACTTTATAAAAAAAAATAATAGGCTTAAAAAAAAAAGCCAAAGTGGATGAACCTTCTAAATCTGATCTAATCTTGAAAACCTCGCAATCCGTAAACTCTTGAACCTGTGTTCAATCAAGAAACTTAATTCCTAATCAATTTTTTTTTGAATGATGAAATCATAAAAACTATATCAATTTAAAAAACTTTCCAAAGCAAAAAAAAAATAGCAATAAAAAAAATGAGAGTCAAATTTAATTGAAAAAAAATCCAATGAGGATGAAATTGTACAAAAAAAACCTAAAGAATGACCTCTAAACAAAATAAATAGCAATCAAAAGATTGAAAACCAAATCTGAAAAATTAAGAATTATAAAAATATAAAATAAAAAAATATATAATTTTATAGATTATTAAAAATAAATAAAAATAGTAATCAGAAAGGACGGATCAAATATTAAGAAAAAAAAATTGAAAAGGCTAGTCTAAAATTCTGAAGAGGTTGTTTCAAGTGTAAAATAATCATTCAAACCATGCATTAAACATCTTTGGTTAAAATTTGAATTAAAAAAATCTTTAACCTGGCTTTTAAACACCACATTGAGTTATGCATCTCCTTCCCTCATCTCTGTATCTCGAAAGTAGTGGGTAAATTTATATCTTTTGAAAGTTCTACATCTCTTTAATTTTATAAGTGATCTCTTTGATTTTATATTTTGTAGTATTGAACTATTCTTTACGTGAGTGAACTGTTTCTACTCTGTATTTCCTACCTTTCCTATATCAAATATGAAAGTAGTGATCCATTTGTTTTGAAGCAAGCAACGGATCAAATGTGAAAAATAAGTTGAAGCTGAGAAATATTCAGTTTCCACTTGCCTCCTCTTTTGTATTCACGACCCCTCGCCTTGTGCACAACTCCAGCCATCAAAAATTCAAAAGTTTCATAACGTGGATACATGCTTTTACATAATTATAAAACCATGGAGATTGAAAACTATTTTTCTAACATCAATGCTCTAGTCCTCTTAGTGCTTTGGTTGCATTTTCATATAAAACAAAAATCCCACCTGGAGAACTATCATGATGCATTGCTTCTGCATGAAGGATGGGATACTCAGTTATTGATTTTTAATTTAACATTATGCAAGTTCATCAGTAGCTGCACAGCAGCACAGGTCCCTGTAAATTTTGGTATGCTAGCATGGGCTCCACAAATAAAAACTAGCAATTCTACAGCAATAGACACGCCCCTAGTCCCTCCCCCCTCATAGAGGCAATTATATGCTCATAAAGCTAAAACTAAATTACTGCTTGGTGGGTGTTTATAAATATTTGACACGCAGATAAATCCCATTAATCAAACAGCATCCCTTCAACACAGTTTCACGAAATAAGACAGACAACAAGTCAATGAAGCCATGGGGAGGGAACCGGGGAAGCTTTTTAAGGGCATTCCCCAGAGACCAACACCGGATTACAAACTATATATGTAATATTGCAAAAGCAACATGCTCCATTATCTATATGACCTTGGAAGCTAGAAGTAGGTACCCTCAGGAGGCTGCACCAGCTTCCGGTTGTGTGGTGCTGTCATCTCCTTCTTCAGCTGTGTCAGTATGTCCTCCATAGTGTAATCTCGCTGCCAATTTGAGAGAAGTCCAAACTTTTTTGGTTCCACCTGCAGAAATAGCATGGTATCAAACTTCTAATCATCCAATTCAACCAGACCATCCAAAAAACAATAAAATTGGGTTCAATGCCCATGATTATAGCATATAGACTAATGCTGATATAAAAATCAGCAGTGATGGATGAACCTGATCCAATCTGTGCAACTAACGAAAACAAGCATACAGATATCATGATGGAAAAAATCACTCCTTTGGTCCCCATTATTCGTCCAGTAAGCAGAAAGAAGAAAAAATTACTAATTAATTTATTAAATTAGACAAATATTATGTTTTACTTTTTACTTATATATCGTTTCAATCCCTACAAAATGATTAGAAAATACTAATTTTTTCAAACTTGGAAGGTAAACTAAAATTTTTACTGCTTTTAGTGATGGACTAACATTTTCGGATGGAAGGAGTACACAAGATACCAAGGCAGCTCTACAGCACGAAACAAACTGAAGTAATCACTGCAAAATGGAATAAGATAAATATGCAAGTAGTGTGCAACTATACCACTCCAGTTTCATGGTTAACACAAGTCATATTGATCCGAGAATGAAAGCGAACACTTGGTGGCTTCTCCGGGTAATCTTTATCACAGAACAGCTTTAACTGATAAATTCGACCTTCATGTACAGTCTGACATAAAAAAGAAGCCATTGAAATTGTAAAGCATCCAGATTGGTTAGAAGCCAAGACACACTAACACAAATGCCACAATAGATTTCATTCTGCAGTAAGTATCAACCAAAACAAGATTTTTTTGTTCAATTCAATTGTTTGATTAAGCAGCTTATATCCTTGCCTTTAAACATGTTACAATTTAATCTGAGAAGTTCTCCCCTTTATTTCAGAGATTCCCCAAGCAAACTAAATCAAACAATTTTAAGTCAGTTAGCAAATTGATCTAGCATCACCTCAAACATGTAATACACCACCCTTTATCAATGGTCAGAGATACATCATTTGTGTTACAATTACTAACAAATGGAGCAAAATGACCTCATTGCCATGACTAGTGAAGGACAACATCTGTATTAAAGAAGTTTATAAAAAGAAAATACAAGTATGACCTTTTGTGATGCAAGTCACAAAGACTGTGTAGTCTAAAGCAAGCCTATTAATTAGACTACACCCAAAATCGAATCTTAAGCAGCCGCGTAGCAATAGCAAACTCCAACAAATTTTTTACGAGACTATCCTTAAAATTACTAAAACCACATGAAATTTGGACCTTTAGCAACAGCAAACCCAACATCCATACAGATGCTATATTTCTTTTCAGTGTTTGAAATAATACTAGACCGGTATTATTGTCAAACTTGCTACATATACATGCAATTCCACAAGCATGATGTCTCATCCTATGGATAGTTTTTAACAATTACGAGTATAAAAATTAAGAAATTACATTGTGAGGACCGATTACAGTGCCAGTCCAAGAGCGCATGTAAATGTCATCTCCGTCATCCATTCCATAGCTTACTGTGCCATCCCCAATACCTTTTTCTCCACGTTCAAGTTCCTCAAGCAATCTGAAGTTCCGAGGGACTGCACAGAAACTCAAACACTCAATATCACCCAATCTTCTACATCAATGATAAGATAGAAAGCCAAAAAAAACTTAGAATTAAAATGCTAAACAAGTTCAAGCTCCAAAGTAATTGTTCAACATTTAGAGACTTTTACAAAGTCGCTACCAAACTCCATGGCTTTCATAAGCCAATAATAATTCCATGCCCGTTTAACGCATCTGCTAGTTTATATGTAAATGCCAAGGGCATAAAACAAACTGCTGAGAATCAAATGTTAACCCATCAATAACATCCTTGATAAATCAACTGCTCCAGATGCTTCCAGTTAGTAATGCAACAATCGGATCAAATATGGGTTCAGGCCAGCAAACTCTGGAAAAAAGCACTTCGACTATCTACATGATGTAAACATACTTATTAGGTCAGTCGCCTCTCACCATTTAGACAGCTACCAGCTGCCACTGATTGTTTCTAACACACGCTGTCCAATATCTAACCTAAAATGTCGAAATTCCATTTTATTTTCTAGACTCTAGTCTAAGCAACAATCAAAATTCATCTTGAAAAACAGACTTAAGAATCAGATGAGCGCTAGCTTCCCAATCTTTTTTGTAAATCCAAACATTCCCGCTTGAGCAAACTCAAATTCCAACAACATTTTCAAAGTCACCACATGAACATTCTGCTCAAGTTTAAAACATTGCAAATGGTTCCATCACATCATCCAGATTTTAAGACTCTTTGATCAGAGAACAAAAGCTAAAATATCATCAGAGTGATGTCAAAGAAAAACACTAAACAGTTTGACTCAGCAACTAAACATTTTAAAAATTTGCAGAAACCTGCACATGCACAACCACACCTCAGTATCCACCAAACCAAGACCTACAGTGTTTCCACTTTCTTAAACTCCAAATTCTTCTGTTGCGCCTTACAAAAAAAAAAAACCAATAAGAGCAGAAACACCATTAAAACATCGTTAACTATTTCTTCTGCCCCAACCAGACAACAAACAACTCGTTGCCGATAATGAATCAGTCACAACCATGGACTAAGTCCTAAACATATGCTGAAGTGAATATGTTCAAATAACTCTCATCAAATTAGAACAGTAAATTTTACTTTCCATAAAACAACAAACCCTTGACAAGGTACTCAAGCAGAAGAGACCCACATAAAATTGCAATCGCCAAATTAAAAAATCCTATTAATTTGCCAAATAAAAACAACCCAGAAGCAGATTTAATAAAAAAAAAAGAACACAATTAAAACCCCAAATAAATTCCATCATTAGCAGCTAACACAAAATCCCAAATCAAAGAAGTAAACATAACCCAACAAAAAGACACATCAAGATAGATCGAGAGCAGAATTTACAAGATATCCACAAAAAAGCATAAATCATAGGGGTGGGTTGTAAAAATAATCGATCAAGGGCTAACCCACGACACTGGATCCTCCTGAGCCAAGCGTCATGGATGGTTCACTATTGAGGTTTCTGTCTGTCGGTGTTGATGAGATCTGGTTGAAGCAAAAGGGAGAAAATAGGAGAGGGCGAGGAGTCAGAAATGGAGAGGAGAATCTTGGGAAAACTGAAGGCGACTTGGGCAAAGTGGAGAGAACAAGTTAAAACTTACAAGAAAAACAATAATAACCCTTACAAGGCTTGGTTCGGGTGGTAAGGGGATTAGTTGTTTCGGGTTTAAAAAGGTCCCACTAGAACAGTTTATCCATAGCTTGTTCATTTAAGGAAATCTAGGTCTTAGTGATTGGTCTGTTTGAACTTTCAAGATTTTAAGGTTAGTGTTTTGATAAATTCATGGTAGTGATATTTTAAGCGTGTGTTTCTTATTATTTTTGAAGTATTTTTATTTATATATATATTAAATAAATATTTTTTTATTTAAAAAAAAATATTTTTAATATTATCATATCACAGTAACCTAAAAACACAAAAAATAAATTAATTTAAAATAAAATAAAAATAAAAATAATTTAAATTTATTTAAAAACATTTTTAAAACGTAAAAATAAACAGAATCACCACTAAATATACTAAATTATTATAAAATTACATTTTAAAAATTATTCAGAAAAATTTAATTTTGATTTAAACTGAGAGTGCTAATAGTTTATTAATTGTGGATCAAATTAAAATACTTTTTGTCAAATAAGATTTAAAAGTTTAAAATTTTTATTTTATGATTTTTTTTCATTGGATCAGCTTTTATTTTATAGTACTTTTCAAAAGTATAATTCTCTTAAAATGCATTAAATTTATGCTTTTTAGTGTTTTTTAATTATTTTAATATGATAATATTAAAAATAATAACAAATATTTTAATTTATTTTTAAATAAAAAACAAATTATAAAAATATTATGCACTATAATATTAAATAGGCATTTAAGTTAGAAATCCAAAAATTAAAGAAAAGAAAAGATGAAAGCTCATTTTTTAAAAGAATTGATGAATATTAACAAAAAAAATACAGATAAACAAAACAAAAAATAATAACAACAACAACAACAATAATAATAATAATAATAATAATAATAATAACAAAAAAAATAGCTACAAAAAATAGCATATTTAAACCTTGAGTATGATTGTAATTATTTTTTAAAAATATTTAAATATTGGTTCTAATTCAGGTGCGTTGAAAATCTTTTAGATAAAAAAAAATAATAAGAAGTGAACACAATATTTCCCGTTGCATGATATGGGATAATCTACTTTCTTCTAAGAAAAATTATGTGACCCAGAAAAAAAAATTTGACGAAGTAGTATAAAGGCAACGGGGTGGTGCCGGCACGGCGGTGGTGATCGGCAGGGCATGGGAGTGTTTTTTTCTTTAAATAAAGTAATTTTTTTTTGTTATTTTTTCATCAGCGACTGTGGATGGCGTTTAATAAAATAAATTAAAAACTCATTTGAAAATGCGGTGCAAATTATTTTAAAAAAATTTAAATTTTTTATTTTTGTTAAAATTTAATATGATTTGTATGTTTTGAATTGTTTTGATGTACTGATATTAAAAATAATTTTTAAAAATTAAAAAAAATCATTGACATGTATTTCAGCGAAAAATTATTTGAAAAGTAACCGATATCACATTGCCAAACATACTCTAAGTGTTTGAAAAATATGATAATAATTATGATTTAAAATAAATTATTTGGCTATATTTTTTTAACCTAAGATCCCACAATAGAAAGACATGCTCTCCATCGCAAACTATATGCTAAAGGAGTATGTGAGGTCGATCCTCTTGGACCTTTCTACCTTCGAAATTAATTGGTATTTCAGCATTGCCTTTCTAATAATGCCATGGGTGTCATGAGCCAACCGTGAATCCACCAAAGCTTGTAAAACACTAATGACCTAGTTGCAACAACTATTTGATTAATCCATCAAGAACCCTAAATTTTGATTTTGAGTTTTTGCTTGCTCTAAATATTGTATCGTGTAGGCTATAAATACACTAGGTCATTCTCTCCCCCCTCCATCTTTCGATTAGTCTTTAATTAATTCCCAACAAAATTTTTAGGCTTTTGTAAGGGATCTTGCATACCACCTGGGGAATTTTATTTGTTTCTAGATTTGGATTTCCAACAACATATTTAGTATATGCAAATAAAGAAAATTGGATTAATTACAAAAAAAAAAATAGTAGGTTCCAATAGTAGTTTAAATAATATGAGAAAAAAATAATAAATAATATGGAATAAAAGCAATAAAAAAAAGATAAAAAGAATCATACCTAAGAAGAAGAAAAATTAATAGAAAGAAAATCATAAAAAATTAAAAATTAAAACTTCAAAAGAAGAAGAAGAAAACATCAGCTTAATAAAAGGAGGAAAAACCAAGAAAATTCAAGCAAACCTCCAAAACCTTGTCTAATCTTAAAAACTTGCAACTCGTTAAATCTTGAACTCGAGTTCAATCAAGAAGCTTAATTGTCAACTAATTTAATCTTGAAGGATGAAATAATTAAAAAAATATTAATAAAAAATCTTGCAAATGCAACAAAAGGAATGAGGATGAAATTTGAAAAATAAATCTCAAACAAAATAAATAGCAATTAAGAGAATGAGTCCCAGACTTGAAAAATTCAAAAATTATAGGGGATGAAATTGAAAAACTTTGTAATTTGATAAATTATATGTAGATTAAAAAATGATAAGAGGTGAAATTGAAAAAAAAAATTTGGCTAACCCAATAGAATGAAACCCAAAATATAAGGAAAAAAAACAAGAAATAGATTAAAAATAATAAAAAAGAGAAAAAAAATCAAACAAACCTGGACAAACCTCCTAAACTTAGTCTAATATCTAAAACCTGTAACTTGTGAAATCTTGGACGTGGGTTCAATCAACAAACTTATCTCTTAACAAATTTAATTTTGAAAGATGAAATAACGGAAAATATTTAAAAAACATGCAAAAGAAAAATAAAAGGTAACAAAAAGAATGAGGATAAAATTTGATTAAAAAAAACCTGAGGATGATGAAGTTTGAAAGAAAATAATACAAATGATCACAAACAAAGTAAATTGCAATAAAATAAATGAGAACCAAATTCAAAAGACTAAAAAATAGTATGGGGTGGAATAAAAAGAAATTGTTGAGGGCTAACCCAAAAGAATCAAAACACAAAAATAACAAAAATAAGAGATTAACAAAAATAAGAAAACATAGAAAAAGGAAAAAAAGAAAGCAAACTCAGCAAACCTCTTAAACATGGTTCGATTTTTAAAAGTCACAACTCGTGAATTCTTTGACTTGAATTCAATCAAGAAGTACAATTCCTAACTAATTTAATTTCAATGAATGATATTGGTAAATAAATTTATAAAAACACTTGCAAAAGCTGTAAAAATAATGAGAATAAATTTTGATAGAAAAAACCTAAGGATGATGCATTTAAAAAAATAAAAAATGATGCTAAATAAAATAAAAAAAATTAAAAGAAAGGAGACTAAATTTCAAAGATAAAAAAAATCATAGGGGTTAAAATTGAAAAATATTTATAAAATCCAAGTAAACTCAAACAAATATTTTAAACTTGGTAAAATTCTAAATACTCACAAACCGTAAAACCATGGATTCGAGTACAATTAGAAGTTTATTAAGAGCCAATTTAAAAATATTTAATTTAAAAAACTTGTCTAAGGAAAACAAATTGGTTTTACATTTGATAGGAAAAAAAAATCACAGAAAAGTGAAATCATAAAATAAAATCATTTATGATTTAAAATAAAAACTTGTCAAGGATAAAAAAAGAGAAGAATGGGGAAATCGTAAAACAAAATCAATTGAAAAAATGTCTGAAACAAAGAAATAGCAATAAAGAAATGGGGACCAAATTCTTTAAATTATTCAAGATAAAAAAACCACAATAAAAAAGAAAAGAGATCAAATCTAAATAACCAACAAATTAAAAGGTTGTTTTTTACCCTTTTTTTTGGCGTGAAAATCTAGGTGAAGAAAAGAGAAGAAAAGAGAAAAAAATAAATTGTCGCCAGGGTCAACCGCTGTGAATCTTGGAATACATGCCGTCTTATTTGATTGGGGTGTCGAGATCTTTTAAACACCGCCCCAGAAGACGGTATTTGGTGGCCGAACAACCCTCTAAGCGTTGCCCAAACAATACGGGGGTTGTCCACACACTAACGCATGTCGCACATGCGCCAACAAGCTTTTTTAATTATATTTAATAAATATAATTTATAACAATACCCGTGCAGCATCCTCAAAAATTACAATAAAATAATATAAAATGACAAAAAACCCTTTGAGTGAGAGTTTTGTTGGTTTTGTCTTCAATGACATAAAAAATAATCATACTATTCTAAAAATTAAAAATTCAAAAATTTCTCGGAATAGTAGATATTAGATTATTTTATTTTAACGTTAAATGAGTAATTTTATTATATAAAATAAAATAAAATTACCAAACTAACTCCATATAATTTTTTTAAAAATAATAATTATATAATGATAAAAAAAACAATTTTGCGTTCAATTTCTGGTTCCAAGATTTTTTTTTATTCAAAACAACATCATAATTATACTACTTCAATGAATAGAAAACCATGTCATAGGCACTGTAACTTCTCTCTTACCTTTATTTTTTTTTAATATAATAATTAGACCTAGCCCAGGTATGCTGCCGTGGCTTAGCTACAAAGCACAAATCCATCAACTTTACTTCCCCCCCTTTATTTCCTTTATTATTTTTAAGTGTTTAAATAAAGTTTCTATTGAATTATCTATTAATCTTATATATAAAATAAAATAAGTGTTATATTTTTTTTGTTTCTTTTTTAAAAAGCTTATATATGACACTTTTTGCTACTTTTTAAAAAAGCTTATACGTGGCACTTTTGGCTGCCTTTTACTTTGTATTTGTGCTATCGTATCACTAAATAAATATCAAATAGAATTATTTAATAAACTAAAGTAATATTTATTTATGTATTTTATGATAATTTTATTTAATGAAAAAAAAGAACAAGTAAAAATCATTAGGAAAAATAAAAAAGATTTGAAATATATATGATGTAGTAAATTTTTTTATACATAAAAGTCTCCACGAAGATATTTTTTTTTTATTTTGTTCTATTTTATTCCTTACAAATAAACGAAGGTAGGGACAAATTTTGTTGTCTGCTGTTTGGTCTTATCTTCGAAGCAAACAGTACTTAAAAAAACATGATAGGAGGGTGTTTGATCCGATAGTGTTTGAGAGTATTATAAATGTTGTTTTTTAAAATATTTTTTATTTTAAAATATATTAAAATAATATTTTTTTATTTTTTAAAAATTATTTTTCATATTAATACATTAAAATAATTTAAAAACATAAAAAATATATCAATTTTTTTTAAAAAAAAATTAAATTTTTTTAAACGCACATCAAACACCGCCATAAAACTGTTACCACAACCATGGAATTGCAATGCAACAACAACACGTTGACCAATTTTAATAGGAAGCAGTGAAGAGAAACAAAACCTAAAATGTAAACATAATAAAGAGTAAAACTGAAAAATAAAGGCAAATCTCAAGTATACCAACAAATTATTAGGAAAGTGTTAAGCTCACACGTAAACTATTTCTGGTATCAGTTTTATTACCAAATTATTTTGATCTCTCTATTAAAGACTTTTGTTAATATTCTTAATGAGAAGTGTTAATTTTTCTTATATATATATAAAATAATTTTCTATAGAAAGTTTTAAAAATGGTGAAAAAAATATTTTTAACGTAAATTAAATGATAAAGTTTATATAAAAAAAATACTCAAAGATGTGATAGCTTTCAAACTAATTTAAAGTTTGTAGAAAAAAAAATTAAAATAAGAAACTTAATTACTAGTATTTTCTTGTTTTGTTGTTTTTATGTTTTAAAAGTATTTTTAAAAAAATTTCAATTTTTTTTTACTTGAAATTAATATGTTTTGATATTTTTTGATTATTTTAATATACTGATATTAAAATAATTTTTAAAAAATAAATAAAATTATTATTTTAATATATTTTTAAATAAAAAATACTTTAAAAAATAATAATAACCATATTAACAAACACACTCATGAATAAAAGATTCCAATCCTATCTCACGTTACTTTATAATATCTGCGATTAAGATTATATTTTAAAGTAATTTTTATTTGAAAATATATTAAAATAATATTTTTTTAATATTAATATATTAAATAATTTAAAATAAAAAAGTTATAAAAATACTTTTTAACCCTGTAACAAACTGGTCTATACCTGCCAATAAAAACGCAGCACGTCTCCAGAACCAAAAAAGCGAAAGCCAAAACCAAAAATCTAAACACAACACAAGCCAAAACCAGTAAGCGTTTCTAATTCGAATCGACAACGCTTGAGTCGAGAGAGAAAAGACCGAAACAGTGAAGATTCAACAACAACAATTCCTTGGTTCCTTCTCTAATCTCCACCGGTATTTATTTCTTACTCTATTTTACTATCTCTTCCGTTTTATTTTCATCTTCTTTTTTGCCTACCAGACGCTTGATGAAATGCTTCGCAGCTTGTTTAATTTCTCCTCGTTATTGTTTCCAGATTTTCTGGTTCGATATCCTGTTTTTATGGTTCGGATTGTTTTATTGCTTGTAAAAAAATATAGTCTTGTAAAGTTGTATTTCTCTTGATTTTCACATGTTTATGGAAATTTAAAGGGAGAAAAACACGATTCTGAGCTATTAAAAGACAGTTTACACAAAATTTGTATATAAAGAGATTTTTGCGACAGGGTTGAGATGAAGTGCGGAGACAGCGTGTGTTTTTATGTGTTAAATGTTAAAAACTTGGGTTTAAGTACCTTGAAAAGGAAAAAAAAAAAGGATTCCTGTTTTTTTTGTTTTTTTTTTTTTGACAGAGTGTTTTGTAATAAAGCTTATTAAAATGATAGAAAGAGAGTTGGGTTATTATAGGGAATAATATTCTGTTTCGAGGATAGTAAGGAATGTTTTTTTGAGTAAAGAAATGTAGTTTATTTATTTTTTAATAAGGCAGATACATTAGTTCTGTTATTGATGTTGCCTTACGCTATACATGAGCTGATACATCATGGTAATGTATCATCACTTAGGAGTACATTGCTTAAGAAACAAGGAAATGGCATAACTTTATTTCGAGGAACTTGTAGGTAGCTTCTGCATGTGCTTTTCTTGTTTTTAATTTTTTTTTGAGGGGCAGGGGGCTTTGAATTCAGCATGCTGTGTCTTCATGTGCGTGTTTTTAAGTTAATCAAGTGTATATTTCTATCTGAGTTTTTAAAATTTGGCTGCAGATGTCATTGCATATTGGCAACTTATCGTCTCACATTCGTAGAGATGAACTTGAGCGTGTCTTCCAAAGGTTTGGTCGGTGTAATGTACGAATGAAAGATGGATATGGGTTTGTGGTATATGAATTCCCTCCAAATGCAGAAAAAGCTTTGAGAGCACTACATAAGAGGAGCATTTGTGGGAAACCACTAACTCTCTCATGGTCAAATAAACAGCCTAGACCACTTAAAAGATTTGCAAGGACTGCTAGATCTTATGAGCCACAGCATGGTGGGAATTCTGACAGAGGAGGAGATCATGTTAAAAGAAAATTGGGTTCCAATGATCAGCAAGATTATAGGTTGAGTTTTACTCAAGCAGATAGGAATAGCAGAATACCTAGTTCTGCAGACATGCACCAGGAAGAGATAGTTAACCACCAGGATGACATTGAAGACCACACCAACAAAGAACATCAGGGTTATAGAGAAGATTTTCTAGATGAAAGAGGTAGGGTCGGACCTGACCCAATGGACAATGATAGATGGGGTGAGCAATTCCATAACCCACCAAATGAAGTTGGTGTTGAAAATGGGGTAGAATTTGATAGATATGATCCTTATGAAGGTTTTGATAGGAGAAACAATGATGAAAATCTTCAGAAGGCCTATTCTGGCGGTACTCTTGCTTTACAAAGCTCTCAAGAGAATGCAGGGGGGGATCACACCAGCGATGCAACTTTAAACCGTCTTAGTGATGTAAAATCCCAGGAAACTTGCTACAAATGTGGAGGCTCTGGTCACAAAATGCGCAATTGTCCCCAGGAAAATGCTTCACAGAGAAATGTCACTAGGTTTGACAGTAGGCACACTGATGACATCCATAGAAGTGGTAGAGGTAAAGGTGATCCAGAAAAAAATGGATCCAGGTCATGGGGAAAGCTCCAGTCAAGTAGAGATGCTATACCAGGAAGGAGACTCAAGAATGATAAAGAATCATCTGGTTCAGGAAGGCATGAAGAAGTGACAAGGAATGGAAGATCAGCTGTATCAAGGGAAACTGATTGGTCCTGTAAAAAGGAGTATGAAAGGAAAAGACAAAGTAGGAAGGAAATTGAATCTCCAAAAAGACATGGCACAAAGAAAGGGAGACGATCAACTTCATCTTTTCTGCATTCTGACAACACCACATCTAGATTGCATTCTACATCTCATTCCTCTAAACAGCTGCAAAGGTCTCACTCCCACTCTAGATCAAAATCAGTATCTTCCAGCTTAAGGTCTGGCTCAACATCACACTATTCTAGATCCCAAAGTTCTAAAACCATGTCAAGATCAATATCTCCTACATCCCTATCCTTGTCCGTGTCACTTGGTCAAGCTTTGCCGTCCTCTTCAAATAAGGCACAGCTGATCATGAAAGGCTCATCAGATAATGCTACAACACCTGAATCCAAGGAGGTTTTTATTGAAGAAGTGCAACCAGGAGAAGGTGAAACTGGCTTGCAGGGTGATAAACATGGATTGAAGACGGTTGCTGTGAATGACAATGCAGTGTCATCGTCCAAAGCAGACACTGAAATGGAAAAATATCAGCCTCTTCAGAAGGATAATGATGACTGCCTAATGGTGTCCAATTCATTGCACAAAGCAACTAATTCAAGCACACAAATACTGTCAGAGGAAGGCACACTTGCTGCTGGAAATCTCTCTCTGGAGCCTGTGTTAGAGATGGAATGTCAAAATTCTGATACATTTGAGACTGAGCATGTGCAAGTTCCATTGAAGAAATTGGACCCAGAAGCTCCTGCCAGCTCATCATCCTTCCACTCATCAAGCATTTCTGCAGGGGAGTTGAGCAGTGTGCTGAAGCACTATGGCCTTGGTTGTCAAGATGAGAATGAAAAGCCTTTGCCTGCTGAGGCTTACTTTGGTTCTGCTCGCTTGTGGCCGTGGGAGATCATCCACTACAGGAGGTTGAAGAAGGGCCTTATCTCCATTGAGAACTATGCTAGGCGGGTTGATCAGAATAGGGAATTTGGTATTGTTGACAAATATATTAGAAGCAGTAGTGGTTGGGGAGAATTACATCAAGAGAACCTGTGAAAGGTTTTGTTTGTCAAAATGTGGATTTATTTTTGCCTTCTTAGAACCTCAGCATTTTGGACACATCGTGAATCTAGCCCTGCTCTTATTTTGAGCAGAAGAGTTGAACAGGTAAATATGCAGAATGAAAATTATATTGAACTTTCAGCATTTATAATATGATTGTATTTTGAAGGTTGACTTTGAGCTGCAATGTTAAGCTGTGGTAGTTCAGAAATGAAAATTAATTTAGTTTTTTTTTTCCTGATTCAATGAGCTTCTTTTGGTGTCCATGTTAAATTCGTGGATTTATTCTTCAGACTTGTTCTAGCCTGAGATGAGATTCGATCCTGTCAATATAGGTTTTGCTGTAACATTGTAGTTGCAAAGATTACACCCTCATGACGTGCAATGTTCATTGAAGAGATGTAGCAACTTAAGCCTTGATTCAGTATGTGAAATTGAATGGAATAGGTTGTGTGGGCGTCCAGAAACTATTTCAGATGTCTCTGCTGGGCGTAGGGAGGAAACCATTACTAATTTGGTCAAAATTTTGTTTTATAATGGTGTTCATTTCCCCTTGTATATCATTGGTATGCATTGTATAATAATGAATGGAGATAATTGGAATGGCTTTTACGATAAATGGTTGTTGAAAATGTCTGTGCCAAGACAGTGCATGCTTTTGTTTTTGCAGTGCAGTTTAGCTTACTTTAGTTTGCACATATGATAAAATCACAACTTTGTTAAATTCACAAGTTGAGACTTATTAGGATGAGGTATGGAGTGTGCATGGAAAAATTCTGTGTTGTTATTTTTTGAGATGTTATAGAACAAAGACTTTGCCTTTACAGAAAGGAAGGTAGAGATTTTAGGATTTTTCCATATTTGGAATGCACCCAATCTCCAATCCATCAAGATGTTTACTTTCAGTGTGTGCTACTGGTGTTGAGACTTGAGATTCTTGAACTCTAACTTTACCTAAAAAGGGGAGATTAAGATCGGTGAAAGATCAGTTTTCAATGTCTTCATTTAAATATGCTTTCAGGAAGGTTTGGAAATATTTTTAATTCTGTGATAACCCATCATTAGGTCCACAGGTTTCAAATTGAGCAACCTTTAGCTAAATTTCTTCAGATTTGCCTTTTTAGCTTTTAGCTTACTAGTTGCATATAAAAACGTAATCTATAAAAAAAGAAGGGGACAAAATTTAGAGTGAACATTTGAGAAATGAATTATTTTTAATTTTGAAGACCCTCTGTCGGGGGGCAACTTCATTGAAACTGAAAATGAAAACTAGAAGGGGCGGGTGGAGGTAGTAATAGTAATATTGGAATTGTTTTATGGGACCTGTTACTAGTTCGTTGGCTTTTCTCAAGCTTAACGTGTTTCTTTGTTAAAATCACAATTGTCCTTCCAGTTAATGCCATTTTACATAATGCAAGAGATATGAAAAGCCATATCCAGTGATTGTGTATTACATGTGTACTTTTGTATGATTATTTTGTTTTAATGTTGTTTTTGAATGTGGAATTGAGTAGTCAATATGTAGAAATGAAGTCTTGATGATTGCTTGGTTTAAGCTTGTAATGCAGTACGTGCAGATAAAATTGGTGATGTATTATGGATGAGGAGGTTGCATTACAAGTTCTTCTTATCTTACATGTCTGTTGCAATATTCAATTAAAGAAAGGTTTGAGTCTGTCTCTCTGTTGGATTTGGTCTACATTTTGACGAGGGTCAAGGGCAGGGACCTTGATGAGCTGAATCAATTTGTGGGCTGTAAACTGGTCCTTCACTGCTTGCCTCACCTGCCTTTATTGACAGTCGAGGACTAGATATTAAACTGTTGTTCGAATGGTGCGGTACTTGGCATGAATTTATGTGGGTGCATCAAATATAGGAGGCTAAGCAGTGTGTGGCATTCAAAAACTATTATTTGTGTGTTGGTGACTAATTTAGGATCAGTGGGGGTGGTAAGAACTGATTTTGAAATATCTGAAAAACTACCTGGAGAGATATACGCGTGAACCTCTGTGTCGGGGATATACGTGTGAACCTATGTGTCCGGAACACTTCCATGCAGTGCATCTCTCAGGAAGGACCTTTGACCTATCACATTTGCTAATTAAATGTATAATTAGTGGAGCAGTTCATTGTCGTCCATAATTTTTCAATAAATATGAGAGAAAATGGAGTGTGATTTTGTTTAGTTGCAGGTGGATCTGGTTCAAAGAGAAACAACTTGTCGCACCAGCCTTGTCATCTGATTTCCTCAGCATGGATGCTTTCTCTATGCTATTCTTTTCTGGTGCCCTCAGTTTTGCCTTTTCCTCATAACTTGTATGATCAGTTTGTTTTTGGGTGAAGGTTCTCCCTCTTCTGCTAGGTTTTTGGATTTTGCACTTGTTTTTACTTCTTGATTCCAGTAGCATGAGATCTTTTGGTTAGGCTACAAGCTCATTCTTGTGTTTGCGCTCATCTTTGCTCTCATCTTCAAGAGATTAGAGTCCCATCATATTGTTGACAGTTCTCCTCACCCTCTAAATATGACTGAAAAATTAGCATGCAAAAAGCGTGAGCATGAATAGTTGGATAACTTGGATTTTGGTTTTCACATTGAACAAAGAATACGATATTTCATTATATTAGATGATTGGATTCACTTAATTCTGCTCAAATCATGTAGTCTTGAAAGAAATAATTTAGCAGAGATTGGAGTAAATGCTGAGCTAACAAATGTTTTGATTGACTGCTTGAATACCAGATTTTAGACGTGCTCACAGTCACAGCATAACACTTGGTTTGGAGAAAAGTGCCAGCTTCTTGCAATCTCTTTTACATTTGGTTCAAGAACTGCTGGTATTTGTGTGTGAACGTCAAATTTGAAATATGGTCACCCCTTCACCCCGAGTGGTGGACTTCTAATTATCATCAACTCTCTGTTGCTGTGTTTTTTTGAGCTCAGATTATCCATCATTTAGAAAATTGAAAGCTCTTCTTGGTTTAGAGCTGTTGTTTCTGTAAGGTGAATTTTTCCTTTTCCCTTTGAATATTGAAGTGTTCCTTTTCTTGGTCTCTTCTGCCTACGCAAAATGCTTCTTCAGGCTTCAGCAATGAAGTTTAGAAATCAGATGTTCTATGCGATTTCACAGATTTGCCATGACTTAGCAGGTGAAGTAAAACTTGAAACCGAAGGCAAACTCATTATAGATAAAAGTATGCCAGTTTCACCCAAGCACCAAATTTCGACAACTGCTTGGGCTTCTGGAGTCAAAAGTAATTTGCAATATCTTGACACCTGTCACGTGAAGATTAATGCTTTCTTAACTGAAGTGAAGCGGGGATGCTCCCTTATAATAGAAGTCTTTGAAATATAGACACTGAATTTGTATCTTGTTTTGCTGATTAAAAGATTCGTCAGACGTTTTTATGGAGCAATTGAATGCTTAATTTTGTTTTCTTGTTTACTCCTTTGACTAAATTAGGGATAACGTGGAAGATTCTTTTTCATCTGCAGGTTGGCTATTTGTCAAAGAAGGGAAAAAAAAAGATAGCTTATTGTGAATCCAAATGTAATTTCTTTTATAAGCTTTGGTTTGTTTCCCAGTCTGAACTTAAGTTGATCTTGAATTGCTGCAGGTACTACATATACACCGCATTTTGACTAATAATTTGAGGATTCCATGTATCCGTTGGCTAGTTTAGCATTTGATTTGCTATGGTCTCCTGTGAGGTAGGATCTTTTGCTTACTGCTGCTTTATCAGAGACTTGTTGATCATGAATGCCTTTTGCATTATACTATCATGAACTGAAAATTTCCTTTTAGTGGACATAATGAACTGATTCCTCCTGTAGGACAAGCATTGTTAATATCCTTGTATCTCGATCCACCTTGAGTGAAAAAGAAAACAGAATGTTCCCGGGCTATGATCAGCAGTAATCGTCAAGCACACTAGAAAGAAATAGCAATTATTTGTTCCCAGCATGTGGGGTTTCGTTCACAAGGATGGATGATTGGATATGGATGAAAATTCAGAAACAACAGATAGGGATGTGATGTGATTAGAATGATAAATCCTGAACTTAGATTGTCATCCCTAGATTCGGCATGGATTTATTTTCTCTCTAGATTTGTATTAGATTTTTCTTTGAGAAAACAGAGACAAATATATATTTATAAATTGAGTGCTTTGGTCTGAAATTTACTGCTTCTAAATTTGTTAATGTAGAGAGTGACTTATTTCCATAATTAGTCATTCGTTGTTCTTCTCCCAAATAAACCACTTAATTAAGCCCATGCAGGTTGGTGCTTAACTATGCATGCCCCGTGTTGTTGTGCTTGTGGCCCCTTGCATTCATTTTATAGCGCGGCCTCTCTTGTGTCTCTCTGCGTGTTCGTGACCACATGACTATTCTATTCCATGCATCATTCTGATGTCTGGATGACCTAAATTCTTTGACTCTGATTTCCCCCCCCATTTGTTTAAGGGTTATTTCAACCTCGCAATAAAGCTTTTATAGTATACTATACAATACAATACAAGTTGAGGATTTGAACGTCTCTCGCCATTTCTTTTTCTATAACCTTTTAAATATTAGGTATTTAACATGGGATAAGGTGGCTTTTATGGTCTTTCGCATATTCCGTGTGTTTTCTTAATGTAAAATCTCAACACTAACAACATGAGAGAGAGAGAGAGAGGTTACAGAGCATGTTGAGTAAAGGAAGGATGATTTGGAAAGAAGGAAAGGAGGAGAATTAAAAGGGGAGAACATGGACACAAGGTGGAGGATTCACCAAAATGAGAGCATGGCGCTTGAAAGGTGGCATTTTGTGAGTGATGAGTAGAGTTAGTAATGGAAAAGGAAAGCAAAGATAAAAAGAAAAAGAACAGAGAGGCAAAATAGAGAGGGATGAAGGTGAAATTAAATTTGTATTTGTCATCTGACGCAATACCCTTCATTATTCTCAACTGTCTCAATTACTCTTGCATTTATGTGTTTTTAATGGTCTTTCAATCTAGTATAGTCCTCCTTTTTTCAATGCTCGAGCCACCCATCCCCCTCTTCATTTACCCAACTATCCTTCTCTTCTCTTTTTGTTTTTTGCCCTAAACACAAGCTTTTGAAGTTTGGCCTATAGTTATATTATATGTGAATCTGTGTCACTAGAGATGTATGTTGTTATTGATTACTATGTTAAGATGGCATGTTTAGGTGAAGGTGCATCTTGGGTTTACTTCTATCTCTGGTCATGGATGATTTCAACTTTCTAGCAATATTGGAAGAAGACCGTTAGAGGGTTCTTTATATAGTGGAACTCAATTGTATAACTGGGGAAATAAAGATTTACCATTTCATAGATAATTAGTCACTTCCCAATAGCATGCCCTAAACATATAGTGTATTGGGATTGTGAGTTTTAGGAGAATTCTTTGAGGTTTCCTAATTACGGTTTACGCCTGCAAGACACCTGCTCTGTTTCTCTATCCTTTTGGAATCAGCGTGTCATTCTTCCTTTGGTGATTTGGTGAACATGGGCTATTGAGGATATGGTTCGGCTCCTCGGAGTCAAATAGCTCTAAGTTCCTTGCAATACAAGATCACTTGGGCATGGCATGGGCTTATAATCATGACTGCGGGGGACCCGAATCCTACCCCATGTCACCTTTGAAAACTACTTTCAAGTACTAAAAATCTGCACTTGTGACCGATTTACCTCTGTTTTGGGTCCCAAGTAAATTCACTGATTATGCACTTTCACATAATTTAGTAGGAATTGATGATGAGGCTTGCTGTGTTTGGATACAGAGTATTAATATAAAGCCCGGAAAAACAATAGATGAAAGGAAATCATGGAATACCAAACATTTCATAGGAAGATTTGGGCAGCAGCTGCTGTTAACTAGTTTATACTCTTCTGCCAAAGATGGGAAACCAGAAAGAAACAGAGACACCAATCTGTGCCCATATGGCCCATATTCTATGTTCTACGATTAAAACAGTTTGAAACAAAAAGAGCAGTAGTGCTATCGGCACTCCACTTCTTTTGTTTTTCATATTTAGCCCTTGTAACATGCAATCAAGCAGCTAAAAAGTGGAGCGCAGGTAGAGCACTACCTGAGATAGAAAGAAGATTAACGAGAGAGAGCGGCTGTAAGAGTCCTAATTTAATAGCAGCAGAATTAGCTAAAAAGGGAGCTTGAGAGCACTACTCTAGCTCCTCCTTGTCTTCAAAGTGGTGGTGGTGGTGTTATCATGGAGGAAATCAAGCAGCACTGTACTCTTGCATTTGGGGCATTTAGGGTCATTTTCAGAGAGCATCACATACATGAGGCACCTCGGGCATCCCACAAGCACCATGGATGTAGCTTCAGGGCTGCTAGAGTATCTAAGAGCGTCATCGTGGCTCCTCTCTGACGACACACATGAGCTTGGTGGGGATGTTGGTGACACTGTTGCCGATCTGCCTGGGGACTCCACTCTTGGGTTCACCCTTGGTGGTGAGAGGTTCAGCTTGAGGTCAAGCTTTGGGAGGCTACCATTTCTTCGACTCATCTTTGGCGTACCGATATCACACCTGTCAGTCGTCAGAAACAAAACACAAACAGAGATTGATTAAAAAGCAGGAGCGAGTTTTGTAAGAGCCCAACAGAAAGAGTTCTGCCTTTGTAGAAAGACCGCAAAAGGCAAGTTATGGCTTGTCCAAAGGAGTCACGTATATTATTTATATATGTTACCTTAACGTCAAGGAACTTCTGCCAGCCCGAGGGAAGAGGAGAGGGCTCTTCTAATTGAATGCGTGGAGAGGAGAGGCTAGTAGTATTACGAAGGAGATGAAGGGTGAGTGGCTAGGCTTGAATCAAGACTAGCACCATCAACATGAACCCGGGGCCGGTGCTGGTGGTTCTGGACATCTGAGGCCATTATATACAAGGAGATGAAGGGAGAGAGAGGTGGGGTTAATTTAAAAACTTTAAACTTAATTATGGGGGAGAGGTGGAAGGTGTAGAGAGAGAGAGAGAGAGAGAGAGAATTGAATTGAAGTATTGGTAGAAGAAGAGTGTAAATTATTGAGGCCAGGAAATGTATTAATGAATGGAAAAAATCCCAAGGAGTATTCACAAGTGGAAAAAAATAAGAGTAAATAATGCAATTACAAAGTGCAGCACGCAAGCATGCATGCATTCATTCATTGATTGCTTTAATTAGAGGAGGAGGGGGGGTCGGTAAGCGTGTGTGTGTGTGAGAGAGAGAGAGAGCAAATAGACCGCAGGGAGATCCCAGGGGCTAATTTTTCAAGAAAAAGCCAATATCACCACCTAAGAATTTAATAGAAAACACCAAGAAATTAAATGTCAACCAAATAAAAGGAAAAATATTTAAATGCCCAACAGTGCACTATAAATTTAAAGCAAAGAAAAGAAATGGCAGCACCCACAGAGAAGAAGAGAACTACACTACTCCCCATCTCCATCTCCATCTCCATCCATACGTGACCTGCTTTCTGTTTGGAAGTCTTGATAAATATCAGAAACATCCTCCTAGTTTACTGTATTTCTTCTATTTCCCTTAAATAATCTCTACTATTTCATTTCGTCCCTGATCTTCTAATTTATTTATCTGGGCATGCAGTTCCAAATGATTCATCATATCACATGCAAGGAAGAAAGATTGTCATTTCTTGCCATGCAGGTGATACATGCATACATACATCATTAAATACATGTATGAATAAATTAGAATTCAGTCTTAATTACTCGTTGATTTGGATGTAAATCATTGAATTAAAAAAACGTACAGTAAATTAATTTATTCCATTAGAATTATATATATCCCTTGGCACGCCCCTTCCTTCCTCGGTCAAGGTAGAAAGGGACATATAGTACATTAATTTCATTACGTTTCATAATAAATGGTTGTGCTTTAATTAATTAGGTTTGAAATCAGAATTATTATGAGCTCCATGTGACTCGTTTCGTTTGATAAACACTAGCGTGGAGATGGATTAATCACGGTACAGAAGTGTTTTTGTAAATAATTAAATTTTTTTATTTTAAATTAATTTATTTTGAGTTTTTTATAGGGATATTTTAATGTTTTGATATAAAATTTAATTTTTTTAAAAAATTATGGCAAAAGATAGTCTCAAAGCGAGCTTGAGGTCATCGCCTTAAATTTGAGTTAGGCAGAACAGGGGCAATAATAAAAACAATACAAAAAAAGTCATCGCAGATAATAGCATCACAAACCTAAACAGCATGGCGGGAGGTACATTTTCCACGGACGGATCGAATCTTTGAATCCAGGTGGCAAAAACTCGTTGACCCAGCTTTTAGGGCTTTCCATTTATAGACTGCCCTTTTGGGGCTTTTGACTAATCAGATCAACAACTCTTGACGTGAGAAAATATATATATTAGATTCATTAACCTCTCGTATCTCCGGAACCCACAGATTAATAAAATAAATAAATAAATAAACGTTTTCCATTGCCGTTTCGAGCACCTGAACCTATGGTGTGTGTGTGTGGGTGTATATATATATATATATATATATGATCTGCTAATAAATAAATAGATTCATTAACCTCTTGTAATATATTGGAAGGCTAGATTCCATTACCAAGTATTTTCGGAAAGCAAGGCATATGGGCTTGGGGTTACATCTTTAGCACAAATCCTGCAACAACAACTATGTTAATCTAATTAGCTAGTCTTGTAAGAGATGTGATTATGAGCAGAGAATAAATTAAAGCTTTGTTTTCACCTCTTCAATTCGATTTCCTTTCTCAATGTCATCGTCTATATAGCTACCTCAAGCGTAGGGGAGAGGGGTCGAGGCTTGCGAGTTATAACCTTTCTTGACCTCTATTTGAAGATGCAGCTTTGAAATATTGAATTAATACTACTTGTTCAAAGTGGGCAGTCTTTGATGATAAATGATCGGCTGCCTTGATCCTGCTTAATTTGCAGGCTGCAAGCAACGTCTGGCTAGCCTTAATTCATAATTGCCGGTGTATTTGTGCAAGATTTATTAATTGGTGGGGTTTATCTTGATTTATCTCGGAATATGTCAAACCTTTAATCAATGAGAACATCTTGTCCAATGGCCTTGTGTTGAGTTTTTGCTTTGCTTCTATGGGAATTAAGATTAAAAGAGACTGAAATATTGCTTGATATAATCAAAGCTCTTGAATTGTTTTTTACACGATATTTTTTTGGTAGAAATTTCATCTTTGAATCTATTTTATTTATGTGGCAAATTAAACGAATAATCAATCTATTAGATCATAAAGATTTTATAAAACTTTTTTATTTTGACATCTCATTTCTCACACCACATGCAGTTTGATTTTTTTTATCTTTCTCTGTTATGTTTTGCGTTAAGTTAATTATATGGCTGATAACTTTACAAATCATATATAAGTTCGTGGCCTGGATCTAAGAAAAAGCTTCCCAGGGAAACAAATTCCCATTAACCAAGCGGTCCTGTGCATGGAAATCTTGAATTAATATTAACAAATAACTGGTCTTATGGCCAATGTAATGAATAGTAAGCTGCTTCGAGTTAATGGGTATTAAGTTGGGTCTTTAATGGTGGTCACCAAAGGCCAAACTGCGCATGGAGCTTCTTCATCATTCTTTCTTATTCTTTAAGGAAAATTTGGATAAGTTTGTATTTATATCAACCGTTTCTACCATTGGAACAAGAATATAAGACTATATATGCTGCAATTATTGAATTTGGACTCCAATACAAAAGGTTGGCTAAATTAGTATTCCCTTTGCAAGAGTGCCCTTTGCAAAACCTAGCTAACCAAATAACTCGAAAGTAGAAAACGTTTCCTCTTTAGTACATTTGACTTTGTAAGATGTGATAGGAATATTGGATGGTTGTGTCATAGCTTATCTCCCCGTTGCTAGTTTCTGGTGCCAAGAGTTGGGAAATTGCTCCAACTTGGAGATAATTATCAGGGGTGATTATTTTTGGTGCGGTTCGGTTTTTATCAAAAAAAGTAATCAAACTGAATTTTTTTTTTTAAAAAACCAAAACCGAACCGAAACCGGGTCAAACCGACCGGTTTTGGTTCGGTTTGGTTTTTTAGGGAAAAAACCGGTTTGGCTCGGTTTTTTTTGTTTCGGTTCTGTTTTTTTGGTTTTTTGATTATAAAACCGAAACCGAACCGGCCGGTTTTTTCAAAATTTTAATCGGTTTAATCAGTTTTTTCAGTTATTTTATTTCCGGTTTTCTCGGTTTAATCGGTTTTTCAATTTTTTTGCTCACCCCTAATAATTATGGGTACATGGTGATGGTATCAGTGAGAAAGCTGTGTAGAGTTTGTATTTATAAAAGTAGACACAGAACAATCACATGGAGTAGTTTAATTGGTCAGGTCTTGGGTTTGCTCTCCAATAATCACGAGTTCGAGTCCTTTCAGAGCCACCAAAGACTTATATTGTCATTAACTTCAATACATGTGGGATTAGTTGAGATGCACACAAGTTGGCTCAAACATCCATATTAATCTAAAAAAATAAAATAAATAGACATAGAACGCCATCTGAGTAGAAGGTGGACGAGGGATCGATGACAATAATTAATTAGTACTCGTGGAAAGTAATTAACAGTCCCTTAATTTGAATTCAGCAGTCAACCGATTGGTTAAATTAATTAGGTTATCTACCCTAATTGAATTGCGTTTTAATTTGCTGTTAAGAATCTGTAATGGGGACACGATAATCACTTCATTAGTTAGATAAGGGTATGTTTCAATGCTCTCCCATTTATACGCTTCGATTGATCAGAATTAAGCAATTTCCTAAGAATTAATAAGCTTCCTCCCGCCGCCAAAGGCCCCAATCTGGCGACTGGAGCAGAATGTCTAGCTAGTTTCTGATCTTCATACGCACGCACGCACGCACGCACGCACGCATATACATATGAACTACCCCCCCTTCATCTGCTGTCGAGATTTCTAGCATATTAGCATATATATATATATGAACGGTGTGAAGATGTGGCCCAAGTTCAGCTACCAAGATGTTTTTGGAGCAACAGTACTGAGTACGTACGTACTAACTATTATTTAGCAATACCACCAAACCCCAGCCATATTTAACTACTTGTAAAAACAAGCCAAAAATGGCAGCAAGGGCTGAAACTAGAAATAATGAATAAAACAGCTCCCATCTAAATTATTGATGCACGCATTCAAATATGAGGACCAAATATATCAACTGGCTGGAGTACTATAATCATAATGTGCTCGATCGATCAGCCCTCAGTTAATAAAAGTTGACCCTACTTTTTTGGATCTTTCGAAGATCATCGCTCAAAATCCAAAATTTCATTTGCTTTGGAAATAAATATGTATAATTAATCAATGGCCAGCAGGAGAGTTGGGAATTTATTCCAACCAATCTGCACGTTTGAGCCTTGAGGAGTCTTCCAGGTCTTTACTGGGTTGCGATTAGCAAAATATTGTATTATTTCTTGGTTAAATATATCTCGTTAATTAATATAAGTAATATTTGTAACCAACCAAATATTGGTCTTAATTTGAGTGTAAGAAAGTTAAATATACGTGCCTGAAGCTGCTGGAGTAGACTGCACGGGCACAATGTCAATTTTCCAACACAGCAGATCCCTAACTAAATTAATAAGCAGAACAGCCTTGATCTTGTGCCTCAAATGAATCCTGTGAGTTCTAGCTAGGTGCTTCAATAACTTTTCAATATATACAGAGTTTAATCGTGAGGTGTGTTTCTACAACGACATCAACGTTTTGCACTTCCTTGTTTAATCTTTAACTTTTTTTTTTTTTTTAGTTTAACGTGGGTGTCCTGGCCAGCTTGCGCGCACCTCGACTAATCCCACGGGCCCTGAAGTTAACGACCATGTAAGCCTCCAGTGGCCATCATATGAGCAACCACGAGGCTCGAACCTGAGACTACAGAGGGATCAAATCTCTTAATTTCAAGCTCATACCACTAGATCACTACCTATATGCTTATTTAATCTTTAACTTTGGTAGTTGGGTTCGTGGTGATAGATTTCCAGAAAAGGAAAATATTTAGGTGAAACGGTGATTTTGACCTCTCTACGTGATTTAATTCGAAGTAATGTGAGTATTTATTATTTATTTCTTTTTCTATTTTTATCTGACAAAGTTGACAGTGACTTAATTGAGTATAATGAGCTATGGCATGCATATTATTCCAAAATTTTAGTCCAGATAATTTGGATTTCTCACAAGGCAAAAGAGTGCTCTGCCTCTGCTTGGTCTCATAAATACATTGCCCCTCCCGAGTCCCAACCTCTTAGATTTCTAGAAAAACTCCCGGAGGCTAATATGTGTCGGTAGGTTACAAATTAAAATTAAAAAACAAAAAACTAATTGGCATGGAGGATTTACTGTCTATGTAGTTGTATATTACTATTCAATGTAATAATATAATTATTATTTTGTTATTTGAACAAAAAATCAACGAACTTGTATTTTTTAGAGTAATATAATTTTTTATGCATAATCCATTAGTTACTATAAGATTTATAAGGGATAATTTAGATTTTTTACATTTTAAAAGTACAATTGAATAACTAAATTGCTTTAAAAAGCAATTTTTTTTAGACCAACATCGTGGTGGTTTTTTATATTTTCAAGTTTATTTTTTAGTAATTATCAGGTTGATTAAAAGTATGATTGTTTTTTTAATAAATATAAGTATTATTTTAAAAACAAAAATGACTCACATGCTCATTTAGTGAGTATGCGTGCCCTTCAGGTTATGTGTGAGGCGTCATCCTGCATCCACACTCTGCCTTCTATGGTGACGTTGGAAGCATTTTAAAATGATCTTCCTAGTGGTGTGACACTTATACATAACAACATGGTAGTTGGGCTTCGATGAACTTTTTTATCCTCCTCCATCTTTTTTCTCTTCTTCTTGCCAAAATATAAAAAGGTGTCCATTCATTTGATTTTTGTATCCAATTTGATCTTTATTTTTTTGATTTTTATCTGTTCTACTTTTTATATTTTTTAGATTGATTTTTTTTAAAATTTTATCCCTCATCATTTGATTTTAATTAATTTTTATGTCAAATTGTGTCCTTATTTTTTTCATTACTATTTGTTTTTTATCCCCTTTTCTAATTGAATTTTGTTTTTAATTTCATCTCTCAACATTTGATTTCAAATTATTTTTATATGAAATTTAATCTTCATTCTTTTTATTGCTATTTCTTTTATTTTGGATCTTTTATTTATTATATTTTCTTTTCAATTTCATCCCTCAACATTTTATTGATTCGAAATTTTATTTTGTTATTTTTTAGAGTTCGCCTTCAATGAAGTTAGTCTCAAGCTTATGACCAAGGTCACGAGATTCGAAGGTTAACACGTGTTGATTTTGGTCTTTATTAGGTCATTTTTAAAAAATAATTTTTTTTTTCAGTTTCATCATTCAACACTTAATTTTAGAAATTGATCCCTGTGCTTTTATTTTTCACTTTTCTTTGTACGAAGTTATTCCAATTATATGCCCATAGTTACCGGGTTAGGGGATTAACCTGGGCTGACTCAAAAAAGTTTTTGTTGCGCTTTTTTTCATTAATTTCTTTTTCAGTTTCGCCCTTTAATATTAGATTGTTTGGTAAATGAGTTTTGTTTTATTTTGTTTGCTTTCGACAGGGCTACTATGGTATAATGACTAAGTTGTAGATTTGACATACTAACTTGAATAGACAATGATCAAGTTTTTATTTATTTATCTTTTTTACGTTGTTAATTTTTTTTTGTCGGTTTATTTTTATCATTTTGTATTTTTATATATACTATATAAATTAGCTAATTTTTTTAAACTCATTCGAGTTATTAATAACACGAGTCTCAAATATATATATATATATATATATATATATATATATATATATATTACTTTTTGAAGAATGTTTTCATCATCTTAGCATTTTCTTTTTACATTGAAAATTTTCATAACCAGCCCGCAGTACAGCGGAGATGCCTATCTAGTATAAACTAGAGATGGTTCATGATGTGATGTTTGCACTTCATTTTACTTTTTGTTGACCGATAATTTATGGTATTCGATGAACGATTGCTAATAATTAGTTAACAAGAGAGCTAGATTTAACATAGAGAGAGAGAATCTTAAAAGTATTTTAATATTTAATTAGGTTTAGATATTTTTATTGCTTTTGATTTTCCCTAGTAATTACTTCTTAAATATTTGAAAATTTCCCATCCATTTCTTTATTAACAAGTACCATAAATGGAGTAATAATTTACATTAAACAAAGTCAATGTTTGAAAAAAAAAGGGAGTAATAAAATTTCCTATTCATCCATGACCACATCCAAGCCCAGCTAGTTCATCCCCCCCACCCCAATTAAGGCCACATTTAAGGCACAAGGCGTGCAGTTTGAACATATTTATCGCTGAATATTTGTTCTACTTCTTTTATTTTTTAGCTGGACCATATACAAGACGCAAAGGAAGAATTCAATTAGTCGATTAATTAAGGCACGTAGTCACTTTTTATTTGACTTTCATGTTTTTTTTACATGGTCTAAATAGCTGACTAAATTAATCGACTAACTATCCACGTGTTTCTCTCTACTTGGGGCACGCATCTTAAATATATGTTCATTTTCAGGAACGCACCACGCCATCCACTCTCATCAATAAATTAATATTAACCTCTCTCCAATTTCTTAAACCAATCTTTCCATCAAATATTATCTCTAAGCCCGGCTAGATCATTCACACTAATATATTTATCAATAACAAGCGTGACATGATAATTAATACTCAATTTTTTTTAAAAAAATATATATGATTAATTTTACTAAGCTTATGTAATATCTAGTGTCTATAAATACAACAAGTCATCGTATATACAAAAGACTGTTTGGGAACGCGGTTGAGCTCGCATGCCCTTAAATTTTAATTTTTGTTCTATAATTTTTTTATATTTTTATATCGTTTTAATGTACTAATCTTAAATATTATTTTGATATATTTAAAAAAAAACAGTATTTTGAACCATTACAGCCATCACAGTCCTACACGGTCTCTAAGAGAAAGACAAACTCTAGAGGAGCTATCTTCATTACTTTTTTATCCAACATGTCCTTAATTACCTTTTTTTTTTTTCTTGTTCCATACACCGTAATCCGATCGACTAACACCATATATGTTAGCAGATGACACCCATAACACCTAACAAAGAACACTGTTAATTACAAGATCACCATGCCATCCACCTCTGATTTCTTAATCTAAAACCTTGACTTCTATATCATTGTTAATTCAAAACCATCACCTCATAAAAAGGACTTTACAATCCCAGGATGCTATTGACTTTTCAAAGAAGCTCCTAAATTAAATATCATCTTTATTTTTTTCGTAATTTTGCTAATTGCTCCATATATAATTATAGTAGCTATTAATAATTAACTGTAATTTTTTTTCGTAATTTTGCTAATTGCTCCATAATTATAGTAGCCATTAATAATTAACTGTAATTTTAATCAAGTGAATCTATTTAACAATTATAATCACTGAAGTGAGTGATATTTTCTTAAAGATAAAAATTTACTCTTTCAGTCGTAATTGTACTGTAATATTAATAACTATCATAATTATTCATGCATAAATTAATAATTATTTTTAAAAGTTAAACTCTACAAGAAAAAACCTATCAACTGGAGATCCATTAACAATCGATCGCGTATTTACATGTGGATTAGGGAGATTTTTTACATATGGATTGGGATTTATAATAATTATCGGAAGATAATCCATGCTAGTGCTGCTATGATCGGTCTCTTTAATTCATGATCTTTTATATATTACCAGCTACTCATCTCTCCTTCATCCTGTTAACTAAATCAATCAAACATGTAAATACAGTGATATAGGACCGCATCAACGCACCGTGCAAAACACTAGATTTATTAAATTTTCCTAACGAGGAATATGGAATCAAAACCCTAAGTAGATAGATTTAATATTAGAGCACATACAAAATTAAATAGATAAGAAGTCAAGTCAAAGGAGGATCTTCACATTTACGTGAAAAAGAAGGGAAAAAACATGCGAACGTTGTAATGAAATAAATCTTTTATACTATATTGGTGAAAGGTGGATTGAATTTTTCAACCTCCACCTTCATTGAAATGCATTTAGTGACTTACCAGCAGATTAGCCTCTAAATCTGGAGAGAGATCATCAGAGCAATCAAGTCTTCGATCTCCTTTGATTGATTATATATATATATATATATAAGAGAGAGAGAGAGAGAGAGAGAGAGAGAGAGAGAGAGAGAGAGAGAGAGAGAGAGAGAGAGAGAGAGAGAGAGAGAGAGAGCATTGAAACGCCATTAACGGATCCATGTCATAACCCTACCGAACTCCACCAAGAACTTCAAATGCATGCCATTAAGAACATTCAATTCTTAAGAATCCACTGCGTAATGATCTTTTCTTAGGACAAGAAAAATAAATGTGGGGTTTTCCTTACAGTGGAGTATTTAATTTTGTAAGATGGAAAGCAGAGGGTTTAAATGATTGTGTTTAAGGGCAAGCCAACCTAATCTTTAAAATTAATCAACTTTCATTTCTCTACGAGAATCTCTTCTCGAGGCTCTCGTTAAAAACTTTAAAAAACACAAACTATTTATGCCACGATTTGACAAATAACATCATGTGAGTTGAGATTCTTCCACGTGTTTGTCCATTAACCTTTGGATCATCTCTCTTTAACCCCACCCACATGTACAAGTTTCGGTACGTTTTAACCCCTTCTTGCCCTCTGTTTGATATTATTGTATTCTCTTACGAGGGGGAACAAAATTTAATTTTTTTTATATTTTTAAATTATTTTGATGTATTAATATTAAAAATATTTTTTTTAAAAAAATATTATTTTAATGTATTTTTAAATAAAAATTACTTTGAAAAAAAAATCCTTACTATTTTTTTAAATACTCTTAGTTATAGTTAACAGGTAGCTAGAATCTTTAAGGATGAAATTTGGGGCACGAGTTATTTTAAGGACATGCCTATTTATTTTTTATTTTAATTATAATGGATTTATTTTTGGTCTGGTTGCACTTATTGAGACTATTTTTTTTTAATATACTAGTTAATCGAAAGTGTGAACTAAAAAAGTCCTGGTTTTTCTAATATCAACATTTAAGATTTGGAAACATTTTTTTGAGACTTCATGTTCAATAAAATTAGATTTGGAGGCCAGACAAAGTTATCCTTGTTATAACCCCTAAAATCTAGTGGTTTTTATATACTAAAAATATATTTCTTAGTATTGTTAAGATTGATTTTTTTTTTAAAAAAAAAAAATGAAGAGGGGAGAGTTTTTTTTTACAGTCATCAAACCTAGTTAAGATAGCGATCTATGTTAACTAGACGAACAAGTCCATGAATTTTATAAAGTTCAATAATATAGTTTTTTTTAAAAATTATTTTTTTCATCTAATTATATAAGAATAAAATAAACAATAATAAAGTCAAGTTCAATTAAAAAAAAAACCCATCAAATTTATAAATTAAGATAACTTGAGTTACACTAATAAACCTGTTAATCACTTTAACCCTGTAAAAAAAAAAGTAATAAATAAATAAATTAGAAAATTTTTAATTAAAGATGTTATACACAAAAATAAATTTAAAAAAAAAAGAAAAAAAGAAAAAGCGATACACTATCAGTGCAATAACTTTGAATAAACAGTAGTTTAGCCTTTTCTGTCAATGATCAGTACGGCGGTGGAGCGTGAAACCTTTTGAAATATGACCAACCACCAAAACAAAGAACTCGAACATATTGGAGGACCAGCACCATTCATCGGTTCTCCGACTTGAATTCTTAGCCCGTTGGCACGTCAAAAATGGTCATGGGCTTTGCTTTCTTACCAAAACTAGTACTAGGAATGGCCCCAGACTTTATTGACTTCAATCATGCATGTGGTCCAAACAACAGTAAAGTCTCTTCACACCAAAAGATCCCTGAAAATACGTTCTTGAAATAAAAGCCAAGCAGTTCCTGGTTATATTGGCATCAAACATGAGATCCAGGTGTATTTGAGTGAGATTATGGTACCAATAATAATTATAATTTAAAGTATTTTTTATTTAGAAATATATTAAAATAACATCAAAATATTCTGAAAATATATAAAAAATAAATTTAAATTTTTTAAAAAACACTATTTCAAATGGAGTTCCAAACATTGCCAAAGATTTCTAATAATCTTTGTTACCTATAGACGAGGGTGTGGCGAGGCTGCAGGCCTCCAGCCTAGCAGTCATTTATCCTTACAATTTTTCCCTCTTGAATATTTTGGTGAAGGCTCATTAATTGATTACCAGCTACGTGTTTAAGGTCAAGGACCCTACCGTCAAGTGGGAAGTCTTTCTTTCAATTCTAGATTTTGCTTTCTGGTAAATACTTTGAGCTTGAATTAGCCTTTTCCATGAGAATATTCCTCTCCAAATAAAATCTTCAAGTACAAGAGAATGAAAAGATTGAGGAAATATTAATAATCAGATTGCTCATGGTAAAGATGGAGGGCAACAGATTGGTATGCGTTAAGAACGGGTTCGGAAATGCAGCGACGGTTATTTTTTAAAATGTTTTTTACCTATAAATACATCAAAATAATATATATTTTTTATTTTTTAAATTTATTTTTCACATGAAAACATAATTATAATCTCTTGTTTGGACTGCAGTCCCAAATTAAAATAAATCTGGCAATGCAAAGAGGCAATATTTCCTAAGAAATGGCACCATCACATGACCTGTTTTATTCAATGGACTGCTAGCTACTACTGGTTACAATTGCCTCAGAAATCATAATTATAATTCAAAGGTTCACGGGGAGGGTGAGATTATAATTTATGATATTCTCTGATGGTGGTGATCACATACTTTTTAAAAAGATTAATTTATTTTTATATTATTTTGATGTACTTGTCGCACCCGACATCGCGGCGGCCCTAAAAATTTTTCAAGTAAAGAATATATTTCTGGCATCTTGTTCTTTTAGAGGAAAATGTCTTGTTTAAGGAGTCGCCACCTAGTATTATGGTCACTAGGAACCCTAACTGGTCAACAAAGATTCTATGGCTCAGGATTGGTTACGTAAAAGGGAAGATATTATCACCCCTTAAACGTTTTACCTAAGGCAGACTGCATTGTTGGTTTTGTCTTAAATTGCTAAATATTTATTAGTTTATGCTATGATGATTTGTTTATAATATTCCTGACTCTGGCGCCAGTGAATATTCGAGCTCGAATAATTCCAACTCTGGCGTTGGTAAAAATTCGTAGCTACGAAAAAATATTAGATCAATATTTTTTTATTCCCTACTCTAACGCCAGTGAATAAATAAATAAAAATAAATTTATTTTTACGCATGCACATATTTTTTTATCTTTCTAGCTAAATAAAATAAAATACAACGAATAAAAATAATATAAATTTAAACCGATATTTTTATTCTTGACTCTGGCGTCAGTGAATAAACCAATAAATTTATATTATTTTTATTCATGCATACAAATTTTTATTTTTTCTGTTTTTTTATTTTTCTGTCTTTTTATTTTTTTTAGGTTGGGCTCAGCTCAGCCCACATGGGTTGGACTAGACCCAGCCCAGCCCAGCCGGTCACTGGCCCAAGCCGGTGACCAGGCTGGGCTGAGCAACACGCCTGCGCTAACGCACGCGTGTTGCTTTAGAGTACAAGTGAATTAAAATTCACTTGCACAGAGCCAATGCTAATTAAATTAACAAAGAAGCAAAGGTTTGCTTACCTGGTGCTGGAGACCGAAGACACTTACAGTGTTGATGGATCCTCGCCCGCTGCTTCCCTTTATCTTCCTTCTACGCTCACCTGCCTGCGTGTTCCTTTTGTTTTCTCAGCAGCTTTTGAAGCCGAGAAGGTGATGAAGAGGCCGACTTGCTTTGAATTAGTTTTGATTCTGGGTCTTTCTCTGTCTGCAGGGACGAAAGCAATTGCAAAGCCAATCCTCCTCTCTGTGTTGCTCCTTTACTTTTCCTTCTCTTTTATGTGTTTTTTTTTATCCTTTGGTTTTTCTGCCTGTTCGTGGCCTCCTCTGTTTTTGCTCGTCTTCTCTGTATTATATCTGTTCTTGCGTCTTGTGGTGTTCCTAGTGTTACTTCCTCTCCTCCAGTTTGTTCCCTTTTCTAGTTCTCTATCCGATCTTCTCCGTTCAAGACAGAGACAATGGTGGTAAAAGCACGAGGTGCTGCTGGTTGATGGACCAAAATTTTCCCTGGTTCGGTTTCTCTCCGTCTCTCCCCCCCGGTTCTGTGATTCCTCCTTTGGCTTTTCGGTTAAGCCCCCCTTGGTTCTGTTTCTTTCTTTTCTTTTTCTCGGTTCTGCTCCTTTTTCCCTGGTTTTTTCGTGTCCTTTCCAATCTCCCTCCCTTGTGACCTTTCGTTCTCTGGCTTTTATAGCCAGAGAACAATCCGTTTCTTCCAACCATTGATTGCAGGTGTAATGGCGGCAGTGGGCGTCCGCTGAAGAAGATGAATAGCGTATCCACAGACGGCGCCGTTTTGATGCTTAATGATTATTTGCGTTTCGGCCCTTGAAGTTTTAAAAGTTTTGTAATTAAGCCCCTGGTTTAAACTGTAATTGGCCCCCTGCATTTGCGCGCCATTTTCGATGTAGTCCTTTTATTTTAATTTGTTGCAATCGTGCCCCCAATTAACCCCAAACTTTGCTATTTCTTCTATTAAGTCCTTGATTTAATTAATTTAATTAAATCCAAAGTCCAATTAAGTCTAAAACTTATCAATTCTCCAATTAAGCCCCTGATTGGATTAATTAAATTAATTTCAAGCTTAAATAAGTCTCAAAACTTATCAATTCTCCAATTAAATCCTTGATTGGATGAATTAAATTAATTTCAAGCTTAATTAAGTTTCAAAGCTTAATCAATTCTCTAATTAAACCCTTGATTGGATTAATTAAATTAATTCCAAGCTCAATTAAGTCTAAAAATTTATCAATTCTCCAATTAAACCCTTAATTGGATTAATTAAATTAATTCCAAGCTTAATTAGATTAATTCCAAAGTTTAATTAAATCCCAAAACTTCCAATCACATTGCCCTTAACCCAGATTTTAATTCATTCTTCATTTATTTCATTTTACTTGTTTTTTTTATCATTATTATTCTTTTTAACCTTTTCAGTAAATAAAATAATAATAAAATGGTCAAAAATTTGGTTATGACAATTGCCCCCTCTTTATAATATTTACTATGCAAATAAATTGGAAAATTTCATTTTCTTTTAGCTTTGTGTAGTAAATTTATAAAGAAAAGTAGATACAGAAAGAATCTTTTTTTTTTTTAGTCTTGAAAACTTTTGAAAATAATAGATTGACACACGACCTTTACAGAGAGATGTAGAAATCAAGAAATAAATCATTTGGAATATGACCCACTTTTTTTGTTATATTTTTTTTGTTTTGTTTTTTTTTTCTTTTTTTTAGAAGTGGTCTCATTGTAATGGGTGACCTACCCAAGTAAAAAAAAGGAAAATGAGGGCTCGAAGGCGCACTCAAAAGAATGTGAGGGCTCAAAGGCGCTCGAAGAGGGCTCAAAGGCGCTCGAAGAGAAGCGAGGGCTCAAAGGCACTAAAAGAGGAAAGCGAGTGCTCAAAGGCGCTCGAAAAGGAAAGCGAGGGCTCAAAGGCACTCCAAGAGGGAAGCGAGTGCTCAAAGGCGCTCGAAGAGGAAGCGAGGGCTCAAAGGCGCTCGAAGAGGAAGCGAGGACTCAAAGGCAAGTGAGGGCTCAAAGGCGCTCCAAGAGGAAAACGAGTGCTCAAAGGCGCTCGAAGAGGAAGCGAGGGCTCAAAGATGCTCGAAGAGAACAAAGGCAAGTGAGGGCTCAAAGGCGCTCCAAGAGGAAAACGAGTGCTCAAAGGCGCTCGAAGAGGAAGCGAGGGCTCAAAGATGCTCGAAGAGGAAGCGAGGGCTCAAAGATGCTCGAAGAGAAAAGCGAGGGCTCAAAGGCGCTCGAAGAGGAAGCGAGGGCTCAAAGGCGCTCGAAGAGAAGCGAGGGCTTAAAGGCGCTCGAAGAGGAAAGCGAGTGCTCAAAGGCAATCGAAGAGGAAAGCGAGGGCTCAAAGGCGCTCGAAGAGAAGCGAGGGCTCAAAGGCACTCGAAGAGGAAAACGAGTGCTCAAAGGCGCTCGAAGAGAAGCGAGGGCTCAAAGGCGCTCGAAGAGAAGCGAGGGCTCAAAGATGCACTCGAAAAGGAAATAAGGGCTTGAAAGCGCCCTAAAAATGATGATCAAAGGCTCGAGGCGCATTCGAAGGAGGTGGAAAAGCACAAAGATTTTTCAGATGGTCTATTTCTCATGGGTGGCCTTCCCAGGTTGAAAAATTCTCAAAAATAAAAAAATTTCAACAACAATTTCGATCTTTGGCCATTTCAAGTTGGCCTTCCACTTGATGGATTCAATTAGAATTTTCTCATATGAAATTTGCAAAACTCAGTGTCCAATGTCTCAAAGTTTAGATGATATGCATGCATCTTTACCTGATTTGAAATATAGGCCCTTATTTCTTCTTAGTCTTCTTGTTGCTTGACTGATGAGGACTTGCTACCTTTGATGTGGGTCCTCTTTGTCGCTTGGCTTCTAGCCCACTTGAGTTGGCCCATATAAGTCTATTTCCAGATTTGTTTGCACAACTCAGCCTTTGTGGTACCCATCGTGACCCACTTGCTTGCTAAAGATTTTTTGACTTGTCAAATAATTTAAGAGGATCATTCATTACTCCTCATCTCACTGCTAAAAACATTCGGTGTCACTTGCTGAAAGGATCAAACTGTCTTTCATAAACCAAAATGCCCCATTGTCTTGCTGTAGGAAATGTTCCTCTCTTTTTCTAGAAGAGAAAATACAATGTTGCCCCCTTGTACTGGCCATTGCCCCCAAGTGTGCTTTGCCAGCGACTTAGACAAATAATGGTTTTAAAATACCATTATCTCATTTCTCTTTTTGTTCATTTTGGTGAAGGAATATGGGTCCAGAATAAATCTTGAAATCTTGATCTTGCATTTTGAAAATAAAAATTGTTTTGATGTGAGTTTAAAATAAATTGCTTTTGAAATCTTGCAACTCCTTGATTATTATTATTTTTTTTTTTGGAAAAGAGATTATTTGCTCTTGTGTTTGGCAATGTGATCTTTGGTGAAAATACGTCATGAGATGACCTTTTGTTTTTATAGGTTTTCAAAGTGAAGGGCTCGAGAAAAAGCTCGAGTTTTTGTATGAGAAAAACCTATCTCTTTTTGAACATTCATCTTTATTAGCATGAATAATAATGAGTAGTTTATTCTTGATGTCATGATCTTATGAAAAAGTATTCTTTACACTTTGAAAGCATTGTTTATTGTTCTAGGTTGCTTGCTTGCTTGATTAGAAAGGACTTCTACAAGGACGTAACGTAGGTTATGGTTCTTGGCTATGAAAGGAAAGGATTCATAAGGCTCAAAGAGTGTTTCAGGGTTTCAAAGACCGATGATCACTATCAACAGTTTGACTCTTGACGTCATTCACATTTTCTTTTGCCGCTCTTCTTTGATTTGCTGCTTCTTCTTATTTCTTTGCTAGGGCATACTCACTTTATCTTGGATGTTAGTGATTTGGGCATGCCCCATAACATTTGAGTTTCTTGAGCTCTTATGCCTTTTTGGCTTTCTCACGGCTTTTTCTCTTTTCTCATTGAAATTTTCTCTTACCCCCCAGTGTGGGGTGTGATCCTAGTCAGGATTTTTTCCATGAAAGAAAAGTTATTCGGGCTCAAAAAGGGATCGCAAGAGATGTACTTATTTTAGAACGTGAAAGGAATAACAAAGATGACCTTTCCTCATTTCAAGCGCAAGCAGTTAAGATCAATAAACTTTGACCTCATCCAGTATGATGGTTTGGTCTTTGCAAAGATGCATTTCATGGGTCATGAGCAACGAGTTCACTACATACCATTATTCATACATTTAAAAACACATGATTCAAGAGTTATGGGGTAAGGGTGTTTATTCATTTCTTTTTCACAATTTTTTTTTTGGTTTATAATTTAGTCACCTCAATGATGGAGTTGCTTGATTCACTTGTCATTCTACAAGTAGAATGTCAAAAATATTATTTTTGAATAAACATCAAATTATTTTTGAAATCAAAATGCCAGATCAATTTTTTCAAAACTCCAACAGGGAAACTGATTTTGGTAAAAGAGATGAATTGCGTATATGAGATCACGCAAGGCTTCAAAAGTGTATTTGTGAGTTCTTATAAGAAAACTCTCTTAAGAAGATGAATAATGCTTGGTCGTAAACACGATTGAATGGCAAACTCATTATTTCCATTGAAACTTTGGAAAAGAAGCTACACAACAAGGAACTTATGACAACATCTTGGGCTATGGATGATAACATATAAAAAGGCTAAACATTTAGCAATCATTGATTGGAATTTCTGGAATCATTCATTCTCCTTAACAAAGGCTTCTTTTCAACAGTCAGTTGAAATCATATGTAGACCATTCTCTACCTACTATCACCATAGCTTTATCTTCTGGATAGTTGATTTCTGGGAGTCGGTGTGAAGAAATTAGCTATAGGAACGGTAAGTGCCTTGGCAACCCCCTTTAGTGTCCTTTTTTTTTCCAGTGAAACCGTTCTTTTTCAATCGAATCAACAATTTTACCTAACCCAATGGCTTGTTCAATCCTCTCAGCTATAACAACCAGGTCAGTAAAATGTTATGCAGAGCTTCTAACCAAGTATTCAAAGTACGGAGCTTTAAAGGTGTTGGAAAATAAACTGATCATCTCATTTTCCAACATGGAAGGGTTAACTTGTGCAGCTACCTCACTCCATCTTCGGGCGTATTCTCTTATGGACTCCTTGTTCTTCTTCTTCATAGCTTGCAAGCTTAACCGATCAGGGCCCACTTCTATATTGAACTTATATTGCCTCATGAAGGCATCAACTAAATCCTTCCATTTTTTAACCTTGGTATTATCCAATCGCATATACCAAGTGAGGGCAGTGCCACTTAAGCTGTCTTGAAAGAAATGAATCAGTAGTTTCTCATCATCAACCACCTCAACCATTTTGTTACAATATGCTTTGAGATGAGTTATAGGGCATTGAGTTCCCGTATATTTAATGAATTCTGGCACCCTAAACTTTTTAGGAATGACTACGTTAGGTACCAAACACATATTGACAGCTTTCACCAGGTCACACAAATGATTTCCCTCAACTGTCCTTATCCTCTCTTCTAGGGCAATCTATTTTTCAAAATCCTCTTCTTTCACCATCTTGTACTTTTGAAATTCTTTCTCGGTAAAATCAACGGCAAACAACATTCTCATGGGGTATGCTGGCTGGAAATGCATAGCTTGTTGAAATTCAGATGACACCTTATTTGCCCCCAGATTTTGTGGATCAAAATGAGTTACATGCATATCTTTAGGCCGAGCTATAAATGTTGCTTTTCCAGATTTATCTCTCAAGGCTTGCTCGAGTAGACTAGTAAGCCTTGCGACTTCTTCTTTAAGATTGTCCACCTCTTTTTGATGTTGGGCTTCCAACTAGGCTTTTTCTTCGTTATCCATTTGTCTTTTTCTCGAACGAGTTTTATAGGCGGGTTTCAATGGGAAACCTATTCAACCTGCTAAATGTAAATCATGCAATTATGCAAAAATATTGATTCAATTAAAACATGCTCATGAAATACAGACTCGCCCTTAACGGGATGACAACCTAATAGGAAGATTCTAATTGTTGAGTGCATCAAGGGGTTGGTCATTATCTAGTTTCAAAGGGTCTCTCGCATGCTCAGTGATCGTCCATGAAAGGTCGATATGAGGCTTACAAGTAGTGTGAAAATAGAGACCCTGAGTAATATCAGTTTGGCATGTCAACCACTTCCAAGTAAACAATTAAGCGAGAGTTGGATGGTTTCACAAGTCTTACCCAGGTTAAAGCCATTGGGGTACCGTTACTCCCCACTTATCCTAGGATGTAAAGTGTGTGCTCTCAAAGTGATGCATGACAACATAAACAAGGATGAATGCTAAAGCAGTAAATGCAGGAAAAATAAACACAACAAACAAAATAGCAATAATAAGACAAAAGACAAAGCTTAATCCTAAGTCCCTAGTGGAGTCGCCATCCTGTGGCACTGTAAGCATCTTCGGTCTCCAGCACCAGGTAAGCAAACCTTTGCTTCTTTGTTAATTTAATTAGCATTGGCTCTGTGCAAGTGAATTTTAATTCACTTGTACTCTGAAGCAACACGCGTGCGTTAGCGCAGGCGTGTTGCTCAGCTCAGCCTGGTCACCGGCTTGGGCTAGTGACCGGCTGGGTTGGGTCTAGCCCAGCCCATGTGGGCTAAGCTGGGCCCGACCTAAAAAAATAAAAAATAAAAAAATAGAAAAATAAAAAGATAGAAAAAATAAAAATTTGTATGCATGAATAAAAATAATATAAATTTATTGGTTTATTCACTGACGTCAGAGTCAGGAATAAAAATACCAGTTTAAATTTATATTATTTTTATTCTTTGTATTTTATTTTATTTAGCTAGAAAGATAAAAAATATGTGCATGCGTAAAAATAAATTTATTTTTATTTATTTATTCACTGGCGCTAGAGTAGGGAATAAAAAAATATTGATCTAATTTTTTTTCGTAGCTACGAATTTTTACCAACGCCAGAGTTGGAATTATTCGAGCTCGAATATTCACTGGCGCTAGAGTCAGGAATATTATAAACAAATCATCATAGCATAAACTAATAAATATTTAGCAATTTAAGACAAAACCAACAACGCAGTCTGCCTTAGGCAGAACGTTTAAGGGGTGATAATATCTTTCCTTTTACGTAACCAATCCCGAGCCATAGAATCTCTGTTGACCAGTTAGGATTCCTAGTGACCATAATACTAGGTGGCTACTCCTCAAACAAGACCTTTTCCCGTAAAAGAACAAGATGCCAAAAATCTATTCTTTACTTGAAAATTTTTTAGGGCCGCCGCGATGTCGGGTGCGACAAGTATATCAAAATAATATAAATAAAATGGTCAAAAATTTGGTTATGACAATACTAATATTAAAAATATATTTTAAAAAATAAAAAAAATATCATTTTAATATATTAATAAATCAAAAAATATTTTAAAAAATAACCACATGAGATAAATTTGGCATTTTGGAAGTTCACCCTCTAAAAGAAAAAAAAAGAGAGTTCACCCTTTACCCTCCAATTCCTAAACATGAATGATTATGCAACTACATGCTAGTTCCCACCAATAGTGTTTAAGTAAAAAAAGAAACTAGACAGAATAACCAGTTGAAATTCAACTATACCATCAATTTACAGACATCAACATAACCAGGATTTTGGTCGTCAAACTAGGGGCCAAAGTACATTTTCTTTTTGAACCCTAAAAAAAAAACGTCCATACTCTTCTTTTGTTCAAGCATGCTTGACAAATGATTATGATATCATCTACAATACGATGTTATAAATCATAAATCAAACTTCGGTTTTCAATACCAGGTATAAATTGCCATGTTGGAGACCAATTAGAAGATATTCTAAACTATATGCTTCTCTTAACAGCAGTTCAAAGTTTGAATTCCATCATAACCTGTTTGCAGACAACCTAGATATCTTCGGTATTATGACACAACACCAAGGAGGATATTATGTAAACTAACTTGCAAGAAATTTGGTAAAGCCACTTGGCAAGATCAGCTGTGATATTAACTTGGCTCATTCAATTCTGCACAGTAGAATCATAAAGCACAACCAGGGTAGTCACTCAAACAAGAGACCAAACCATCGGCCCCCCTCAGATAATAGCAGCACTACAAACAGCAATGCCAGCCAACAAGGCATGATACAACAATAAAGACAAAACATGATGAGGGAAGGAAGGGAGTGGAAATACCAAGCGATACGGAGGAATAAAAAAATAACGGGAATCATTAATAACCATAAAGCATTCAGCAAATAGTACCAAGGTTAGCATAGAAATTAAATGCATAAGCACAATAATAAAGTTTGAGTTGCAAGTAAAAGTGATGGCATGTAAAGACATGGTAATTCTTGATTGGTCGGAGACAACAGAGTATGGAATTTCGGATCTCACAATAAATCAATAGCATGAAGTTGAATGTAAGAATTGGAATAGAGGTTGTTCAGAAATTTGTTTCCCTCTAAGGTTAAATTTAGCAGACACTTCCCAATATTCATTCCTGTTCAGCGAAGTTTTTGAAATTTGAATATCAAAAGATTAAACACACTGCCTTCGAACTCTCTCTTTTGACAGAAATTTTCGGCCACCTCTCAATTAATATCCTTCAGAGCATAATAACTGGACAATACAATATGTAATTGCATATGCAAGCCCGGCAAATAGTATTAATGCCCAACACATAGAATAGAAGTTGTAGAGAGAGATGCATGATACAACACTCCTAGATGACAACACGTTTCATCAGCTTCAAACTAAAACCAACCCATCAGCTCTAGTCAAATTCAGAAGCATGTTTGCGATAAATTTCTGGAAAAGAGTGATGAGATACGACCCTTCAATTTAACATCCAATGTTCCTGGACAAACACTAAAGTTAACTTAAATAAGCCCTAATTGCGTAGCAATATTATTTACTTTGTACTCCAAAACACCAAATATCCACCCACCTCTCTCACTAAGATTTCAAATACAGAATAACTTGTGATTAGTTGCAGAATATAATAAATTCCTCCAAAATGGGTGATGAATAGGATACAGGCTTTAGCAATCCATTCAATAGTAACAATTGAAAATGTGGATAATGATTGTATTATAAGAGTCATATAAAATAACAGGGATCATCTCCTAGGGAAGTTAAATTGCCGAGACAGAAATACTAGGTTTGTCTACAAGTACATACCAAACATATCAATGTTAAACATGGGCGGTCCATGTCTAGTCCTCCAATATTGGTTGCTGTTTGAGCTCATTTAAATGTTCAGCCAAAGGGGTTGCAGTGCTGTTTAGAACATAATTTTCACTCCTACACCGTTGCAACTGTCCTTGGAGACTCTGGACAAGCTCATTAAGTTTCTGAATATTCTTCTCTTGTGAGAGGATTATCTGCAGCAATGATAGCCATAAGATTTACGCTTGTAGCATAATTTTGAAAAATCTTGATTAGCCTAACACAATGTCTAACATAATGATGAAAGTTTGTAACAACTCAAACAACCTAATCAGCTAGATCATGAAAAATAGAACCTGAACAATGAAACACAATTGTCATTCAAGGGAAAAATGTTATTCTAAGCTACTTTTTGAGATAGAAGACTGTTTAGGTCGAGGTGCTAGTCAGCAATTCAATACTTAGATCGTACACATAAAACAAGAAAATTTGTGTGAGAACTTCCATATCAAAACATCACATAAATAAAAAAACGTAATAAATCAATGATTCACGAGCCTTGGTAAGGGAAAAAAATAGCCCATGAAGAATGTAGAACGTTTCCTGACTAGACTACAAGACATCTTTGTAATGTAAAATGTTGTGCGCCTGAAGCTAGGTATTGGTAACGAGGAATACTACAGGCCACTAATGTCTCTGACCATATTATTTGTAAATTAGCAACCACAATTATTATTATTATTTTTGAGATTTTAAGCATTTAACACGATAAGCATCCACAGTCCCCAATCATCCCATGAAAATCTCTTCTGCACCTGAACAAGGTTGATTAAGGGGAATTGACCCATATGGTATCAACTAAATGCCTTTTTACTTAAAAGCTCAAATCCGTCCCTCATCTGCAAACGAAGGGACATATAAATGAATCTCAACCAAAATCTTCAATCTGCTCACGAATTCAACCTGAAAGGGGGGCTGAAGAAAATACAATTTGACTACAAAGTGTACTAATAGAAGGTTCTTTTTTGGCGATGCAGAATACAGAATGTAGGAAACCCAGTGTGAAAACAAAAAATTGTTTTAAAGGAAGAAATGCTTGGAAAATAAATGAAAAGGAAGGCCAGGAATACACTGATTAAGTTTTCAGATTGGAAAGAACAAGGCAAAAGTCAATCAAAGATCTTCATTTAATGGATTATTTTGGATAACAACAACCTAAGGCACACCAAGGTCAGTGCATCAAAGACAATAAGGCTATGATCAGTAAAGTGCTGGTCAAAGTACGAAGACACTAATTTTTTTGACTGGAATAATTGAGAGTGATTTCCTGAAGGGCAGGGAGGGGGGATAACTTTTTAGATAACTGTACTTGTTCTGGATGAGGATTGGGAGCGGGAACATCATTTTTAGTGAAAAGGGAAATGGTCATGTAGAGGAACAGAATAAAAACAACAACAACAACAACTGAATGGGTGAAAACAAAACTGGAATTGAAATAAGCAAAATCTTGACAAGTGGAGCATAATTTCTATAACATATAAATAAAAAATCATAACACTCTATTCAGACAAGATAATGAACATACAACCTGAACAATGAATAGAAATAAAAAGTCAAAGGAAAAAAAGGTCCAGGTTAAGATACTTTAGAGATGGACAAGCTGTTTAGACAAAGCGAATACAGCAAACATTCATTGCATAATAGGAGTTAGCAAGCAATCCAACATTTGGAGCATACACAAATCAAGTACACTTGTGCTAGACCTTCCTTTGGAGAATATCTAGTAAATCAAACGCATACTGAATCAATGAAGCATCAGCAAGGATGAAAATAACTCAAAGAATGTGAAATGTTTTCTAAATTGACTACAAAGCACACTTGTAAAGTAAAATGTTGTGAATCAAAAGTCGAATAAATCCATGTCATGGAACACTTCAGGTTAACCACAATATCTCAGGCCATACAATTTGTAAATTGGCAACTCTTTTTTCAAGATATCCATTATCAGTCCAGCTAAACCAGGGCCATCTATTCCAAACCTTATCAGGATTGACTTAAGGGAACTAACTAATATGGTGTCAAGTACATGCCATTTTTTGGACTTTGGGAGGACTCAAACTCCAGACCCTTAGGGAAGGAGGAACATTTGCAATGGCGTGGCAACAACAGCCTTTTACATAAATAGCTTACACCCTTTGTCTGCAGATGAAGTACATATAAAGGAATCTCTACCAAATTCTTCCAATACATTCAACAGTTCATCTGAAAGGGGAAATGAAGAAAATAAATTCTGTTTACAAGATGCGATAGGTTGTTCATATTCTGGTAATGCAGAATACAGATTGTGCAAAATTGTTTTGGAGGAAGCTAAAGGAAAAAACAAAAACAAGAAGAAGAAAGACAATGGATGCCGCATAAGTCTTTGGGTTGAAATCAATCAAGTCCCTTTATTTAATTGATCAATCAGGATATCAACAACAAAACAGTGGACCAAAGGCTGATACATTATAGCGGGGATAAATAAAAAAATTGGTTATAACAAGAGACACTAATCACAGTAGGAAAGTAATGATTTTGTAGGCATCTGAACTTAGAAAGGATTCACTCAAGAAAGAGGAACACTTAGGCTACTAAGGTCTAACAGAAAAATACAGCTTAACAAACTCTAATTTAATCAGAAAACTGTACTTGCTTTGAATGAAAATTTGAGCAACAATATCATTAATGGTGATAAGACCATGCGAAGGAACAAAACAACAACAACAACAACAACTGATTGAAGATAGACAAAACTTTAGTTAAAATTAACAACGCATGGATATATCTGGAATCCAGCCTATGTAGGAGTTCATGTCAAAACCTCGTTAACAAACACAGTCTGGAATTATATTAATTTAGCAGGAAGTCATCATGCAAACTATCATAAATAAAAGAAGACAAGATCAACAGAGAGCATGCTAAAAAAAGTGAATGCCTTTCGTTACTTGCATGGCTTCTCAAAAAGATACTAGAGGCTACAGTACAAAGCCAGCAAATCTTCAGCAGAAACAATTTGGCCTCTTGAAAGTTTTTCATAAGCCCTAAATTCGCCGTTACCTAAACCCAATTTGAGTTTGTATTCAAATTAATAAAATTATTGATTGTAACAATGATCACAACATTCATACTGATTACACATGCTCCAAATTTTTTGAGTTAAGTGATAATAATGTCCTAAGAAAGCATGGAATCAATCTTTTGGTAACAGTAATTGCCATTTAACATTTAAATAGCCTAGCAAAAAAAAATAAAAGAAGGATTAAATAGTTGATCTGACTATATATTTGAATTACAAGGTCCCACTTGGATGACTACAACTTTGGCCGACACTGAAAACTTTTTCAGAAAGCTCAATTCTTGCAAGGTACCAAACGTCATGCTATGTTTAGATAAGAACTTCATTCACTACTCTAGTAGTAAAGTAGTGAATTATGTCAATCCAAAAATAAAACTCAGCTTACAATACCAGCATTTGGGTTTGTAAGGAAAAGAAAGACTGAAAAAGAAAAGCAAGAGATTATGTTTTACACTCTTCCGATTACCAAATTGCAACAAAGCACTAGATTCACCACTGATTCTAATACGTCCATGGCGAATGAACGAAAAAAGAAAAAGAGAAAGAAACCGCCATTTCTTTTCCTAGCACTTCCTCTATAACCAAAACTGCATCAAGGATAATCACCAAACATATCACACCCTCAGTATAATTAGTTAACATTATTGTATTTCCCCGACTTGAGAATTTGAAACTCCAAGACTAAATCAAACTTTCCAACAGCACCAAAAACATAAAAAAAATTCACTGAAGCTCTCCCACATACTTCAATAGAAGCCACTTGATCAAATAACTGTATAAATGCATAGAACAAAATCTTCAACTCTCACTTTTTTTTTTTAAAAAAACCAACAGAGTCTTTCCCTTATAATCTTTTTTGGTTCTATTAGCACATAAAACACTACAAAGAACACGGAATGTAATTATAAGAAGAAGGAAACCTTTTCTTTGACAACGTCTTGTCGTTTTGAACTATGTTGTTGTTGGTGGTCTTTCAGGGAAATGTTTGGACTCGCTTCAATTTCATTACCAAATTGTTGTTTCCACTCTATCTGAGAGGTGAGCACAATGAACAACAGCAAGAGCACCAGTACCCATGGTCTTGCCATCCTTTACTGCTACAAGAAGCACAAGCAGCTCTATTTAATTAAACAAATGTTCTTAAAATATTAATCAAATGAAGGGAGCTGAAATAAGGAAATAAAACTTACAGATCGAAGTTCAGTGAGAGAAGGAGAAACATAAATGGGATTTCTTAGTCAGATTATTATGTTTTTGTTTTGCTGTCATTTCACCAGAGTCGGCAACGATTCCGCTGTTAGGAAAGTTCTACTCTGTTTTGGGCTTTTTTTTTTTTTTTTTTTGAGGTTCCTCTCTGTTCTGTAGTTTACATATTTATAAATTTCACCCCGTATATCACTTCTGTTTGTTAATGCGTTGAAAACGCGGTTTTTAAAAACTTTTTTTTTTTTATGTATTGTTTTGAATGGTAAATATTAAAAATAAATTTAAAAATATTATTTTAATATATTTTTAAATAAAAAATATTTTTAAAAATATCCATTATGAAAATAACACGTACGCTCCTTTTCTTATAGCATCATTTTTTTTTATATCATTTATAATTAAATAAATAAAAAGAAACTCAAACTTGGGTACAAAGAGCCATTTGAAACATATTTGAATTTTTTTAAAAAAATTGAATTGTTTTATTTAAAATTAATATTTTTTGAATTATTTTTAATGTTTTAGTATTCAAAATAATTTTTTTAAAATAAAAAATATTATTTTAATATATTTTTAAATAAAAAATACTTAAAAAAAAACAGTAACTATTTCTCTTTTAAAACCAAAAAAATAGAAGTCACAAGTTGATTGATTGATTTTTTTTTTAATATTAAAGAATATGTGACTATAAATATTCATAAAGAAAAGTGCACTTGTGTAAAAAGTGAAAAGCTACTAACCCAGACAGCAAATACACAGTACAGAGACGAAAAAAAGAAAGAAGAAAAGATAATAATAATAAAGGACTCCCTGTTTAACTGCAAATAATTTCCCAGAAACAAGGAGAAAAAGCTGCTAGCAATGGGCAATTCTCAGTCACCTCCTGCTGATCCTCGTTTCTCTTCTGCCACCAGGTTTCTCTCTTAAATAATCCCACCCCCCCTCTCTCTATTATACGTGTGTATGTATCTCTTCTGATTGATTAATACTAAACCGAACAGAGCTTTTACTCAAAAGGACCTTGAAGACCTCAATTCACTCTTTATATCTCTGGCTGCCCAATCGAAGAGCAACAATGAATATATATCCCTCTCTGTTTTTCAGGTCAGTTTTGTTTTTGTTTCATAAATTTCTCTTCCCTTTTGTGTTTTATTTCCCAATTTATTAGAACCCAGTTTTTTTATTTTTGTTTTAATTTCAATTAGTGAAGCTGACAGAAATTACTGGATTAGGCTTATTTTGGATTAAAGAGTTCTCTCGGAGAGAGATTGTTTGATTTAGTGACCCAACAGAGAAAAGATAACAAACTCACCTTCCACGATCTTGTTATTGCTAAAGTAAGGCTTAAAGTTCGAAACTTTTAATCTGTGTATTCATATTTATGGTTATTTTGTGATTTTGACTTGCTCGCAGCCGCTTATTTGTATCTGTGTTTTATTCTTGGTATTGCAGAGTGTTTATGAGAAAGGAACAAGAGATGATATTGAAGAGTTTATTTATCAATTACTTAATGTAACAGGTGATGGTGTTGTGGGGAGGTAACGTTTTTTTCTATTTACTAGTTCTATATGTATGAATGTGCATGTACGTGCGCATGCGTGGTTTTAGTATTCTTTGATTTTTCTCAATAGAATGATTTTATACATACAAATGATACATAGATTTTGTTTTGTCATTTGTAGTATTGCTCCCTTTACTGTTCTTGTTTGTTGATGTATGTAATACTTGCAATCTGTTTCAGGTGTGATATTGAATCTGTCCTAGCTGCAATTTTGAGGAGTATTTTTTCCCTGGAAGCTTCTAACCCTGGATTGAATTCACATCGGGAGATTATTAATGTATTTCTTAATGCTGCAAAATTTTCGAAGGTTGTTGAAGGAGCAGCTGAGAAAAGTATGTCTTTTGAGGATTTCAGAAGTTGGTGTGCTCTTCTTCCATCAGTCAGGAAGTTCCTTGGAAGTTTGTTAATACCACCCGATGCAGGTTTTCTATCTTTCTTCATTCACATAATACCTATAGTTTTTAGTTTTGATACTCATACATTTTAATTTCCTCTCTTAAGAACAATATAGTGAAAGCAGATTGATCCCGTTACTGGTCTTAAACATTCCTGTTTTTTCTTTTTTTTCCAAACAGCATGACTTGGATGAAGTATAGCTACTCAATTTTTTTATTGGCTCATGAACATGGTGGCCTTTCACCATTCGGATATGTGGATTTCCTTTATAGAGTTTATCATTCTGGTCCCTGCATTTTTTTTTATTTAGATCCATGAATAGAAAATACCGACTGATAATTTCAGTCCATTTAATGCAGATTTTTTTTTTGAGATTAGGAAAAATACACCATGAATCACCAAACACATTTTCCAATTTTCAAGGCCTGTTTCTGTTGTAGTTGTGTAAATAATATATTTCCACAAATTGGATGCTAGACAGAATTGCTTGGAAGGATGAGTTGTATCATTTGTATAATTAGACAAAACATATGATTTTTTTTTTCTTTCTAATTTCATGGTATTCAAATTCAATTATTGACTGGTGTAATTTTCTTTCATCATCACCATTCAGCTGTCAGACCTTATCAAATATTTTTGGCTATCATAATTCAATTTAGTGAACTGAGATAAAGTGTGATTGTTCTTCTAGTTTTGATCATGAAGTTGCTATGTAGGAAGGCTAGGTTCTCAAGTTCCTCAATTGGTGCACGGGGATAATATCAATCCTGACTTGATATTATTGAGGGAGGAATATGCCTGGCATATAGGAGGAGCCCTTCCACACCATGAGCTGGTGGAGTGGAAAATTTTGTACCATAGTGCTATTAATGGCATGAGCTTCAATACGTTCTTGGGAAGCACCTCGTGAGTAGCTTTCTCTCATTCAATAATAATTTACATGTAAATCATCAGATTTTTGGGTCATTCAATTTCCTTGGAGCAAAATATGTTCCTGTTTTTGTGAATTTCTTCATGCTTCAAAAAATAGTTTTGGCGTTGGATTTAAAGGTGGCTTTCTCAAGATTCGTTAATTACAATTAAAACATCTTGGAGTAAACATTCGATAATCCTTTGCAAAACTGTTTTGAATTGTATTCTGCTCAAAAGAGATGGGTTCACGCTGTTTGTTAAACTTTTTCTTTGCCTGGGCTTGACTAATTGGGAACCTCCTCACATGTCTATACAATCATCACAATCAATAGTGTTAATTAGGTTCTTTTGTATCATGAAGGTAATATTATATTGGAGATTGGATTAATGAAGTGACATCAATGTATGTATATCCATTGGGTATAGAACATAAATATGTGAAGACTTTAGATCTCAGTGTTCTCACATTTATGGAACAAGGCTGCTAATTGTTGCTTTGATAAATTGTTTGAGATTTTCTACCTACTCTTTGTTCCTGAATTGGGTCGATTCTGATTTACAAGTACTCATGGGTTCACCTTCTGTTCCTAATTTTTTATTAATTTCAGAAGTCAACTTCTTATTATAAACAAGTCTAAATAATGATCTATGAGCATGGAATTTGTGGAACTCTCTGCAAGGATCTTAGGTTCCAATGTCTCATGGAGTATGTGTGCAGCAAGGTTCAGTTGGATGTGCTCAGGGGGAATGAGTCTTGTTTAGTTTGTGAAAGACTTGTAAATGGCATAGCTATCTCTTGCTGGCAGACAGCATACAATAGCCAGAGGAACTAAATTCCGCTTCTTCCTTGAAAGGGGGTGCTCCAACCAGATGCCATCTTCTTGTTATCATTTTGACTTCTTTAGTTAGAATTGCTAGAAGCTGTTTGTGCCAAAATAGATATGCATAATGTGATCGATGCATACATTAGTAGATAACAATATTTTATGTCTTGCTAAGTTTCCATGGTGTCTTGATGTTTAGCTTTCTTTTTTTTTTTCCTTCTTCAATTCCCCTTTTTCTTAATTGGAAAACAAAATAGTGTAAAAGATAGGTACTCTAATTTTATTTCAGTTTCTCGGTTGCTGGAACTGATTTTGTAAGTAGGAGTGGAATGGGTAATTGTTCACTTGAACTGCAGAAATGGTGAAGGGCCGACAATATTGATTATTAAGGATAAAGATGGCTACATATATGGAGGCTATGCTTCTCAACCTTGGGAGAGGCATGGAGATTTCTATGGAGATCTGAAGTCATTTCTGTTTCAGCTTTACCCGAAGGCATCAATTTTCAAGCCCACCGGAGCAAACAATAATGTACAATGGGTATGTTTCCATTTATTTTATCTGTTGTGAAATAATGGTAATGGTGCATAATCATTTTAAGAATGTAGGATCACAGTCGTTGCCTATTTGTTTTGATTCTGCCAGCAGTTTTCCCTTCTGCTTTGGCATAAGGCAGTTGGATGCAAAGGCTTAAGAGTATCAATTTTCTTTTCTGAAATGTCGGGTAAATGGCATGTTTTGCTATTGTACGCCTGTTTTTTTTTTTTTTTTTTTTATGTTTTTAGCCTTGTACAATTGTTTTTATGAATTCTGTTTTTTACTTATTATTCTGTTAAGGAATGTGCCCTTCTATCCAATAAGAAGTTGCAAGGTATGAATGTAAAGTTTAAAATCAAGAGGTCCAAAACCTAGAAAATAAATTCAAGGTTGGGCCAACATGGCCAACACCAGCTCTGCTATTAACAACACCATCTCACCTCTGCAATTAGATCCAAACTCAAACACTAGTTCTCCTCCACCTGACAAGACCATCCCTATCAAAAACAGAACATTCTTTTTTTTTTTTTATTTGATACATTTAGACCCATATCAAGAACTTCCCAAACAAGCCCAAGAGTTTAAGTAAAAACTGTTTAACTATGTACCAATATTAGAAAACTTTGTCCCTAGTAATCCACACCTCTTTCTCATCACAATGGTTATGATTCATGGTTGTGGTTTTGTGAGTGGTGGTGATTTGGCTGGTAGCTAGCTCAATTGGGACCGGCATTGGGAATCCTGGGTTTAGTTCTAGTTTGGCTTTTGGTGTTTTATCAAGGAGAAAGAGATTTGTTTTGATTTGGGTTCTCTTGAGTGGAGGTGAAAAAATTGGGTTTGGTTTTGGGTTTGATTTTTGTTTTTTTTTTTTAATTTCACATGTCAATTTATCATGGCTTAGTGAATCAAAACTTGACACATAACATGTAAACTAATAGAATTGGACGGGATGGCACATTTCTTTAACAGAAGCATACCTAAAAGGGTAGAATCCATAAAAAAAATATACAGCGGAAAAAAACATAAAAAGAAAAAGAGTACAGTGGCAAAATGGCCATTTACCCACAAAAAGGTCTGAAGAAGTTTTAGTGCATCAACATCCCAAAAAACTGGTGGTTATACTGTAGTAAATTGAGAAGGAAATTGGGCAAACAAAGACCAAGTTTCTTGATTTTGCTGTTTGGTTTTGTCATTTGTCTATACCTGTTGCCAACTGTTAGGTTGTTTCACCACAAGGTGATTCAAGTGAAATTGAAGTGGTACAGTCAAGCCAGAAAATAATACAATTGAAGTTGGAGTAGCTTGCCCAGCCAATAGCAAGTGACATCCGAAAGAAAGTCTTCTTAGTCTTCCCGATTCCTGTTGATTTCATGTCTTGTCGGCATTACCACATTTAGAGTAAGAAAAGTAGGGGAGGTTTTGATGTGTCATGTGACTGCCAAATTAGTTGGCAGTGGCAGTTTCAAATGTGGATTCACAAGAAGAAGCAACTAAGATAGATTAAGGAAAAAAAGAGAGCTAGGAACCGTAGGAGAGGGACAAATGCAACTAGAATCTTATGGATTATAAAGATCTTTAGTGACCAAAAGATGTTTCTTCATTTATGTGCGCTATATTCCTTAATCAATCATTTTTCTCAGCTAGAGATAAAAATAGAAATTTGTCTATCAATAGGTTCCAATTGATAGGTTTGATAACTCTTTATTTTTATCCTAATGGAAATTTTCTTGGAATTCAAAAGTGTAAATGTTTGCTCATTTTATGCTTCAGAACCAAATCATCAATTGATGCACACAACAAAGGAAGAAAACTTATGTCTTTTTGTAGACAAAAATTAGGATGCAGATAGGAACAAGGAATAAAAGGGTTTGTTACATGTCAAAATCCTTAAAGACCAAAGTACTATAAGTACAAAGAGACTCAAAATATTTAATTTTATTCATTCATGTCTCAACTTGTTAGAAGGCTATTATAATATTTTATATGGAAAAAAACTATAAAATTCTAATAATACTGAATAGAAAAAAATAAACTATGAAAAATATTCCCTTCAAATAGGAAGAAAACTAGAAAAACATTATAATAAAGAACAGAAAAATATCTATTTTCCTAAAAAAAAAACCTGTATCAGTCGTCGGGTTGAAAAGAATTCGTCCTTGAGTCCAGTCTTTAGTTAAAATTGTTTTCCATTAAGAATACCTGTTTGTGCATGAGTTACCTCATCGTGGATCTCTAATACTTTTGTATGAGCCACCTCATCGTGGATCACTAATACTTTTGTGTGAGCTACATCATCATGGATCCCTAATACAACATCTTTGCGTGGGCCACTCCATCATGGGTTCCACTAGGATTTTGAATGACAACAATTAATGTAGACAAAAACAACAAAGTAATTCCTAGATGTCTTTTTCCCTAGAGGAATCTCCTCACCTCCTAACACAAGCACATCTTGTTCTGTAATCTTTTCTAGCTATGATGATTTTGCAGCACACAACAAATCAAAATAACCACCAAGGATTATTGAGCTCTTTTCCAGCCATAGTTGTTCTGTAGCATATTACAACAAAACAAAATAAATACTAAGGATCTTTGAGCTCTGATAACAATTGATGTAAACTCAAAGTCGAGTTTTTTCCATCTAGGGGAGAATGATGTGGACAACAAAGAAAGCAAAACTTGTCTTTTTGAAGACAAGGGTATTTCTGTAATTCATGGAAAATCTGGAAATTTGTGTAAGTCTAGGTTTTATATTCTAAGGAGTAATTAGTTTATTATGTTTTTTCCTAATCTAGATAGAGTTAGTATTTCTTATATAGTAATCTAAGTCCTTATTGGATTTTGACAACTAGAAATCTATAAATAAGTAGTCTTTATGATTGTATGTCTCAATCTCCCTTGGGTGTTACACTTAGGTTTTTCTATCCTCTAGGTGTGAATCCTAGAAACCCTTTTAGTGTGACTCTAATAGTTTGTACAATTCCCAGCAGAAATCCACTTTAATACAGCCCTAAACAGCCTCCAAAGTTATATCTAGAACAGCCTTCAAAGCTTTCCTGCATCATCAACTTACATGTTTAGACTCACTTGATCGTTACAGAAGTTGGAAGTTGTGGCCTTCAGACTGGAGTCAAAGTAATTTTTATCTGTGAGATGTGAGGATTCTCATGTTAGCTTATTTTGGCATTCATTGATCTCTTCTTCAAAAATTACTTATTTTTTGTTACCATTACCTTTATGTTTGCCACTTTGGATAAAAATTGTATATATATAAAAAATGACATTGCTTGTACCTATGGATTGACAGTGTGCTGCGAATTTTAGCTCAGAGTCCATCCCAAATGGCATTGGTTTTGGAGGACGTGTTAACCACTTTGGCTTGTTCCTCTCAGCAAGCTTTGATGTGGGTCAGACCTTCACTTGCACCACTTTTGGTAGTCCTTGCCTCTCCAAGACCAATCGCATATTCCCAGAAGTGATAGAATGCTGGGGAATTGTTCAAAATGGAGCACAACAAGAAAAACTTGATGCCGCCAAAAGTACAGTTTTAGAGAGATTTAAGGAGGACCGACACATGCTCAACATGGTGGGGCTTGCAAATTCAAGCGGGTAAATCTGGTGAGATTTCTAGCGTTGTGGTATGCATTGCATATCAGTCATCTATGATCAGATAACTCATCCTGGACTCAAATGCCCAAACATGGATTCTGATTTAATGTATACTGTACATTTCAATGTGCGTTTTACCTTGGTATTTTGTGCAACATATAACATGGTAGATTTATAGGCTTATGTTATTTTGTGCCACAAACTGATATGGCTTGCCAAGTTGGTGGATCACATCAGATTGGATAAGTAAAACTCAATTTTTTTCAATGAGATGAAATGCTGAGAACTTGTGATTTAAAGATGTGTTGTCCTACATTATTTTGTTATGGTAGAAAACAATGACAATATTATTAGGACCGATTTGGAACCAATTCTCTACTATAATTGATTTTAATTATAGTGTTCAATTTGAATTTAATTAATAAATAAGTTTAATTCACAAGTTGAGAAGATATAGAATTCAATTTATTTTATTTCTTGTATTACCCTCATCATCTTTTCTTCGAAAGTTTCTAAAAAAAAGAGATGAGTGGATTGATATTTTGGAGAAGGTAGTTTTAACATTAATTTATCCTCTTTAGTGTAGTAAATAAATGATTGACCTCTGATTTACTTTTGTGTCATTTTTAGAGATTGAATTTTATTTGGAATTCAATTTTTGACACTCGAAATGGTTCCAAACATAAGATTTCATTAAAACTATACGTGGTACAATTCCTCCAGGCTAGGAAAAAAACCCTACTCTTCTGTGTCTAAACATGAAATTCAAACTAGCTAGCTTCTAGCAGGTGATAAAATCTTTAAGGTGGATATTGTAGCAGGCGAAATCTGCACCTTTTTATTAAGTCTAAGTTGTGGATATTGTAGCAGGCGAAATCTCTGCTATTTCATTGTCAATGGAGGTCCTTTCACATGCAAGTGACCGCAAATGACAATGTCAAAAGCTTGATGTGAGGCTTGTTGGCAAAGGAGGAAGAATGATGCAATTAAAATTAATGCTATGGAGGGATTTCGGATTCCTGACAGCTGCACAGTAGGGAGTACAATTGTCACAACTCCCTCAAGGAAACTCCAATTCATGCACCGTTTGAAGCGTTAGAAACTAGATACATTTTTCTTTCAATTGATATATAGACTTGTTAGTGGTTTGCTGGGAATCAATACAGAAAAGCTTTTGAACTTGTCAATAGTTAGGATACTCTGTTTTGGAACATGTTTTTGTTGTTTAAGAACCCTTCGATCCCTTAACCCATCTTTTAGCATTTTCCAAGCAAATTGAATTTGTATCCTCGGGATCATCAGGACAGCCCCTGCATCGAGAATTATGCAGAGCTCTACTGAAATGAAACCAGGAAAAAAAAATATTATTTCAACCTTTGCCACAACTGACGCAGGGGCTGCCCCGATAATTCCAAAGATCTAAGTGCAATCTGCTTGTTAAATTGCTACTGGATGGTTAAGAATTCAAAGGGCTCATAAACAAGAAAAACATGTTCCATAACAGACAGATTGGTTGAATTGATAAAAATTAAGTTAAGCTTGTTAGCTTATTTTTAGTTATGCATCTTTTTGGTGGATTCCAGAGTGGCTCGCTATCTAAAACTCTAATTTCCAAGGTGGTAATTTATGTGCATCTATATTTTCTGAGTTTAAATCCATGCTCATTCTTCTTAGTATGGTGATCAACATAATCTATGCTTCACTGATCCATCTATCCGCATATTCCATCCCCCCATTTTGGGGATCAAAACACAAATATTTGCAAAATAAATAAATAAAGTGAAGGACTCGGAGCAACCAGAGAGAGACAGAGAATTGGAGTCAATTGCCTGCTGTGAACAACTTTCAATTGAGCTAGAGAAAGCACATGTTGATCCCATAATGCTCAACAGCTCATTATTGCATAAGCCATTATCAAATCAATAAATCATAGATGACTCTTATATTCAGTTTAATATTTCCTTCCGGTGCTTCGAATGTTGGTTTAGGGTTGACATGGAGCATAAATCTAATTTTAAACCGATCGAAGTAGTTAAGAAATTTGCCTCATAATCTGTTATCAAACTAGCGAATTGTAATTTCTTTTGAGCATTATCATTCACTTGAACCAGCGGTGACACACTATTCTCCATTGGAAACCAGACAATCACAGTACTGTTTTCAATTGATGTAGTCAGCCATGTTAGCTTGCACATAATCGTTTGTATGAAGCGTTTTTTTTAAGGATACCGATTGGAACCACATCTATAACCAGAACAGAATATTCAATTCACTGGCAGTAATATCAAAAGCAGTCATAGCAATGTTAAGGTTGTCGACATTAAGAACCTCGCCTATTAAAATTTAGAAAAGTAGGCTTTCAATGCCATTGAAAATGAGGGGTTGGTAAGGTTATAACCTCCATCAATGACCAAGTTAACCCCACTAACATACTTGGACTCTTCACTAGCTAGATATAAGGCTGCCTGTGAAACATCTTCTGGTTCCAGTACCACATCTTTTAAGGTTGCTGCTGACGCGACCAATTCCTCAGCAGCCTCCTTTGTCATACTCAAACCATCAGTAAGCAAAGGGGTTGCAACTGCATAGGGTGAAATGCTATTTACTCTAATCCCATATTGCCCCAACTCCACACTCAAGTTCTTGGCCAAGCCTACAATAGCATTCTTAGATGCGGTGTATGCATGTGCCAATTCACCATACAATACTGAAGCCACACTTGAAGTGAAGAGGATACACCCTTTCTTTGCTGGGATCATTACCCTGGCAGCGTGTTTGGCACCCAAGAATCCACCATAGACATTGACATCAAGGACCCTCTTAAAGTTTTCGTTATCGCATGTTAGAATACCTGATTTTCTGTCACCTGGAATTCCAGCATTGTTGAACATGATGTCGAGCTTTCCATACTTGGAAACAGCTGTATCCACTGCGTTTTGAACATCAGAGTCACAGGTTACATTGCAATGGATATAAGAGATGGATTCTTGGGGCCCAAATGCTTGGCAGAAGGAGTGCCCAAGATCATCTTGGATGTCAGCAATGAGGACTTTAGCTCCATGTTGGACAAAAAGTCTTGCCGTGCAAGCTCCTATGCCACTTGCACCACCTGTTATCAATGCCACCTTGCCTTCAAGCCTGCAATTGATCATGCTCCTTGTTTTAGAAATCGATTTGTAATGCGAAACAGCCAGGTATATTTTCTTTCTATGATTATGATCAGAGAAGTGAGACTACTTAAACATAAAAATTAATGGACATGAAGTGCAATGAGTCATTTACCTCTTGGTGATTGGAGTTGCTGAAGTTATGGAACTCATCTTTCCCCAAACTGGACGAGAACTCACGGGAATCTTTGTTGTGGAAGAGAAAGCAACCTTGTCCTGTCAAAACCAGAGGAAATGCTTTGAACCCATTACGACACTAAGTGTATACCAAGGGCTGGAGACAACAGAGAGTTGGAATTTATGCCTTTTCCTTTTCATTACAAGTAGGACAGATAAAGAGATTTGGAATTTATGCCTATCCTAATAGCACTATCCTAATAAAAAACCATAGTATAACCTAAAAATATTTAGAAAAATAGCATAGATTTACAATTTTGTTGTTTTTAAAAGTACCACCCAATTTTTTTTTTAAATATACAGATTGTGCTATTTTAAATAACACAACCTATATAATTTTTTGAGTTTACATTTTTCACAATGATGCAACCTTAAAAATTAAAAAATAATAATAGTGAAGGTTGCATTGTTACGAACATTGACTAGGAACAATGCTACCTTCACATTTTTTTTACATTTTAAAATTTAAATAATATTGAAAACATACCTAGTAACTCGACCAAATTTAAAATTAAATCATTTAAAGAGTTGGCCTGATTAGACTTAATCAAAACTCAATAGACTTGGCTAATTGAGTTTAACTTGATCCAAACTTAATGGAAAAATTACCTTTAATATGCTATAATTTGATACAAATTACATTTTTCTCTTCATAATGAGCATTCTTCAAACTTAATTGATGCATCTACTCCAATCTTAAATCTCTTATATTTAAAACCTCAAATAGGATTCATATTCTTCTTTTACTTCCTACTCTCTTTTGCATCTTGATACGAACCCCATCGTTATAAAGATCCCAAAATCTACTATTAAACTAACTCTTTTTAAAAAAGCTAAACTCAGGCTTGTGATTGAGTTTGACATAATGATAACATATAACGAAGATTCAAGGCTATAAAAGCTAAACCTCCATTCATTGTCTATAAAGAGACTTAAATGAGTAGTATAGAAGATACCATAAAACTTAGTTAATTCTTTAATAAGTCAGAGCAGTTCAATAAAAAACCAAAATATAAGAATCATCTCACAATCACATAATAAGGTGTGACAATAACGTATTATTTAATTTTTTTAAAATAATATCTTACAGTAGTATTTATATTTTAGAAAAACTAAACCCTAGTTAACCTAATAAGTTAACATCAACCTAAATTATAATAAAACCCAAAGTTCTTCAAATAAGGCTAAAAATATGAAAAATAATAAGAATAATAATTCTGAAAAATAATGCTAAGTTGCCATATATTATGAATAAAAAGAAATAATTGTTAAATAAAATCCTTGTTTGAGAAAACCCCTTGGCTGAATATGTGTTGTTGCCACCCCTTGAAATCTAAAACAAACAAGAAAATAATTCTTCCTTGGCATTCTATGTTTTTACACATAATAAGAAATTTTCTTATAGTTTGGAATCCATAAAACACATGGAAACACGTAACCCTATAGTTGTCAAATGCTTCCCATATGGATAGCTTATAATACTAAAATTAATTAAGTCTATGGAGTAGATGGATTAGACCCCTCTTGTACATATTAAGTTGAATAAGATTTAATCATTACTTGTTAAATTTGTAGCCTTCTTGAAATTCTCTTTGGTCCAAATACTTTGAATAAACTTATTTAATACATCTTTCAGCTTTTCTTTCCCTTTAATCTTGTAAGTGGCCTAACTGGAACTTCTAATGAATCATTTGGTATAGTCTAGATCGCATTACATTATCATTACCCTCATCACTTTCATTACTACTTTTAAAGTCTTCACCTTTTTCAATATCGATATCATCTTTATCACTATTATTACTTAAATCATTCTCAAAACTAGATGCATAATCTATACTAGCTTCCATATCAACTTGTAAGCTACCAATCCAGTCATTTTTATCTACATTAATAAATTCAAATCCTTCCTCATCTGAAGAAATATAATTATTATCGATATCGTTTTCACCATTCATATTAAATTCCACATCAGCACTAATATTATCCCCATCATCATCATCATCATCGCTCATATTAGCTCCCACATTATCTCGTACATTAGCTCTTATATCATCTCCTACAACAATACCCATATTATCACTCATAGTAACAACTACATTAGAATCACCAACAATATCATCCATACCATTACCCATACCAAAATCACCCATATTAGAATCACTGACACCAAAACCACCCTAACCAAAACCTCCCATCTCATCATTGCCATCATCATTATCATCGTCAGGTAATGTTATTTTATTGCTTTTATAATTATTATTTACAACAAAATATTTAGTAGACATAATATCATTATGCTTGCTTGAATAATGTTGGGGCAATATTCTCATTATGATTGGAGTAGCATTAGCATCAATATCAACATGTAAATGAATTTATTCTTTCCCTTTTTGTTCAAGCATACTTAACACCTATATATAATGTCAAGACATCATAAAAAGTTATATTCCCTTTACCATCTCAGCCATGTTCATCTATGTTATATACTTGCTTGCAAAAGAATAATATCACACACACACACACACACACACATATATACACACACCTTGCATAACATATTTTTTATTGCCACGGTGAATAATAACAATTGACATTTTCTAACTTGCACGGATAAAACATGTGTGTTTACTAAAAAAATAAATTCAAATAGGGATGTTTGGATAATAATTCATAAGCTACAATATGGGTTTTCTTTAGGGTTTCCAAACATAGTAGCTGGTTATGTTGAACAAAGCTTAAACAAAGATTAAAAAAATAAAAATAAAATTCAATTGAACATGTTTAAGAAAATATATTACAATTATATTTTTGGTGAATAATAACATGATCTGTTGGTTTCTTGATTTGAGGGTGTTTTTAGGGATTTGAAGGATGTTTTACTGATTGTTTTTCCATTACCAGAAACATTGGGATTTTGATATTCTGTTTGTTAATTTCATAAAAAAAATTAATTTTTAGGGTTTTTTCATCCATTAGAATTAATTTTTAGAGTGGAAAAAGTTTTGAATTTTTTCAGTTCAATAAAGTAATTAACAATGTTTCACACATGCAAATCAAACACACTAACAATAATCAAGTTATTAACAATTACCTCAATTCAACTTAAAAATTGCAACATACGTACCTATTCATGGTCTCTTCGATGAAAGCAAAGAGAGATTCACACCATTTATTTTCTATCAACTTCGTTACAAAAAAATAAAACTCGTTAATAACATATTTCAAGAAAACGTGCTTTATCTTTTGGTGTTTAAGTGAGATAATCGTGTTTGATTTGAAAAGAAAAGAGGGAGGGAGGGAGGGACTTGTGTTGTTTGTTTTGTCATTTATAAGTTTTCAATTATAATATATACGAGGGTAAGATGAACATTCACCTAATCTGAAATTCTATGTTGGCCTAGGAGGAAAAGCATAATTTGGAGGCAAAAAAGTGTAATTCGTAGCAAATTATATAAAGTTAAATGTAATTGAAAATTATGTTGTTTTAGTTTTTCATTTAAAAAGTAAGTGGGTTACCAAATGACCAATAACTCGGGCTCATTGTTTTGATTAAAGACTAAAATGATGTTATATATATAAGAGTCAACTCGTGATTTTAATTTTTTAAGTTGTGCAAGTTTATCGAATCTTGTTTCGGTTAGTGCTATTAAAAAAAAAAACTCTCTTTTCCTTTTCTTTTACTAATAAGAAATACAAAATGTTAATTAAGTTATTTTCCCTTTTAAAATTTAGACCCCTTCAAATTTTATAACACAAATCTTCAATCCTGATTTATGGATTAATTAACTTTTATGTCCCGATTCTTGAGCTCCTTTAATAATCGATCATTAATAAATTGGCAATTAAAAGAGCTCATTAGATGAACTATTTTGACCAACATATGCTTGTAGTCTACTTCTCGGAGTACGCGTTTTCCCCCCTATTCTATAGCAGACAGCAGGAGCAGGACCATGTGGCACAGCTCGGACTATGGAATTTATTTATTTCATTCGTTCTCATCTAAAACTCAAATGTCAACGCTTAGTAGAACTCGTTCACAAAGTTAATAATCTTCATTAAATATGCCTATTCAAGATTATAGAAAAATTAAATTCAATTAAAAAAGTTTGAAAAAAAAAGCTTCACTGTTCATATATAAACAGTGAAGCACCTTGAACAATGAAGCACATGGGGATCAAAACCCAAGTTCTTTTAGCATATAGTATATATAATTTACATTTAAGTCCAATATATTTTAATATAAATTTTTTCCCTACAATTTCAAGCCTAATTCTATCAAATTAGGTTATAGAAGGATTGATTGCAATTAAAAAAAAGTTTTGAAAATGAAAAATGAAAAGAAAAGAAGGATTGATTGCAATAAAAAAAAGTTTGAAAATGAAAAAAATAAAAGAAAAGATGAAGCACTGGAAATAGTGAAGTACCTGTAGCAAACTCTAGTAGTTTCAGTGTTTAGTATAATATAATGATCCCATTTGAGCTCGAGATCCCTAAAACCAGGCTGATAAAACACCACCCACCTTGATCCACAAAAAGTTGGGGACCAGGTTTAAAGCTTATCCTAGACAAGCTGCATGACTTCAATATAAAATCGTGCAAGCTTTTATCCTTTTTGTGCACGTACCAAAGGTGAAGGATGAAAGGCTCTTCCTTGCTTGCTCCTGTTTCCAAGAGGTAAGAACGACTCTCCAATAAAGCCATATTGTAGTTACCGTGCAACGGACTTGATGGAAAACAATATCAACAACTCCTTTGATTGCATGCAGGTTAGAAGGAAAGGTAGCCCTGATTACAGGCGGAGCTAGTGGGATTGGTGAATCCAGTACTAGGCTATTTGTTCGGCATGGCGCCAAGGTTGTAATTGCAGACATCCAAGATGACCTTGGCCATTCTGTATGTGAAGAAATTGGCTCCAATGAATCCCTTTCCTATGTCCATTGCGACGTTACAAGAGAATCTGATGTTGAAAAGGCAGTTAATACAGCTGTTTCAAAGTACGGGAAGCTTGACATATTTTTCAGCAATGCAGGAATTCTTGGAAAAGGGGATCCGCAAGCATCAGCTATTGATTATGATAATTTTAAGAGGGTCTTCGATACAAATGTATATGGAGCATTCCTTGGAGCTAAGCATGCTTCAAGAGTAATGATTCCTGAGAAGAAAGGCAGCATTATCTACACTTCAAGTGTGGTTTCAGTAATTGTTGGCAATGTTCCACATGCCTACACAGCATCGAAGCACGCCATCGTAGGACTGACAAAGAACTTGTGTGCCGAGTTAGGGCAGTTTGGGATTCGAGTCAACTGCATCTCTCCTGCCGCCGTACCCACCCCTTTAATGAGGAATGCATTTGGAGGAATTAATAGGAATGCGGCATTGGAAATAGCTTCTGCAACAGCACACTTAAAGGGGGTCATGCTTGAGGAGGAAGATGTAGCAGAGGCAGCATTGTACTTGGCGAGCGATGACTCCAAATATGTGAGTGGGTTGAACCTTGTGGTTGATGGGGGTATCAGCGCGACCAATACAAATCTTGCTGGTAACTTGAAGGACATGGTTTAGTTAGGCTATTTACGATCCAAACCAAACACAAATTTACATTTTGCATAAGAATTATATCATCTGCCAGTAGACCATTATTGTTCCAGGTTGCATCTCTCCCTTTACAGGAGAGGTCGAGAGTCAGACCACAAAGATGTTGTAATTCGTAGCTTTCTGGGGTGTGAGGTATTATCTCTTTAATCCAGTCGGAAACAAAAGGCCAACAAGTTGTTTCTTTGAAGGCTCTCTGTGATTCGGAACTGAATGAATATTTCTGGTATGAATCAAGGTAATGAGTAATGAATCAGCTGCGCATCCTAAAGGAAAATATGAAATAAGAATCTAAAGCTAAGCTTGCAAGGCAAGGGGCTGCAAACTGTAACTGTGCTGTCATCAAGCATTAATGGTACCCAGAAAAAAAAGAAAGCTCAGAGGCTATTTATATAAAGTATCCACTCAAGCATGAACGATATTACAGCTTGTCAAATTGTATCTTATCATTTCAAATCCAAATTCCATTTGTAACCAGGGCCAACGTCTAGAAGATTCTTTGTTATGAGAAAGGAAGTCACAAAGCACCTAGTCCCTTGAAAATTATAATGGACTCAAGGAAATATTGAGATTAAATTAGTCTCCATGGAGAAACAAGCGTGAACATTTCCAGGAGCTTTGAAATCATTAGAATAGTTTGGAGTTTCTAAAACACAATCACGATTTTCATCACTAAGAGAACTATTTCTCTTCTTTATCTTCGTTAAACAAACTGTTAACATCGCCATTAAATCATATTCTTCTAGAAAAAAAACTCAGAAAAGAACTTTAATCTTCACTTAGCAACCAAAACTAACCGTAGCGAAGCGACCGACCGACACAAAAAAATCTATCTATTGACAAAATCACATAGCACCAAGAATATCCAAAAGTAAAGATATTAAAACAACATCCAAATTCTCCAGAGGAGATGTAAAGATAAAGTGGTGCTGCCACTTGTCCAGCTCAGAGGAGGGGAAAGTTCAATTGAGGCTCGCAACTTCGACAAAATGGCATATCAGACAAATGTCTGAGTAACCAATACGTGGAGGTGCAATAAGTTCCATGTCAAGCCAAATTGCATGTGATAATAATCACTTCATTGAAAAAATATCAAGTGAGCTCAAAATGCCCAAAACCATGTATTCCTCACCTTATGCGACAAATTAAGCTGGCTCTCCCACGCCGAGGCTCGGAACTCGGAATGGGTACAGGCTGTATATATCAATAGAAAACAATCAGTTGCCTATCATGATAAAAATCTCAGCGTAGTGCCAAATTTTTTTTGTCAGCAGCGTCAAGGTGATGCATATGAAAGACAAAACACAAGAAGACAATATAGGTAAATAAATACATAATTAATGTTGAAAAAGATTTTCATATAAAAACTTTAATTCGTAAGTAGTATATTTTTAAACAACTATCTCTCAAAAAGACTGACAACTCTTTAAATAGGATAGAATTCAAACTTTACAAGGTAGGATAATTAAAATCTTATATAAAAAGGAAAACACAATATAAAATTAACAATTAAATTCAAATCCAAAAATAAAAAGTAAAATAACAAAATTAACTCAAATAATATCTTTGATATCTAACTTGAGGGTCTTCTAGAGCTTGGCTGCGACAACGATCCAAGTTAACGAGGATTGTAGAATCTTTAGAAGAGTTTAAATAAGATTTATATAATATTATTGGTATTTCATGAACACAGTTATTCTCAGGCTAGCTTTATTTTCCTGTTTCACTATGTTTTATACATAATCCACTGGTGTCAAATCTCCAATTAATTGTTCAGAACTGTGAAACTTTTCGCCTATAACTGTCAAATCTCCAATTAATTAAAGTTTACATATGTCCGAGATGACCCTTTATAAATGTGAAGAAAATGGCATCAATGGAGGAAATAATATTTGAAGGAATCAATAGGAATACAACATTAGAAATGGTCTCTACAGAAGCAAAATCAAAAGAGGTCATCCTTGAGGAGGAAGATGTATATATTAGCAGAGGCAGCAATATACTTGGGAAGTGATGACTATATATGTTAGCAGAGTGAACTTTGTCATTGATGAGGGTCTCAACACGATCAATCGAGATCTCAAAAAGGACATTAAAGAATTGGTTTCATAAGTCTGTGATTTGAAACAAATTCACTTTGGCAGATTTAAGTAATACTAATCAGATATTCACGTGTAGGCTTCTCCTACAGGCCACAGGTCTCAAGCGAGTCATCCAAATATTGAATTTAACGAATTCAAAATATGATGTATTCTGGACCATCTCTTTTAAATACTGAGAAAGTAATATACTGAATAACATCATTTTTTTTTAATATTAAGATAATGATAAACTAAATTTACTCGAGCCAATGCTAATTATTTGCGAAATCCATGACATGAGTTAACAAATCATAATAACTTCATGAAAAGCAAATTAAAAAAAAAATATGATTCCCAATTCCCAAACAAATCAATATTAGAGGATGAGGTTGAAAAAAAATCAGCCTAAAAAAATAATGAAGAAAGTGACTCGAGTCATCCTGGGTAAACTGACCGAACCCGTGACACGGTTCATAAAAATGAGATAACCTTCTAAAATCTAATCGAAAGGAATTATAAAGCTCTATTCTCAATCAACTCAATGCTAAAGGATGAAAATAAAAAATAAAAAAATTGGATTTCTAACAAAGAGCAAGAAAAACTCGAGTTAACTTTGGCAAACCTTCTCAACTCGCACCACAATTCATCAATACATGATAACCACATAGAAAATAAATTGAAATAAATTATAAAGCTCAACTACCAACTATCTTAAAAAAAAAACTCGAGACAACCTAAATTAACCCACTAAATCCAAAATCTGAGTTATGGAATCGTGATAACCTCATATAAAGATAATTGAAAAAAATAATAAACCTCAATTTCAAATCTACTCAATATTGAACAATGCAATTGAAAAATAAATTAATTTAGAAAAGGGCTTAAAAAACAAATCCAAGTCAACCTGGGAGAACCTTTTGAACCCGCGACCTAGGTTATGAGACTAGTATTATCTTATAGAAGTCAAATAATTTTTTTTTACAAAACTCAATTCCCAACCAACTCAATGTTTAAGGATGAAATAAAAAAATTTTATTTAAAAAACAACAAAAAAAGACTGAGTAAACTCGGGTTCACCTGAAAAACTCGTGATTTTGGTCACATAACCAGAATTTTACATAATACTGATGGAATACTCCGTCGGTATTTAAACACTGATTCTATTAGAAAAATATTTATTATAAAACACATAAATTACAAAATCAAACTCAATTTCATCAAATGAGAAACAAATATAGTTTTTCAAAATCTCAAACAAACCTTATCATGTACAAATCATACATTCATACAACAAATTTCTATGGAAAAAAATCTATAAAACAAGTAAACACACAAACAAACTATATATACCGCATCAAAATGCCAAAAAATTAACATTTAAAAAACGGGTTACAACAAAAAAAAAATAATTTTGCTTACTATATGTGACAAATCTAAAAAAAAAAAATTAACTCGAACATGGATGCTAATAGATTGAATATTGGGGTGGCCTTATTTTTTAAAAATAAGAGCTTGATTTGTGACAAAAAATAGGGGTGTTGTTTGCAATTTTCTGCATTTTCTGCATAATAAAAAGGAAGAAGAAGAAGAAATGGGAGAGGGGGAGATAAATGTTTGTCTGTCAGGTTATAACTTAAATATTATCGATGGATTCACCAATAGTTATTAGCGATGAATGTATTTCCTCTGTAATTTCTTTTGTAATAATGATATTTTTTTTTCATTCCTTCATTTTTAACTGTAATTCTCTTGGTATACACCGAGGTAAATATCTAGAAAATATTCCATGGATAAATGTCACTTTAATTTATTGATGAGTGTTTTTTTTATCGGTATTTCTGTTTGTATTTGACATTATTTTAGTAGTATCATGAGATGTGGATTACCCTATAAAAAAAAAAGAATAAATAACGAAACTTAATTCTTAACAAACCACGTATTAAAAGATGAACTTCAAAAAAAAAAATGCTAGTAAAATAATGCTTAATTTTTTTAAAAAAATTGTAAGTTTGAAAACAATATATATTATGAATGAAATATTTTATTATACATCGTTTTTCATAATCAAACATAATATAAAAATTAACATTTTTTTTTATACATCATTATCAAATACAATTTTATTTTCTAATTTTTTTATATCTTGTCTTATCTATCTCCATGTCTTCTACTTTATGGTAGTTACCAAACCTTACCTTACATCTGTAAATATAGAAGGACTTTGAGAAACATAAAGTTTATTGAAAATATAAAATAACAAAACAAATTACAGCCGAAAATTGCAATGATGAATTTGCATTAAAATTGCAATAACAAAACAAAACCCCATGATCTGTCATGTACGTAACGCACGGGCAGCACTAGGCTTGCAACCGTGTGTAAATTGCGAAAGAAGAAGACTATGCAACAACGAGTGCGATAGCAATTCTTTTGCTACTTTCAAATGGCAATCGTTCGTTCTTTGCAAATCTGCTGCATATATCAAATAGCAACCGTACGTGTTTGGCCTTTCAGCAACAGTTTCTTCCGTTGAAATAAGCTTCTTTTTTTTTTTAGAGAGAGACAGTATGTCACATCAAGAATTTTGTTAGTTGAAGGTTGGAGATACAGAAGGAAAATAATTACAAGCAAACATAGGGGCCGGGAAAGCTGCCCAACTGCATCCCCTGGCAAAATCTGTGCAGGCAATTAAGAAAGTCCTTCGAGAAGGCGATTACAAAAACGCCCAACTCGCTCACTCGAGTTGTGTATCAAAATTTGCAGACAAATACGGACGGACTGACGGTCTCCCTTGGCAAAACATAGTGAATGCGCACATTCATCACATTAATTTTCTAGTTAAAGATATCCTGATTTCACTAATATTTTCCAAACATGGTGAATACTTCCTTGGACTTGCTTGATCCTCTGATGTATAACAACATTATTCTCTACATCGGTTTGCCTATGATGAAGTGCTTAACCATAAAATGTTATGCCATTCATGGCTAATTGTTAAACACAGCCAATTAGCATTTGATGAGTCTTCCACAGCCCATGGATTTAATCAAAGTACAAGATACATTGCCTGAAAACGCAAACTAAGTCTTATTTTGTATAAAACTACATGGTAGAACAACTTAGCTCACTGACAAAATACAACTAGCGTCAGGACGAACAAGGTTTATGAATATATTGTATGTAGAGTGTTATTGAAACCCTCAGGCCTCAGGTATTCCCGGCAAACAAGGACAACTTTTCTTACTTTGTTTGTTTTGCTAGGACATCGACTTTAACTAGGGGTTATAAATTTAACTTGATTTGATAGGTTAATTTAATGATATATTAATTAGAATCTAGTTTCTGCTTAGTTTTATGTCATGTCAAATTGAATATGTTGATATAACAATATAGTTTTATTTAGAAAAAAAAAGAATTTATGTTGTTTGTATTATTAAAAAATAATATAAATTATATCTTAATACCTAACCCAACAATTTAACTTTTTAGGTTGAATTAATTATTTGACATGGTATCAGAGCCTGAATGACCAAGCGGTTATGAGTTCAAATCTCATCATTCTCATTTATTTCATAAAAAATAAATATAAAGCAGTGTGAGTTTATGCAAGTTTCAAACTTAAAGGGCTTTTACTTGAGAAAGTATAATAGAAAATAATATAAATAATAGTTTAAAACTTCACCTAATAATTTAAATTTTTAGGTTGATTTGACTTTTTTAGTGTTTCATGAAACAACATTATTTTAATAAAAAGAAAAAAAAAAAAAAGAGGTTGGAGAAACCAACACATAACTTAAGTTTTTGGCTAGTTAGAGTTTTGTATCTATGCTTTTAGTTAATCTCTAAGCATTGCACATTTAGGCTGTACGTGTTTATCAGGAAGCATGAATAGAAAAAAGAATAGATAGAACGAAGTGGAAGGATGGGAGACAAAATAACACGACTTGTCATTCCTTCGATTATTTAGCTAATAAGAGAAAGGATGAAATTCAATCCATCCGAATTAAAAATTACAATAAATAAAGGATTGAAACCGATATTTCCAATATCTTTTCAATCTCCATCTTTCTTGCGATATTAAATACTCAATTCTTCAGTACTTTCGTCTATCGCTTCTTAATCCCTCTTAACAAACACACCTTTATTAACCGAAATATTCTTTCATTTGCTCTCTTATGGCCACATTGGTGGTGCTATAGCCACCGTCGATAACCAAATTTAGTCCACTAACATACTTGGAATCATCACCACCCAAATACAGTGCTGCCTCTGCCACATCATTTGCTTTCAGCACTGCCTCCTTCAAGTTCGCTGATGTACAAATAAACTCCTCCACCGTCTTCTGGTCGATCCCTCCCAATCCTTTCCTTAATAATGGAGTTGCTACACCAAATGGTGAAATGCAATTAACTCTAATTCCATATTGCCCTAATTCTACACACAAGTTCTTAGTAAGTCCAACCAGAGCATGTTTTGACACAGCATATGCGTATGGGAGCATAGCCCCATAACACACCGAAGCAAAGCTTGAAGTGAATATAATACTGCCCTTCTTTGCCGGGATCATTACTTTTGCAGCGTGCTTGGCTGACAAGAATGCACCATACATATTCACGTCGAAAACTTTCTTGTAATCTTCGTGCTCAAATGCTAAGATGCTTATATCGAGCTTGGCGTCAGCTATGCCAGCATTACTAAACATTATATCTAGCTTACCATGCTTTAAGATTGTAGTCTCTACGGCATTTTGGACATCAATCTCGCTAGTAACATCACAGTGGACATAATCGGAGCCGATTTCATTGCACACAGAGTGACCTAGCTCATCTTGGATGTCGGCAATTACAACTTTTGCACCATGTTGAACAAAGAGTCTTGCAGTGGTTTCGCCGATGCCACTAGCTGCTCCTGTGATCAAAGCTACCTTGCCTTCTAGCCTGCACACAGATATTATCACATTTGATTGTTAACACATGCAAGTGCTTGCATTGTAACATTGCTTACTTAAAATGAAGCCTTATCGTACCTCTTGGCAAGAGGAGCTGGTAGAGAAGAGTCATTCATTTTTATTTTTAAGCAGCAGAGCTCTTCAATTTGCTTGTGAAAATAGAATAGGTTTAGTACGCGTTTTATAAGAAGCGAACTAAGAAGCTTAGCAGTACGGGGGAAAGGACGATACTGACTCCCATCCACCCCACAGATTAATTATAGTTTGTATTAATTAATACCATTTACCAAAAGGTATGCCTTTACACATGTAGGAAAGGAAAGCGATGCTAAGAGTCTAAAATGTTACCAAGTAGTTTACTGATGATGGAAGTCATTTCATCCTATTCATAAAATAAAGTAGTTTAATTATGATAGAAGTCATTTGAATCTTGCCTGACATCAATTTTTTCTTTCATTTGATTTTTCAAATGATGGAAGAGTTATAAGTTTGTTAGAGTCATTAGAATTCCTATCGTACTATACTAATCCTAATACTAATATTTCTCTTTTTTATCTTAATGATTGATCCTTTGGTAATGGTAACCGAGGTTACTTGATTGGGGATGTTTGAGAGTATAGTAATGTTTATTTTTTAAAGTTTTATTCGTTTGGAAATATATTAAAATAATATTTTTTTAAAAAAAATTATTTATGACATCAGCACATCAAAATGATCTAAAAAAAATTGAAACAAAATAAATAAATTTTTTTAATTTTTTTCAAAAATATTTTTAAAATACAAAAATAAACATGCCCTAAATGATGTAAACTTGATTCTTGACATTTCATTTTAATAATAATTAAAATATATTTTAGTGATGTTGATTCTTGACCATTCCATTTTTATAACTATAAATTTTAGTAATGTAAAAGCTTAAAGGTGTTGCACATTATAATACTCATAAAATAATTATTGACAATATTTCTTTTAATTATTTAAACTTGAGAAAAAAAAAAGAAATCTTCTACTTTTAATTATTTAAGCTAGTCATTGTAATGACCATGACTGGGAGCTGATCCCCCCTAGACAGACTAAGCCTATGGAGTCATATCATTATTAAAAGTATGTTTGTTTTTGTGTTAAAAAATAAAAAAGTTATTTTTAATTTTTTTTAACATCAATATATCAAACACAATCCAAAATAATTAAAATAATAATTATTTTTTAATTATTTTGGATCATTTTGAGATACTGATGTTAAAAAAAAATTAAAAACATTATTTTGATGTATTTCCAAGCAAAAAACACTTTGAAAAGCAACTGCTACCATAATTCCAAACATTGTCTAAAACATTGAGTCAAAATATGTATAAGTATGGCGAGTTGCCAGACCTAGCATCCTTGGGCTTAGCCAAATGTTGAACCTATACACAAACAAGTCTGGCAAGCTGTAATACCCATTACCCTTGGGCTCAGGTAAGCGCTTAGCTCAAGTTCATGTGGATCTAACAATCTTGTTAAGCTCCATTTTGAATCACAAGAAATATTTTTTTTTCTAGTGAGTAATAGATATTTTTCCTCTAATGAGTCAGATATACTTTCTCTCTTTTACACATAATAGGTTTTAATGCTATGAGAGGAAGATGACCTTTTAGTATTCTCCTCCATTAAAGAGTAAGAACGATGATCTATAAAGCCCATTAAATCCTTAAAAAGAAGATTTTTAATCTTCATTCTCAACTACATATTTATTTTTAGAATCTCTCTCTAAAATATCATTGTCTTTTCTAAAAAAAAGATACTTACTTAAGCATCAGAGAGCCTCTAAATTTGCTAAAGGAGATCTCTTGCAGGTATCAGGCACCAATTACCAGCTGCTTTGGCTAGGAAGAATAGATGAGAATGTAAGAACCAATAGATTAACTGATCATCCAAAACATAAACATTGCCCCCAAGCTACTTGGAATTTTTAGGACATCATTAATGGTGTTATCTATGGGAACTTAATAAAAAACAAGCCATTGATTGTTATTCCAAAATCAGTTTATTGACATCCCTAATCACTATCAAAGGTAAATAATCAAAACACTCATACAATAGAACGTGTTATGGACCTTCCTATATTTATTGGCACTTCCGCTCCATCATAGCTTCAGTAACTCTTTAATAAAGAGTATGAAAGGCTATATAGCAATTTGATCGCTTTAAGTCAAAGTATGATTTCTTCTACTTGCCCATAGACTTAATGAGACAAGCAAATTTAGGCTAGGCATTTGCCAACTTCACGAATGCAGTTAGAGACTTTAAGAATTTGGAAAGCTTTCAACAAGTATAAGTGGAATGTTGGTTTAAACCATAAAGCATGTGAAGTCTATTTGTCAACCAACCAGAAGACATCTACTGGAGATACTCTATTCTCTCCTCCCTTAGAACTAACACTATGATATTAACAAAAATATCATCAAAGTTGATTATACCTCAAAGAGCAATAAAAATGTACCATAATCAATAACTGAGATTGTGAGTTTCTTATATATGAATTCAATTATTCACAGTAACAATGTTTTCTTTTCTCCAAATGATATCTAAAGCAACAACCTCACAACCTTTCAAGGAAGCGATATATATAAGAAACTCGTATCCCTAGTGCGATTGCATAATTTATCTTGGAAGGGACTGACATGGTCTCTCTAGTGCGATTGCACATTTCTCCAAGGATAAGATTGACACGAGATCTCTTAAGGGCAACAACCCCACAACCTTTCAAGGATGGGATGAGCTCAATCACCCTAGTGTGATTGCACAATTTACCTTGGAATGGATCAAAGTTTCTCTAATACGCTGGCATATTTCTCTAAGGATGGGATAGAACCTCAACAACAATACTTTGTCTAAAGACAATAGCACTAATCTCCACCTCCTGCCTAGAGGCTTTTTAACTATCTATTACAAATTCATCCTGAATGACAAGAATATACCCAAAACCAAGATTTTTTCTTGGTTCTTGACAGAAAGAAGATCCCTCTTAAATATTTATTAAGGTTAGACAAAGTTCAAATTTGATAATTTTTTTTTCCTAGGAATGGGTGTTGGACCCATATAAATTTCTAACAATTTCCTAAGGTTTTTTTAACCCTATACGGAATTTTTAATATGGGCTTTAGACTCACGCCGATTGTTTAGGGAATTCCCTTAACATTTTCCAGGTATTAGCATTGGACCCATATAAATTTTCAACAGTCTTTCTAAGGGTTTTAAACCTCATATGAATTGTTTACTATAGGCATTAGATCCATACACATGTACATATGAGTAATCATAAAATATATATGTTACACGGATAAACCCCATATAATCGAGGCTATATAAATGTATAAGGAGAGAAAAGGAAAAGAGGTTTGGATATCTAGCCCAGACTCATTAGCTAAATATTCCCTATGTTGGACAGTAACAAACTTGATGGGGAACACACCTATAAAATCAGGCACTAGGACTAGATGGAAAGTAGCATTGAAGTCCACTTGTTTTCCTCTTGATTGATTAAATAAATATAGGTTGGGCATGGCAAGAAAGATTTTGTCCGCAACCATCTCAGTCAAAGATATGGACCCTCCAAAACATTCATAAAACTTCTCAAGAAAGTTCCTCAAAGCCTTTAACCGAGCTTGAGAACTCTAAGCTTTTTCCTTAGCAACGACAAGTATAACCCTTAAACTATCTTGGGTGGTATTTGCCAAGGATCTCCTACTTCAGGGTACCCACTTGGTTATAAACGACTTAGAGTAATTTGTCATTATAACCCAACCCAACTGAAGAATTACACCTTGTATTTGTTCCTTCAAAGATGAATAAGCCACCTTGAGGCTCCCTAGTTCGGTCTCCATAACAACATTTTCCTTCTTTAGCCACTTGAAAGCAACTTGGTTTGCCCTATTTATGGTAGTGGCCTCCTTTACATAATTCCTCTCAGCCGACCAGCGCCTCTTGGAATAGGCACACATTATGAAAGCATGTCAAGAATAAGTGTTAGGAATAACAATCATTGAACCAAACAAAAAGGTGAAACAAGAAAGTTCCTTACATTAAAGGTCATTTGACCAATTAAAGCTAACTGGTGGCTGTAACTCTCATTAAATATAATTGTGATGTCTGATGGGATGGTAAGGATCCTCTATAGCAGTCTCACCACCTCAATTTCAGCCTCCCCAATGTCATACTTTTCACCAATAATAGCCTCTATAAGTTGCCTATCCTTCCTAGTCAGGGTGAGGAAAATGAAGGGAGCTCGATCAAGAACAAGGCTGGCGAGAGCATCTTAGAACTCAACCTTTTCTGGAAAAGCCCGAGTAGAAGGCCTAATTATTGTAGCCTCTACCGATAAAGTTGGAAGTTAAGGTAGAGAAAATGCCACCACATGAGCCTCTACAGTAAATACTGGAACATCAAACTCCATAGGGGTAGGGACCTTTCTCCTCTTAAAACAAGTAGCAACACCCACAATCACTTCAAAGGAGTCAAATCTGCTTGACCTCGGCTAGGGGAGTACAATAACCCCTAAAATTTTTTGTACAGTAGTTTTGACTCCTATCGTTGTTTTATTAAGAACAGAGCCCTCAGGAACAAAAAGTTCATCAATAATGATAGAGTAGTTCTCCATTACTTCTTCAGCCCTGCCTCCACTAGTGACAAAAGACGAAGACTGCATTTATGAACTCTCTTTTATAGACCTCGTTGAAGTTTCTTTTCTCCTTTAGTTGTTAGTCCTGCGACAAAAAAAGTCAACAATAAACTTAGAAACAAAGAAAACAAAGAATAATAAAGTTGCATACTTTGAAATGCAGCCTAATAATATCTTTTGGCCATTCTATTGACTTCATATTCAGTTAAAGTCGAGGCTAGCACAACACATGTTTTCTTCTTATTTGAGCTCAAACAAAGCTTCATGTTTACATTAAAGGGATGAACCCTCTGGTAATGGGAATAGCCCTAGATCTGATGCATTCCACCTAGTATACCTTACTATCATCCATCTCCCCCCCTTTAATTTTTGACATGTACAGACTTTCACACGAAGTTCCTTTAACGGCTCTCATAGGTTTGTTGGAGAAGTTGAAAAACCAACGCATATCATCGCCACCATCAGTGCTAACAACCAGATAGTAACAATTTCTAAAGACATTGACTGTAGGCTCAATTTTGACGAGCCTACAAAACTTATCAGATACAAACTAAATGATCCACCCATTAGGATGAAACTGGCATGGACCCAGCTGGTAGTATCTAAACACTTCCCTCACGAATCCTTGAAAAGAGAAGGAATACCCCATCATATATGCAAAAGAGGGTTGTAATCTCAAAATGACCTTCGGCAGAGCCCAAGGTCTCCCAGTTGATACATAAGCCTGATCAGACATCTGAGTTATGTACTCTCCTGGCTGAAGACGAGAAACAAACTTTATGTCCTCTGCACCTAAAGTGATAGGAACGTCATCCTCATAGGTTTGAGGTAGCCTCCCTTTCCCCTAGGATTCCCTAGGAATGGTAGGAGAAGGACTCCTGCGAGGAGAGCTCCTCTCTATCCTACTAGAGGTGGATGCTCAGGTGTCACCCCTTCTAATTTTGTGGCCCAATCTAATGGACCCCTGCCCCCTGATGAGTCAGAGATATTTTTCCTCTAATGAGACAAACATATTTTCTCTTTTACACAAAGGGTTTTAATGCTATGAGAGGAAGATGACTTTTTAGTCATCTCCTCCATCAAAGGGTAAGAACGATGGGCTATAAAAACTCATTGGATCTTTTAAAAAAAAGAGTTCCTAATCTCCATTCCCAACTACATATTTATTTTCAAAATATATCCTTAAACTGTCATTGTTTTTTTCTCTTAAAAAGATACTTACTTAAGCATCGAAGAGTTCTAAAATTCACCAAAAAGAACCCTTGCAGATATCAAGCACCAACCAACAGCTACTTTGGTTAGGAAGAATGAATCAGATTGGTAGGACCAATAAATTAATTGATCATCCATGGCATAAGTCTTACCCCAAGCTATTTTAATTTTTTAGGATATAATCACCAATAAACATGTAGGAAAGGAAAATAAAAATAAAAAAAGATGCATGAGAGTCTAAAATGTTACCAAGTAGTTTACTGATGATAGAAGTCATTTCATCCTATTCATAAAAATGAAGTAGTGTAATTATGATAGAAGTCATTTGAATCTTGCCTGACATCAATTTTTTCTTTCATTTGATTTTTCAAATGATGGAAGAGTTATAAGTTTGTTAGAGTCATTGGAATTCCTATCGTACTATACTAATACTAATATTTCGCTTTCTTATCTGACAAGGCGGTGAAAAGCTTGATTCTTGACCTTTTGTTTTAATAATAATTAAACTAGATTTAATAGTGTTGCACAATAAAATACTCACAAAATAATTACTGACAATATTTCTTCTAATTATTTAAACTTTATAAAAAAATAAATAACAAATCTTCTACTTTTGACATCTGAAGCTAGTCATTTATGACCATGACTGAGAGCTGATCCCCACCAGACAGACCATGTCTATGGAGTCATATCATGTTTTAAAACTGATAATGAAGTGTGCTCAACTGCTCATCACTCGATGCTGCATGATCGTCCGTCTTGTACGAGTACGACGGACCCTGTGTTTCCTTCCCCGTGGCGGTGGCATTTATAGCCCGAACCGATTATTAATTGCTTGCCCATACATAAATATAAGTAATAACCAATCTGTGATTCAATAAAATAAACAAATAAACACTGTGATCACGTTGGATTCTGTCATTCTAAAAGTTCTAATCACCAACTGGGCTTCCAGGTCTGGGTAGCAAATAGTCAAAATTAATTTAAGGCCTCTGATGATTCAAACAGAGAGTCACATGCAATATGGAAAATACATTTCCAATTCACATATGCATAGGGAAGAATCAAAACTGGAGAGGTACTTCTTTACCTTAAAAGGAAAGTTTGGTAATATATTTTAGAAAAGAGTTTGTTTGTAAGGAACATTGCAACCAAATTTTGAGGCTGATTTGCAGCCAAAAAATAATAATAAAAATCTCCCCTTAACAACGGCAGAAATTTGTGAGAAAACTTATTTTAAACTATGGTTAATAAACATATTTGGTACAAGATTAAATATGAGTTTCACTTGGTTTTAAAGTTAAAACTTTATAGAAATTATTCTCCCAAAAGTTCTTCAAAACATTAAAACATGATATTAATATGATTATAATAAATTATAAGTTTTTTAAAAATATAATATTAATATAATTATAATAAATTATGAGTGAATAAGAAATTGATCTGAAAAATCTTTATTAATCCTTAAAAAGTTTTGATTGATATGTTTTGCGAAACTCAAAACTTTTTATCTTACATAGTAAATAAAAAAAATACATGATTATCTTGTAATTTATATTGTAGAAAGTTGAAAAACTACAATGAGCTTAAACAAATTAGCTTTAAACTTAAGTCACTCGCGTGCTCGTTTGGCTCGGGCTCGAGTCATAGGAACTAGATTTGAATTTGGTTTTCGTCAATATATTTTAGACTTGGATTTGAATTTATTATAAAATAATTATTTTACTCATAAAAAATTATTTTTTACCAGCTCATATATATCTAACCCATGAATAAAGAGTTTAAACATTCTTCTTCTACTTGAATATTTTATTTTCAAAGAAAAAAAAATCTAATTTTTAAGGTAAAAAATTGTGGTTTTTTTGTTTTATGTTAAGTAATTAAAACAAAATAAAAAAAAAATAATTTTAGTAATTACCATAATTAATTCTGCATCAATTTTGATTACAAGTATCAGTATAAAAGAGTTTTAAAGGACATGTTCTACAAACCTTGCAGTAGTTTTCTGGCCTTCTTATATGTTGTTTTTTCCAACTTTTTTTTTTTTTTTTATATCATCTTTCCTCCATTCTGAAGCTTAAGTTTTAGTCCCTCATAAAAAGTATTTTGAATTCTTTATGTCTCTAGCTCTTAGACTTTAAATGAAAGTGACCATTTAAAAGTGCGAATGTTGGAATCTTGAAAGCCTTACTAATATCATTTTGTTTGCATTAAAAAAAAACAATAAATTTTTAAAAATAAATGGTTGATTTTTGACAACAATATATTGATAACTTACTCTAATTCTAAGTTCTTCATACCATAGTTATATTCTAATTTAAAATTAATTATATAATTGTCATTATATTGATAATATGCATGCTAAAATCTCTTTTTGACTCAAGTATAATTTCAAATTTTAATTTATATGCTTAAAATGCATGCTATCGTTATGTTTTGAAATCAATTGTAAATTTACATTAATTATATGCATATAAACTAAACAATTATGATCATGGGTCTAATTTTTGACAATATTCGTAAGATATATATATATATATATATATATATATATATATATATATATATATAATTTTAAAAAATATTTCATGATTTCTGCCAAGATTTGTTACTTTAGCAAGTACTCCTTCCATTTTTATAATTAAAGAAAAGTTTAGAAGAGTAAATTTTTTTAAAGTGATAGACAATATAATACTTGTAAAACAATTATAGAAAATATTTCTTTTAATTATTTAAACTTGAGAATAAAGAAAATCTGAAATCTCCAACTTTTGACTTTTGAAGCTAGTCATTTTAATGGCCATGCCTCAGAACCAAATGCCAACCAGACAGGCCAATTCTATGGTGTCAGATCATGCATTAAAACTGCGAAAGAAGAGAGTCCTCATCTTATTATGGAGCTGCATGATCGTCCGTCTTATAGGTGTGTACGGCGGGTCCTGTATTTCCTTCCCAGGCGGTGGCATTTATAACCCAAACTGATAATTAATTGCTTGTCCGCACATAAATTTAAGAAATAACCAATCTGTGATCAGGTTGGATTCTGCCACTCTAAAGTTCTAGTCACCCATTGGGCTTCCAACTCCATGTAACAAACTAGATTTCTTCCAGGGCCACGCTGCGGACAAGACCATTTTTTTTATTTTTTATTTTTTATTTTTTGCAAAAAAAGGTTGAAGTCACGGAGAATTTTTTGGAATTATCATTAAAACAGGCTAAATGGATGAAACTTGAAACATTGAATTTCAATGGCGCCTTTTTTTCTACAATTGATGATAGATGATACTGTTTTAAAATGTTTAAATCAAATAGTTAAACATGAGCATGATAATATTTTTTTGATGTGCAAGTATGTTTTTGCCCTCCTATTGTGTTCAATTGGGGTTGCATTCGAGGCATGTTGGACCATTTTGTTTCTTTCCTTTCTTGTATGGTCGTCTCTTGTTTGGTTTTTATGGAGCTAAGTTGGGATAAAATTCTGGATCAAAATGAAGAGTTTTTAGATAAACACGGATAAATTTGAATAAAAAATAAAAAAAGTATAAGAGTTAATAAAAAATTAATATCTAAATTGATGAGCTATTAGAGAATCAAGGATAACATTATTGAATGAAAGCAAAAAAATATCTAACGCATGTAACACACTCACCAGAATGTGATGATGGTCATCGTAGTATGGTTGCGCATGAAACATCCTCTAAGCTCTAATGGCGGCCATCTTTAGAGCCATTGGAATAATCTTCGCAGATAATTCTCCCTTAAACTGATCAGCCCCTTCTTTCTCTTCTTTCTTCGTCTTAATTTTTTTTTTTACCCAATATGTGAAAAATATGAAAGGAGGCTTTCATTTTCTTGAATATGAACTTTGATTTTTGTTATTTTTATTTTTATTTTCAACAACAATTATAGTTCAATGTTGCAAAATCATGCCCAATAAACAATGGAACGATATTTAAAACTAGGAAATGCAAAATGACAGAAATCTATGAAACAAAAAATTAAAAATATAATATAAAAGAATGAAATTGAAAAATCAAAACTTTAAGAGCAAAAAAATATCAAATGAAAAAATAACAAAAAACGTCACATGAAAGTAACTAAAGGAAATTAAAGATTTACAAAAGTTGCCACATTTCTACAGTTATTTTACTTTTCAAAACACCACTTTGTTTTAGTTATTTTTTTTTTTTGTTAATAGTCAAAATTAATTTAATATCTCTCATTCTTCAAATTGAAAGTCACTTGTAATATGGAAAATAGCACGTAACTAGCTAGCGCACACTTCACTGCAAGTTGGACCTATTTTTTTAAAAAAATGTCAAAACCTTATGAAGATGTTATTAATGTAATTTTTATTTCCAAGTAAAATTTTGATTCTGAACTAAAAATTTAATGTATATAAAGTAAAAGATTTTTTTCAAATAAAAAGAGGGCAATATCTTAGATAATCGACTAAACCTGAAATTCATATGATAGACCCAACTGGGATTAATAGCATTATTTTATCTGAAATAATTTTAATTAGTTATGTCGCCCGTGCGCTCGTAGCGTGGCGGGACGTCTGGAGCAGGGAGTCGCTATCTAGTTGTTTGGTTTAGGATCACTAGGAGACTCGGGTGAACTGATCTTATATGAAATTCTAGGGTAAGTGACTGATTGTAGTTAAGAAATGTATTAGCACCTCTAGTGTACCTTATTTGAAATAAGCTGCATTGTATGATTTAGAAGTGGCTTAAAAGTATTGATGGATTCCTAATTGATGATCCTTCTATGGTTTAAACAAAGATTTATGCTCATGAATAAATCTAATATTTTGAATTTATTATGGGCTCGTATACCTAAATAAATTCTTGTGGAAAAAAATCCATGTAGGTGGCCTGACATGGCTCACCTATCTTGGAAGGCGAAAAAGTTTTCTACAACTCATATATCATGATAAAAAATACTCTCAATTAAAATTGATGAATATCCGAAATAATTCTAAGAATTTTCTAATCAACTCCTAATATTTAAATACCAATCTACTTGTAAGTCTAGTATTTATATCAGAATGTTGACCATTAATTCTTAGAATTTTTTTTAAAATTTAGAAATATTGGTCACATTCTCGTGGATTTAATAAACTAGTTATTAAATCCAAAAAATACATACATTCAATAAACTAGTTATTAAATCCAAAAAAATGCATGCAATGATAGGTTTTGTTTTTTGTTTTTTTATATAAAAAAATGTTAAATCATACCACATATATTTTTATATTTTTTTACCCAAAATATGATTTCATTTTTTAAGAGACTTGGTCATATGCACACCAAATAAAATACTATTTTTTTATTTTGAAATGAGAAATTTTTTACATTTCGACGAAAAGCAAATATTTTAATACTAAATCAGCATCTTACAGTATAAGTCTATAACTCCGATATTAAATAAAATTGATGAAAAAACATGCAAAGGACCTGTAAATAATTTTAAATTGGCCCTTGAAATTTTTTTAAATTTTTTTGGAATTTATTTAGGGCTTGTTTGGCACAAAACCATTTTTATTCAAAGCAAAACTGTCAAAATAGGTATAAGGGTGTGTGTGCCAAACAATCCCTTAGACCGAAAATTCATCAACAAAAAAAGTAACTAACCAAACAAAGTCTTAGTACCTGACCCAAAACATAACCAATCAGTTGACTTGAAAATACTGATTTAACCCTTAACCGAACTAAAAACCATGGTTTGACTCGAAACTAAAGCAAAACAATCAACTAAACCAAAAACATATCAAAACTAAAAAAATATATAATTTTCTAACAAAATGCAGATCAAACACTCTTCAACTCACTTATCAATTTCACATCTTAAGAAAATGGGTCTAAAGACCATTGTTCACACTCAAAGGGTTTTGTGAGGTCACATTGATGTAACTTGAGTTCACTCAATGTGATTGGGATGTACTATGATCTATAAATATTTTTCACAAAACAAACAATTATTTATATTAAAAATTATATATAAATAAACGATAGCTGAAACAACATTTATAGGGTATATATATTATTTCTTTATTGAAAAATAAAAGTTATCACCTCGAAGGTTACTTCTGATGCGAACCCTAGCGGAATTTGAGTGCTTGGATCATATCAACTTCGCTAGTAGGATATTGATTTAGCGATGATGGAAAAGTGAATCAAGAGAGTATTTGGCAAAGACAACTATATTGATGGCATAACAGTTTACTACTGATAGAAAAATGAATCAAGAGAGTATTTGCCAATGACACTTTTCAACTCACATATCAACTTCACATCTCAAGAAAATTGACCTAAAGACCATTGTTCACACTTAAAGGGTTTTGTGGGGTTACGTTGATGCAGCCCGAGTTCATTCACTGTGATAGAGAAATTTACTATGACACATAAATTGTTTTCCAAAATCAAACATTTGTTTATATTAAAAAAATATGCATACAAATGATAGCCAAAACAACATTTCTTTTCATTAAAAATGAATATTGTCACCTCAAAGGTGACTCTACTTGCATGATAGTTGTTCAGTGATGATAGAAAAGTGAATCAAATGAGTATTTGGCAAAGATAACTCTACTGATAGCATAACAATTTACTAATGATAGAAATGTGAATCAAGAGGATATTTTCCAATGGCACCGTTCACACTTAATAGGTTTTGTGGGTCATATTAATGCAACCCGATTTCACTTACTATAATGGGGAAATGTACTATGGCATATAAAAGAATTTCCCAAAAACAAACATTTATTTATATTAAAAATATATATATATATATATATATAAACCATAGTTAGCAATATTTATAGGGTATATGTATTATTGTTTTTATTAAAAAATAAATATTGTCACCTCGAAGGTGACTCTAGTAGCAAAATAGTGGTTTAGTGATGATAGAAAAGTGAATTAAGAGGGTAATAACCAATGACACTCTAAAATTCACATATCAACTTTACATTTCAGAAAAGCAATACACATATATACATACAGCTTTAGAAAACACTTTGAAGTTTTTAATTTTCAAAGAATATGACATGTATAAGAATCATACTACCCCTAGATTAAATAAAATAAGTCAAAAATATTTTTTTTATTGTTTTTATTATATGAAATTAAAAACAAATCTATATTTGAATGATATAACTCATTTAAGGATCATATTGTTTATGGGTTGATTCTTTGATAAAAAAAAAAAAAGGTAAAAATAATTTTTTTAACATGGAAATAGGCCTACCTTTTTTTGAAAATTGATTGAAAATTTTTAAAGTAAATTCTCTTCTGAATAAAAATAAAATAAAAAATCACATGAAAAACATTCATACATGTAAAAATCATTCGCCCTTGAAATCAAAGCATCCATACACAAAATCATACTCCCTTTCTTGTATTTTTTTTTTATTAATTGGCTAGATTATCTTTTGATCAGTCGAGTCGATAAAATTATATAGAAACAATTTTTACATATTAAAATTGAATTAGATAAAAAATTATATTGGAACATTTTAAAGTTAATGTATTAAGATGAATTTAATAATAATATCAAATAATTTTTATAACTTAATATTTTTTATGACGCTGAATTTATTTTTTTTATATCCCACTCATAATGTAACGAGGCTGTAAACTAATTTATCTAATGTTTATATTAAATAAGTTGATCCATGATTTATATTTTTCAACTACGAGCCATTAACAGAGGGGCCATCTAGGGATCAGAACTTTAAATTCGATAGAGGCTGCCAAGGGTGACCGACTTTCAACCATAAATGACATTGAGAGCGACGTTACAAGAATTTGGTAATGGAAATTTAGATCTAGGGATCAGAACTTTTAATGCTTATCACATGAATATCGACCAAAATCTAATGATACGACTTTGTGTTAGATTATCTGCCTTGAAGGAATTTAAAATTATCTACATGATTTGATGTACATATTAAATTGAAAGATCCGTTGACACTTTTTAATGAATGGCTTCAATTTTTTGATCAGATTCAAAAGTGTTTTACAAGGGTAGAAATTTATTATACAATTAATGTACTAAAACATATTAGTTTTAGTATTAATGTTAACATTGTAGATTGAAGTAATTTTTTTATTAAAAAAAGGGATTAATTTCGGTGTTACTGTTCACTTTCTTACATAACATTTAGATTGTAGTTTTTTTTAATTTTTAATTTGATCCTTCAACTTTTATTTTGCAAGATTTAGTCTTTTTTAACCCAAATTAGCATCTAATTACATATTTTTTTAGGAAAGAGAATTAAATTGAAAGATATGAAATTTGAGTGAAAAAGTCAGGTAGAATAGGTGACATATTTGAAATTTGTTATAAAAGCTCATTTTAGTCTTCTATAGTTTTTTGCTATCACGTAACCGGCCCCTTTAATTTTCAAAAAAATTAATTTTAGTACCAAACTTCTTTTTCACTCATTTTTTGGTGGGAGAAGAGAGGGGGTCGTTGGATTCCGGCGTAGAGAGAGAAAGTGGTTGTTGGTGACGATTATGGTAACCAAAATAGTTGATTTTTATGTCAAATGGTTCCATATGATTAGGAGAATTGAGATGAGGCAATTTTTTTACCTTGAAAGTATCTTAAAAATAAACAAATATGAGCTTGGTAAGATTTTGAGTTTCGAGTTGATTTTGGATTTTGTGTCGGTTTTTTGCATTGTTGAAGGCCATGATTTGGTTTAACAAGGTTTATAGGGTGTTTTAGGTAAAAAAATGGGTTGCAAATGAGTTTGTCTGTAAAAAAATTTGGGACCCTATTTTTTCAGCCACCATAGTGGCCAGATTCTAGGGAATCATATGCGACTCGTTTTTTTTTTTAAATGATTAGGGCAGATGACATGTCGTCTGCCCCATTAACTTAAAAAAAATATAAAGGCTCACACGTCGGCTGCTGCTTGTCAACACCTAGCCTAATTCATTAAACACAACAAGGTAAATTACTCATTGTTGCGATGTCGTAGCCACACAAATTAATTACCATAGCCTAAATAAACAAGATAGTATAGAGCAAGCAAGGGGTCGATCCCACGAAGAATGTTTAGTTCAGATTTTTATGCTATACGATATGCAATGGAGGGATTTTGAGATTATCTAGGATATAACAGAATAAAACAATCAAGCTAAATTAAATAAATCAAAAAACTATCAGGAGAACAAATTTTGGTTTCAAGTAGACGTCCACCTGCGGAAATCAGAACTAATCATTGAAACGAAATACCAATTTATATTCTGAATCTTTATTTTTTCTTAACATTAGTTAGTTAACCTATCTGTAGTGTAACTAACCCTAATTAGTAAACAACCACAGTGTCCGCATTAGTAATTTTATTCAATGACAACCTTAAAAACTAGATAAATTAATTAATCTAGATAACTGTCCGCAATTCATGTTTGATTTGTTTTAATGTTCTCTCTAAGATTAATAATATAGATTCGCCACAATTATTAAACTCAGTTACTTCACAAGTTTATATACCACAACTCCAATTTTGATATCAAACTTAGTAATAGATGGAAGACTCAATGTGCTTCAGGTAGTTTCATGAGATGTTAATATGGCATTAAACTTCTTAAAAGTTAGTGATTTTTCTCTAGTACAAATTAGAGCTACAACGTTCCTATAAAATAAGTCCATGACCATTGAGTACATAAAAGGTAATGTCATCATCAAAGATTAGTGAATCTATGGAAAGTTCATCGATTGTTAAACGAATAACCTTGAGATGGAAGACGGGCAGTACTTAACCAAACCATTCATAAAGTCCATAAGATTGTGACCATGAGGGAGGGACTTGAAAGTGGTAATTCATGTTGAATAGTTTGTGTAAGTCGTTGCAATTGATTTGTGTTAATTGCAACAAGAGCTGATTCATTTTCTAAAGGTATTCTCATGGTGTTGTTAAGAGGAGAGTTGTTGGCATTAAGTGTAGAAAAAATCATTGATATGGATTTTTGAATGCTAAGGAGCTTTGATACCTTGTAAGAGAAAACAACAAACTTGTGCTTTAACTTCTTTTTTATATATAAATTTTCTGTATTTTTTTATTATCTGACACATAAACACACACACACAACTGCATGCAACTAATAAGGAAGTATAGTTGATAGAATCATCGAAGCCATGATTTTGCATGCTGTGATATGTTGTTAGCAAATATAATGATGGAAGATCTACAATTGATTATTAAGCACTGTAATTATGATGTGTTGTGATTAAGTTGGAAGATAATGGAGGATCATTCTGTGCTGGAATTGTAACTGCAGATTGCGTGATCATGTTATGACTGCAGATACTTGCTTAATTTATTGCTCTGTGATCTTGTGGTCTTGTAATCTATTGGAGCTGTGATATTAACTGCTAAAGGATACAATAGGATTTAACTCGTGCTAGGCAAAGAATTGGGTTAAAATATTTCAAGGTTAAAATATTAAACTAAATTTAATATTAACCAAATGGTTTCCACTTACTTGAATTTTTTCTTAAAGTTTAAAATTTTTTATACACAATTGCATGTAACTAGTAAGTATATATTATAGTTAGTTTATGCATGCTTCAACATATTCTTATTAAGCTGTAGTTAAACATATTCTATGATATCTTAAATGTACTACTTCTTATGGTTTTTATATCACTCGAGATTTCTCCTTTATTCTGTATGGTTTTATAATTACAGATTGAACTAGTAGTATTGATGATCACAAATCTACGGGTGATTACCTATCCTTTTAAAAAATTGAAAGAAATTCATCCTCCTTATTAAAAATTGCTGGATTTGCCACTGGAAAAAAGGAGATACAGTTACGGAGACCAGAAAATTGTAATACATTCCGATGAGAGAAAATTGTATTATATTGGACGGAGCTAGATGTCCTGAAGGCGGACTCTTGATCATCTTGAACAACTTTTGAATCAGGACAATATATTCCTTAATACCATATTGAAGGACTGGTTAGTGGTGCTGTATCCCCCATCAACCATGAGATTTAGTCCACTCACATACTTGGACTCATCGCTACCTAAATACAAGGCAGCCTCCGCCACATCTTTGGGTGACGGCACCACTCCTTTCAGATTGGCAGATTCACAAACTACATGCTCCACAAAACTTTTATCCGCTCCCATTGCATTTCTTAGCAGTGGAGTAGCAAGAGCACAAGGAGAAATGCAGTTAACCCTTATTCCATAATGCCCTAGTTCCACGCACAAATTCTTCATTAGCCCCACCACCGCATGCTTCGACATTGTATAAGCATGAGGCGACTCACCACAAGCCACTGAAGCCACACTAGATGTGAAAAGAATAACGCCTTTTTTCACAGGAATCATAACTCTAGCAGCATGCTTTGCACCCAAGAAACCACCATACACATTAACTTCAAAAACCCTTTTAAAATTTTCATTCTCGGTGCCTAATATTGTTGGATCTATATTGCCAGTAATGCCAGCGTTGTTGTACATGATGTCTAGCTTCCCATACTTGGATATGGCAAAATCGACAACATTTTTGACATCGGTATCACTAGTGACATCACAGTGTACATAGTAAACATTGTTCTCCGTGCCAAGTTCCTTACAAAGGGATTGACCAACTTGATCCTGGACATCAGCTATAATGACATTCGCTCCATGTTCAACAAATAGTCTAGAGGTGCTCTCACCAATCCCGCTAGCACCTCCAGTGATTATTGCCACTTTACCAGCTAACCTGCAACAAAAATTAATTGATTTCTCGTTCGGGTGAAGGAATTAAAGCACAAGAATATTTACTAGTGATCAGAGCAAGTAGCTTGTTACCTTTTTGCAAAAGAAGCTAGTGAACTAGAGGAGTTCATGTTTTGGCTGAAATAGAAATGGAAAGGGCCGGGGGCGTTTAACCTGAGAAGATTTCAATATGTATGTGTAGACACTCTCTAAGATGCAATTAATATATAAAGGAGAAGAAGGCCAACTGGCATATCTGTGTGGGTGGGAGGGAGGTATGTGTATTAACCATTAAATAAAAAATGATGAATAAAAAAGCTGCTACCAAATGCAGAAAACTGAGGTCTTCTCATTAATTTTGACTGCAATGGTTTCAGTAAATAAGAAATATTTAGTAAAGCGGCCAACCAGATTGCCCAGACTGCTGCCAAAATGTGGAATAGATGCCAAAAAGTAAATTCCCTGAAGATCATTATACAACTTGCCATGTGTGCCAGTTGAAAATGTGCAAATTGTCATGGCACAGAGTTGCAAGATTGAATGAAATGGTTTATTATTAGTGAACCTCCTAAAATTGGTTTGGTAATGGAGTATCTAAATATGAAAAGTTTGTTTAGTTCAGTCCCTATGAATTAACCTTTGCGCTTGTGATCGATGTTTATTAAAAGTTTTTTTTTATTACTTCTAATCAATTACAATATTTACTTATTTTACAATTTATTACAACTTAGTTTATAGATGGTATAATCACGTCTACCTAGCAGCCCTCGCCCTTTTCTTTTACAATAAATGTGCACTGATCCTTTGTATGTAAATTTATTGCATAGCTAAGGTGCATGGGGCCATAGATATGCAATCGTTGCCCCTTGTTTCCAGATTAGGTTGTTAAGGATCATAAATACTACGTGGAAATGCATTGAACCGGGCTACAAGATGAGAGCACCGCCATGTATCACCGTTGGGAAAATTTCAGCGTCTTTTAGTTCCATACTAGACCCATCACATCTGTAATCCTCCATGTGCAATGGAGCTTTATCTAAGTTCCATACTAGACCCATCACATCTGTAACCCTCCATGAGCAATGGAGTGTGTAATTAAACCCTCCATATGCAATTGTGTGTTCACGTTTGTTATAATGGAATTGTGGAAGTACTGATTCAAATTTTAGATAGTTACCTGTCCAATATTGGAATAAGGCTTTGGTAGTTTGCTAAATCATGATGGTTATCTCTATCCAAGGGTGGAGGCATGCATGGGCTAGGGTGTGGGCTCTAGTTTAGATCAAGATTTTATCAATATTTTTTTACTAGTTTTATATAAAGAAAATTTGTAATTTTCAATTGAGGTATCAAAAAATTTGAAAATTTACGTGGAGCCTTCTAATATGATGCTTTAGCTTGGGTTAAAATTTTAGAATTTTTGGAGAAATTCAGAAATTTGATAAAAAAAATCACAATTTCACCAGTTTTACGTTATTGAGTGTAATTTTCAATCTGATCATCAGATTGAGCTGAAATTTTACGAGGGATCTTAAAATATATTGAATAAAACCTGGTTAAAATTTTAGGATGAACAGAGTTTGGTAGTCCTAACAAAAAAACATCAAATAAAAGCAAAACGACTCATTAAGGGTAAAATGTTTATTTGCCATTAAAAAATAAAAAAAATCAGTTCTTTTTTCCTTTTATATGTTGTCGACTGGGCAGAAGCAGAATAAAAAAAGAAAGAAAAGAAAAGGTGAGAGAGAAAGAGAGAAAAGTAAGGGAAAAGCATAAAAAATCCAAGAAAAAAAATAAGAAAAGTGAGAGAATAACCTTGTAAACTTACAAAGTCCAACTTATAAAATATTAATCTAAGGAAGAATCAAGTGAAGGAAGGAGGAATTGAGAGAGGGGAAAAATTTAATTACTTTGTTTTTCAGTTGACATGAGATTGTTATTTTATCCCAGTTGAAGGGTTGTTATAATATCGATTCAGATTCGATTATAGATTAATTATATTCCACAAAACATTGAATGATGTAACTTTCATAGTGAGTTTATTTTTACTTTCACTTTAATTTTATATACTTTCAAATTTATTTTTTAATATTTTGGGTAGTGTATTTGAATTAAAACTTTACTATTAACTTTAAAAATTCATGTACATGAGTTAATAATTTATCTTTTAAAAAATTTATATATTTATTTAATAGCCTAGGGCAGGAAAAATTCCTGGCTCCGCTCTTGTCTCTATCTGTTGTTGGTTAAGAGAGATTATACTTATCAAATGAAACATTTCGTGAAGCTAAGGATAAAAAATGAAAAAAAGAAGTTGTCATCTATTTTTATGATAATCAAAACCTTAATTGTTTTTCACAAGTTTTAGGTAAGAAACTAATTATATAATAGAAAATATAAAAATAACTATATACATCTTACTTAAAGTAAATTGCCTTGTTATTAATGAAATGTGTTTTTTGGGCTCATAACTGCCTAAACTAACATGCTTTGTTTTAAAATCTAAACTAAGATAATGGTTTTAGATTTAGGCTTATGAACTTCCCTCATATGCATTTTAACAACATTTGAGCATTAGACCCATAGTGATGATAAGTTACTTATAGATGTTTGATCCACGAAGATTATTCGGGTTAGAATGGCTTTAAAGCCATCACTCGCTCTCAATAGGCCTATATAGAATTGTATCGATTTAGCCCAAACTTGCTCGCTAATATCAATGAAAATATTTTAAACATATGAAAAGCAATACATATCAACAAGAACATAAATATGCATTCAACAATTTAAATATCTGATAGTCAACATTCAATAATAAGAGTCGAATATGACTTCTCTAATCCTAGTTGAGTTATGGAAATAAATAACAATTTGTACACTAACAAACACGAACACATAATACTTGAAAAAGGCATGTATTCGTCAATTCAAATACATAATAGTTAACATCCAATAATAGTTGTTGAAAATTGATCATTTAATCCTAGGTTGAGATCTCCAATAAAAGATAGTTGATTTACAACATAATAGACAAAAACAACAAAGAAACAACATCAATGTGTATTCACCAATTCTATCATCTGATAGTTAACATTCAAGAATAGAAGCCGAAAATAGATCATTTAATTCGGGATTGAGTTCTCAAATAAAAAATAGTTGATACATAAACAAAAACGCAATCATATATGCAAAAATATTTTTCACCAAAACAAAACCATCACGTCTCAAATAAACAAAAATCAAACTTGATCCTACAAACTCCGTCATGAGGTATTGATTTATATCCTTATTTCACATAAAAAAAAAAATCATCAGCTTCTTCATATACCCTAGGGTTACCACGCAATGACATAGACCCACAACACTTTGATTAACATTGTATTTCATAAAATAAATAAGTATCATGTTATCAATTATCTAAAACAAGCAATAAAACGTGTTAAGGGTTCAAACATAACCTACGACAACCTTGGATTTGTCTAGATCAGTTACAGATCATGTGCCACTGTTGTTATAGTGAATGAAGTTACGGATAAAAAATGTCTCTCTTCCCTCTTCTCTTTTATACAAGTAGTGAGCCTTACTGCTACTTAAAATAGAGATCAATGCATAGAAAAGTTTTGCTTTTTTCATTCCACCTTCTCTCCATTTACTGGTTCGGTGAGTTAGGTGGTTTTGAGTGATCGAGAAGTGGTTACATGGAGGAGAAAGGTTGTTGTGGGAGCTGTTGTGGGGGCTGATATTGCTCGCTAGCTACTTGGTGATGCTATAGAGGGTTGTGGTTACGTTGATGATGATGATTGGTGTTGGGTTTTTTAGTTGCAAGATATCTAGATTTTAGTGGCGAGAGATGAAGATTGTGGTTTTTAATGGTAGTGACAAAGAAGCAAATTGGTTAACACAAGGTGGATGACTTTAAAGAGAGAGGTTACTAGTGTTAGAGATTACGATGTATGGGTGTGGAAGAGAAGTGAAAGGTTGCACATTTTGGTGGTAGTGGAAGAGGAGATTTGGAGTAGATGGTCAAATGCAACCAACATGGAAGGAATGCAACCCATATTAGTAATCTACGACCACCCTTGTTTTTTTAGCCAAGGAAGGCTTTCGAGCAGGCAGGATAGATGTTGATTCTACCTCTGCCAACTTCTTATTTCTAGCAGGATTTTCTCCATCAACATCCAAGGTTTGTCTTAGTAAGATCCGGCCTAACTCTTTGAAAGATATATTCAATTAGATTATACAAGCGCTAGCGTGCCCCTTTAGAGAAAGGGGCGTAAACACTTCACTCGCTAGGGGATGGGATTCATTCACTTGCATTCCTGCTAGCACTATAAAAAGCTCCAGCCTTAATGCCCTTACTACTGCTATGCAGCCTTTCCTTAGGTTTGTAGAGTCGGGTTTCCCGTTTACCCACAACTGAGGAGCCTTGATCCCATTGATAATGAGTGGGAGCAAATAATTCAATGGGGGTAGTTGTTGAACCATACCACATAGTTCCAACAACAACAAAAGCTGCAAAAAAGACTACAGTGATACTACTGGAAAGCACAGTTTCAATATTTCTCATACGCAATCCTTTGTATAGACGTTGGAGCGGGCGAACACTAAGATGGAATATAGTGCGGATATAGTGCGGATAGCTAGGGTTGAATGAAGAAGAAAACATAGCTTTTTTATTATTTCTTTTTTTTTTTTTTGCTTTTTTTCTTTCTCTCTCATTCTTCCTAATTTTTATCTTGTTTCTATCTTTGTTTTTCTCACATTGGTCTCTTTTTTCTCTCTAGTTTTTTTTTTCCCTCTTTCTATCTAAAATGTATGCTCTTATTTGTAGTGTTATTTTTGTATTTTTAAATTTTAAATCTTTTTTTTATCTTTTATCTTTATCTTTAATTTAAAAAAAAATTATTTCCTTTGTTTTTAAATTTATATTTTAAATTCCTTTCTATTTCTTATTATTATTTTATCTTTTCAACTTATGATTCTTTTTAAAGGGATCTAAACTTTATTTTGGTCTCTCTCTCTCTTTTCATTCCTTTCATTTCACTTGTCATTTTTTAAAAAATATACTAGATATTAAAAATGAGTCATAACAATACTCTTTCATGGTTTTGATTTGTTGCTGGTACAATCTATTTCTATGTTTTTTTTTTATTATTATTAAACTTGATTATATATGTGTTTTTTTTAATAACAATCAAAATATATATATATATATATATATATATATATATATATATATATATTCTTAGCAAAATTAGTCATTTATAGTCGTTATAGTTTCACTGACAACTAAAACAGTCTACCGGTTTAGATTGGTCAAGCCAATTAGTTGACCGATTCCTGCAGAACTCTCAAGTGTACATTATGGATGAACAAACGGTCGACCAATTTATTTGGTATACCCAAACAATCAACCAATTCAAGCAGAATTTCAGTTTTATCAATTTTAATTCTGGGTGAATTCTTAGAACCATTTTATCAATCCTTTTAAAAAGTATGCAAAATGAAGTGTGTGCATTTATTATAATTTATTCTATAAAATAAGATATTGTAAACTCCAGTGTAAATATATGATCGAAGGTAATAAGACCTCGATGTAAAATGAAAACTTGGGATAAAAAATGGATAAATGACATAAATATTAAATTATGTTATACGTAACGGAGAGGATGATCTCGATAAATAAATTTAAAGGTATGGATAAAGTTGAAAATAGAATCATGAATTTTAGGTATAAAATTCGTAATGTTAGCAAAACTAGTAACAAGCTTCAATGAATAAAAAATAAGACAAATGAGAAAAATGATCCCTAGAAATTAGTGTGGTAATAAAAAATAAAATATAAGAAATAATAATGCAAAGAAAAAGAAAGAATGATTTATAAGCACAATTAAAAATTTGTAACGTTACCGTGAAATGACAGTATGCCCAATAAAAAAATAAAAGTGGAAAATATAAAATAGATATATTTTGAAATAAAAAAATGTTACCAAGAATTTAATGGAATGCTTGATACAATTTATGCAATGAATTGTATGTTAATTGCAGTAATAGGCTATTTAGAAGTGTGGTTGCAATTATTTTTTAAAGTATTTTTCACTCAGAAAAATATCAAAATAATATTTTTTTTTAATACTTTAAAAATCATTTTTGATATCAGCGCATAAAAATGATCTAAAAATACCAAAAAAAATGTTAATTTGAAGTAAAGAAAAAAATAAAAATAATAATTTTTTAAAAAAATACTTTTAAAACGCAAAAATAAATATGACCTTACAAGTGTGAAATAATAAATTGTCAGGGGAAAAATAACAAAAAAAAAATCAAGAATCTAAATAAAAAGGTATTGTAATTTTGAATCGATGCACGCTATATATGAGGTTAGGTCATGATATGACCATAATAAGTTAACTTGATTATTTAGCCAATAGTCTTTTTTTCATTTTCCTTTACTTCCTTTTTTTTCTGGTTAGGTTTTCATACGTCTCGAGTGGGATGATGATTAGGTACTAAACTATAAAACCAAAATTGAGCCACAAACTAAAATAAAAAATTCAAAAGTTATTAAAAAACTAGCACTATATACAAAATTATTTTATATTTTTAAATCGTTTTAATTTATTAATATCAAAAATAATTTTAATAAATATAAAAAATTTATTTTAATATATTTTTAAATTAAAAATATTTTTTAAAATTAAGTGGAATGAAGAACAAATTAAAAAAAAAAAAACAATCCTTATCAAAGAAATAAAAAATAAATAAATAAAAATCAACGAGGAACCAAGTTAAAAAAGTAGTTGGCAAGTCCAAATCACTCGTCGGTCAGCATGTGAGCAAGCCACCATGTTAAAAAAGTAGTCAACGCCTTTTGATTCACGAAACGAGTCATGCACGGTGTATACCTCACTAGAATTAGTTTTTGCGTGGCTAGTCTACATGTTAAAATAATAAAGCCCTCTTAGCTGGAAATTAATTTTTTTAAAGTAAATTATGTTTTAATATTTGGTAGTGTAATGAAAAATAAATTAAAAAATATTTTTTAATGTTTGATTATGTCATGGAAAATAAATTGAAAAATAATTTATTAATATTTTATTTTTTTTAAATTTATTAAAATAATAAGAAACCAATCTTACAAATTAAAATGTTGAATGAGAATGAAATTGAAAAAAAAATATAATTTCATAAATTATTTCAAATAAAAAAAATAATTAAGATTAAAACTAAAAATTAAAAATATTTTTTAAACTGAAGTGAAATGATGAATAAATAAAAAAATAACAATCATTATCAAAGAAACAAGAAATAAATAAATAAAAATCAACGAGGCACCAAGTTAAAAAAGTAGTTGGCCAGTCCAAATCAATCGTCGGTTAGCATGTGAGCAAGCCACCGTGTTTGGGCGGCACATGCAGCTTCCTTAGGACCCTATACGACCTTTCTTTGTTGTCATCGAAATCATCTTGTCATCCTCTTCATCCCATGTCAACGCCTTTTGATTCACGAAACGAGTCATGCACGGTGTATACCTCACTAGAATTAGTTTTTGCGTGGCTACTCTATATGTTAAAATAATAAAGTCCTCTTTGCTGGAAATTATTTTTTAAAAAAAAATAAATTATTTTTTAATAATTAGTAGTATAATAAAAAATAAATTAGAAAACACTTTCTAGTATTTAATTATGTCATGAAAAATAAGCTAAAAAATAACTTATTAATATTTTATTTTTTTCAAGTTTATTAAAATAATAAGAAACAAATTTTACAAATTAAAAAGTTGAATGAGAATGAAATTGAAAAAAAAATATAATTTCATAAATTATCTCAAATAAAATAAATAATAATCAAAATAATTAAGATTAAATCTAAAAAATAAAAAATTGAAAGATGAAGAAATTAAAATAATAATAATTAACTTTTCATAAATTATTTCAAATAAAATAAGTAACAATCAAAAAAATGAGGACCAAATTGAAAAACAAATATTCAAAACAAAATATATATAGCAATTAAAAGTTTGAGAACCAAATTTAATATAATCAGCAAATAATGTGACATTTCTAAATTATTCACAACTTCTGGAAAGTGTTTTCCATCCAAAATAAAAGGAAAACACTTTCCTGAAAATCAAGCTAAATTTTTCATTGACCGGAAAGTGTTTTCAGTTGATTAATTTTCTTACTGGCAAACAAACACAAGAAAATTTAGAAACTAGTTTTCCGAAAACCACTTTCCAGAAAACAACGCCCCTAAAACCCTCTGGAATTTTATATGTAATGCGAGAATAATTCCACTTTTTCTTTTTCTTTTTCTTTTTTCTTTTGAGGACTCTGTGGAGCTGTATATATGAAACAATCTATGTACAAAAGCAAGCCTTCAAGTAAAGACGCAGAGCAAAAGGCAAGCTTTTTATCTTCTTTGCCTAGGTACCCCCAACTCCATATATTTAATAAAATGACAGGTACCAGTTCGGTTGCATCACAGAAAAGGTAATCAAAATGAACTTCCATTAATCTTGCACTCTAGCTGTATAGTTTCTTCCTAGCTATTTGAACTTGGAAATATTCCCAATTAACTCTGATTCGCCTTGAATTCATTTTGCTTGTAACATTTCAAGATTATAACGTGTACGTACTAATTTTATCAGATTGGGTTCCCTCCAAAAGCTCCAACTAAATATTTGATCACCGGCACCATTTCACAGCAGATAACGTACAGCATCTGCGTTTAGATGTTTGTTTTCACATTTCAGCTTGTCTTTAATTAACGATAGTACTATTTCAGGTTAGCAGGCAAGGTGTCAATCATAACCGGTGGCGCGAGCGGCATAGGAGCAAGTGCAGTGCAACTTTTCCATGAAAATGGTGCTAAGGTCGTTCTTGCCGATATCCAAGACAACCTAGGCCAAGCCCTTGCTCAAAAACTTGGTGAAGATGTTTGCTACATCCACTGTGATGTTTCAAACGAAGATGAAGTTAGCAATCTTGTTGACGCCACCGTTAAAAAACATGGTAAGCTTGATATAATGTATAACAACGCAGGCATCCTCGGTCGTCCTTTAGGAAGCATTTTGGACGCCCCGAAATCAGATCTAGACCGCCTAATTAGTGTAAACCTGGTAGGTTGTTTCCTTGGAGCCAAACATGCAGCTAGGGTCATGGTAACCCAAGGTCAGGGTTGCATTTTATTCACAGCCAGTGCTTGTACAGCTATTGGTGGACTTGCAACTCCCGCTTATGCAGTGACCAAACATGGTATCGTGGGGTTAGCGAAAAACTTAGCGGCTGAGTTAGGGCAGTATGGTATAAGAGTAAATTGTGTTTCGCCTTATGGAGTAGCAACCCCCATGTATGAGGGATTTTCAGCAGATACTGCGCCAATGATAGAAGAATCACTGGAACAAATGGGTAATCTAAAGGGGAAAATTCCCAAGGTGGAAGACATGGCAAGGGCTGCACTATACTTGGCTAGTGATGAAGCAAATTATGTGAGTGGGATGAATCTTGTCGTGGATGGTGGGTTCAGTGTTGTTAATCCTACAATGATGAAAGCTTTGTACCCCGCTAAATTATAAGTTGATCTCGTTGATGTGCTTCTTTCTTGGTTTCAAAAAATTAGCAGAATTCTCAATGTATTCGGAAATGTGTTGAAGAATTTTTCAATTTGTAAAAGTAATTTTTAATTAAAAATATATAATAATAATAATAATATTGTTAAAACAACCATCTCTCTAAAAGTTTAAAGATTTTAAAATATAATTTATATTATTCTCTAATATATATTGCTTGTTAGGATATGTAAAATACGTTTCAGCAGCTTTTTAATTCAATTTTTTAATTAAAAAATAAAAAATACAATGTAAAAATACTAAAACATTCCTGTAATCTTTTTAATTATATAATATATTCATTTTATTGTCATAATTAATAATAATTTATGTTTAAAATTACAGTAAAATTCTCAAGCCATTTAGTTTTTTTATAAATTGTGTGAGTTCATAGTCAATACATTTTATCGACTCTTTTTTGTTTTTTTCTTTCTTTTTAATGTGCATTGCAATCCCACTGCCGAATTATATAGAGCAAGTCTATACATCTTTAGATACAAACAATTATTGTCAATAATATTCTTATATATGAAAAAAAAAATTCATACTCATCAAATCGTTTATTGCTTGTGGGATTAATAATTCATTGCTTATATAATTTGCCACATCTATTTATAGTGACAGACTTTAACGTTGTAAGAATGAATATGATAATTATCACTGACGTGGTATATATTGTTAAAAAAAACCTTTAATATATTAAAAAATTATAATTTAATATTTTTTTAAGAAAAAACAAGTTAAACATCCCTGTTTATAACCTAAATTTTTTATAAAAAATAATTTTTTATTAAAAATTATATGACCAATCTAACTACCATTAAAATTTCTATGCTAATTAAATTCTTATAAATCTTAATAATTAAATAAATATTATAATAAAAACATTTATATTATAATTGTTTTTTTAAAAAAAAATATCATTCCAACGTCAATCACTGCACCCGTTACTCTGACCCCAAACTAGTAGTTGTGATTAGGGACTTGGCAGATATTGTTTTCTCTGCCAACCATAGAATTAATTAATTGCTGTGCAATTATGGTCACACTTCTCCATGTTAGTTGGGAAGGGGAACGTGGTGGTTGTAAGGGAGGTGCAATTCATCTTCCCGAAGGCGGATTCTGATTAGATTTTTTTATATAAAAAACAAGATTAATAATACAATATTTATCAATTGTATTATTTTCAAGAGGGTACTTGACAGTGTAGTAGCGGTTGCTTTTCAAATAATTTTTTGTGCTGAAATGCATGCCAATGATATTTTTTTATTTTTTAAAAATTATTTTTAACATCAGCACATCAAAACGATCTAAAACGTACAAACCATATTAAATTTTAGCAAAAAAAAAAATTCAAATTTTTTGGGAAAACGGTTTGCACCGCGTTCCCAAACATATTCTAAGGCAGCGTTTGGGAACGCGGCTGCGGCTGCGTTCCCAAAAAATTTGAATTTTTTTTTTTTGGCTAAAATTGAGTGCGGTTTGTACTTTTTGGATCGTTTTGATGTACTGATGTCAAAAATAATTTTTAAAAAATGAAAAAACATCATTGGCATGCATTTCAGCACGAAAAGCTATTTGAAAAGCACCCGCAACTACACTGCCAAACACGCTCTAAATAGCTTCATGTAACCGCGTTTTACTGTATGATTGGACAACTTTTTTGGAACAAAAATCTATGTTCATGTATTGAAATTGAGTTAAAAACAAAAATATAAATAAGAGATTTTTTATTAAACTCGAAATTTAAATTATATAATTAAAATAATTTGATTAAAAATAAAATAAAAATTATAATTTTTTTAAAAAAGATTTATTAATTCTTTTAAACTTGTGATCTAAATTTTTAAATTTAAAGCATCCAGTCTAAAAAAAATATTAAATGATGAAATTAAAAGAAAAAAAATCTAATCTTACTAAAAAAAATTTAAAAATAACAATTCAAAAAATAAGACTCAAGATCAAATAACTACAATTATTAATAAGTAATACCATTATTATTATTATTATTATTATTATTATTATTATTAACATTCCTATTAATATTCTTACTATTTTAATAACTAACACCATAATTATCATCACTATTATTATTATTATTGTTATTATCACCATCATTACAACAACTATTATTAATATTTTTAGTATCATCACTTTTCTTCTTTATCTTTTTGTCTCACATCATCATCATTATAGTAGCAACAACAGTATTGTTACCACTACAACACTATATGTAACTACTATTTTATTATCATCATCTTTTCTACTACTATTACTACCACTACATCATAATCATTAATAATTTTACTACTTCCATTTTCATTATCACTACCACCACCACTACCACCACTACCACTACTACATCATCATTACTAATTTCACTACTACCACCACTACCATTACCACTACCTAAGGGTGATCATTTTTTATTTGGTCCGATTTTTATCTATAAAAACAATCAAACTGAAATTTTATAAAATACAAAACCAAACAAAACTGATTTCAACTGATCGGTTTTAGTTCGGTTCGGTTATTTTATATCAAAAACTAAAACACAACTGACCGGTTTCGGTTATGTTATGTTTGGTTTTGGTTCAGTTCGGTTATTTTATATTAAAAACCAAAAACTATGTTGTTTTTTGGGCTTTTTTAGACTTTTTAATGGGTTTCGGTTTCGGCTCGGTTAGGTTAGGTTCATTTTTAATTAAGCCGATTCGGTTTGGTTGAGGTATTTTGGTTTCAGGCTTACGAAACCGAAACCGAACCAGACTAAATATTTTTTTTAAATATTCTAATCAATTTAATTAGTTTTTTTTTTCATGGTTCGGTTTTTTTGATTTTTTTTTGTTTTCTTGGTTTAATCTGATTGTTAGTTTTTTTGTTCACCCCTACCACTACTATTACTATCACTATCATTACCACCACCACTATCACTACTACCATTACCACCACCACCACTATTACGACTACCACTACCACAACTACTACTATTGCTACCACTGTTACTACTATCACTGCTACTACTGCTGTTGCCACCACCAGTAATACTTTTACTACTATTACCACCATTGCCACTATTACTACCACAACCACTATTACTATCATGACCACCATCACTACGACTATAACCACCTCCACCACCACAACAACTACTACTTCTACTACCACCACCACTACCTCCTCCTACTACTACCACTATTATTACCACGATCACCTCTACCATCACAACAACTACTACTTCTACCACCACCACCACTACCTACTTCTACTACTACCACTACCATGACTACTAACACTACCATCACCACCACTACCACTACTACGACCACCACCACCACTAATACGACCACCACCACCACCACCATGATGACTACTACCACTACCACTACTACTACTGCCATGACCACCACCACAATGACTACTATCACTAATACTACTACCATATCACCACCACCATCACTACCACCACCAGTACTACGACCATTACAACCATCAATACTACAACCACCACAATGGCTAATGTCACCACCACTACCATGACTACGACGACCACCACCAATTATTGAACAAAACTCATGTTGGTTTAGCTCTTAAGAACAACATAGCAGCTAACACTTTCTTCCTATTATTTTTTATGCTTTCTTATAAATAACTCTGAATGTTTAAGGTAGTTATATATAGCCTTACAAGTCCTACTTAGACTAAGATTTTTATCCTAGTCTAAATCAGGTTTATTTTTATCTAGCTAAGATGAAAACTAATCAACTAGCTAATTACTCCTAGCAATGATAAAACTCTAATAAATAATAATATTTATATTGTAGAGTTCTAATAATATTAGAACTCTTACAAACTCTAAATCCTATGAACCTAAATTTGATGTGAACCTTTTAATTACATAGTTAAGCAACCCCCAACAAAGTAGATAACAACTTAGAAAGCCAAAAATCAAGTTTGATAGAACCCTGACCCAGAGGTAATCCTATGCCTAAAAATCAAAGGTATTGAAAAAAACCTTGAACCCAAAGATAACCTTGTATTTAAGAACCCTAAGTATCTAAATGATGCCACGAAGTTAGTTATTATTTGATAAGTCAACGTATGATCTTTGTCCTTGCAAAGAAATATTGTTTTGCCACAAACAAACAAAAGAAAAACTCACGTTTATTCTTAAACTTGCTCCTGAAATTTTCAGCTCAAGAAAACATAATATAGTCTCGTATAACTAACCCTAGCTAATGGACCCCCTTTGGGTCGCAAGCTAATGTGTTTAAACTAGTAATCAACTAATATAAGTTCAATAATGAAATAACCCCTAAATAATATCTAATGGGCTAGAACAAACCCAAATTAAAAATAATTACTCAACATTAAGTAAATAAATAAAATAGGATAATGACAACAAACTCTTTATGCTAAAATTCCTTCATGTAACCTGAATCTTCAATTTTCGTATATTTTTGGTAGATTTCAGTCCTGACTTCAAACACGTCGTTCTTTCTTTTCTAGATGAATTACTAAACCTACCATATATGGTTGGAAAGCCTGAGGTGTCTAGTTTCCAGCCCAACTTGAATGGTAGAAACATCACACTTATAAGTCTAAATATGTTCCAAACAGTACACGAATGTCTAGTTTGACAGATTTGACAATATTTATCTAGTAACTTCGACCCTTTAAAATAATATGTTTTCTAATTTCATTTAACATGAAAATTTACTACAATATAGTTATATATGTCTGGTATCTCCTTATAAAAGTTTAGCTCGATCTGATATACGGTTTGAGAGATATGTCTAATCTTATAAAATTCTTCAATAAATATTTTAGAATCAATGTCTAATCTTATAAAATTCTTCAATAAATATTTTAGAATCAAATTTATACCTGATTTCTTTCGTATTAAAATCTTAGCTGATATTAAATTATAACATGTAAGTGGTATATAATTTGCTTAAATAAGTGTTAAATTGTTAATTAAACTCGGGAGGTGATTCTACATTTTGGACTTGGAGGACGTACGGCATCTCTACTACAAGTCTTGGATTTCGAGGAACTTTGGTCCTTTCGTGTTAGAATTTTTCTATATATATATATACATCCACGGGTGGGTAGCCTAAGGAAAGAGGTTGCTTTTGTCACTCATAATCCCTTGGCGCCTCCATAACCTTCGAGAATAATACTGTTTTCATTTTCGATAAGAATACAAATTCACGCAATTCCAATTTCAGGATAGCAGGCAAGGTGGCAATTGTCACCGGAGTTGCAAGCGGAATTGGGGCAGCTACTGTGAACCTTTTACACGAAAATGGTGCCAAGGTGGTTATTGCAGATATTCAAGATACACTAGACCAAGAAATTGCTGATAAGCTGGGTGAAAATGTTTGCTACATTCATTGTGATGTATCGAATGAAGATGATATAATCAACCTTGTTAACATCACCGTAGCTAAACTCCGGAAACTCGAAATAATGTAAGACTACGCTGGCATCTTGGACCGGCCCCATAGCAGCATTCACACTGCTATAACTTTATATTTACTAACAGAATTTTTTATCTATATTTATATTAATATTTTATTGGTAATTAATTTCTTAATAAAATCACAAATGGAAATTCTTTATTGGTAAACTTTTTGTCGGTAATTTTTTATCCGTTGGTAAGTTCATTGGTAATAAAAATATATTATTACTGATGGATTTACTGACGAAAAAAATACAAAAAAAATTACCCGCTTCATTCCGTCAGTATTTCCCTCAGAAAAATACCGTATGTAATTCTGTCAGTGATTATTTAAAAATGTTTTTTTAAAAATCTATTTTACAAAACTATAAAATAATTAAATTAATATAAATCAACACTCTAAAATACTCAAAACTGAGTTGCTTGGGAAAAAAAAAATCAATTAAAAATTGATTTCATATGAAAAAAAAAAAACAAATCGTACAACAGCATTCATACAATTATTAAGAACAAAAACAAATTTTAAAATAAAATAAAATAACAAATATAGTGAAAACAAAACATGAAAAAAGAAGAAAAAAGAAAAATCTTACCTTAATATAGTAGCAAGTGAAGCTGAGAAGAGGAAAAAAAACAAATTCGTAAAGTATATTAATTAAAAAAAAAAACTGAGAAGAGAAAGGAAGAAAGGAGAAGAAGACATACATGTGCACGGAGGGGAAAGAAGGAGTTGAGGAGAGGAGAGAAGAGAAGAGAAGAGAAAGAAACGGATGTTGATTTTTTTAATATTTTCGTCTGTATTTGTATTAATATTTTATTGGTAATTAATTTCTCAATAGAATCACAGATATATGGAAATTCTTCATTGGTGAATCTTTCGTCGATAATTTTTTGTCTGTTGGTAAGTCCATTGGTAATAAAAATATATTATTACTGATGGATTTACTGATGAAAAAAGTGCAAAAAAAATTACTCGCTTCATTCCGTCAGTATTTCCCTCAGAAAAATACCGTATATAATTCTGTCAGTGATTATTTAAAAATATTTTTAAAAAATCTATTTTACAAAACTATAAAATAATTAAATTAATATAAATCAACACTCTAAAATACTCAAAACTAAGTTGCTTGGAAAACAAAATCAACTAAAAATTGATTTCATATGAAAAAATAAATCCTACAACAACATTCATACAATTATTAAGAACAAAAAAAAATTTAAAAATAAAATAAAATAACAAATATAGTGAAAACAAAACATGAAAAAAGAAAAATCTTACCTTAATATAATAGCGAGTGAAGCTGAGAAGAGAAAAAAAACAAATTCGTAAAGTATATTAATTAAAAAAATGAGAAGAGAAAAGAAGAAAGGAGAAGAAGACATACTTGTGCATGGAGGGGAAGAGAAGGAGTTGAGGAGAGAAGAGAAGAGAAGAGAAAGAAATGGATGTTGATTTTTTTACATATAGGGAAGAAGAAGAAGAAATGAGGTCTGTCTGTTATGAAATTAGGGATCTAGGCTTTTTATTGAGGCGCTTTGCCGACAGATAATTAAATATTAATATTTTTATAATTATTCCATCGGTGATTTCGTCTGTAATATTTAATTAAAATTTTTAATTTAATAAAAAAATTTCAAAAATTGTCAAATATCACCGACGACTTTTCAATTCTTCGGTAATTCCGTCTATAATATTTAATTTCAATTTCAATTTAATCAAAAATTTTCAAAAGCCTGTCAAATAACACCGACGACTTTTTAATCCGTCTGTAATTTTGTCTGTAAAGAACAGTAATTAACAGTGCAATTGAAAAGTGAATAGTTTTAGAGCTCTCTGGAAAATACTGACGGAATTTTCTGTTGGTGATTCTCTTTGTAATTGATATGATGAACAGTGTTAACAGTTTACCAACGATGATTTTACTGACAGATTTTACCGACAGAATTCTGTCGGTAATTCTGTTGATATAAATGACATGTTATTGTATTTTTTGGCTTTGTTTTAATTATTTTTTTCCCACTGTAATTCCCTCGGCATATACCGAGAGAATATTTCCATCAATAAAATTCACTTTAATTTACCAACGAAATATTTTTATCAGCATTTCCATTTGTATTTATTAATTTTCTGTAGTGTTTGGATAAAAAAAAAAAAAATGGGACCTAGCTAGACCGCTTTCTAAGAGTTCACTTAGTTGGATCTTTCCTTGGAGCCAGACATGCGGCTAAAGTCATGGTGCAAGAGTGAACTGTATGTCTTCCCATGCTGTGATGACTAGTATGACTATATTAGACTACTGAAACTGATATATCAAAGAAGAATACTTTATCATGATGGGTAATCTCAAGGGTCAAATTCCCAAGGCGGGAATGCATTGCATATAAAAGCAGAAGATGAAATATAATAAACAAAAAAGGTGTGAGATTCAAATTACAATCAGAGCGGATTCCCAGCTTCATAAAATTGCAACAATTTTTCAATAATAAATAGAGGCCCCCGTAAATTTGCAGCACAATTTATGACGAGTCTTCAGGATACTGGAACATGCGGAATGATGGGTTCTGAATGGTAAAACCCCCATCTATGAATAAATTGTGCCCACTAACATATCTAGCTTCATCACTTGCCAGATAAAGTGCTGCGTTGGCTACATCTTCTGCCTGAAGGGTCACACCCTTTAGGGTACCAAAAGCGTGCATCAAATTCTCAAGTTGTTCATCATCAAGACCAATAACTTGTTTTGCTAAAGGGGTTGCAAGCGCATAAGGTGATAAACAGTTCACTCTGATGCCAAATTGCCCAAGCTCAACAGCAGCATTTTTGGTGAGTCCTAGAACAGCATGCTTGGAGCAACAATATGCATGTGAGGCAGCAGCACCAACTTTTGAGCTAACACTGGCAGTAGAAATTATGGTACCATTGCGTCCCGGGATCATGACACGGGCTGCATGTTTGATGCCAAGAAAAACTCCCGTCACATTAGTCTGCAGAACACGTTCAAAATCAACCTTTTCATTGTCAATTATGCGTGCTTTGCTCTCATCAGCAATGCCAGCATTGTTGAACATTATGTCTAGCTTGCCATAAGTTGTGACAGCGGCGTTCACAGCATTTTTTACTTGGGCCTCATCAGTTACGTCACAGTGCACATAGGTAGAGTTTGATGGGCCTAGGGCTTTAGCAAGTGAACGACCCGATTCATCTTGGATGTCAGCAACGACCACTTTGGCACCGTGGTGGGCAAACACTTTAGCTGTGCATTCTCCAATGCCGCTGGCTCCTCCAGTGATTAAGGCTACTTTTCCTTCCAGCCTGCACGTCAAAGGAAATAAATGGGAAAATTACCCATTCTGTTTTTTATATAATTTATATAATAGAATGAGTTTTCAATGTATTTTGATATCTTTAATTGAATTAACTTTATTCAAATAACTAAATTTTCAATTTATCATTATATTATTTTTTTTGTATTTATTATTATAATATGGAACACGCATAATTTAATATTATATAAAAAATGACCATTTAAATGAAAGAGGAGGGGTCATTGGAGAAAGGGAAGATAGATGATAGGGAGGGGAAGGTTTAAAAAGGGAGAGGATTATAGTTTCGTTTTTCTAATTATTTTTTTGTCATATGTTTTGCATATAATGAACATGTTTATAGAGAACATTACTATTTTCAGTGAAATATTAAATTATATGAATGGTTATTTCAATTAATTTAAATAAAAATAAATAAAATAATAAATCAACTTAATTAAAATATGAAACCGATTGAAAACTCATTTTATTGTATAAAGCATAATTTTAACAACTATTTTTCCCTATAGATTAATGATCTTTGCTAGCATATAAATATTGGACGCGGCATAGGTGATTTTCAAGGAGGTGTTTAAAAATATAATTGTGTTGCTTTTCATTCATAAATGTATTAATATATATATTTTTTTTTATTTTTTAAAAATTATTTTGACATTATTTTATAAAAATAATTTGAAAAAATCAAAAAAAATATTAATTTGAAATAAAAAAAAATAAAATTTAATTTTTTTAAAAAAATACTTCTAAAATATAAAAACAAATAGAAGTCAGGCCACCCATCTTTTACAGTTGAATGACACTTCACTTTTTTTCTTACACAGATTTCAAAGCTTTTATTAATATAATAATATGAAATCAAATGCACAATTGAAATTTTCTTGAATTTTGTTTATTGTAATGGTACTGTAGTGTTAGTAAATCTGTAATTTTTGAGGTTTTTTTAAATAAATTTATCTTGGTTTATTTATTTTACACTTAGTTTATTTATTAATATTTATTTTTTTTGTAATATTTATTTTAGTTTTTCCAATTTATATTAGTATTAGAGATCTATGATGGGGTGACTTGTACAAAGAAGTTAGAGATTCATGAAAAAGTAGTCCACATGTAAAATGATATTCTTGATGAAAGATAATTTTTAACAGAAAGCTAAACTCGATGGCAAGTTTTTTCCAACCCGGGAGATTGATGCAAGAATTTTTTAAGGAAAATAGATATTTTTCTTATTTAATTTAATTTTTTTTCTATTTTTGTTTTTTTATTCTTTATGATGATGTTTTTCTAGTTTTTTTTTATTTGAAAGGAATATTTTTTCTAATTTATTTTTCTGATGTAGTATTATTATAATTTTCTAGTTTTTTTTCTATATAAATGATTTTAATAGTTTTTAGACAAGTTAAATGAATGAATAAAATAAAGTTGAATGAATGAATAAAATAAAGTATTTTGAAGTCTATCTATATTTATAGTGCTTTTTTTATCATTAAAGGTTTTGACATATAACAAACCTTTTTATTCTTTGTTCTCGTTCACATGCATCAATGCTCCTGGTAATTTTCTATTTATTTGGTGGTGATAAAAATATTTGCGGCAAATGTAACATTTTGAAATATTTCCGCTTGCTAACTTATTTTTTTGTTATTTTAGGTCCAAAATTTAAGTAATTGGCCATTATTTTGTTGGCTAATATTTAATATAATGGATAGCTATTGTTTAGAAGAAGAAAAAAATCATAGTTTTCAAGTTGTAACTACCAATACTTCCAGCATACATTTAGGTCCATAAAAATATAATTAATTCTAGCTAATTTGGAAATATGAAAAGAATATTAAATCAACTAAAGACGAAAAATATGAAAACTAGGAGGGCTAATGAGTTAAAAACTTGTTTTTATAAAAAATAAACAAGACAAAATAAAAATACAGGCAAAAGAGAACAGAACAACTCTTATTGAATGTAAAGCTAGGACATGAATACGTATAGCTAGATCCATCGAAAAAAGAAATGGAATGATAAGGAAACAAGTTCTGATGCTAGAACGTCTCGATCCTTGCACGTTGCTTAAGATTCTGCACTCGGAAGCTAATACTTCGCATGTAAATATTGAGTAATAATACATCAGAGCAAAACGAATTGAACGCAAGCTCAAGAACAAAGAAATAATTATGCCTAAGATTGCATGGCATGATTATTATATGTGAAGCATACGGAGAGACAAGTCGACATTAATGCAGAGGACAAATCTGTTCATGTTTTCGTTAGCCTGTTACGTACCTTCTAGCAACTGAAGAGATAAATCCTGTTGTTGTCATTGTTTTACCACCTTGAAGAGAGAAAGTAGCAGAGATGTACTTGTAATCTCTAAGAAAATGGAAACAGAAAGATGAACGTGTAGCGACTGGCAAGGCATAAGACTCAGTCTATTTAGTTTTGATTTTGTGAGACGTAATCAATTTATTGAGTTCCTTAGAGTGGAAAAGTGGAATAGAAGAAGCTATTTTTTAGTGTTTTCGGTTATGAATTGTATGGCTATAGATGTCAAGGTTATTTTCAATAAAATAAACAGAGTTCTCCTCTGCTACGTTTCTTCTATATATATATATATTATGGTACATTTGATTTTGCTACTTTCCTTCATGGTCTAATAATTTAAGGGTTAATTTGGATCCAATTATGAATGGATTTGAATTAGGTGAAATAAATAAAATAATAAAGACTTAAAGTTGTTTCTATTTTTATGACGATTCATATTTTCTTTTCTTCATTTAAAAACATAACCGGTGATGTTCAAAATCCCATCATTAATTATTAATTTTAAATTCGATGATTTGGACTAAATGAAAAAAAATAAGATAATGAGTTAAGTTGTTACCATTTTTATCATAAACTAATTAGATAATGAGTTAAATTGTTACCTTTTTATCCTAAACTAATTAGATAATGAGTTAAATTATATTCATTTAATTTGAATTATAACATATCAAAACATTAAAAGAGAATAAAAAAAAAAATGTAAGGTAGTGATTTGGTTGCTATCCTGGATAGAATGGATAAAAATAGTAAAAATAGAAATGTGTTTGGCTGAAAAGATAAAGATATAAAAATAAATATGTCTATACTATAATTTTATAATAAATTTTTGTACTTCCAAAACAAGATGTATAGAGGGAATATTTCTTCAAAGAAAATATTCTTTATTTTTAAAATATCCTCATAAAAAACTCTCAATTTCAAAATTATTCAACTAAGATATGTAATGATAAAAATGATTATTATCATAGTTTTAAAACTCAACTTAGGGTCGATATAGGATAAGACCTAGACCACAGGTTGACTAGAGTTACGTAAGAATAAAGGTAGTTATTATTACAGTTTTAAAATCTAATACAGGGGTCGACCTAGGGCAGGGTATGGGTCACAGGCGAGTTGATCATTGATCTTGGTCAATGTAAAGATCAAAATGATTATTATCATAGTTTTAAAATCTAACTTAGAGATCGACCCAAGACAAGGCCTGGGTAACGGTCGGAAGGGTCAACATAAGGATAAAAATAGTTATTATCATAGTTTTAAAATCAACTTAGGTGCTCACCCGAGGCAATGCTCAAGTCACCTGTTGCGATGTCGCGGTCGCACAAATTAATTACCCTAGCTTAAAACACACAAGATAGTACAGAGCAAGTAAGGGGTCGATCCCACGAAAAAGGTTTAGTTCAGATTTTTATGCTATATGTTATGTAATTGGGGCGGTTTGATTTGCAATAATCTAAACTATGGTAGAAATTACACTAACAAACAAAATCAATTGAAACTGAAATATATCAAGAAAACAAACCTTGGTTGCAAGCACACATCCACCAACAGAAATCACAACCGATCCTTGAAACGAAACTCCAGTTTATATTCTGAATTTTTATCTTTTCTTAACATTGGTTAATTAACAGATCCGCTGTATAACTAACCCTAACCAACAAACAAACACAGTGTCCGTACTAATGATTTATTCCAATGGCAGCCTTAAGATCTAGATAAATTCATTAATCTTAACAACCAAGTTGTCAGCTTGTGTTGCTTTGATCGAATGTTCTCCCTAAGTTTAATAACGTAGTTCCGCTACAATTATCAAGCTTAGTTGCTTCACAAATTTATATACCACAACTCCAGTTTTGATATCAAACTTAGCAATAGATTGTTCACAATAATAACTTAGAGTTCGCTCTAGCAATTAAGATAAAAAATCATAGAAAATATGCATAGGAAAATAAACATACTCATTCATAATACAAACTGAAAATAAATGGAAGAATAAATCTCACAGTTCTTGAAATCTGAAGGTGTTTGCGTCCTTGCAACCAAGAAAACAAGCTTAGCCTCATATATCTATTGAACAACTACTCCTAAAGATGAAAGAATACATGATTTCTGATTTGTAGAGGGGAGAGTTTGTGTTTCTTCTCTTATGGCTGCCACCCCTCTTTCTTTTGTTCTACTGCACTCCCTCTCCTTCTCTCTTGGCTCTCTTAATAGCATAAACTTAGCTGCTTATTTATACACAAATTGTAAGTAAGAAAAATCAAAGTTCAAGTATGAACATCAATAGATGGTGGTAGTGTGAAGGCGGCTGGCGGCTGGTTTGTGGTTGGTGGTTTGAGGTTGGTGGCTTGAGGTTGGTGGCTGCCTTGCTTGACCTTCTGAATTGATTTATTTGAGGAGCTAAATTGCTGAAATAAAAACTTGGATGTCAATTTTGATGCTTCGGGATGTAATTTGGATTCGTTTCTTCATGAAACCTGTTTGCTGGCAGAATTCAGTTGTCATCTTTGAAAACTCATATCTCCCTCATATGACATTGTTTTTTGTTGAACTTTGGAATGTTTATAGACCATTGAGTCAGGAATCCAAAAAAAATGAGTTTGCATCAATTAGATATCTACAGCTCCAGAAATTGAATTTTGAATGGACAAAGGTCAATACTGACAAAATGTGAGTTTTGACTTTGAAGGATGTCATTTCCATGCTCTTTGTATTTTATTTTTCTTGACTTAGATTTCCAGAAAGGTATGGATGTTAGCTTTCTAATGCCACTGGAATCACTTCATTTTGACTTTTAGAACTCACGCTCTGCATAAAACATCGACTGAGGGTCAAATCTGTCAATTACCTCCAATTTACTCTTTTTTGCATCTTTCATCTAAAGGTGCCTTCAAAACATAAAACAAAGAATATCAAGGCATTTTATACATAAAACATAGGCAAAACACTAGTTAAATATGGGTGAAACTATCGAATAATATGGTTACATCATCACCGGTTGGGAGAATCAACTTGGGTTGCACTGAGTCAATGTATAGATAAAAGTGGTTATTATCAAAGTTTTAAAACCCGACTTGGGAGTCGATCTAGAACAAGGCCCTAGTCATGGGTTGTTTGGGTCAATCCGAGTTGATCTAATTTTTTTAAAAAAAAAATCAAAAAAATCTTTTATTGGCTAAAAAAATAAAAAGTCAACAAGTTTTCGACCCATGTTTTATCCTGGATCGGCTCGATCACGAGTCAACCCGATTGAGAGTTGTCCCAAATTTTTGATTGAGTTAGGTTGAGTAAAAATAATTCAATTGTTAGAAAACAAAAGGATGAGATGGCATAAAAAAAAAAAAAAAAAAAAAAACAAGAGATAAGAGATGAAAAAGAAAAGAAAATGAAAGAATGAATGAAATGTCTTAGATACGCAAGAGCTTTAATAATAAAATTTTTGATGTCTTTTAAAAAATCTTGATGAAATAAATTTATAATTTCTATGAAAACCCAACTTTGAAACTGATAATGAAAAGTCAAATGAGAGTCATGGGTTTCCATTGGCTTTAAGTTGAATGCAAAAGATTTGGAGAGAAAAAAAAATTTGATAGTTACGCAGATACTATCTGCACAAGCATAGATATTACCTGCATGTATAGTATAAATATGTTAATTTAAAAATTATTTTTTAAGCTATATTAATTTGAATTTTTGTTTTTCCATCATAAGTATGGGAAAAACCTCAGTCACATTCGAAATAACATTCTGAATCTTATTCAAACAATCAATAACTATATTATATAAAGAATAAATATAATTTATCATAATAAAATATTTAAACAGTAAAGTATGCCTTTTATTTTTTTATAATTGCTTGTTAGATAGAAAAACTATGTAAGTCACAGAATAAAGAGCTAGTATTTTAGGCATAGCAATTCCTCTCTCCTAAATAATTTTAGGCATAGCAATTCCTCTCTCCTAAATAAGAATTTAAAAGATTTTTCATTGGTGGTTCATGTAGATTACTATTGGAGGCCAGACAATTGGGCAACTTGTGGTTTACGGTTTACGACAACCCAGCCTTTAAAAAATCATTCAAAGCTGAAAAATATCAAATTTTTAGGTAATAAATTTCTAAACAACTTTAAATTTGTCTAATAGTATCCTATGAACTCCTGAATAATTTTTATTGTTTCCTGTTAATGATATTCGGGACCAATATATATATATATATATATATATATATATATATATGAATCTATCTAAGAACCAAATGCAATGTAAAATTGTTCGCATCTTGTATCAATTCTTTGATGGGGTTAGCACTGGTACCAATAGCCTTAGCATCCTTTCCGGCAATTCATGCATTGAATTACAATGAACTCTCAACTTAATTTCCAATAGCTATTGTACAGAAATAAACTCAATTCATCCATTGTGGATTATATTGGTGGTGACAATAGCATACATAGAAGGCGGCAGAGCTGGAAATGTAATTCCAGAATCTGTGAAATTCGGTGGAACTTTCAGGAGTTTGACGAATGAAGGTATCTCCTGCCTCCAGAAAAAGGATTAACGAGGTAAAACACACAGTTCATTCCCTGATCTTTTACATCCTTTTGTTGTCATGTTTAATCATTGAAAGAAAGAAAGAAATGAAGTAAAACAAATGAATATGTTAATTTTATATATAGATCATAGTGCTAGCAGTGCATAGGTGTAATGCCACGGTGAAGTTTATGGTTGATGAAGCAGTGTATAAGCATGCAAAGAAGGTTGGAGAGGCCTTACTTGGGAAACCCACCCATTCCCAATAAACATGGGGTCAGAGGATTTCAGCTTCTTCTCGAAAAGGATGCCTGCTGCACTATTTTTAATTGGGACAGTGAACGAGACTCTGAAATCACATAATCCACTTCACTCTCCTTACTTCTTTATTGATGAGGAGGCTCTTCCAATAGGCACAGCTTTTAATGCTGCTGCTGCTATCTCGTACTTGGACAGCCACATGTAGTGGAGAGTACTCATTGTGATCACGAACCTCCCTCAGCTTTTGAATTTTGAAAAGCAAGTTTAGCCTAAAACAATTCAGCAGATGCGCAGTTGATAATATGCAAAACTGGAATCCGTTGCTGCAGTGTTTTAGGACTTCTTCAAATTCTCGTTAATGTAAGCTGCATGGGATAAAGAAAGCACCCACGACAACTTTTTCTTCCTTTTAAACTCCCGATATTTTATTCTATTTTGATCCCTAATATTCCAATTGAACAAATTTTTATTGTCAAACATCTTTTTCAAAATTGTTTTATTATGAGATGAATAGCAGCAATGAATCAGATGAATAATTGCCTTTGCGGGTTAGTATCCATAATAAATAAAGGAAACGAAACAATGGTGTACAAAGACGTGCCAATACTATATTTCGTGTCAGATTCCAAATTAATTTTTAATGTAAGACTGATATATGAATGTTTTTGTTTTATATAATGATTTTTTTAATTGAAAAACAAAAAAAAAAAACATAATATATATGCTTAATAAAATAAAATAAAAAATACATGAACCGGTAAATTAAAAAAAAGTGTAATCTAATTAAAGACCATAGCAAGAAGTTGATTAAATATCTACAATTGCAAATATTTTACTTCATATATATTTTTTCATACGTTTTCTTTTATTAATTCATTTTAGAGGTTAGTTCTGGTGGCTATTACAAATGATTTTATCTTTTTGTAAATGTATCATGTATATACAACTTATCTATCTAATAAATTTCAATAATCTATTTAAAATATTATAAAATTATAGAAACAATTCAAAAAATTAATTAGTACTTTTAAGAAAAATTAAACTAAACAATTTAAAAATTTAGAGAGAAGGTGTTAACTAAATTATTTTGAAAAAATAATGAAAAGTAAACGTAAGAAGTAAAAGATAAATGTAAATGCAAATATTTAGTTTGATAATTATTTTTATTTAATATGTTTTCTTTTATTTATATTAGAGGTTTGGTAGTGATTTTTATTTTTATAAATATATCATGCAAATACAACTTATTTATCTAGAATTTAAAAGAAAAAATCTAATGATAAACTATAATAATCTCTTTAAGTATTATGAAATTATAGAAACAATTCAAAAGATTAATTACCATATAAAAAATAAATTTATACTAAACAATTTAAAAGATGAAAGATGGGGTATTAATTAAGATTTACATTAATGAAAGTATGAAAGAAAAAGGTCGAGCACTACAAGGCCAGACAAGTTAAGTCCACACGTCTGACTTAGTTTTTTAATATATAAAAAAATAGATAATGAGTTGTCCACTCTAGTTTTTTTTAATGGACGACACGTTGCGTGTTAGAGCATTTTTCAGTTTTTGATGACAAAAAAATAAAGATCTAAGTTTTCATATCCTAAAATCTCATTTTTCAACTTGCTTTCACCTAATCACCTCATAAACATCCTAAAAATCTCAATAAAAAAATTTTCAATACTAAAAAACCATTTAATTGGTCTAAATACATAGAATCAAACAAAATTAAAATAAAATTTATAGAATTTGATCTTTTTTTTTTTTTTGCATGTTTAAAGAACAAAACCATCACCATTGAACTTCTTTATTTAATACAAACTCTTTGATACCAAGTTCGGCTTTATGTGGTTCGATGAACATTTTATCTCTCTTCCTAACCATCGAAGAATTAAAGCATGATAAAAAGTAAAGGTTTGGATCAAAACTTAAAATAACAAGGACCAAAGATGAATACTTTAAAACTTCAAGGAGCAATTTGAATTTTTCACACATTTTGGATTGTGAAAATTAAAAGGGCATATTTTTCTTTTTTATGTTAATTTTGATCCTTATTTTTTTAATATTTCTAGTCATAGCCTAAATTTCTATTTTGTAATATTGATAATTTAACATCAAAATATTTATTAACATGTTGGATATACAAGAGTATGCAAATAGAAATACATTCCAACACATAAAACCATGCTAATAAAGTTTAAAATGATAAAATTAAAAAAATAAAGTTTAGTACTAACATATCAAATACACGAAAACATGCAAATAAAAACAAATCCTAACACATAAAACCATGCCAACATAATTTGAAAGGATAAAATTGAAAAAAAAAGATCAAAATGCAAATGATAAAAAAATTCAAAGACCAAAAAGAAAGAAACTGATAGTGAACAGGCATGTAAACAGTAAAATTTGAGTATGAAAATAGTCTTTATAAAGGTGTTAAGGATATGTGATGGAGTGATTCAAACATAAAAGAATATTTATAATGGATAAAAAATTTTAAATGGCATATAAAATCAATGACAAGTTCCTTTGAACTTAAAGAAATTGAAGCAATAATTTTTTAGAAAAATAAATATTTTTTTAATTAATTTGATATTTGTCAATTTTTATCTTTCTATTCTATATTATTTTGCTTTAATAGTTTTTTATTTGAAAAAAATAGTTTTTCTAGTTTATCTTTATATTCATATTACTAATATTTTCTAGTTAATTTGTTCTATATAAAAAAGTTATAATAGATTTTTTATAAGTAAAAACTATAACAAATAAAAATGAAATATTTAAAAACTCTCTTCATAATTCATAATTATAATGTTTTTTATTTTAAAAATTATAACAAACCTGCTTTTGTGTGTGCATCCCATGGGTTAATTCACTATAATCTTTGGCTCCGTTTGTTTGCAGGAAAGTTGTTTCCTTTTGGAAAGTGAATTCCGGGGAAAGTGAATTCCGGAAAAGTATTTTTCGATGTTTGGTAGTGTTATGGAAAATGAACTGGAAAACACTTTCCAGTGTTTGGTTATGTTATGGAAAATGAACTGGAAAATAATTTATTAATGAATTAATTATTTTTTGAAGTTTATCTAATATATATAAAATATTTAATATAAATATTTAATCACTTACAATAAAAGAATAAAATCTAAAAAGTATAATGATAAAAAATTTTTATTAAAATATATATTCATACATAGCTTATTTTATAAAATATAACTATAAATGTCATATCATATTATATAGAAATAAGCTTGTGAAATATTTTTTAAGTAAAACCTATTACTATATTTTTTTCAATTTTAAAAGTTTAAAATAAGTTTTTTTTTTCATATGAAGAAAGCCAAATTAGTTTATGGTAAGAGTTATATATTTGGGTTTTTTTTTTTGTATGAAGTTTTTTTAAAAAGATAAATAGATTCAAAAAATATTTTGATGGGTTTTTCGGATAAATATTTTTTTTTACGGGTAAAGGCAATTATCCCTTTAATACCCCTTTAATATATATCGAATAAACATCAAGAAATAAATATAAATATCTAAATCAAACAAAGTCATGCATAAATATTAAGTTTCGATGTCATATACATACATATTAGTTCAAATTACAAACATAAACATGCTAGACCGAATTAAACAAGTAAACATACTTGTCAAATAACAAACATAGTCTGAACCCAAATTTTAAACATAGTCAAACCATCTTAGCAAGCAGGCCTGTAGTAGTGTTGGTTCACAAAATTGTGAACCCAAATTTTCCTCAAATTAGCATTTTTTTGCCATAAATACTTTTGCCAACATTTCATTTTGGACCAAATGATCAAATGCCTCCCCCAGAGTGATCTCATCAAAGCCTTCAATTTTCATCACTTCCGCATACAACGCATTAACATCAAGTTGATTTTTGCTGAGGCTTTGAATTGCAAGTGTTACATCTCCAATCTGTTTAGACAACTTTTCAACACCATCATCTTCATACATGCGATTTCTCTTCCTATGTTGCCTCTTTTGTGTACTAGAGGAAGATGTCTCTTTTCCCTTAGAAGTTTCTTCATATTCCCCTTCATTTTCAATTGAAATTGATTGCTCTTCAGTGTTCTCTTCCATGTTGCCATGTCTTTTCCAACAACAATTGTCATTGCCTCGTACATATCAAGTTTTTTGTTGAGAAACTTGTCATGATTGGGATGTGCATGTTCATAAAGTTTAGAATATGCAATTTTTTAGTTCATTGTATAACATTTTAGAAACAAAAGTAAATATAAAAATTACAAAGAGTATAATATTTATCATACCTTTACTTCTTCATTATATACATCTTTCGAAACTGTAATCATCTTCAGACAATCATCCCAGCCAAAGCCACTTTTATTTTTAAGTTTGGTTATTATTCCCCATTCTTTTTTTACAGTCTTGAGATGATTGTCCACATGCTTAGGCTCGCATTGCACGTTGAATTTTTGACTGATTTCTGTAGCCACCTTAACAAAAGATTCTGCTTTAAAGGTGGAAAAAGGTTTGCTTCCTTTAAGTGCCTCCTCAGCTAATATCTCAAGCAACATGTGAGACATAGGCTTTGACCATGTGAAATCCTTGCCCTTGCATTTTTCATTCTGTGTGGAACTCATTTCTACAAAAAAAAAATTATAAATTTATACAAAATAAAATCATACAATATTTAGATTTACTAAATTTCATATAAAAACTACAATTAATAATTAAAAGAGAAATTATAATAAAGTCAACATCTACTCCAAATACATAACAAATATAATACAAACTCAAGCAAGACATAATAAAAACAAACACATATAATTAACACTCAATTACTAGTTTCTTTGAGTGTTATAATCATTCCACATGGTTGTCGATACACGACGTCGAGCGACGGCTCCCGCTTTTTTTTTTATTTAACAAAAAGGGTTTTTTCTCAATTGGGGGAATAAAGATTTTATTGGAGTCGCCATCTAGTAATTTGAGGGAACTAGAAATCCCAAATTAGACAATGGTCCCAGAGATTCGGGTACGGAGTTAGTTATGATTAAGGGAAGGTAGACACCACCCTTAAAACATCCTTTCAATAGAAAGGTTACCCTTACTTGTGTGTTTTTTTTTATTTGATTCAAATGCTATTATATTTTGGGCTTATTTGCAATTTGTTTTTTAAATGGTTAACGTCGGTCCCTAAAAATAGGAGACGCGTTAAAAATGACATCAGTCCCTAAAAATTAGGAGACTCGTCTAAAAACTGACGTTTTAACCCTAAAAAGAAGAGTTACGTCTGGGTTACCAAAAGAAATAATGGACATAATCCATGTTTGGTATTTACATTTTTGACATCGGTCCTTTTTTAAAAAAGAGACGTGTCGACTTTGGTTTTTGTATTTTTTTACGACATGCGAGAAAATTTACAAGCATTTATATATAAAAAAAAATATCAAAAATACCAGTAAAAACCCAAAAAATTACCTGAGTGCCACTGTATAGGTAAAATACTGAAATATCCTCGAAGTTCTCCGAAAATGACGAAAATGCCACTGGCGGCGCTTTTGGCACACATGCTGCTACTGTTGGCGGCGGGGAGATTTTTCGGCGAGATTTCTGGCCAACTGATGGTCGATCCTGGTAGATCTGATGTCGAAGATTCTGATGGTGGTGGTCTTGACGATCGTTGATGGCTGATGAGTGAGAATCGACGACTTGAAGCTTCGGTGGCCGCCGACAATCGCGGCCCTTTTCCGGCCAAATGGGGCAGAGAAAACGCTGAAAACGGCCTGCCTTTTGCTTTATATGAGGATAGCGACCTTTCTGTGATGGTTTGGAAGCTTGATACGGCCGGATATGGGAGATCGGATGAGAGAGAGGGAGTCGCCGGCGAGAGGAGAGAGAGGCTCTGGGTTATGCTACGGTGTGAACGCTAGCACGGTACACCGGTGCAGCTGAGGCCTGTGATCCGTTGGATCTCTGATGAAAAGATCGTGCGGCTGTGATTGGCCCGATCTGCAGGTTGATCGGACGGTCCGGATGAACGAAGGTTTGATCGAGTGTGACGCGGTGCACTGAAATCTCGGTATACCGGATGACGTGGCACCACTGGATCTAAGGACAAATTATTTTAAGGGCTGAGATTGATTTGGGTTTTTATTGGGTGTGGTAAGCCCTATTGTATCTTATTAAATCAACGGTTCAGATCTAAATACTATTAGATCTAACGGTTAGGATATATTTAGTATTTTTCATATTGTTTTTAATAAAAATCAATATCTTACCCTCGCGAAGAAAACTAAAAAAAAACCTGAATAGTGATATAGGATCTGCTCTCTCTTTTCTTCTTCTTTTTTTTTCTTTCTTTCCCGTCCGCGTACTGTCACTGGCTATTTATAGCCAGCGGACATACAAATCTCAAATTTCCACAAATCTTAATTTTTTATCACCGTTTGCTTTCGGCGCAACTGCCCGTTTGACAAAAAAATTTTATTTTATTTTATTTTATTTTTATTTTATTTTTTTATTATGTATAACAATATATATTTACATAGATAAAATTAAAAACTCAAATCAGTATTAGAAAAACCCGATTCAACCGCTAAAAATCCATTTTAACGACCGAAAATTATGTTGAAACACTGAAAAAAAACTTTTGATGGGTATCAACCCGGTAAACCGGGTTTTGACCAAAAAATAACAGTTTTGACCCAAAATGGCCTGAAACTCATTTTTTACCTCGGTCGATATGGTTGGACCCGTATTGACTTAGATGGACTCGGTTTTGACCGAAAATGACGGTTTTGACCCGAAACGGCCTGAAACTCATTTTTTTTCTGGTTAACATGGTTTGACCCGTATTGACTCGGTGGACTCGGTTTTGACCGAAAATGACGGTTTTGACCCGAAACAGCCTAAAACTCATTTTTTACCCTGGTCGACATGGTTTGACCCGTATTGACTCGGTGGACTCGATTCTTATGGAAAGATGCGGTTGACTCGAGAAAAATATATATATAATTTTTAATTTTAAACTTTTTCTTAATTTTTTTGGATTTTTATAAATAATAATAGAAATAAAATAACATTCAAGAAAATCTTGGTGAATCCAAAATTGGGTTACCCAAAAAATCAATAATGGACAATGAAGATATTGTTGTAACGGTTAGGATATATTTGGTACCAACCAAATATTTCTTTGAGTGTTATAATCATTCCACATGGTTGAGGCAATTATTTCTCTTTTTGTTATCCACTCCCTATTCTCTTCCCTTTCCTCCCGTTGACTTAAGTTGATTGTTCGTCTAATTGGTTCACTATCCGAACATATTTCTTCCATAAGAAAGTCATAAGGATCAACCCCCATTATGTGATTATGAATAATACAACATGCAAGCACAACATCTACTTGTATTTCATAAGACCAAAAAGATTTTCCATCAATTGATCTAAAACGACTCTTCAAAATACCAAACCCTCGCTCAGTAACGGTTCTCAATGAAGAGTGTCGAAGATTAAATAGCTCCTTTTTATTTTCTGGTGAACGTTCTGTAAACTCATTCAAGTGATATCGAACTCCACGAAAAGGAGAAATGATTCCTTTTTGAATACCATAACCAACATCACCGAGATAATATTTCCCTATAAATTTTTTTAAAAAAAAACCTATTACTATCTTTATGTAATAAGACATTTTATATGTTTATTGCATATAATACATACTTTATTATATACCTTCTGGAATTTTTAGACCATTAGGTCTTGATAATGCATCACCTAAAACCCGTGAATCATGGGCACTTCCTTCCCAGCCAGCTAAAACATATATAAACTTCAAATCAAAAGTTATAGCTGCTAAAACATTTTGTGTTGTTCCTTCTTTTCGCCCTCGAAACTTTCCTTGAATCTCAACAGGAACATTTGCAGGAACATGAGTACCATCAATTGCTCCCACACAATCCTATATAAACATGAAAAAATAATTTATAACCTTTTCTTCTAGATGTAATTAATTAATGTATAAAGATATTGGTATTGTTTTCATACCTTAAAATAAGGATAGAATCTTCGATTATTCATTATCTCTGCTGGAACTGTATCCTCTGGATTTTTAATAAGTTGTTTGTATCACTTAAGAACTGCTTTTAAAACAATTCTAAAGTAACGATGGATAATTTCAAAAGACCTATAGTATATACCACTAATAACACGAAATCTTTGGTTTTGGCCTACTATTTGTAAAAACACAATTAATTGCTCCCTAATAGACACATTTTGAGTTGATCGTAATAGGTCACGACTTGTGAGAACATCACACAATCTATATAAGACAACAGATTTCATACGAATTTGTTCAACGCAATGTCTATCACCTCGATTCAAAATGCTGTCAATATAGAATTCTCGTTGAGCAATTGCATTTATACGTGGTTCTCTTGGTATATAAATTCTATTTCTTTCTTGTTCAATAATAGCTACCCCTGTAGCTATCACAGTTACAACTGCTCTCATACATGCTGCATGAATTATCTTACTATCCATATCATGAAAGTGAAGTTTTCTGATAACAAAACCTAAAAATTTGAGGAAATAAATATTAAAAAATGCATATAAAATACTTCCACAATCAATACAATAAATTACGCTGAAAGAAGCTGACAATGTATAATAGTTATGGCAATGGTATCTGATTCCCTAAACAAACAAGGTCTTAAAATATATTATTTAAGACCATAAAAGTAAATTTCTTGATGATAAAACCGTTTTCAAAATTATACAATTCATAAGTTCACAACGATCAATAAACATTGTGCAATGAAATCCATATAATTACCGGTATAGTCCCACAAATTTATCCATATATAAGAAATATAATCAAACACTAATCATATATTAATCAAAGCAAACTAAAACACAAATTTATATTTATTGTTCTGTTATAATTCCCCTTATTAATTCCATATGTAATTCCCCTCATTAAACTCTCGCACAAAGACATGAAAAAAAAATGGGAGCTCACATTCTCTGGTTAATCCTTCAAAGCTTCCTTCCCTTGACATCACAAGTATCAAATTAAACTTAATTCCATTCCCCTCTCCCATTCCCTCTCCCTCTCAATCGATTCCCCTAAAACATTCCTCTGTTCACTGTTCCCTGTTCCTTCTCCCTCTCCCTCTCGGTCGATTGCCCTCTCCCATTCCCCTGTTCCTTTGTTCCCTCTCCCTCTAGGTCAATTCCCCCTGTTCCCTCTCCCTCTTGGTCGATTCCCCTCTCCCATTCCCATGTTCCCTGTCCTTGTCCCTCTCGGTCGATCCCCCCTGTTCCCTCTCCCTCTCGGTCGATTACCCTCTCAGTTTCTCTCATTCCCCCATTCCCTTATTCCCTCTCGGTTTCTCTCATTCCCCTTCCCCTGTTCCTCTCCCTCTCGGTTTCTCCCATTCCCCTGTTCCCTATCAGTTTCCCCATGTTCCCCTCTGTTTCTCTCGCCATTTATGAACAAAGAAGCAAATATTGAAGACATAGAAGCATGACAAAGATTCAAGGGGCAACAGGGCTCCTCCTTCCCAGTTCTCCTCCCTCTCCCCCCCGGCTACTGTTCAAAAACAAAGAGAGCAGGGGTTGATTTTCAACGCTTCCACCCAGGATATGGTGGCTAGATCCGGAGATGGGGTCACAGGGAGGGGCTGTTTTTTGCTGGGGAAGATTGATTAACATAGTTTGGGGATTTTTTGCGTGCCTTGAATTGGTTTGTTGGGTTAGAATAAAACTGCCGAATGTGAGTGATTTTTGCAGAAAACTGTCATGGCAAAATTGTGTTTTTTGTGGCTTTGCTTGATGAATTTTAGCTGTGTTGGAAATGTTATGGAAAACATATGACAGGTAACAGATTTATGGAAATGAAATGCCATACTTTTTATAGATCTACGAAGAAGATAAGAACATAAAGGAAATAGAGGAAAAAAACATACCTGAAATTGTGCAAGCGAAATGCTTCAATTATCTAGAGAATGCTTCTGTAATTGTTCCTATTTCCAATCGTTTTTGACGAGAGAGAGAGATCGTGATTTGTGAAAAGGAAAGTGTTTTTCTTTTTTTATCTGGAGGAAACCACTTTCCTTTGATAAAATAGTATTTTTTTGTTGACTGAAATTAAGTTTTTATTAACTACTTTTTCATAATGTTGCCAACCATAAAAAAGTAAGGAAAATAAATTCTAAAAATTCATTTTCCTTGAAACAAACAAGGTGAGATAACTAAAGAGACAAATTGGTAATTTGTCTCCTAGTGGTTTATGTTAAAAAAAGTAAAACCCCCTTATAGTTTTATAAAACCAATGCCACACTGGGCCCCATACAAAATATATAACAAATTAGATAAAATTGCATGCCTTCTTAAAATAATCAACCTCAAAGAAAGACTCCAAAATCCTTCCATCAAGCTACAAAATCAACAACCGGCCTGCATTTCCAATGGGGTTAAGCACCTGGTTAGTCCTCTCAATCTTCCTATGCCAACAATCTTTGGCTTTCCAAACTGGTCAGGAACTGGGTCTTCAGTTTCTGACTCATGAGCTGCTAGCAGCAGCAAGAGAAGCAGACTTCTTTGAATGGGTGAGAGGAATCAGAAGGAGAATTCACGAGTATCCAGAGCTAGGGTTTGAAGAGTACAGAACAAGTGAGATCATCAGGTCTGAGCTTGAATTGCTTGGAATCGACTACAAATGGCCTGTTGCCAAGACTGGAGTGGTAGCTACCATTGGTTCTGGTCAAAAGCCAGTTTTTGGTCTCAGAGCTGACATGGATGCCCTTCCTATACAGGTCCTCGCTCCCTCTTTTCTCTCATAGGTCTATGATTCCCTCATCCTCAACACACACATAACGCACATAAATATGTGGAACTAGTCCCTTCACAATTGATTACTGTTGGTCTATGCAGCAACTTGTACAAAGGATATCTTTTTTTATCACTATTTTGAGTTGTTAAAAAATTTTCATACCTTGAGATTGACATCATCTACCATTAGCTATCGCCCTTAAGACACCCAAAAGACACAAAAATATGGGTCAAATCTGGAATATGCTGTAAGTTAACAACTGCAGCAACTTATACCCAAGTAAATTGGGTTTTTCTTTTCGCTCACTGTTTTGAGCTGTTAATAAATTCGCATACCTTGAAATTGACATCTTCGGTTCGAAGGAAGAGGTAGATTGGGAGCACAAGAGCAAGATTGATGGGAAGATGCATGCCTGCGGTCATGATTCTCATGTAGCAATGCTGCTTGGAGCAGCCAAGTTACTTCAAGCCAAGAGAGACACACTGAAGGTAGATTGAAACTAATCATAAGAGACAACAATGAAAATTCGAAGTTCAAATTTTTTTATCCTTCTATTGGTTCTAAATTATTTTCATTTATGAAGGGAACTGTAAAGCTTGTTTTCCAGCCTGGAGAAGAAGGTTACTGTGGTGCTTACCATATGTTACAAGATGGCTGTCTTGATGATATTGATGCCATCTTAAGCATACATGTTATCCCATCAGTACCAACTGGCGCCATTGCTTCAAGACCCGGTCCATTGCTTGCTGGTACGGGGCTTTTTGAAGCTAAAATCCATGGAAGAGGCGCACACGCTTCATCCCCACATTTGGCTAGGGACCCGATTCTTGTGGCTTCATCCACTATCGTTGCACTCCAACAGATTGTGTCTCGAGAGACAGATCCTCTTGAAGCTGCGGTATTTCTTTCCCACTTCCCTTGAAATCATTCTTGAATGGGTCAAAGTAGTTCCTCAAGGCACATGCAATTGCCAGTGAATTGCATTCACATCTAATCTGGCTATATGGACAATCTGCCTGATAATATGGACGGTTTAATTCACCGAGTCAAATCAATACTGGCTCTTATCAATCCACTGTTAGGTTTGAAGATTGAATGGAGCCAGATGTAAAAAGGTAACTTGCGCTAATTCACTGGTGGCAATAGCCCTTGAAGCAATATCATCTTATCTGTTGTTGGTGTCGTTTAATTTTTGTAATTAATTTAATTTTGACATTTGTGATAAAACTGATTGTTACTAAAAACAAAAATACAAAACAAACGCGTTTCTCTTTCCTTTTTTTTTTTTCTTATTTTTTCATAGATTTAAAGCGCTTAGTTGTATCCTCGTGATTTCATTCCCAAACAGTTCACTAACAATATCTACTAGTCTGGTGATACATGCATTGAATTGCAATGGAACTCCGCCTTCCACAGCAACTGAATATTAACGAAATTCTTTCATTCATTTGAAATCATATAGGTGGTGACAGTTGGGTACATAGAGGGAGGCAAAGCTGGAAACGTAATTCCAGAATTTGTGAAATTTAGTGGAACCTTCAGGAGTTTGAGCAACGAAGGTGTCTCCTACCTGCAAAAAAGAATTAAAGAGGTAAAAGCATGCACTCATTCTGTGGTCCATTCAAAGACAGAAATGCACCAGTGAAATAACTGAATTTGTTCATCTTATAGATTATAGAGACCCTCGCAGCAGCGCATCAATGCAATGCTACAGTGAACTTTATGGAGGACAGACATCTGCCACAGCCCGTGATGATTAATGATGAAGCACTGTATAAGCATGCAAAGAATGTTGGAGAGGCCTTACTCGGAGAACCCAATGTTCAGCTATTCCCAGTAACCATGGGTGGGGAGGATTTCAGCTTCTTCTCCCAAAGGATGCCTGCTGCAATCTTTGTAATTGGGACAATGAACGAGACTCTAAAATCATATAAGCCACTGCACTCACCTTACTTTTTTATTGATGAGGAGGCTCTTCCAATCGGCACAGCTCTTAATGCTGCTGTTGCAATCTCATACTTGGATACACATGTTATGAAGACATGTGAGGAACCTCCTTCAGCTTTCCCTATCTGAAAAGCAAGAATAGCATGCAAGCTTTCAGAAAATAAAATCAGCCGAAGTACAGTTGACAAGATGCAAAAATGAAGATGCTGATGCAGTGTTTTAGTAATTGCATAATGAATATACTGTAGCAATTCTATACAATTGATGATATGCAATGCAACTACACTTCAAGAATCTTTAATGTTGAAGAATATTATTTTCATTACCCCTTTTTTATTGTATTCTCAGTCCAATTTAAATTTTTTATATTTAGTTTATTTTATAATGACGATAATGTAGATAATATAAAAAGAAGAGAAGAAAAAGAAAGCGTTTAGGGGTGAAATACAGAGAAAGATAGAACAAGGGACTAAAAGATGATGTGAAAGATAATGCATAAGAGAAAAATAAAAATAAATTGAAGGAGCAAGCAAAATTTAAAAATTATTAAAACAGATTCTACATATTAAAAGGAGAAAATTTAATTAATAGGACTCTATAGTTAATTAAGAAAGAAATAATATAATTATCTGAAATTATTTTTTCAGATTAATTTTTCTTATTTTACAGGATTCTAGACAATATAAGTAGGACACTTTCAGACAGAGACAGAGGAGAAGGACAAGATACAGAGAGATTAAAATGGAGACTCTTGCAAAATAAATTAGCAAAAATCCTAGCACAGAAAGAAATTTATCTGGCAGCAGCCGCTTCGGGTCTTAGCATAGTGGGAGGTGGTCGGCACCTCCGGCATCAACAGAAAGGAAAGAAAGTCTTGAATTTCAAAGATTATAATTTAACTGGTTAGGTTTTAAATTTATTTTTTAGAGATTATTAATTTAAGTTTTATAAATTTTAAATTTATTAAAAACTTATATAATTATTAATTTTAAAATTTATAAAATTAATTGAGATACATGTAAACTGGCTGAATAATTACATTAAAAAATTTCTTGTATGGCACGAAGTGGTCCAATTGCCCCACATGGAATGACGCTCCGAAAGGAAACTTGTAAGTATACACGTGCAGACCATTCGTTGGGGTTGTTTTTTTTTTCAGCAAATATCTTTTTGAGAAGTATATGATTTCATTTAACGCCATAACCTGGCGGCATGTGAAATTACAGAGCCTGCATCATATCAATTTTGCAGGAACTACCAAAATGAAGCAAGGTCCATACAAAGAGGCAAAACATCAAATATAGCCTAAGAAAGCAACATTGGAATCTACACAAAATAACCATCACAACAAAATCCAGGGGAAACTTCCAAGAGTCTCCAATTCATCTCTCTAGTGAAGCTGAACCTCTGAAGTGGAGCACCTTTAGCAGCCTGATAGACATAAGCTGAGAGATTGATCAAAACCAAGCGATGAAATCATTGGATCTTCGCACTCCCTGCTTAGCCATATAATCTGCCAGACTATTGCTCTCACGGTACACATGAGAAAAAGTAATTGAGCCAAAAAATCTAGTCAATCTCTGAACTGTGGAGAAGAGCTCTCGGTGCATCCATGGCCTATTATAAGAATTATGCATCCAGTTGATTACATTGGCAAAATCAGATTCAATCGTAATATGTTTATGATGAAGAAGACAATTTGAGGCTGAGAGCTCAACAGCTTTGACAACAGCTCTCACTTCAGCTATGTTCGAATCTAGTATCCCTACTGGTAAGGAAAAAATACCAAGGAGATGACCATGGTGGTTTCGCAGGACACCACCTATACCTGAGAGACCAGGCTTTCCAAGAGAAGAGCCATCCACGTTCCACTTGAAGCTGTCAATGGTTGGAGGAGATCATATAACACCAATTCTAGTAATCTGAACAATGGACCAGCGAATCAGACCTTCAGCCGATCTTAATAGGTCTGAAGGGGAGTAAGGAAAGTCAGGATGAAGTGCTTTTAACCATAATCATAACCGAGTAATGATAAGGAAGAAAACTGAATCATAGTTCAGTGACTTTTGTTGAAAGATCAGGTCATTTCGGAGAGGCCAAAGGGACCACGCCACTGAGAAACAACATCAACCATGCTTTCTTCTGAAATTTACCATGGACCATGAAAGTCCACTGAGAGAATAAGCCTGACAAATTCTTTGGGCAACACCATGATAATCCCCACCACTTAATGATTTTGGACCAGATAGTCCAATGCTTATGGCAATGTAAAATTAAATGATCAACCGACTCTTCCTCAACTAAACAAATAGGACAGTTAGAGTCTGAGCTATCCAAGACACCTCTTCTAACCAGCACACCTTGGGTGTTGAGTCTGTTAATAATAGCCATCCAGCAAAAGATCTCCACTTTAGGAGGGACTACACCTTTCCAGATTCCAGCAAAAGAGAAGCCATTGTTAAGATAATGAGTGGGACTTAACAGCCCACATAGAGATTTAACGGAGAATCTTCCTGATTTGTTGTCCTTCCATATTAGTCTATCCTCTGCCTCGTTGTCTAAGTGCACCGTTGAGAGAACAACATATAGTTTTTCTAACAAGCCAATGTTTCGACCCCTCAAAGGTCTTGTCCAGGAGAAGAACCAAGTCCATTCAAAACCATCCCACATTCCCATCTTGTCAACGCTGGCATCTTTATCATTGGATAAATGGTAAAAAGTAGGGAAACGATCTGCAAGACAGTAATTGGCAAGCCAAGTATCATGCCAAACCACTGTTCTCTTGCCATTTCCAATAAGAACCATGATTGATGAGACACAATCTCTTGTAACCTGTTGTCTTTAACGCAATGGTTGATCATACGCATCCATGTGCTTCCAGCTCCTGAAATAGGGGCTTGCGGCAGGAAACTAGAGCAGTTAATGTTGTGTATGAATTTGACCACTTCCTTCCACAGGCTTGTGTCCTCCCAGCCCAACCTCCATAGCCATTTATACAACAGAGCTTTATTTTTATCCCTTAAAGATCTAATCCCAAGACCCCCAATCCTTTTCAAAAGAGTAACTATTGTCCAGCTGACATTGCATAATTTCCTGCTTTCCTCTTTTCCAGACCACAGAAAGGCTCTGAACTTCCTTTTAATTGTTGTTGCAACTGTTGCAGGCATGGGAAATAGAGATAAATAGTAGATGGGCAGGTTACTTAGGACAGATTTAAGTAGACACAGTCTACCCCCAATAGATAGGAATCTGCCTTTCCATGCAGCCAACCTGCAGCTGATGTTGTGGATAATAGGCTTCCACATTGAAATTCTGTTCATATTTGCACCGATGGGGAGACCAAGATATGTGATGGGGAGTTGTTCCTGCTTGCATCTAAGGATATGTGCTGAGTGGCGACATACCTGATCTTCAATACCCACTCCAATAATACTGCTTTTGTAGAAGTTAACTTTCAGCCCCGATAGAAGTTCAAAGCACAAAAGGATACGCTTTATGTTCTATAAACTAGATAGGGAAGCTGAACTGAATATAAGGGTATCATCCGCAAACTGCATGTGAGATAGGGCAGGACCAGTGTTGCCGAAATTTAGTCCCTCAATCAATCCCATACCACAACCACGCTGCAGCATACAACTCAATCCTTGAACTGCAATATTAAAAAGAAAGGAGAGAGAAGATCTCCTTGGCGTAATCCTTTTTCCAAGCTGAATTCCTTTGTTGGAGAGCCATTAACAAGAACAACCATCTTTGCTGTGAAAATACATTGCATAATCCACCCTCGCCATCTAGTTCCAAAACCCATACTAGCCATGACTTCATTAATGTATTCTCATAGAACAGAATCAAATGCTTTATGAAAGTCAAGTTTGAAGAGATAAGCTTTACTCTGTTTTTTCTTGATGTAAGCTATAGCCTCATTTGCAATCAATACACTGTCAAGTATTTGCCTCCCTTTGATGAAAGCAGTTTGATTGTCTGTAATAACTTCTGGCATAACATGTTTCAGTCAAATATAATCTTGTACAAGCTTCCCACCAAACTAATAGGTCTGAAATCTGCTAACTTTTCAGCAATTATCTTCTCGTTACAGCTGACTCTGACGACTAGTAATGGTCAATCTTGATCCCATGACCCATATACAATTTATTTGTTGTTCAAATAATTTTCTTGCTTTGTTTTGTTAATTCTCAAATCGCAAATATATTTTTGATGTTGATGTTGTTTTGAATAAATCCATGATGTATTCGTGATTTTATTTTCACTTTTGTTTATGCTTTATTATATTAATTGGTTGAGATATTTTTTTATTATTATTAATGTGGGTATTCGGGCCAGTTTGCGCGCACCTCAACTAATTTTACGAGCCCTAAAGTTAATGACCATGTAAACTTTCAGTAGTCTGAGGTTCGTGAGACTCGAACTAGTGATCTTCTAAGAAGCAAACTTAGAGACTGATAAGTTAAGTTACGTCCTTTAGCGTTTAATTAATTGAGATATTTGTTATTACTTGTAATGGTTATGTTTAGTAAAATAATTAATTTATAGTGGGTTAATATAAATTGGATAATTAAATCAAATAGTTCAAAACTCGAGTCCCGTTAATTATTATTAGAAATTTCCCCCCCTTAATAAAATAAAATAAAAATTAAACTATGTTGTCAAGCTACGAATCTCAAGTAGGTATACTATAAATTTTTAACTCTAATAAACAAACGTTTAGATTAGGTGAAATATTAACATGTATGCATTATAGATATTTTTATTATAAAATTAAACAACAAGCTAGTTTGACTTTGACGATATATTTTAGGTGATTTTCATTTTGTTTTAGGCTAAGTTTGTTTACTTAGAGATTTTATGTTTGCGGTGTAAAAAAAACAGTAAATTATTTGGTAATACATCAAATTATATTTTTTATTATGGGCTTCATTAAAAAAATTAAGTTTGAAATGTAGTTTTTGAAAAACAATTTTTACATGTTTTTTTAACTGAGTTTCGTAAAACTCTGTTTGTTTTTGTGTTTCAAAAGTACTTTTAAAAAAAATTAATATTTTTTATTTCAAATTAATATTTTTTTTATATTTTCAAATCATTTTAATGTGCTGATATCAAAAATAATTTTTAAAAAATTAAAAAAATATTTTGATGCATTTCCAAGTAAAAAGTACTTTTAAAAGCAACCGCAACCACACAACTATCAAACATTTTATACATATTTTTTGCTATATAAATCTCAACCATAATTTTTATCAAACACATATTTAAATCCAACTAATCATACTTAACTATATTTTTTAAAAACTTATTTTTTAAAAATTACAATAACAAGAGCTGCCTAAAACACAAACTCCCTCGTCTTCATAGGCGTAAGCAGGAGCAATGAGAGATGAATTAATGGCTTTACAAGCTATTGTCCATTATAAATAAATAAAGCAAAAAGAAATCGATGAAACAACCACTATCAACCAGATAACAACTAAACAATATAAATAAGAATATTGTTCTTATTATATATGTTAATTCACTCAAATCTTAATGATTAAACTACGTAGACAAGATGGTAATTTGCCTTCGAATCAGTTTATAAAACCCTCCTGACCGCTTACAGAAGGAAGACTCCAAAGCTTTCCACCAAACATTTTGCTTGTATTTTCAATGAGGTTAATCACCTGGTTCTTGCTCTCAGTACTCTTCCTTTACCAACAATCTTTGGCTTTCCAAGCTGGTCAGGAACTGGGCCTTCAGTTTCTGACTCGTGAGCTGTTAGCAGCAGCAAGAGAACCAGACTTCTTTGAATGGGTGAGAGGAATCAGAAGGAGAATTCACGAGTATCCAGAGCTAGGATTTGAAGAGTACAGAACAAGTGAGATCATCAGGTCTGAGCTTGACTTGCTTGGAATCGACTACAAATGGCCCGTTGCCAAGACTGGGGTGGTAGCTACCGTCGGTTCCGGCCAAGAGCCAGTATTTGCTCTCAGAGCTGACATGGATGCCCTGCCTCTACAGGTCCTCACTCTTGCCCTCTTTTATCTCAAAGATCTATGGTCCCATCACCCTTTACACATACACAAGGACACGAATAAAATTGTGGAACAAGTCCCTCTCTATGATGGGCCACCATTGACCAGTGATGGTTTTTACTTTGAGCTAATAATTACAGCAACTTATAATAGGTATATCTGTTGTTTCTTCCTTCTTCTTTTTTAACTATCTTGAGCTATTAATAAATTTGCATACCTGGAAATTGACATCATCGATCGAAGGAAGAAGTAGAGTGGGAGCACAAGAGCAAGATTGATGGCAAGATGCATGCCTGCGGTCATGATTCTCATGTAGCAATGCTGCTTGGAGCAGCCAAGTTACTTCAGGCCAAAAGAGAAACACTGAAGGTAGATACAAACTAATTTTAAGAGAGAAAATAAAGACTGGAACTTGAAAATTCGAGCATCTTAATTTCTCTTGGTACTAAACTATGTTTCCTTAATGTAGGGAACCGTGAAGCTTGTTTTCCAGCCAGGAGAAGAAGGCTATGCCGGTGCGTACCATATGTTACAAGATGGTTGTCTTGATGACGTTGAAGCCATCTTAAGCATACATGTAATCCCATCAGTACCAACTGGTGCCATTGCTTCAAGACCCGGCCCATTGCTTGCTGGTGTGGGGCTTTTTGAAGCTAAAATCCAAGGAATAGGTGCCCACGCTTCATCTCCACATTTGGCTAGGGACCCAATTCTTATGGCATCATCTGCAGTCGTTGCTCTCCAACAGATCGTATCTCGTGAGACAGATCCTCTTGAAGCTGCGGTAATTCTCTTTTACTTCACCTGAAATCATTCTTGAATTGAGATTGTAACACGATGCAATTAACTCATAAAAACAGTCCATGACATCATCTGTGATATAGTGTCTATGGTCGCTAGATTCGTGTCTGAAAGCCTCAACTGCCAGTGAATTGAATCTACGTCTAATCTGGTTGTATAGTTTGACTCATCGAGTTCAAACACAAGGTGGACCTCCGCCTGCAAAATAGACAATTTGATTGTCATGACATGATCAGTGATAGGTTCTTCCAACCTGCTATTAGGTTTGGTGGAAACCGATCTAAAAAAGGTTCACATGCTGTGCCAGTTGACAGGTGACAGTAGCCCTTGAAGAAACAACCTGTCTGGCAATATAAGTTTTGAATAACGATGAACTCAGTCTTCCAAATTCCAACAGCAATTAAATATTAACAAAATTCATTCATTCATTTTGAATCATATAGGTGGTGACAGTTGGGTACATAGAGGGGGGGAAAGCTGGAAACGTTATTCCGGAAACGGCGAAATTTGGAGGAACTTTTAGGAGTTTGAGCAACGAAGGTGTGTCCTACCTACAAAAAAGAATTCAAGAGGTAAAACATGCACACATTCTGTGATACTTTGGTTGTTTCCAATCAGTGAAAGAACGAGATGCAGAAGCAAAATAACTGTCCATTTTATAGATCATAGAGGCCCATGCAGCAGTGCATCGATGCAATGCTACAGTGAACTTTATGGAGGACAGACATCTGCCACATCCTGTGATGATTAATGATGAACAACTGTATAAGCATGCAAAGAGGGTTGGAGAGGCCTTACTCGGAGAACCAAATGTGCAGCTATTCCCAGTAACAATGGGAGCAGAGGATTTCAGCTTCTTCTCCCAAAGGATGCCTGCTGCAATATTTGTTATTGGGACAATGAATGAGACGCTGAAATCACATCAGCCGCTTCACTCACCTTACTTCTTTATTGATGAGGAGGCTCTTCCAATAGGCACAGCTCTTAATGCTGCCGTTGCAATCTCCTACTTGGATACGCAAATTGTGAAGACTTGTGAGGAACCTCCCTCAGCTTTTGCTTTATGAAAAGCAAGAATAACATGCAAGTTAACAAAATCTGCAGAAGTGCAGTTGACATAGTGCAAAATAAATGTGCTGTTGCTGTGTTTAACTAATTGCAAAATGAATATGCTGTAGCACGTCTTTGCTAGAGATGATATGCGACTACATTTCCAAGAATCTAATGATTGGGATATTTAGTAAGCTTTCAAGATCTTAATAAATCAAGTTGAGCATCCAAATCCCCCAGGTTAGTAGCAATATCTGAGATGCTTCCTGCCCTATGGGAAAAGGAAGGAAACGGAAACAATGAAGCTTTGTCAAGAAATTAGCGATGCTACAAAAATTGAGATTGTTCAAGTTAGTGGCATACCTGACTTTACTTTCCCAACCTTGTGCTCGCTTCTTATGTGTGCAACATAGGAAAGAAAAAACACCCAAGGCAAGCTTGTTGGGAAGGTGATTAAAATCTCACAAGCATGGTATTGTTAGTGAACTGCAGATGGTAGCAGTTATAATTTATCAAATGTAAGGCATCAGCTTCATTCAATCAATGGACAACGAACATGGTTGCTTCACTGATATCTTTTACAATCACCATCTTTCCGTTGCTTGACAGCAATTAAGCTGCTGAAGTTTTCAGGTCGATACAGGTTGAAACGGTGATGGAAAACCAAATCAGTTCCTTCCATTAGACCTACACATGAACTTATCTCTAATACTGTTTTGAGAAAATCAAGCTCACTCCTCCAAGCTACTGAATCCTGTGTATCCATGGTGCTTAGTGTTTAGTGCTGAGACAGCGGTGAAGTAACCCGTAAAGCTATTTACATGAACCTAAAGAACCAAAGTGAAAAAAAATCGTTCACACACTGAAAACCTCGAACGCAGATAAAGCTTCACCCTTCTTAGATGTTGAAATTTGTATCACATATTTATATTTTTATATATTTTAATGATAATAATTAAATAAAAAATATATTAATATTGTCAAAGAATATGTTTACAAGCAAAATGAAATAAATCCAAAAACAAAGCAAGTGAACTTAGAATTAAGTATTCATGTTAGTGCAATACCTAAATCTTTGTATTTTATCTTGATAATAAAAATAAAATCAATTTGCTGATTAATTAATTAGTTTAAAAAATTTATCAAATTCAAACTGTTTAAATTTAAGATTCTAAATGAACTGATCGATCACTTGTTCATCAAAGATGAACACTTAAAAATTCTATAGAAACCGATCCATCAATTTCTTGATCAATCTAAACCGGTTAACCGTTTTATTTATCAAAGGAACAGTAATATCTATAAACAGCTAATGTCTACAAGAAACATATATAAATAAGTATTATATATATAACTTGTCTAATTGTAGAATTAAAAAAAGATTACGAAAATATATCATATAAAAGCTTCTCTAAATGCAAAAACATTATTGTACTCACATTTATGCAATCAAGCCTTCATAATCTTGCATAATAATATATTTTTTTATTTACATTATACTTAAAACACTTTTTAAATTTTATAGGTGTTATTTTGTGAGACATAAAGAGGCTAGAACTTTTAATTGTATTATTTATTTTATTAATAGAGTATCTTGTTGTAAACAAAAATCATCAATTATAAAATTTTAAGAGTTTAGATGAAAAACTCTTAGTTATTGGTGAGGGACATCATCAAAATAAAATCTTGAAGAAGAATTTTTTATAAGTGGTGAACAGGTGTGGATTCACCAAGTAACATTGTGCTTTGAGCTTGAATTAGCGAGAAATACAATATTCAAGTACGGTTTGACACTTAAAATATAAATATAAACTTGCCGAATCATGTTAAAAACTAAATTTGCAATTTCTATGTCTTAACTTCTTACTCTATATAATTTAATTATATTATTGGTTAATTATATGTAATTGAATTAATTTATTATTATTAATGAAAGATCTAATTCACCTGCTCTGTTGATTTAATACTAGAAGAACAATATAAACCATGGCAGCAAAACATGTGTGCAGATTATTAATCTACCTTCCCCGCTTCCTAGTGAATACATGAAGCTTGAGATAACTTGTTTCTTGACTTTACGTTTTTTTGTTCAATGTTGTCTCTACTAACAGTTTATGATTGAACAGATCAACATTCTCAAGTCAAAAACTTATTATGAAAGCCTTGAACAAGCTTAATTCAAAGTTGTGAAGGAATGAGCAATTGGTATAGACAATTTCTGATGATAATATGCACCTTGACATAAAATTCAAGATCAAGTAAACTTCTCACACTGAAAACATGAGTACAACAGCACATAGAAGTGGTGATTAGGTTAAAACTGCAGTAATATTTCCATGAGTAAACTCAGGCAGCAAATCATTTGCTCCTTCACCAGTTAGAACAGTCAATTGAATGGGTAAGTCTTAAATATGTACAGGACTCAAGCTTCTTGCATTCTAAGACATGATATCAAAGAGCAAACTTGCCAAGAATATCAACTGAAAAGGGATTCATCAAATATCTGAAGGCCCATGAAATACTCATCATCTCCACACGCTAGCTTAATGTTTGAATGTTTGCAATCAAAATGCAATATTCCATGTTCAATTGCCTAATGCTGCAACCAGGGACAGGGGACGGAAGGTCTAAAGCTCTAAAATCAATGGAGCAATGGATTGGAATCCACATATAGGTTCCTCAAACGATCCCCCTTCCAGAAAGTCAATCTAAAATACTTTTTTTATACTCCAACTAATTCTACACGGAAAATATGGGATCGTTGAGAATGATGCCAATAATTTCAGGCCTCTGTAAATATATAACTGCGACCAGGTATTTTTCTAACCCCTTTCTCCTTCATTTCATCCCTAACAATAGAAACATCTAACCATTGATTTGCTGAGGCATAGATGTTAGATAAGAGCACATAACTACCAGCCTTTTCAGGTTCAAGTTCTAACAGCCGATTAGCAACCTCCTCTCTCAACTCAACATCACCATGCAATTTACAAGCCCCAAGCAGTGCACCCCAAGCACAAGCATGAGGCTTCAAAGGCATGGACTTCAGAAGATCGTAAGCTGCCTTTAGCTGTCCTGCTCGGCTAAGTAGATCAACCAAGCAGGCATAATGATCAGGAGAGGGAACTACAGAGTACTTGTTTTTCATGGTATCAAAAAAGTGCCAGCCATCCTCAATAAGCCCTCCACGGCTACAAGCTGTCAAAATTACGGTAAATGCAACTGTATCTGGAATTAACCCCTCATCTAACATCCTGTTAAACAACTCAACAGCCTCAACTCCTCGTCCATGAATAGATAATCCTTGTATCAAAGAACAACATGGAATTAGGTCACGACTAGGCATATCTTCAAACAATTTTACCGCCTTTTCCATGTTCCCACACTTCGCATGCATGTCAATAAGGGCAGCAAGAACATGAGCCTGACGAGTATCAATTGATGTCTGGCTCAAATAGCTATCAACCCATTTAGCCAAGTCTGGATTTCCCTGTTGAGAACAAGCAGACATCAAGCTCACCATTATAAATTCATCGGGCTTAACATTCATAGACACCATTTCAAAAAATATCTTGACGGCCTCATTAGGCTGTTCATTCCGAGAATACCCAGAAATCAATGCCGACCATGCAACAACATCTTTTTCTGGAGCTTCATCAAACAATGCCCTTGCAGACGCCATATCCCCTACTTTCGCATATCCATCAATCATAACTGTAAACGAAACAACATTTCTCTCGACCATTTCATCAAACACCTTCCTCGCTCCACTTAAATCCCCTGCTTTCCCAAGCCCACTGATCATTGCATTCCACGACGGTAAATTCCTCTCCGGCATTCTCTCAAACACCCTCTTAGCGTTTTCCAAATACCCAACACTTGCATATCCAGCAACCATTGCTGTCCAAGAAACAACATTTCTCTCAGGCATTTCATCAAACACCTTACGTGCACTCAATATCTCCTTGCATTTACCATAAAAACTAATCAAACTAGACCCAACATAAACATCATCACTAACTCCACACCGTATTGCGGATCCATGAACAATTTCACCTTCTTTCAGTCTCAATTCATTAGAACAAACCTTAATTAGCAGCGGATAAGTGTATTTATCAGGCAATGCATACTCGCTTTGTTTCATTCGATAAAAGAGCGAAAACGTGTCAATGAATTCGGAGTTTTTAGAGAAGATTTTGAGGAGGATGTTATAGAGGAAAGTGGAGGGGTTAAGGAGGCGATTAAAGATAGAAGTGGAGAAGGAAACTGAAGTAGAGATGGAGAGAAAGTGGGCGATTATAAAGTGGTCTTGTTCAAGACCTTTGTGGATTATGTGGGCGTGGAATTGATGAAGGTGAGGGATTGTTTTGCAGGATTTAATGAGAAGTGAGATTGAAGGGTTAGAGGAGGAAGGATTTAAAGGCATGGATGGGCTTGTAAGAGAGAGGGGGGTTTCTCTGCATGCTTTGGTGAATGAGAAACATATGGGACAGATTGAGTGGTGAGAGAGAGATGAACTTAGTGGGCCAGATAATTGGATGGGTTTCGGCCCATTTATAAGAAATTTAACTTCTTCTGTTCAGTATATGAAAGAAATATATTCTTATAAATTTATCTGGTGGATATATAAAAATTGTGCCTTTTAAGTTATTTTTAAAAAAAATAATAATAATTTTGATTAATTTGCAAACCATCGTGAAGTAAGAACAGGGTGGAGGAGACTCGATCATTAGCTTGTTGATAGCTCTATCTATTGATGGCCCAACTCGCCTCATGGGCTAAGCCCATCAAACTCGAATAAATCCCCGTTGCAATGCAATCAGGAATCATCTCCGATTCTCCACCAAGAAAGAGGAGGCCAAACCAAGCCGATTCTGTGAAATTAACAAACAAATACGATAAATCAAACCCAGATAGATAATGATCTGGGCATACCCACCAACTCGGAAGCAACTAGCTGCCACTGTTGGGTTGTTTCTCACCGGTGCTTCACTTTCAGTCTATGGAGCCTACATGTCCCTCGCCAACATTTCCCCTCAACAAGCCCGAACCAAGGCTCGTAGCGATTATATTAAAGACCGCCTTCGGAAGATGCTAGACGATTAGACCGCTTCCATAGCCTCCTTAACGGCGGCGCGTGATGGTTTGGAGGACTGCAGCAGATGGCCTCTGGTTTTCGTCTTTCAGTTTTGTAACTTTCAGTTCTACTTCGGTTGGGCTTTCTAGTTGTATTGGGCTGGGCTCCTTGTTTTAAAATTGTTGTGGTATTTTATGCGCTCCATCTATTTACAATTATTATTAGTTTTTTAATGATATGAGGTTTCCTCGGATTAACTTTTTTTTTTTTTTTTTTTTGACAGTCAGCCCAGAATGCGAATGAGATATATTTAATTTTTCGTATGTTCAGAAGCAAAAATAAAAAAATATATTTATAAAAAAAACTAATGTTAATATAAATGCATCCTTCCTATTCCTCTTAGGTGCAACGAAACAATTATATAGACACTAAGTGGTATAATTCATTTCTCAATAATATCACATTTGGAAGATATTTAAAGGTCTTGGTTTCTAGATTCACACTATTTTTTCTTTTCCTTAATTTTTTTTCTATTTTGGTTATTAAATTTTGTTTTTAATTTAATCTTGTCACGTTGTATTGATTGATAATTAACCTTAATAATTTGTTTCGTATAGCATTGAGTTGATTCTTGATTTTGTATAAAAGAATTTGGTTTGTTTGTTTGTGAATAATTTCGAATGAGGGAATCAAAATTAAAAATAAGGTGAAATGAAAACCCTTTATTTTAAAAATATCTTTTTCAGTCTTTTATTTTTTTAGTTTTACAATTAAGCTTTTTTTTTAATTTTATCATTCAATATTATATTAATTGGTAATTTAATTTGATGATTTGTCTAATATTGTTTTCATTCAAATTAACTTGGTTTAATAGTAGGCCGACATGCTTGGGCTTATTTTTAAAGACCTTGATGCACTGGGCTATTCAGAACTACATGAGCAGTTTTTTTAAAAAAAATAATTTTTAAAAAAATAGATGATTGAAAATATAATATTTTTGAAAATGTAATTTCCTTTAAATTCTTAGATTAGTTAATATTTTTAAAATATATATATATATATTATTTAATGAAAATCCATTTAATACTTATTTGTTCTCAAATGATTTCCTATTTTTATGTAACTCATCATAATCATTTTTTTTTATTTTGTTCAGTTGCTTTACTATGATCGCAAATTCTTATTATTATATAATTAAATAAAAAGTTGTTTTTTAAAAAAATAAACTTATTGAACCTAATTGGGTTTGTGACTCGGGTCTCAAGTTTGACAAGTTGATTCGGATCGAACCGATATGTCATCATTTTAATATCAAAAAAAATAGATTTCATCTTGATTTTTTTTAATTCAAATCAAGTTTTTAACAATCTTTCAAGTTGTTTTTAAACTTGTTAAGTCGACCAAGTCACATTAAATCAACTCTTATTTGGTTTAATTTAAAACTTGGGCTAGACAAGAATTCAGGTCAGAAGGTTTCAAGGATGAGAAATCTCCTAAATCCTTTTAGAAAAGAGAGATTGCTTACATATTGTACTCTATTTACTTTTAGAAAATAAAAGGCATAACTTTCTTTTGTGTTAGCTCAAGTGTTAGCTCTTTTCTTTTGTATTTTAAGTGTTTACGTATTGCACTCTATTCATTCTTAGAAAATAAAAAGCATAACTTTCTATATATAGAAAAACCTAAAAATCCTATAAATAGAAAAATATCAATTTACCCCTTAAATAATATCACATATATTATTTTAAGTTAATTTTATAAATTTATTCAATCAAATCCTTACTTTATTGTTTTTAGGTCTAAAACTGTAATCTCTTATATTAATTATATTCTAGTCCTTAATTTCTAAAATTTATTTACAATCAAGTCACATCTAATTAATTATTTTTTTTTAATTGACAACAAGACATATATATTAATAACAAGATCACTAGCAAATGGCAATTCAAACATGATCATAAAAAAAACATCTTTAAAAATTTATTATTCATTGCATTGGTTTAAGAGACCTTTTGTCATTATCTGGGAAGAAAAAAAACATGCTAACCATCTTTTTGTCTTATTTCCTTCTTCCTATTTGCCTACTTGGGAGTAATTTCCTTACAAGGCTAATACATGATGCATGTATTTTTGCATTTGCTTGCTTTTTTTTAAAAAAAAAAAAAAGGCTCTAAATCCAATCCATATACAATTTTATAGCATGTTGGTTGATAAGAACTAAGAAGTCAAATGGCTTAAAAAAGAGTCCATTAATCATTTTTTTTCTATGTTTTTTTTTTTTTTGCATTAACACTGAAAAAAAATTAGTAAAATATTATATTTCAAAAAATATTTAGATAAATAGCATAGTTTTGCGAGTCACAAATGGTGCATGTGTCACTATGATACAAATTACAATTAAAAAAAAAAGAGAAAAGAAAGAAGGAAAGAAAGAGATTTCAGAGTCACACCAAAACTCCGATGACAACATTATTGATATCATCAGAAGGATCTCAATGATACGAATATAAAAAAACTAAGAAATGTCATCAACAGTGACCGGAGTAGGCCTCACAAGTTTTTCAAAGACAAGTAAGTCACGTATGCCGCTTTTGGATGGCTTGGGTGACCTACTATGATCATCATTAGTGATCTTTTTTGGTGTGTTGAATTCTTTTTGTCGAGATCTTTTTTACTATACTAGTAGTGTTGTCATTGAAGTTTCGTTGTACTTCTAGGATCTCTCTCTCTCTCTCTCTCTCTCCACGAATTACAATAAGAAGGGATGAGAGATGAGAAAAAAAAACAAAGGAAAAAAAAAATTTGGAAGCACACTGAAATTCCAATGACAACATCATCGGTACCGTAAAAAAAATCTTGAGGAAAAGAATCCAATAACATCTAAGAAAATCACCAATAGTGATCAGAGTGGACCACACGAACTGCTCAAAGGTAAGGGAGTCATCACGACTTGTGTAACCCACTCTAGTCATCGTTAATGACATTTGTTAATGTTATTGGATTCGTCTTATTAAGATCTTTTCTAATAATATTGGTGAAGTCATCATTTAAGTTTTAGTGTGCCTCTAGATCTTTCTTTTTTTTTTTTCATGAGTGTATTATTTTTTAAAATATTTTATATACCGTTATTTTTTTCAAAAAAAATATTAATGTGCTAAAAAAACCCTCCATTTTTTCCTGAACCAGAGCCAAATCTGAGCACAATACTTGATATTGATGTGGAGAATCTGTTACACGTCAGATATACATGATATCAGCAGGATTCCAATTACAGTGCCTGAGCACAAGTAGTCGTAATAGATTACCAACTGAAAAACCAATACTTACGATCTTTCTGGGTTAACCCTCGCAATTGTTGTCGCAAACTAAAGATCATGTTGGCTCTCTGATTCCAGTGGCTACATACCCCTTTGACTGCCATTAAAACCATAAACAACAAGTGTAATCTCACAATTAAACTTACTATAAACATGCATCTTTCTCAACATAGAATGCACATCATATTCTTAAGTACAAATGATAATGTCCAGTCCCCTTTAGATAATTTAATTTATTCAATCCATAATCTATAATCAAACTACTTATACCAAAAAAGAGAGTTGTTACTGGATGTTTTAGCATCCGTTATTTATAAAACATTTGTTTGAGCATCGGCTATTGATGGTATCGATGTTCTAACATGGTCAAAATATCAATGTTTTATTTACTAGCACAATGCTGATGCTGAAACACAACGGTATGGACAAGCATGAAACCAGATTTCCAACAGACAGACAGCATTTGTACGAGCGTCCTATTCCTACATAGTTCATAACGCCAAGTGCTGCCAACAACCTCACTCACTCAAGAGGCAATAGTGAAAAGTGTACTGCTCAAGTAAAACTTGTCTATCTTTAATGGAGGAATCGACAAAAAATGCGGAGGCTAAGAAAGTAAAGAAGAGAGGACAACATCCTCTCATCGTAGCACAATCACCGGCCGAAAAGGCCCACATCATGGTCCCTGCCATGTGTAGCACTGCCATTTACCGCCTCAGAGGTGAACTGGGTCTCGGATCCTGCGGTGCAGCCATTCACTGGCTCGTCCACCACGCCCGGCCTGATCTCATTCCCGCCCCCGAACCACCCACTAAGACTAAATCGTCTAAGACTTGCCCCAGTCGCAAAACGGACTCCGTTGATCATGACCCAATTCCAAAACCCGCTTGCATGGCGAGGGCAGACGGTGATACGCCTGTTTCTGATTTTCCGGCTACCGCCCCGGCAGCGAGGTCTCCGGTGAGAGCCACGGTGGTTCAGGCTTCGACGGTGGTTTTTGACACTCCGGCAACATTGGGTACTTGGAGTTGTGTCTTTTTCCTTTTTCCTTTCGTTTTCTAATCTGATAAAGAATGGGTTTTCTTCTATATATTTTTTTATCTGTTACAGTCTTTTTTTTTTCTTGTTAAGCAGATAAAGCAGAGAGATTGATTGCTGGTGCAGCAGCATATGGGTCACAATTAGTTGTGTTTCCAGAAGCTTTTGTTGGTGGTTATCCTAGGAGTGTGAGGTTTGATGCTACAAATCCAACTGAAGGAGATGATGGTTTGCAGAGGTACTATGCCTCAGCTATTGATGTGCCTGGTGAGAGCCCCTTTTGATCGCTTATGTGGCATTTCGCTTTCTGTAACTTGTGCCAATCTATGCCTTACTCCTTCATCTGCCAGCTAAGAACTTTTTGTAGCAGAAAAGGAACCTGGTTGTAAGAAACAAGTGCTCCAGAAATTGACATGGCTTAACATCAGCAGAAATGGAAATAAAAATGGGTGCATTGAATCTGTAGATTGTTGATCATTTCATTGCGATTTGAATTTTTAGAAAGCTGAATAGAGGCAGCTGCTGGAGCTGAAAACAAGCTGACCTAATAAATAGCCATGGTTCTGAGTTTTGATCTTATAATTCTATTACTTCGTTTTGTGTATCGTAGCTCATTTTGGTTTGGACACGTGAATTTGCAGGTCCTGAAGTTGAGAGACTTGCGAAAATTGCTGGTAAATATAAAGTACACTTAGTAATGGGAGTGGTGGAGAGAGCTGGATTTTATCTCTACAGTACAATGCTGTTCTTTGATTCCCAGGGACAGCATCTCGGACAGCATCGCAAGATAAGACTAGTGGCATCAGAGAGTGCAGTGTGGTATTCTGGAGGGAAATCAACATTGCCAATATATGAGACCTCGATTGGGAAAATTGGTGGCCTTACCTGTTGGGACAATAAATGGCCACTTCTAAGGACTGAGTTATATGATAAAGGTACAACTCTTCTCCTTGTTACTTTAAAAGTTCTTCTGTTTTTTAACATTTAAGTTCCCATGTCTTTCAGCATTACAAAGTTGGCAAATCGCATTCTACAATCTGCAATTTCAATTACCCTTTTATGCCTTTTCCCCATCAGAGATGTTCTCCTGCAAAATGGAGCTCTCCAATCTTTCATTAAGTCTGTTTTGTACCATAAATATAGGTGTAGAAATATATTGTGCGCCTACGGCTGATGCAGGGGAAATATGGAAAGCATCCATGATCCATATTGCCCTCGAAGGTGGTTGCTTTGTTCTTTCTGCAAATCAATTTTGCAGGAGGAGAGATTATCCATTTCCACCTGGAGATTCAAATGGTAATGCATCATTAGATGCCATCACATGCGCTGGAGGTAGTGTTATCATTTCACCATCAGGGACCATCTTGGCTGGTCCTAGTTACCATGGAGAATGTCTTATCTCAGCTGATCTAGGTATCAATTCATTTCTTTTATTGATTAATCTGCTGATCCGTTCATTTCATTTAGTATTCATCTACATAATTGGTCTCAAAATGTATACGAAGTTAGCACCTCTATTCCTGTAACATGTGTTAGACCTGATTTTATTTTTGAACAGATTAGCCAAAACATCATCTTCTCTTTCTTGCCATATTTTATGAAACTCTCTAATCATTATTTTCAATCCACTATCTCAGACCTTGGAGATATCATTCTAGCAAAGACACAATATGGCGGAATTAGGACCATGTCAGGGTGACTGCAAATGGATCCAATCCCTTTTTGTCTGCGACAGAAATGAAAACTAAAGCTCCTGGAGAGCTTTCAGAGCAACTTAGCTGTGTAGAACATGTTAGTTCTAGAATAACCTTTTCTAGTCTACTAATGGGAATGCCTAGAATTTGTTTATCATCAGTTTTCTCCAGTTTCCATGGGTACAAAGTGCAGGGCAAGACTTGTCTGCTGGCCTAAATAACTAGGTTCAGAGAAACTGAGTGTGCTTGTATAATAGCCATTCTGGGCAATTTTGATGTGGACAGTAGGTCCGAGGTTAAGTTAGATTGTAAGATTTGGCCAAACCCGGTGTAACATACAGTTGCTGAAACTAATTCGAATGCTTTTGATACTGTTACAAAATCTAGATTATCAATGAATTCTCTTGCTTGAGGAATGCTAGTAACAGTCTATGCATTTTGATTTAAGACACGAGAAATCACGAGACCCATCCATTGTTCTTGTGCTACATTCATGGCTATGATGGGATGCGAGAGATGTGGCATGCACAAATGTTACTAGCGTCTCTCTTTTTCGCTCAAAGACACATGTTGTTGACTGTCACACCAATGTTGAACCTAAGAGTGTATGTAATGCAAAATTACCAAACAGCTGGATCTAGAAAGAGTTGATCCATGATGAATTCCATGGGGACACAAAGAAAGGTGTCTGGGAGAGGCGTGCCTGAAGCGTGATTTCCTGGACTGCACCCATCCTGTTGCTGGCTTGGTGCTTTTTCAGTCTCATAACCGAATTCCATGATTACTTGGCCATTTGTCTGCCTCCAAATTTAACTAAACTCGCCACTCTTGGGCTGATTTGACGCAAAATAACCGCGTTAAAAAAGATAAAAGAATGAATTCACGTTATCCTAGTGCAAAGTTTAGTGTTATTAATCATGGTTTAGGATCAACAGGCTTGCTTTTTCTGTAGTCTCAGGTTTGAGCCCTGTGATTGCTCATATGATGGCCACTAGAGGCTTACATGGTCGTTAACTTCAGGGCCTGTGAGATTAGTCGAGGTGCGTGCAAGCTAACCCAAACACACACGTTAAACTAAAAAAAAATATCATGGTTTGGAGGTTGATACGGTTAAATAGTTGACTTGGATTAATTTGAAAAATAAAAAGAAAATTATGTTTGAGGTTTTAATATTTTACGAGAAAAAGTTTTGAAACAATGCATGTTGATGTAGATGTGGACTACATGAAAAAAAATATGAGGTATGAAGTATAATATAGTTATTCCATATTGAAAAGTTAAAAAAATAATTCATTTAGATGTAGGTTATAAAAAAAAATATGAGACATAAATATAGTATAGTTATCTCACATCAAAAAAATTAAAAAACAAATGTAAGCTAGATATAATTATTCTACATTGAAAAGTTAAATGATTCATTTGGATGTGGGTTATAATTATTCCATGTTGAAAAGTTAAAAAACAATGTGAATGTAAGCGCTATATAGTTATTTCACATCAAAAAACAATGTGGATGTAAGCTATATATAGTTATTTCACACCAAAAAATTAAAAAACAAAACATGTGAATGTGGCATGTAAAAAAATATGATGCATGAAATATAGTATAGTTACCTCACATAAAAAGGTTAAGATTCAATCCATGTAGATGTAGACTATAAAAAAAATCGGAGGTTAAATACTCATAAATTAATTTTATATTTTTAAGGTTTATTTAAAAAAATATTAAAAAATTAGGTCTTAACTGGGTTACACTAGGTTACCTGAATTTTAAATTGACCCAACAAATTATTTGGATTTGACTAGGCCAATTATATCTTTGAATTTATTTAATTTGAAACCTGGCTAAGGTCTTAGGTCGTCTAGGTCTAAGTCAACCCATCAAGCTAGGTTTCATAAATATAATACAAAATGATCATAACAACATGGAACATAATTCAAGTTGATGTCATCCAAATTCCATATCGATCTCTTCCAAAGGCAAGTTCTCATATAGGCTAATATAGTTTTAGATATTCAGGTAAAGATATTCATTAAAAAAAGATAATTACTTATTGCTTTTAGTTTACCTGTATTCTTTTAAAAATCAAACTTTACTTTATTGAAAAAACAAGGAAACTTAATGCATGAAGATTTTTAGGGAAAAATTATTTTTCTTAGTTATTACTATTTATTATTTAGTTTAGGAAAATATTTTCTTTTATGGTGATTTTATTTTTATCTATTTATTTTAGGAAAATAAATATTGAGATTGATAATTTTATTTTTTTGTAGTTTGTTTCAAAGGCATGAGCAAAAGATGCAGCTTCTTGATTGAGATGAGTATCGCAAAGATTTTGGTGATCCCATTTGTGGTTAGATAGATGTGGATTGGTATTCTCCATCAATTTATGATATTTATTTTGATGATTATAATGTTGATGGTGATATCATAAATAACGATACTAATGGTAGTGATGATATCATTGATAAAGTTCTTGTTAATAAGATAGAAGTTGAGTGCAAAGAAAATATCGACTGTTATCACAAAGGTAGATGTATTCAAGAGTTATATGGACACAATAAACATTCAAGATGCCAATGGAAGAGAAATAATTTGTCAATTGTTGTTTCTTATTCAAGCTTTAAGATAAGGGGACTAAAGTTGATGTCTGAAAATATTATACACTTAAAGCGAATAAATAAAAAGGGCTAGAGAATCTTAATTAGACCTCTACGAGATCGAGGTTAAAGCAATTTGAACATGAGGATGAGTTCTTTTTGGCCTGGAGAGACTGATGCAGAAGATATTTTTTTAATGTATAATTTTATGTTATTGAGAATAATTTTGTATACGACTATTGGATCAGATTAAGAATTTTCTAAGAGATTCTAGAGTCTCTATTCTTATAGAATTATAATTTCACATCAATTGGAGATCGAGAAGGTCTTTTTATAATGCCTAAAATTTACTATTCAAGATTTGTTATATTTTTCTAGTTGGTTTAGGATTATTTTTCCTATTTGGTTTAAAAATCCTTTATTATTTTTCCAACTTTATTTATGATATTTTTCCTAGTTTTTTTTAGGATTTTTATTACATTTCTTTTATTTTTTAGGTTTTCTTGTTGGTTTAGGTGAGTTTTTAGATTTATTTAAGGAGTTATAAACCTTTTAGAGAGGTAGACTACCAGAACATAAAATATCCAGTTATAAAATTTTGAATTAGGATTTCTGTGTGATCCCTTTTCAGCATAGTTTTATGTTCTTCTGCTTGTTGTCTTTCTTGTATTGCTTTCGTCTAAGTTAATTGGTATCAGGGGTAGATTGTGAAGCTTACTTGGTGTTTGGCTCTAACAGGAGGAAAAAGAGACTGACCAAAGGTCTCCAGCTAGTGTACAGAAAACCTATTTTAAAGGCAAATATAGAGGAGGCAACCTCTCGATAGGGAAAAGCATCATGGAGATTTTAAATTTTGAATTAGGCTTCCTGATTTTGCAGGAACTTTACAAGCAGATGAGTTTATCGATTGGTTGAACGAAGTTGAATGAATTTTAATGTATAACGAGGTTTTAAGACATATGATGGTAAAACTAATTGCGATCAAATTAAAGGGTTGGGACTTCTACCTGGTGGGATTAGTTAAAGAGGTCATGAGAGAGGTGAGAAAAGTCGAGAATTAATGACTATGATGATATATATAGAAAAGATGAAGGAGCACTTCTTTCCTTTTGGTTATACGCAGGTTTCATAGACAATTTCAAATGGCACAACAATAACAATGGCCAACCACCCTTCAAGCCAGACCTACTTAGCAAACTTCACAGACAACAAGTCAGAGTACAGGTCAGGATTCTAGTTAAACTTTCCCAATTTGTTGTTATAAATATGGCAAATTAGGGCATCGAGTTAATGAGTATAGCAAATCAAAAAGTTATCCTGGTAAAAATTTATTGATAAAGAAACTTGTGGATGATCTTGTTTATGACAACTCATATAATAGAGAGTTGAATTTGTATGGAGATGGTGGTGCTAACCTAGTTATCCAAAGGAGCTTATTGACTCCCCAGTGTGATTCAGATGAAGATTAACAACGCACTAACATCTTTCACTCGACATTCACCATTAAAGATAAGGTCTACAACTTAATAATGGATGGTGATAATTGTGAGAATATGGTGTCCTCAGAGGCACTAAAGAAAGTCCAACTAAAAACTAAAAGCCACCCTAAGCCCTGCAAGCTAATTTGGTTGTATAAAGATATTGAGGTAATTGTGGATAGGCGTTGTCTCATTTTGTTTTCTATGGGCAAGAGATGTTTTGATAATGTTTGGTGTGATATGGTGTATATGAATACATGTCATCCACTATTATGCAGGTTATGACAATATAAAAGGAATGTTGTACATGACGGGTAACATGATACGTATACCCTCAGTATAAAAATAAGCATATAGTACTGGTAAATAGGAGAGAGGAGGTGGTTGTTGAGAGTAAAGATAACAATATAAGGGATGATGTTACGACATCGAGCTTGTTGCTAAAGAAGAAAATCAATAAATTACTTATGAACTTACCCCTATTGTTTTTATCCAAAATTATAGAGAAGGAAAAGAAGGAGAATGAAGAAAAAAAGAAGGAAAAGGTGGGGAGTCTGAATAATATGAGTAAAGATATAATGTGGGACACGTTATTGACCATTAGAAATGATTTTGTCAAGATTAAAGTTGTTTTGAGAATTAATTATTAGCTTATTTTATATGACTTTGAGTAGAACAAGTCAAGGAAGCATAAAGACACCAACATTGTTTTAAATGATAGACAACAATAGAATCATAATGATCAAAACTCGAAGATAAATTCTTTCCAATCCAAGAAGAACGATACATGAAGACTTTTATTGGGAAAATTATCATTTGCTAGGTTATTACTATTTTCTATTTAGTTTATGAAAATATTTTCTTTTATGATGATTTTATTTTTTTTATTTAGTTTAGGAAACTAAATATTAAGATTGATGAAAAAAAACCATTTCCTGATTTAGATGTCAACCTTTTAAAAAGGAAGACCATAATACTACCCTATTTCGATAATTAATATGTTTTCTCTTGCCATTGTCCTGTTATTTGTGCTTACACACTCGTCAAAACTACATGAGGCTTTTTTGGTAATTAACCCTTAAAATAAAAAAGGGAAGATGCCACTGGAGAGGAAAAGAAAAAACAAAGGTTACATATCAGAAATTATATTTGATGCTTCTGGCATGTCGAGGGAAGTAATGCCAGAAGTTTTTGTACACGAGTCATTTGGCCGAATGACAACCTTTTTTTTTTTTTTTTTCTACAACTCTTTGGGCACGAGCATTCTTACAAATTGACAGAAGTTCGGTGAATGTTGAACAACGATTGCAGCAACTTCAGTAATTCTAGAATGGCGACCAGGGGATAACTTCTCAGTTCTCACTGCCTAGTTCTTCTAGCATTAGGCATCTAACCAGCCTTGCCTAAAAACTACCTGGATTTCTCACCATTTTGATTTTCTTAAATTCATTCCTTCAGCTTTGGCCTCTGACAGCCTTGACTTAGAAACATTCCCTGGTATCACAGGTGGTCTCTCTTGCGCTAGATTGCTTGGGTCTAGTGAGGACCGCAGCTGCCCCGCTTGTCGCATAGGACTAGCATACCCTCTTGGAGAATCTAACCTAGAACCAGACAATAAGTAGTCCCTAAGACCCTTCACTGATTGATGCCCATGCATTTCATCTCCATAAACTTTTCCTTGCCCTTGCCTCTCCAGTCCGGAAAATCTCCCCCAATCTATCCCGTCTCCTGCAAATGGCACCCTCTCATTTCGGGTGTCCCATTCCACTCCATCCGATATGCTTCTTTGCAGAGAAGTGCTTCTCCGGGGTAATTTGCTTGAGGTAGATTTCCTCCCTTTGATGTCTTCTTCATCAATTGCTGCCTTTCTCACATCGTGGGGAGTTCCAGAAGGATATGTTGTCCACTTGTAGCTTTTGTTATTGTTATCCATATTCAATTCTATGGAATGAAGATCACTTTCAGCAGAGCCTTCCTCGCATATTACCCCATCATCTACTTCTCCATCCTCCTCGTTTATTTCACTTTGATGAGAAACAAAACGATTTTTACTTAGGTAAGCAGCTATCTCTTCATCATTCATATAATTAGAAGAACTACGCCCTTTTTCTTTAGTTCTTTTGGTTCCTAGAAAAGCTTCAAGCTGGTTCTGAAGTTTATCAACAGCTGCATTTTTCTCCTCAAGCTGATATTTAGCTTCTGAAAGTTTCATGTGGACTCTCTCCTCACGTAACACGTCAGCTAACTGCATCATCTCCCTTTCCTTCTCAACCTCTTCACAAAGTTTTGCAGATTCCCTCTTCAGTTCTTCAACTTCAGCTTTATCGTCACCAATATCCCTGGCTAGTTCGTCACATACCTGCTGCATTACAACTCTTGCTCTCTTCTCACTCTCAAGTTCTTTCACTGCCTTCAATAGAGATGCCTTTGTCTCGGCCAGTTCCTTCCCCAGCTTCTTGTTCAAGCTTTCAAATCGTCTTCTCAGCTTCTTCTCTACATCAAGTTCTCCTGCAATGGACTCAATAGCAGCCTCAACCACTTTCTGCTCTTTGTTTTTCCATGCTGCCTTTTCTTCAGCAAAGCACTTCATTAGATAGTTTATCTCATTCTGGTCTGAGCACTGTTCTTGAATAAAGTGATTGACCTGCAAACGTGCCCTCTCAAGCTCAGCGTGCAAGGCTGAGATGAGAGACATGCTTGATGAAGGCCTGTCTTCATTACCCCATACACGGTTGATAATTTTAAGTAGTTCCTTTGATGTAGTCAAAGCATTACTAACATCCTTCAGACGAGGTTTAACTCCAACAGTAGATCCACTAGGAGTTTGGGCTCGGGAACGAGTCTCAATCTGCATCATAAGAGAAACGAAAATTACTGTTGTGTTTTAATACAAGTACCTTTTAAACTGTACGGTGCATGGGAAGATTAATGATAAATTGATAATCTCAAGTTTGGTTTAAAAAGGAAAACTACAATAATTCTCGTCAATTTTTTGAAGAGTATATGATATAACTCGTCATCAGATTCATAAAAGATGGCATGGATAAATTATTTGTCCAACATAGAAAATTACAAATCTCAAGATTCCAATTCAAACTATTGGTGTGTCCAATTCCTGACCCCCTAGAGGCAGTTAATGTATAAGCTCTTGCTCTCCAGGACACATTATAACATCTCACAAGACTGACATTATTAATTGAGCGTACCTCCATTAAACTGGCATTACTAACTGAATCAAATGCTCCAATACTCTGGTCCATAAGCCTAAGCTTCTGAGAAATCGATGATGTTCTTCTATGGCAACTGCCAGTTCCAGATCGATCAATTCTCTACAAAAAGATGATTTCAAACAACAGCACCACAGTTAAGCAAACTAACATGTAGATGGTATAGAAAAACAAGTCATCTAGAGGAAGCAACCTTAGGGCCCTCAAATCCCAGTATCAATTCCGGTTGTTTCCTCAACATGTAGATGGTATAGAAAAACATTTGAAATTATAAATTCACAATAAAAAAAATCATGCAATATTTAAATTTGACAAAAGCAAGATTGAAAAATCAAGTCATCTACTGAAAAACACCATCCCCATTCTAAAATCCATATAATCATCCACAACCCAACTAACTTTTCCAAACTAAGAAGTTTCAATCATTGCTATATTAAGAAAATGTTCAATCAGCTAAGACCAAACATAAGGCTTTACATTAATTAGAGAGACCCACAATACTCACCTAATATAAGCACCACTCACCTTATAAAAACCAAACTAACACATGGTTGCAGATTCCAAAGTTCAAACTTTTTCAAATTCCCCTAACTCCCTTACCAACAATCAAAATTCCACTTGAACAGAACCTTAAGAAAAAACTCAACCAATCCAATTTTCAATTTTCCCTTCTTTCACATCGTTTAAAACCAACATATGACAAGAAACCAAGATTAAAAGTTTACACTAACATCCTATCAACAAAACATGAAAAAAAAAAACTAAACAGGAACATAAAATCAAACAAAAACCCACCTCAGAAACAGGACTGTGAGAAGGATCAGACAAATGAGGAGGCAAAGAACCTGAATGCACCGGTCTCCTCTCTCTACCTCTACCCTCTTTCCTCAACCTCCTCTCCTCCACCATTTCCTCCTTCATTTGTGGCGATGGCATCTCATTCATCTCCCAAAGGGTAGCAGCCAGCTTCCTCGCTGACACTGGCGCCTGTTGCTGCTTTGCCTTTCCATTTAGTGACTTCGGTGAGGACTCCAAGGCCCTCAGTGTAGACGATGGGGTCCTCTTCCCCATCAGCTTCCATGTGGGCACTGGTGTACTGGATCCACCCCTCTTACCCACCAAAATTGCTCTCTTGAATCTGTAGTTTTGAATTATAGATGAGGACGATGATGCCGATGAAGAACACACTCTTTTCCTTATCTTACCAGGCAGCAATTCCTCCATGGTGGCACTTCCTTTTTGCCTTGGCATTATCAAGTTATCTCACTTATAGATCCCACTTACAAAATCACAGTAAACAGGAAGAAAATTATTTGAAGAATCAATAAAAGTTAAGAGCTTTACTCTTCATTTGGTGATTGGTAGCTAAAAAAGTTCAAGTTTTTGAACTTGGAGAGCTAAAAAAGGTAGAATAAGCAATGACTTGCTGTTTCGGCTCGTGGGTCTTTGGATTTGGCTAATAATAATGAGAAAGATTTGAAATTGAGTGAATTGAAAGTTTTTTAAATGGTGAAAAAAAAAAAAGATGATGATTGAGTATAGTGGAGTTTTGAGAGAGATTTGAATTGGGAAATGTGAGAGAGTGAGGAAATGTAGAGAGATTTGAGGAGGAAAAACTAAATAGAGAACCCTAAAAGGGAGATTTGAGGGAGCTTTCTTTTTTTGTTTTGATGACTTGCACTATTTACTACTCCTTGGCCCTTGCTCGTGTGCTTTTGGAATTTCGATCAAGACAGACTGTGTGCTTGCTACCTTGTGATGGTGTCAACTGTAAAGTGTAAGAGAAGGAGAAATTATATTTATAAACTCAGTCCTTGTATTGTTAGGAAATTAATAAGTTAGTCTCCCTAGTTCAGAATTCTTTGTATTTGGTCCCATATTTTCATTTTGGGTATTCATGGAAAAGGTGATGGCTCTTTTACAAAAATAAAAAAAAAAAAAATGATGTTCATTTTTTTCATAAAAACTTATTGCATCAATTAGACGACTCTTAGAAAACTTGTATTAGAAGCAAAAGAAGGGCTTGTAGATTTTTTTGTATTTGTATTTTAAAAAGTTTTTTTATATTTTTTGTATTAAATTAATTTTTTTTGATATTTTTATATATGTACTAATATCAAAAATAAATTTTAAAAAATTAAAAAACACTATTTCAAAACAAAAATACTTTAAAAAAATCGCTAACATAATATCAAATAAACTTTATGAATTCTCCTCAACTGATAACCATGGATGCTTGTTTATTTAGTATATCTAGAGACTATAGAATGTTGAAAAGTAAAAATTAGCCGCAATCTATATTGATTTTATAAGAGTTCATAAAATAAATAAATAAAACATTAACTATAACTAAAAGAATTCAACCTTTTATTATGCGAATCCACAATGAAAGGCTGATTTTGTCCCTGATGGGCAATGTTGGCTTTAGAGGTATATAGATTTTTTCCACGAGCCTTATCGGTAATTACGTTAAAGAAGGGTGTTGATTAGTAATTTCATGTTTTTTTATACAGTATAATTATCAAATAACCCTTAAAAAAAATTCCTTTTGATTTAGGGGCTTTTCGGTTTTTTATATTTTTTGTGCATATCAATTACTTAAATGTTCCTAAAAAATAAAGTCTTTATACTATGGATACAAGGTCATTTTAGTTTTTTTTTTTTTTTGCTATAGCTTTTTTTGTAATTCTAAAGTAGGGTTAGGGGTGATTTAGTGTTTTAATATATATATATATAAATTAATTTTAAATTCAAAAAGTTGTCGGCGTCTACTATGCACTTGCCAACGGGTGGGCGCCGCCCGTGCATTTCGAGTGGCACTTGCGATGCCCACACAACACCGAATACCACTGTTCAAGGCGGAATTCGATGCGCCTCCCCACCCCGTCACGGTGGTGAGGCACGTGTTCATCGGCGGTGTGCAAAGAGGTGCTGGCAAGGACTTTTTCCTTTCCTCCCTCTTTTCCTTCTCTCCATCTAGAAAAACATGTTGACCGTTGCTAAAGAAAAAAAAAAACAAAAAAGTCTAGCTATTTGTTTGTTAAATTAAATTTGGTCTTCATTATTTTGATTGCAATGTATTTGATTTTGAATCAATTATTGAGTTAATTTGTTTTTTCAATTTCATCCCTTGATATTTTATTTTTATATCAGGTTTGTTCCTTATTTTTTTAATTGCTATGTATTTGGTATTGGATCATTTATTAAGTTAATTATTTTTTCAATTGCATCCCTTTACACTTTGTTTTTATATTAGATTTGGTCCTCATTCTCTTAATTATGTTGTTTTTTTGTCTTAAATCCTTTATTGAATTAATTTTGTCTATGGATTTTATCCATTGACATTTTATTTTTATATTAAATATGGTCTTCATTCTTTTGATTGCTATTTTTAGTTGTTCTTATCATTTTCTTAATCAAAATTGTTTTTCAATTTCATCCCTTATGATTTGGTTTTTTTTTTTTTGTGTTAGATTTGGTTCTCTTTCTTTTCAAATCTATATTTTTTTAAAAAAAAATTTAATTTGTTTTTTCATGTTTATCCCTAATTATTTTGGTTGGTTTAAAATTTTACATTGTTATTTTTTTTTGTTTGCCTTGTACATTGTGATCCGGCCTTATGATCTGTGTGGACTGGATTCGCTTCAATCATTTCTGGTTATTTTTAAAAATTTCATCCATCATCATTGAGTTCGTTAAAAATTAATTTTCTTTCTTTTTTTATGTTTAGGATTTTTTTTATAAATTTGATTTTTCTTTTTGATTTTGCACTTCATTTCAATATTTTTTATTATTTAAGATTTGGCATGATACTACTCACAGGTTTTTATGACCTCGTTTGGTTTTCTTGGTGCTTCATTTTTTAATATATATTTTTTTGATTTTATCATTCTACAGTTTGATTCATTAGGTTTAATGATCATTATTGTTTTTAGTTCTCTTTCCATTTTGTCGAGTCATTGATATTTTTCCTCTTTAAAATACAATAGCGCTTTGACATTGTTTTTTTCAATTGCAAAGAAATTGGCCCGGCTCGTGGTGAAATGTGGGCCATCAATGTAGTTCCTGTCATTTATTATTTATCATCAGGGTGGGTCATTGTCTTAATTCTTTAAAATGGACTACTATTTTTCAATTCAATTATTTAGATTAGGTGATGAAATTAATATATTTAATAATTAAGTTATTGGTATTTTTATCATGTAATAAATTATATTCATTTAATTTGAATTTATATACTAGTCATTATATTCATTTAATTTGAAGTTATATACTATTCATTAATGATTTAAATTGTCTATCACTCGGTGTTTTAGAATATAGTAACAGTTATTTTTTAAAGTGTTGTTTATTAAAAATACATAAAAATATATATTTTTATAAAAAATTATTTTTCTTAAAATGATTCAAAAACATAAAAAAATTTTAATTTTAGACAAAAAAATTATTTTTTTAGGAAACGTGTTGTTTAACACGTAATTCCAAACATGCCCGTTGTAATCTGTTTTCAAGTGGTCTAGTTTGGTAACCCAATAAAGTAGGTTTGTTGGGCCTTTTGGGCTTAGGCTGGCTGGGACAGGTAGAAGTGAGTTCTTACTTTTTAGGAAATGGAATTCTTTTGTAAATACAATAAATTTGTGTTCTGAATTGGGCTGGGCTGAATCTTTTGGGCCCCTTCGATATAACATGGGACCAAATACTAAATAAGAAAAAGGAGATAGGACAAAATGCTAAATAACAAATTGTTGAATTGAATTTAGTGAAAAGCAAAGGCCCTTTTGATGCAATAACTTCAAGCGGTTGAGTTTAGCTATCTAGTTATTTTAGCTATTTATTGAATTGAATTGAATTGAAATGGAATTGAATTTTCACCTGTGCATGGGGACTGGGGAGAGGTTAGGTCGTGAAGGAAAATTAATACTGTAATTGTTGTTAGGTTAGAACATGTTCAAGAATTGTTACTAGTTACTAGTTTACATCAATGCTATGTTGGGGTCGGATTTCTTTTTAATATAATAATATAATAAATTATTTAATATTTTTATTAATTCAACACAGCGGGCCAATATAAGAGGTACACCGTTTTTTTTATTGATATTCACCTGTTTATAATGCTCAACAGTTAACACTACTAAGTGGGATTGTGCATTGCTATGAGTCTGTTTACAAAAAAATATATATTTTAATTAAATCCAGTTAAAATTAAATTTGACAAATATTGATGTGTGCGATGCATGTTAAATTAGACTATATATGTATATATTATAAAATCTACAGCTGCAAGAGTTTTTTATTTTCAATTTGTCACGTATATTTTAGGAGAGCTGAAATAATGAATTTTTTTTAACTCATAGTATATTTCAAGATCTATTTACTCATAATATTCTTAATCCAAAAATATTAATAATTAATAATAAGTTTAATTTTGCCACTAATCCATGATATATTTATATATTTATTATTGAGACATTTGTTAAAATACCATATGTATTTTTTGAAATTAAATATTTTTAAATCACATCCCTTAAATCTATTAGACACATGCTACATTGCGGCCTTGTGGGATCTTGGAAGGCTATTTCAACTCAACAGAACACATCAAAAGCACATCCTTTGCCGATTTATTATTATTATCATTATTAATGTGAATGTTCAGATGAATTTATACATATCTTAATTAATTTTATTAGTTCTGAAATTAAAAATCATGTAAATTTCCAGTGACTATCATATTAGTAATCATAGGACTCGTACATGAGACCACAAGAAAAACAATTTTTTTAATCTCAAACCCTTATCAATGAATCACCTACTAGATGGTTGTCTTTCGTCATTTCTTAACATTTCATGTGCTGGTTGGAAATAAAACAATATCAAAAACATTATTATTTTATTATTTTTTTTTTCTTGTCATTCAATGAGCACAGAAAATTTCTTAATTATGGACATTAGATTTATAAATTATTAGCTATTGAATGTTAAAAATGCATTGTACAAAATACTAAAAGCGTGTTTCATTAGCTAATTTTTGTTTAGAATAAGGAAAATTGTAAATATTTGTTGAAAATCGATAGATAAATTTAAAACGTCAAAATTAAAATCTACATTGCCATGCACATAAATCATTTAAATTTTCCATGAAAAAAACTTGTCATTTCCCTCGTCGATTTATTTATTATTCGGTTACTATTTTTTCACACTGGGACTGTATTAAATGGATTTAGAGTTCATAATATAAGATGAAAAACAATAAATAAAAAATCATGAATGGACTATATTGAATAAGTTGGAAATTAATGAAATGAAATGAAAATCATAGCAAAAACATGTGACTTATTGGTGAAAACATCATTTCATGTGCCAGAACCAAATCATATAAATATGAATTTTAAGGACCAAAATGAACAGGATCACAAACAAAAATCACTTAATATTTCATGTAAACGAAGCATTTGGGCCTTAGTTTCTCAACTCGGCAAAACACCATTTTGTTTTAGTTTATTCCTATATTAATTTCTCTTAAGAATTATTAAATCTAAAAAATACATTTTAAAATATTGAAAACAAGTTTTATCTAACACATGAAAAAATAAATCATGTCTAATTATATGAAATTATTTTAAAATAAGATACAAATAGTAAATATTTATTGAAAATCATTAATGAATGTAAAGATTCATGATTTATATAAACATAACCACATAAATCATTTCAATATGTGTGGGCAAATCCTGTCATTTTACTCATCAATTTGTTTTCTATTTGGCCACTATTTTACAAACAAGGACTATATTGAATGGATTTAGATTTTATGATCTGAAATGAAAAGAAAATACAAAAATCAATAATATACTAGGACTATATTGAATAATTTAAAAGTTAATGGACTGTAATAAAATCACATATAAACTACCTGATGTGCTAGTGGAAAAGTCATTTCATATCTAGGGACAAATCACATAAATCTGGATTTTAGGGACCAAAATAAATATAATTATAAGAATAGCTAAACCTATTAAATTAAAAAAAAATTAAAATTAAAGGCTATGTGGAATTTACTATTTCATCTATTGTAGATCCACATCCATTGGCACTATGGATTCGCATAGTGCCGATTGTTTTTTTTTTTTTTCAATCCAATTCTCTATATTTGTTTGATTCATAATTGGGCTTAATAGTTTGTCTTTATAAACTATATTTTAGGTTCTTGAGGTGTCAAAAACACATTCCATCATTATCTTGATGCTAGATTTTACGAGAAATAGTTCAATTTTTTTATTATAAAAAAGTTGAAATGAAATGGACTAAAATTGATATTGATGAGAGAATTGAGGGTTCTTTCTTTGGCGGCACTATTTTGTTAGTGTTTTCTTTTAAGATTTTTGTGATTTAGGTGTTTGGCAAAATTATTTTGATATTTTGAGCTTGAAAATTATAAATTTTGGTATGCATGTTCGTTTAATTTATGTTTTAGTCTCTTGATTTATAAAGAATAAAGAAAGTTACCGAAAAATAGTAAAAGAGAGAGAAAGTCATTCATTGACCACATTATAACAATAAAAAAGACTGTTTTTGGAGAGAACAAATTCCATTCAATGAGAGGAGTTCATTTGAGGTGTTTTTTTTTATCCTTCATCATGTTAGAAAAAAATACATGAGGTCTGAGTAAGAAGATTTTTTGATTGATTTTGTGTTTTTGAATCAAATTAGAGTTTTTTTAGTTGCTAAATAGGTTTTGATAGAGTCTAAGGTGTTGTTTGAGGTGTTTTTAGGTTAAAATAGGTTGAAAATAATTTTTTTTTGGTTAAAAAAACACAACTTGATTTTTCAGCCATCACTCTTATAGTTAAATTATGGAAGAAATAAATGATGCATTATCTATTTTTATTTTATTTTATTTTATTTTTTAGATAAAGGTGGAAGACATTGTCCACCCTTTGATTCAAGAAAAAAAAATATAAATAGCCCAAGCATTGTCCTGTGAGACTTGTGGGCATGGCACTTTTTTTTATGGGTTAGGCGTGCTTGGCTACTTGACCCAGGTGCGTGCTTCTTTTTTTTTTTCAATAACTGTGATTTTGTTTTCATTGATTTAAATTGAAAATAATAATTAAATATATATGTTTGATACCCAGTTTGACCTAACAAGTGTTCTATTTTAATTGAATTAATTAAAATAAATAACTATTAAAACCATTTTGTGAATTTTTTTTAATAGAGTAATGTTTGACTTTTACTTGGTTTTTGAACAAGGTTTCTAGTATTTTTTTTTTCTAATACTAGTTGGTGTTTTTTTGGTGTATCCCTGTTTTTTTTTGTTTGATTTTATTTAAGAATTTTTTAGGTGTATTTATTTTTATTATCATTTTATTAAATATAAATTTAATTTTAAAAAACAAAATTATTAAACATAATCAGATTTATAACTCGTGTGGTGAAATTAAATATTTTGATTTATATTTATTTCTAAACTTTTTAATTTAGTTTTAATTAGTATTAAAAACTTTTATTTATTTATTTATTTGTATATATGATTCTCAATTTTTTTAATATTATATATATATATATATATCTGTTTTTTTTATTTATGGTAATTTTATATGTTAAAAATACACTAGAAATACCTACACATTTTTTTTTTTCTGTTAAATGTTTTTTTTCTTTGCACGTTCCAATCGACTACTTGTTAACAGTGAAATAACGGTCGACAACTATCGTTTTCCACTAGATTGAAAGCTGACGATAAGTTAATTTAAGAATGATTTCTTCAACTTTATTTGTATTTAGACTCTAAAACTGTTACCAGTTGTAATTGAAATTGAACAAAAAAAAATAACTGATAATAATTAAAATCAATCATGTACATTTAATAGAAATTAAACAGCAAAATTCAAAAATATATATATAACTAAAATTCAAAAAAATTGTTCTCATATGAAAAATAATTCCTACAACAACATTCATAAAATTATTAAGAAGGAAAAAATTAAAAAAATATTAAGAAAACAAATATAATGAAAAAAACACAAAAAAAAAAACGAAAAATCTTACCTTAAGTTTGTAGCAACTAGCAAGTGAAGCGGAGAAGAGAATAAATTCATAAAATATGTTAATTAACAAAAAAAAATTGAGAAAATAAAAGAAGAAGAGAGGAGAAGGCATACACGGTCGTGGAGAATAAGAGAAGAGAATGAGTTGAAGAGAGAATATAAAGAAAGAGAGGGACGTTGGTGTTTTTTACAGAAGAAAAGGGGGAGGTGCGTCTGATATGAAATTAGTGATTCTGGTATTTTAATTGAGCTTTTTTACTGACGAATAATTAAATATTAATATTTTTAATCATTCTGTCGGTGATTTCCCTTGTAATATTTAATTTTAATTTTAATTTAATGAAAAATTTTCAGAAACCCCTCAAATATCACCAATAACTTTTCGGTCCGCCTGTAATATTAATTTAGATTTTTAATTTAATCTAAATTTTGAAAAACCCCTCAAATATCACCGATAACTTTTCAGTTTGTCGGTGATTCTGTCTTTAAAGAACAATAATTAACAATGCAATTGAGAAGGGAACAGTTCCAAAGTTCTCGGAAAAATACCGACGCACTTAATTCATTGGTGATCCCATATGTAATTGACAACATGAACAATGCAATTGAGAAGTAACAGTCCCAGGGCTCTCTGGAATATACCGACAGACTTAATTTGTCGATGATATCCTATGTATTTAACACAATGAACAGTGTTAGGGAGAAGAGAACAATTTCAATGCTCTCTGGATATACTGACGGACTATTCTGTCAGTGTCTTTATTAGTATTTTACAGTTTCAATGCTCTTTTAAATATTACAGATAGATTTATGGATGGATTTTATTGACGGATTAATACCGTCGGTAATGTTGTCTATATAAATGACACGTCGTCGTATTTTTTTGGCTTTTTTATTTCTTCTTTTTCTACTGTAATCCTCTCGGTATATACTAACAAAATATTTTTGTCGGTGTTTACTGGTGGATATAGCAAATGAATATTTTGTCCATAAAATTCATTGCAATTCACTGACAGAAATATTCCGTTTGTATTTTCATTTGTATAGTTATGATGATAACTTACGGATCCTGATAAACTCTCGATGAAAGTGCAATCAATTCCTAAACAATTTATTAATACAATAAGTGATCGTTTGAGAACGCGGTTAAATCATGTTTCTTAAAAAATTAAATTTTTTATTTATTGAAAATTAATTTCTTATGTTTTTAGATCTTTTTGATGTGTTGATATAAAAAATAATTTAAAATAAATAAATAAATAATATTATTTTGATGTATTTTCAAACAAAAAACACGGAAAAGCAATTGCCACCACACTTTTAAACAACCCCACATGAGCAACGAGTAAATTTGGGCATTTTTGAGGATAATGCCTCACATTCGGTTAAGATGCATTAATACGATTTTACTTTCCTAAATAATTTCATTCTACATAGACCCAATTAATGTGAGATAAGGATATCGTTGTTGTCATGTGGAGAAATCCTATGGTGTTTAAATTATAATTACCAAGAAAGAGGAATTCTTTATCACTTGTTTTTATTAAATATAATGTGATTTTTCTCTCCTATTTCTCTTTATAATGTGCTATAAAAAGTTTTTTTTTTTTTTTTTTTCCAATCTTGACTATAAGAAGCATCTTTGAAAAGTCCAAATGAGGGAAACTTAGTATGTCCCGCTCGAAATCTCATCCCTTTAAAATTAATTATCAAGTCAATTCCACATTGCTATTTTCTTTATAATTCATTATGACTTCTTCTTTTTTTCCAGCCACAAACTGAGCACTCAAGCTCATGCTACGGTTCAATTAAATATCCTTCGGATGTCAACTTCAAATGACGCGTTAACTGTCTTTCCCAATTCCCCTTCCCATCTTATCCGTGGAGCATATTGGAACAAGCTTCATTTTATGGTGTTATAATCTTAAAAGATAGATAGAATTCTTGCAGTCCACTATTATTAATTAATAAACATCAACAAAAGCTAGTTTATTATTCATTGAAATAGTATAATTACCCTTTTAACCTTCAAAAAATCATTGAAAGTAATACAATCTCCCTGCAAAGTCCATTAGTTATTATCAGACCGATCATGGATAAATTAGTTTTTTCATATTTTAAAAATATAGTAAAATTATTAAATTACTTTTAAAATCATATTTTTATTTAACTGACATTAAGAGGCTTTTTCATATTTTCATTCTACTTTTTTAATCAATATAAAATATAACTAAAAATATAAAATTGGTTGGCACGTGCTAGAGAGTGGGGATGACTAGGCACGCTGATGGCGTGTGCGGTGTTACTTGGCGGCCAAAGAATTCCTTTCATCGTGTAACTGGAATCGTTACGACGTCTTCATCCTGTTGGGGCAGTGCACGGCGTCGGTTGTGGGGGTGGTTTTTTTCCAGTTGCATTTTCTTTCTTTGTCCCTCTTTTCTCTCTACTTCCCTATAAATTCGCATTGTTCATTCAAAATTTCAGAGTTGTTCTTCTATTTATGGAGATTTCAACTTCGATGCTTATTCTTTTTGTTTCTAATTTTTGTTCTTGGTTCTTTTTTAAAAAATTAATTTGTTTTCAATTTCATTCTTCATTTTTAATTTGTGATATGCTATTTTATTTTAATTAGCTCGTTATTTTCTTTTGTCCTTTTGTTAAATTGATTTTTCATTTCAATTTCACTTTTCAATAAAAAATTGTTAATTATCCTCTAATTTATTTTTATTTCAAGTTTGATCCTCATTATTTTAAGCGTTGTTTTTTGTTCTGAATTTTTTATATAATTGATATTGTTTTAATTTTATCCTTTAACAATTGATTGGTTGACAATTAGAATTCATGATTTTTTTTCAATGGGGTGTTTCTGATCTAATGACCTGGGTTATTCATTTGAAAAGTTAACACGGGTTGATATTTATTTATTTTATTTCATCATTCAACATTGATTCTTTTTAAAATGGGCTTGGTGATTTTTGTTTGTTTTATTTTCTATATATTTATCTTGATCTCGTGACCTAAGCCGTGAGCTTGGCAGGTTGGCTCGATCTTTTTTATCGGGTTGATTTTTTTAAAAGAAATTTTAATCTTATTTTGGTTCCTTTATTCACAATCTGTTTCTTTTTACAATTAATCTTCATTATTTTTTCTTGCTATCGTTATCACTTTTTTTATTTGATCCATTTGATGTCATTACCTATTTTTTATCCTCTAATTAAAAAAACTAATTTATTTGATCTGGACAAGTTTATAACCCGGGTTATTGATTATTCTTCATTCCTTAAAAAGATCTTGAGGCACCTGAACATTATTTTTTAAGCAAATTAATCCGGCCTTATAATGTATTGCAGGTCCACAAATCTATTAATTAAAGAATTGTGTAATTGGGTTTGGTGTTGTGCATGTGATCAATTCCAATATTTCTTTTCTTTGTGTTTTGGTCATTAAACTTATTTTTCTTCTAATTGAATTTTACACCTGAACATTGCTATTTTCTTTATAATTCATTATGACTTCTTCTTTTTTTCCAGCCACAAACTGAGCACTCAAGCTCATGCTACGGTTCAATTAAATATCCTTCGGATGTCAACTTCAAATGACGCGTTAACTGTCTTTCCCAATTCCCCTTCCCATCTTATCCGTGGAGCATATTGGAACAAGCTTCATTTTATGGTGTTATAATCTTAAAAGATAGATAGAATTCTTGCAGTCCACTATTATTAATTAATAAACATCAACAAAAGCTAGTTTATTATTCATTGAAATAGTATAATTACCCTTTTAACCTTCAAAAAATCATTGAGGGTAATAGTTTTTTCATTAGTTATCATCATACCGATCATGGATAAATTAGTTTTTTCATATTTTAAAAATATATTAAAATAATTAAATTACTTTTAAAATCATATTTTTATTTAACTGACATTCAGAGGTTTTTTCATATTTTCATTCTACTTTTTTAATCAATATAAAATATAATTAAAAATATAAAATTGGTTGGCACGTGCTAGAGAGTGGGGATGACTAGGCACGCTGATGGCGTGTGCGGTGTTACATGGCCGCCAAAGAATTCCTTTCATCGTGTCACTAGAATTGTTACGACGTGTTTATCTTGTTGGAGCAGTGCACGGTGTCGGTTGTGGGGGTGATTTTTTTCCAGTTGCATTTTCTTTCTTTATCCCTCTTTTCTCTCTACTTCCCTATAAATTCACATTGTTCATTCAAAATTTCAGAGTTGTTCTTCTATTTATGGAGATTTCAACTTCGATGCTTATTCTTTTTGTTTCTAATTTTTGTTCTTGGTTCTTTTTTAAAAAATTAATTTGTTTTCAATTTCATTCTTCATTTTTAATTTGTGATATGCTATTTTATTTTAATTAGCTCGTTATTTTCTTTTGTCCTTTTGTTAAATTGATTTTTCATTTCAATTTCACTTTTCAATAAAAAATTGTTAATTATCCTCTAATTTATTTTTATTTCAAGTTTGATCCTCATTATTTTAAGCGTTGTTTTTTGTTCTGAATTTTTTATATAATTGATATTGTTTTAATTTTATCCTTTAACAATTGATTGGTTGACAATTAGAATTCATGATTTTTTTTCAATGGGGTGTTTCTGATCTAATGACCTGGGTTATTCATTTGAAAAGTTAACACGGGTTGATATTTATTTATTTTATTTCATCATTCAACATTGATTCTTTTTAAAATGGGCTTGGTGATTTTTGTTTGTTTTATTTTCTATATATTTATCTTGATCTCGTGACCTAAGCCGTGAGCTTGGCAGGTTGGCTCGATCTTTTTTATCGGGTTGATTTTTTTAAAAGAAATTTTAATCTTATTTTGGTTCCTTTATTCACAATCTGTTTCTTTTTACAATTAATCTTCATTATTTTTTCTTGCTATCGTTATCACTTTTTTTATTTGATCCATTTGATGTCATTACCTATTTTTTATCCTCTAATTAAAAAAACTAATTTATTTGATCTGGACAAGTTTATAACCCGGGTTATTGATTATTCTTCATTCCTTAAAAAGATCTTGAGGCACCTGAACATTATTTTTTAAGCAAATTAATCCGGCCTTATAATGTATTGCAGGTCCACAAATCTATTAATTAAAGAATTGTGTAATTGGGTTTGGTGTTGTGCATGTGATCAATTCCAATATTTCTTTTCTTTGTGTTTTGGTCATTAAACTTATTTTTCTTCTAATTGAATTTTACACCTGAACATTGCTATTTTCTTTATAATTCATTATGACTTCTTCTTTTTTTCCAGCCACAAACTGAGCACTCAAGCTCATGCTACGGTTCAATTAAATATCCTTCGGATGTCAACTTCAAATGACGCGTTAACTGTCTTTCCCAATTCCCCTTCCCATCTTATCCGTGGAGCATATTGGAACAAGCTTCATTTTATGGTGTTATAATCTTAAAAGATAGATAGAATTCTTGCAGTCCACTATTATTAATTAATAAACATCAACAAAAGCTAGTTTATTATTCATTGAAATAGTATAATTACCCTTTTAACCTTCAAAAAATCATTGAAAGTAATACAATCTCCCTGCAAAGTCCATTAGTTATTATCAGACCGATCATGGATAAATTAGTTTTTTCATATTTTAAAAATATAGTAAAATTATTAAATTACTTTTAAAATCATATTTTTATTTAACTGACATTAAGAGGCTTTTTCATATTTTCATTCTACTTTTTTAATCAATATAAAATATAACTAAAAATATAAAATTGGTTGGCACGTGCTAGAGAGTGGGGATGACTAGGCACGCTGATGGCGTGTGCGGTGTTACTTGGCGGCCAAAGAATTCCTTTCATCGTGTAACTGGAATCGTTACGACGTCTTCATCCTGTTGGGGCAGTGCACGGCGTCGGTTGTGGGGGTGGTTTTTTTCCAGTTGCATTTTCTTTCTTTGTCCCTCTTTTCTCTCTACTTCCCTATAAATTCGCATTGTTCATTCAAAATTTCAGAGTTGTTCTTCTATTTATGGAGATTTCAACTTCGATCCTTATTCTTTTTGTTTCTAATTTTTGTTCTTGGTTCTTTTTTAAAAAATTAATTTGTTTTCAATTTCATTCTTCATTTTCAATTTGTGATATGTTATTTTATTTTAATTTTCTCGTTATTTTTTTTTGTCCTTTTGTTAAATTGATTTTTCATTTCAATTTCACTTTTCAATAAAAAATTGTTAATTATCCTCTAATTTATTTTTATTTCAAGTTTGATCCTCATTATTTTAAGTGTTGTTTTTTGTTCTGAATTTTTTGTATAATTGATATTGTTTTAATTTTATCCTTTAACAATTGATTGGTTGACAATTAGAATTCATGATTTTTTTTTCAATGGGGTGTTTCTGGTCTAATGACCTGGGTCATTCATTTGAAAAGTTAACATGGGTTGATATTTTTTTTACTTATTTTTTTTTTATTTCATCATTCGACATTGATTCTTTTTAAAATGGGCTTGGTGATTTTTGTTTGTTTTATTTTCTATATATTTATCTTGATCTCGTGACTTAGGCCGTGAGCTTGGCATGTTGGCTCGATCTTTTTTATCGGGTTGATTTTTTTAAAAGAAATTTTAATCTTATTTCAGTTCCTTTATTCACAATCTGTTTCTTTTTAAAATTAATCTTCATTATTTTTTCTTGCTATCGTTATCACTTTTTTTATTTGATCCATTTGATGTCATTACCTATTTTTTATCATCTAATTAAAAAAACCAATTTATTTGACCTGGTCAAGTTTATAATCCGGGTTATTGATTATTCTTCATTCCTTGAAAAGATCTTGAGGCACCTGAACATTATTTTTTAAGCAAATTAATCCGGCCTTATGATGTATTGCAAGTCCACAAATCTATTAATTAAAGAATTGTGTGATTGGGTTTGGTGTTGTGCATGTGATCAATTCCAATATTTCTTTTCTTTGTGTTCTGGTCATTAAACTTATTTTTCTTCTAATTGAATTTTACACCTGAACATTATTTTTTAAGCAAATTAATCCGGCCTTATGATGTATTGCAGGTCCACAAATCTATTAATTAAAGAATTGTGTAATTGGGTTCGGTGTTGTGCATGTGATCAATTCCAATATTTCTTTTCTTTGTGTTTTGGTCATTAAACTTATTTTTCTTCTAATTGAATTTTATTGGAATATAATCTCTTTAGATTTATCTTGAAATTATGAAAGAAAGCCTAGTTTAAAAGGGAGAGGACCTAAATATAAAATATGGAAAAACTTTTTAGTCTATCTTAAATTCACAAGAAAAGTGCTTTTAAGTCCCTCTATTGTCCTTTCTCCTCCAATGCAGCCTATATAGTTTCTGCATATTTGATTTTGGTCCAATTTGTTTTTTTAGTCTTTGTGTTTGAGAGAAAAGATAGAAAGTTATTGGTTGTCACGATTCTAGCTACTAAAACCAACAATCTTGATGTTAACAAGTTCCTTTCAACAAGATGAGTTCGCTAACGGTAGTTTTTTACCTTTATCTTTTTGGGAAAAGTGAATTAGAATTATGAAAGTTTATTGATTTCAAGGTATGTTTTGCCATTTTTAACCAATGTTTTGCTACTTTAAGGTCACAAATGAGTTTATTGATTTTTCTAGGATTTTTAGGTGTTTTCAAGTGAAAATAGTTGAAAAAATAGGTTTTTTGGTTCAGAAGTAAAAAAGATGACTTTCTAGCGACTTTATGGACACTTGAAGTGTCAGAAAACTAAGCAGCAGGCTAAGCATCGTCTATGCACTCGTCTATGCAGGGCAATGCCTAATCCACATTTAATTTTTTTTTCAAAAAAAAAGGGATGGATGATATGTCTTTCCCCCTTTCAAAAAAGAAAAAATAAAATAAACAAGGCTAGGGCATGAGCTTGGCCTTCTTCTATTGGGTTGGGCACCAGGCCTAACCCCTTCTTTTTTTTTTTTTTGCAATAAAAAATATTTAACAGGATAATTAACTTACTCTTTTAACTTTGACATCAATATTAATTTATATTATAGTTTTTATTAAAACGCTAACAATTTCTTTTAAATTGTTATATACCTAAAACAAAATCATAAATTGCTCATGAATATATTCACTTTTATTATTTTTTTAGTTTTCAATTACATACAAAATATGGGCACATTATTTTGATATATATATTTTTTTATGTTGCATTGAAAATCATGAAATATGTTTTTTTAAACAACAATTCCAGTTAAAAAACATGCTTTCACTAAAATAATCAATAAATACACTAACAAGGAAATTGAATTTATATTTGAGAAATATATATTTCATAATTATTTCAAATGGTTTAATTTTTTAACTAGTCTTTATTTTTTTTATTATTGTCTTTTTTTAGAAAAGTGTGCTCCTAATAAAAAAACAATGTTGTTGTTTTTAAGAAGATTAAGATCTTTTTATGATTATATTATTGATTGTTTTTATAGATAATTATGTATTAGCACAATAATAATGTAAAAAGATTACTTAGTTGTTCTCCAATTTATTTACCGAAATATTTGTGTGATTGGGTTTGGCATTGTTCATATGAACAATGCCAATATTTTTTTTCTTTGTATTTTGGCCATTAAACTTATTTTTCTTCCAATTAAATCTTATTCTAACCTAATTTCATTAGATTTAGTTGAAATTATGAAAGAAAGTGAAATTTAAAACACAGAGGATCCAAATATAAAATGTGGAGAAACTTCATGGCATATCTAAAATTCACGAGAAAAGTGCTTTTAGGTCTCTATATTGTCCTTTCTCTTCCAATTCAGCCCATGTAGTTTCTGCAAAATTAATTTTGTTCCAAAAATTTATTTTATTGATTTTTTAATTTTTAAGTTTGAGAAACATGAGAGACAATAATATAAAAATGAGAGAAGATATAGAAAATTATCGATTGTCAGGACTTTGATGACTAAAAACAACAATCTTGGTGTTAACAAGTTCCTTTCAATGAGATGAGTTTGCTGGTGGTGATTTTCAATCTTCTTCTTTTTTTTTGGAAAAAGTAATTCGAGGTTCAAGAAGTTTTATGATTTTGGGGTATTTTTGTGATTTTTAATGAATTGTTTGCTACTTTAAGGCCATAAATGGGTTCATTAAGGTTTTCAAGGTTTTTTTTTTAAGTATTTTCAAGTGAAAATATTTGAAAAAATAGATTTTGTAGTTCAAAAGTAAAAAAATTGACTTTCTAGTGATCTGAAGTGTCTGAAACTAGGCAGCATACAAAGTGCCCGTTTGGTAACGTGGTTGCCGGTGAGGTTCACCCGCAGCCACACATAATACCATTTGGTAACGTAGAAAAAAAATGCTTTATGCTGGTAGGACCCACTAAAATCAAAGATTGTGCCACAGGTTTTGAGAAGCAGCATTTTGCTGCTTCTCGTGGGGGAGGAACCACAACAGTGGAGCATGGCTCCATTGTCGCACTGTTCACTAAAGTGAACAGTTTTTTTTTCTTCAAAAAACCAGTGCGAGTGAATTAATTCACTCGCACTATTCACGTGAAAAGTTTAGTTGATTTTTTTTCTAAAAAACTAGTGCAGTTAATTGATTTCACTCGCACTGTTCACGTGAATGTGAACGTGAACAATATATTTTTTTGTTTTTTTAAAAATTAGTTTAAGGTGAATTAAATTTACTAGTACTATAATCTAAATTTTATTCCTAATAATATTTTACCTAATTTTATTGTACGCTCATAAAATCATGGAAAGTGTAGTTCTTGTCGAATGAATTTTGTACGTAATGAAATTGTAATTTTTTTTAAAAAAATTGAGTTTTACTCAAAAAACTAGTATTTAATATTATTTAATAACACTATATAAATTAGAAGGATATCGCATGATGACATAACATTTGTGCAATTTGATCACAATTCCAATTATGTTCTTGCCGGGTTCGACCCAGTTAAAAACAATTCAGTTTTTGTTGTTGCGCGCTTAAGAAACCGTGGAAAATATAGTTCTTGTTGGATAGATTTTGTATGTGATGACATTGCATATAGTTTAATGAAATAATAAAAAATATTTGATATCAATATTATTTATTTCATGATGTAATAACAGTAGTTAAATCTATAATATTTAATTAAAAATCATTAATATATATATATATATATATATATATATATATATATTAATTATGTTATAACCTTAATTTGAGAAGTATTTTTTTAACCAAACATATTAAACTATTTTTTGTTTAACCTCAATTTTAACCACAGTTTTAACCAAACATATATTTTTCTAAACCAACCTCAACTAAAAGTATTTTTTATAAAACAATTTTTTTAAAACCACAACCACAATAACAACCTCAATACCAACCTCAATACCAAATACACCCACTAGTGTTGTCTGCGCACAGACAATGCCTCGTCAATGTTTAATATTTTTTTTTAAAAAAATGAGTGGTCTTAAATTTTTTTAAAAATAAACAAGATCAGAGCGTGGACTTGGCTTTCTTCTATTGCACCAGGCACTAACCACTTCGCCTAACCCTTTTCTTTTTTTGATTGTTTTTTAACAAGTCTTTATTTTAATTATCATTGTTTTTTATTATAAAAGTGTGCTCCTAATAGAAAACAATATTGTTGTTTTTAAGAAGATTAAAATTTTTTTAGGATGATATTATTAATTGCTCCATGAATAATGATGTACTGACATAACATGAGGAATTTCTATGATTATTTGATCATTAATATTGAAAGAGAACAAAATATCTATATTTATTAATTTTTTTTATTTTTTTATAAATTAAGAGCCCACGACAAGAAAGATATAATCTTTTGGTTGACAAAAATATATTAATAAGAAAAGGAGTGATTGTATTAGATTTTCTTTCAATGAAATTTAAATTATTTCTCTTGTAAGAAATAATAATTTTATTACTATATAATTAAATAAATAATTTTTGAAGATCTTATCACGACATAAAATTAGATATCTTAGTATACATATTTATTTCAGCATAAATCGAAGCAACAATGCATGACATGCTGGCGTGGCGTGTCTAAAAGAAAGGAGATAATGTGAGCATAACTGATTGGAAGATGAGGTGATGAATCATTGCTTACGGATAATATTGGTGAATAATATATATTTGGAGATATGTAGGAGGAGACAGACGAAGAAATCAAAGATATGATGATGTGTCCTGGCTAGTAGAGTACAGCTGCTGCCCGAATAAGTGTGTGTTTGGTATTGCGGTAGCTCTCATGGTTGTGGTTTGAAAAAAGTTGTTTTATAAAAAGTACTTTTAATTGAAGTTGGTTTGAAAAAATAGATGTTTGGTTAAAACTATGGTTGAAATTGAGGTTGAAAAAAAGTAGTTTAATGTGTTTGATTAAGAATGTTTTTGAAATTGAGGTTATTAAATAATATATATATATATATATATATATATATATATATATATATATATATATATATATATAAATATATATATATTAATATTGATGATTTTCAATTTAAATATTGTGGATTTAACTATTGCTATTACATCATGAAATAAATCATGCTTGATATAAAATATTTTTTATTATTTCATGAAACCATCTACAATTCCATTACGTACGAAATACACCCGACAAGAACTACAGTTTCCATAATTTTTCTAGCATGTAATAAAATTAGATAAAGTATAAAATTCACTCTAAACTAATTTTTTTTAAAAAAATGTTAAAAAAATTACTACACTTAAAAAAAAAAAAGAAGTTAACGCAGTGCAAGAGAATTGCACTGTTCACTAATTTTAAGTGAACAGTGCAATTCTCTTGCACTGTTCACTTAAACAGTGTACTGCTATACATTGTTCATGTTAATTGCACTGTTCATTGAACAGTGCAATTAACATGAACAGTTGAAAAAAAACAACGAATTCTTGTTTCTCTTTAACTGTGTTTCAAATGCAGAAAACCAGTAGGACCCATGAATAGTGTATTACATTTTTTCTTTAACCAAATGGTTGTAAGCTGCATTTTAATTAAAACACAGTCGTAGTCGCGTAAACAAACGAACCTGGTAATGGATCCGGTCTCCTTGCCAAAGTTACGATAACATATACAGTGACTCCTACTCCTAAGAGTATCGATCTGGTGTCAGTGCAGCGGCAATCTATCTCTATCTCAATACATGTAGATGCCAAAAAATGAAATTATCAATATATATACTTCATGTATTGTTTTGATCAACATACACTCCCTAAATGTTGTACAAAAGCTGGATCTTTTCCGGTGTTTGCTGGTGTGTCCAAAACATTATTTATTTAAAATTTAATTTTTTAATGTTTTTAAATTATTTTAATATACTTAAAAAATTAAAAAATATATTATTTTAATATATTTCCATATAAAAGTACTTTGAAATATAATCACTAAGAACTTATTTGTTTTTGTATTTCAAAAGTGTTTTTTTTTTAAAAATAATTGTTTTAAAAAATTTTACTTTAAATTAATATTTTTAAATCATTTTAACGTATAAACATTAAAAAATAATTTTAATAAATTTTTATATAAAAAATATTTTAAAAACAATTATTATCACAGCTACAAATACTTGCATACCAATCATTATTTAATAATCGATACCATTATCCTTCATGTACTAATTTCATAAAATGATTTATTTTACACGGAAATGTCAGCACGCACGTGATTGTTTTTTTCTTGGTTATAGAAAATTATCGAGGACTCCAGCCGTCTATCCCAATCATCATTTTTTCCAACACAAGCCCCGCCTCTAAAAATAGTCAATATAACATAAAAAATTAATTAATAATTAAAAAAAATTCAAAACATAACGCCAGTAGTCCGGCAAGAAAGTTGTCAACATTGTAGCCCACAAAGGCACTATCAGCTTTATGGCTTGTTCTTTACAAGCTGTGGATTTTTAAGATTCCTCTGAGTCTCTCTCATTTATCAAAGTTGAAGCCCCAGTTTGATTTCTCCTCACTCTAGCAGAAGCTAATAGAAGCAAACCATCAGGATAATGGCTACTGGGTTCATATCCCTGTTGTTTTCTCTCCTCTCTTTACTGTTCTTTGGTATCTCATCATATGCTAAGCCCATACCAAGCTTCCCTTCTTCAACCATCCAAGCAGAGAAGATCTCTCTTTCTACCCCAAATGAGCTCTACCATGAAAAGTTCTTCACTCAAGTGCTCGATCACTACACTTTCAGACCCCAGAGCTACAAAACATTTCAACAAAGATACTTGATCAACGACAAATATTGGGGCGGGGCGGAGAAGAATGCTCCAATCTTCTTGTACACAGGAAATGAAGGAGACATCGAATGGTTTGCACAGAACACTGGATTTATTTTTGACATTGCACCCCATTTCAAACCCCTTCTTGTTTTCATCGAGGTAATTATTTGATTAATCTCTCTCAAATGAAGAATTCATATATATACCATGGCATATTTTGAAGTTTTTTCTTTTTAGTTTGGTTGCTGGGAAGTGGATGTAAGAGTGTAAGAAAAGTTTGAAATCAACCAAGAAAAAAGATTGCTTAGTTGTTCTCCATGTTTATTGGCTACCAAACAAGACGAATTAAGTAGGCTTTTATGTATATATATATTTCCTTTTTATTGTTTTCCTTATTTAAATAAGCAAATGTGATTAATTGCAGCATAGGTTCTATGGAAAATCCATGCCTTTTGGGGGAAATAAAGAGGTTGCTTATAGCAATTCAAGTACACTTGGTTACCTGACCTCAACTCAGGCATTAGCCGATTATGCCACTCTTATAATTGATCTAAAGAAGAACTTGTCCGCCACCGACTCTCCTGTGGTGGTTTTTGGAGGTTCCTACGGAGGAAGTATGTCTTTCTATCCTTAATTAACACCTTTCCTTCCTTCTACCTTTTCAATTAGCTCTTTACGCAGTGTCACCATCAGCATACCATCATGGTTCGTATGTATGTATGCATGCATGATTGAAATGTTGATTTTGGGAATGGAGGAATTTCCTAGGGAGTAAGAAATAAACCTTTTTTTTGGGGTACTGTTGCAGTGCTGGCAGCATGGTTCAGATTGAAATATCCTCATGTCGCCATTGGAGCCTTGGCGTCTTCTTCACCAATCCTCAACTTCGAGAACATAACATCACCATACAGCTTCAACAATATCATCACTCAAGACTTCAGGGTCCCTCCTCTCTTTTTCAATCTCAATTATTCATTAAATTTAAACTACCTTCTTGTCTTCCTGCCACAATTAGAGATCATGATTAGATTTGTGATAAGGTCATAGCATAATCAGCCAAGCAGTCAAATCTCAAATTAAAATCTTACTATATGGTCCAATCTTAACAAGCCTTAACCATATATATAATCTATACATAATATATAGTAGCTAGCTAGATGATATTAATTAATATTTTGATCATGATTATATAGAGATTATTAATTAAAAAGGGTAGAGTGCTGAATATTTTAGTGGTTGCACTTGGAAATTAACTCAGGGAGAGAGTGAGAACTGTTACAAAGTAATCAAAAGATCATGGCAAGAAATTGAAGACACTGCAAGCCAACCTGGAGGCCTCGAAATACTTCGAAGGTCATTTAGAATATGCAGGTGAGGAGCATAAACTTAACCAGCAAGCTAGCTTTCAAGAATTTAATTCCTTTAATAATGTTGTTGGTGTCTTCTCTGTTACCCGCAGGAACTCCATTAGTGCAAGTTCTCTCCAGAGTTGGCTTGACACTGCTCTGGTCTATACAGCCATGACAGACTATCCCACCCCTTCAAATTTCTTAAGTCCCATGCCTGCGTATCCTGTTAAAGAGGTACTTTTCATTGCTTCTCTTCAAATGAGATTATATAAATGCTCTCTCTGATTATTTGGCATAGTTTAGTCTTAAAGAAATATATATCAACTATTTCCTTATCAAATTATTTATTGAAACTACTTTGAAATAAATAAAAAAAATTGCTACATATGGTTGATTGATATGGAATTCAATCTCAACAATATTTCAAGGAACGTGTTCTTAAAATTATTTAATAAAAATAATTTTTAAATTAACATATAAATTGATAAATAGTTTTTTATATGTTGTTGAGAAAATAAATCAGAAGCTACCAAAGTACTTAAATGGGGCCTGATTCTTAAATAAATTACAGGGGTACAATGGTACTTATGAAGTATATATACCATGACAAACAACGTTTGGCCTCTGCAGATGTGCAAAGCGATTGATGATCCAAAGACGGGAAATAATACGTTTGCCAAGTTGTACGGTGCGGCTTCTGTTTACTATAACTACAGTGGAAATGCCACGTGTTTCAATCTCGACGACGATTCTGATCCTCACGGTCTTGGCGGATGGTCGTGGCAGGTAGGCAGAACATCACTTCATGAAGTTTACAATATAGTACCACTACTTTTTAAAATCTCGCAGATTTTGGAAACAAGAAGATTGATTATTAACAATGAGAAATTCTAGCACTTGAGGGTCTAGCTGCTGTGGTCAATTCGTGTGATTTGTTTTGCCCCCGTCCTGGGTTCGACCCTCTATGTGCACGCCTGTCACTTCCGCGGTGCCTTACATGCTCCTGGGCTTGCAAGATGTCCAGCGGGCAGTGGGGAATAGTCGTGGTGCGCGTAAGCTGGTCTGGACACCCCACGTAAATAAATAAATAAAAAAAAACAATGAGAAATTCTAACATATAGGGACTGAATTGATGTTTGTTTTATAGATGCTACAAATGATTACATTTTAACATCCACATAGTATTATTGGATTTCATTTTGCCATGATTTTCTAAAGAATTTACCCCATACTGTTTGTTTTTTTTTAAAAAAATTAATTTTATGTTTTGATATACTAATATAAAAAATATTTTTTTTTAAAATAAAAAAATATTATTTTAATATATTTTTAAATAAAAAATATTTTAAAAAATAACTACTGACTGTACTACATTTTATATATATATATATATATATATATATATATATATATATATATATATATATATATAACTGGGCTCAAGCCCAGCATCGAAATTATTCATATGGGCAAGGCAAGGGTGCAAACGAACTAAGAACAGAACAGAACAGAGAAGCATGACAAATCAGGTGGAAGAAAAAATTAAACAAGTCTGATAAAATTGCCCTTGTTTTCCTGGGATTGATTTGCAGGCATGTACAGAGATGATTATGCCAACGAGTGGTAACAACAAGGACAGCATATTTCCAGCTTCTGAGTGGAACTACGATGATAGAGCTACTTTCTGCAAAGCCTACTTTGGTGTTGAGCCGAGACCCAATTGGATCACTACCGAGTTTGGAGGCCATGTGAGTGCATCATTTACCATGGCATTGAGGGCAGGCATGCCATAAGATTAGTGGTATTCATAATACTATTGCACAGCTGACTAACTCAGCAATACCACTAATAAGAATAATCAAATGATCTGACTGTCTGTTTCGAACAGGATATTAAAAGGGTCTTGAAAAGATTCGGCAGCAACATCATCTTCTTTAATGGCTTGAGAGACCCTTGGAGCGGTGGGGGGTATGATCTCTTTCTTATATTTTAATCGCACATGTGATTGTGCTGCAAAGGAGTTTATCCTTTTTTTAGTAACGTGCTTTCTTCATGGTTATGACAGGGTGCTAGAGAATATATCCAGCAGCATAGTTGCTATCATAGCAAAGCAAGGTTAGGAGATGATGAGTAATATAAATTATATTTTAAAATTTCATTTAATAGTTTAAGTTATTGAATTGAAATGATTTTTTAATATGATATTAAAACCTTAATAACCAAGTAGTTATAATTTCGAATCTCACTATCCCTATTTATTTGATAAAAATCAAGTACAATGTAATGTAGACCTGTACAAGTAGTCTAAAAAGCTTTCACTTGAAGAAGTGTGTTAGAGAATAATATAAATTATATGTTGAAACATCACCTAATAATTTAAGCTACTGGGTTAAGATATTCGTGATCAAGAATTCAATATAAAATCATCAAGGTAATCTGTTCCTGGGCCATTGAAATCTACAAGTTCCATGCCCCATTTGCTTTCCTTTTTAACACATATTTTATTTTTGTTTTTTGTCGCACAGGGGCTCACCATGTGGACCTGAGATTTGCAACCAGTGAAGATCCAAAATGGCTTCAAGATGTGCGCAAAAGAGAGGTCAGCATCATCGCAAAATGGCTTTCTGAATACTACGACGACTTGGACCCAGCATATTGACCCCCAGCTCCAAGAGTTTATACCACGGGAATTTCCTTGTTTTAAAAGGATTTTTCAACAAATTAAGCTATTCAATCATGCTGCAATCCTCAAGCAGACAGTCAACACTTTAAACTTTGTTGTTTCATAAAGAATTTCAGTTGTGGGACGAGGTTTACGAATGAACTGAAAAGGGTACCTCAATTGTTTTCCTCAAATAAAAGAAAGAAAGAAAGAAAAAACTTATCAAGTAAGGCCCAATGGGTTGGTTAAGGAGACTGTTGCAAGCATTGAAACATATAATTTTGTCATAGTCTGGTCCAATTGCTTAACATGCCTCATATTTTCGCACATGAAATGTTTCTATCACAAAAAAAAAAATGAAAAACAAAAAAAAAAGTTTGTTTTTTTCTGCAATTAGGACGTGGCACCATTCTTATTGATATTTCCCTCATTCCAAGGGCTTTTTGACCCTCTCTATGTTTTGCGGTATAGAACTACTGCTTCTGATGGATTTTATCGACATGGCATTGCAAATTTACCTCTTCGGGGGTGCTGCCATTTGTAACAAGTGGCTACTGCTGCTTGTGAAGGCAAATATGCTACCTAGTCTGACTTTGAATGTAGCCATATTATACTCCTACACGTTTATTGTAAGGCGTAGATTCCCAAATGGCGTTTTTGAAAGGACTAGCCTTCCTCTGCCTAACAAAGAAATGACAGCATATTTCTGGTATATTAGGAGGAAGTGTGTCTGGTCGATAATGGATAAAAGTACTTTTCATATTACTTTTCGAAGTTAGGCCATGAATGAGACATTAAGGTCAGTCCACCATCCAAGATTTGGAAATGGGGGGGTTAGTCACTCCAAGTCCCTTTCCAAAGTGCAGGTCGTGGAAAATGCAATTGACTCTACTATTGTTTTTGTGTTTTAAAAAAGTTTTTGAAAAAAATTGTAAGGTTTTATTTTTTACAAAATTATTTATTTTTATTTTTTATATTATTTTGATGTGTTAATGTTAAAAATAAATTTTAAAAAATAAAAAAATACATATTATTTCAATATATTTTTAAGTAAAAAGTTACTTTGAAAAATAATTATTATTACAATATCAAACATATACTAATTAAATTAAGATATTTATACAGATTATGTCCGAAGCCAAAGTATTTTGGAATAATATGACGATGCCAATGTACTCCTCCAAAAAAAAAGGTGAGGGGAGATATCATAATTGTGAAGACAAGAACACACACAATATTTGTATATTCAAAATAAATTTACTTATTACACCAAAAATTTCAAAAGTAAATTAATCTGGGGGGATTTGTAGACACTAAAATTTCTATAAGTCTAATCCATGACTTAAGTTTTTTATGATCAAAACAAAATTTATATCTGGAATTAAAAAGCATTTTAAAAACGTTTTCACTTGTTTTTATAACCAAATTAATTTTTATGATTTTCACATCATTTTTAATATTATTTTTTTTGTGTACAATCATATAAAAAAATAAAAAAGTTAATTCAATTAGGTGGAATCCATATCACATGACGTTGGTTTGATAGATTGATTATGGTTAACCAGACCTGTTTTCTTTTTTTATTATTTGGACATGCTTAGATAATACATCAAAATAACTCTAACACGAGTTAAGTTAGGAGTCTTGATGTCTAAATTGTTATATAAAATTTAATTACAATACCAAAAAGTTTTCGGCCATCTATTTCCTTTAATGTTTCAAAAAAATTTTATTCAATCTGCGGCGTTAGCTTGAGAAATAATCTAGTGATTAAATTCTAGCCAATGTCCACAGATTTCAACTCCTATCATGCCGAATAATCAATAGAACCCATCAATTTATTTATTTATTTTGCTTATTATCACCTCCAAAGAGCAGTGATGCAGGACCTGTCATTCTCTCCCCGCACAAAGAAGAAAATGATACGCTCATGTAACACGAACGACCGTGGGACGCTTGAGAATGTTGACGAATTTAAAGGTTCGGAACTGCAGCACATGCCTTTCTACCTTCCCATAACTCTATTGAAGCGGCGAGTCAAATGTTTCTCTTGCCTGAACAACCTGTCCATTGCCACTGTAGCAATTAGGAGTCACGGGCTCAAGGGACTTTGCTAAAAAGCCTCTTATCTAGCGGAACCCTACACGCTAGCTACTTGGTCCCGCCGCCGCCACCACCACTAGCAGTACCATGCCACAACCACTGCCCGACACCACACATGCCACGTGGCGATAACCCAGTTGCATCATCTTATGTTCATTGTGTCCCTGTTGTTGTAATTTGTACACAAAAGATAAGGTAAGCGTGCCATGAATGTAGTTGCAGCAGGGCTGGTGGCAGAGGAGGAGCCAAGAAACCGAGAAAGAAAAACTTGAATTGTTTCATCTGGCGGGCCCTCTTTGTAAAAGACAACATTGATCTGGTGGGCCCTTTAGCTGATAGAGCCCATGCAACGCATGCCTAATGCCGCCGTGCTTCCTGATAGATGGAAAAACTGATTCCACGAACCATTTACTGCCAGGCCGCACAGCCAGAAAAAGAGGAGACGTGGCCTCTTGCATATAGTCTTGGATTTACTAGTGTTTTTTAATTGTTTTTTCGAGCCACGACATGAAATCCAAGCTTGTGGTTGTGAACATGATGGGAATTGTTATCTTGAATTTATTATTTAATTGATTAGTTTATTTCTGTTGCATTGGCAGGTAGCCAGTTTCAGGCCATAGTTTGCATACAGAGTGACAAACATGGAGGCAGATATTTGCGAGTTTAAATGGTAGCTAGGCATATAGGGTGGAGACAGTGAGATGAGAAAGATGGCTTTCGGTTCCTAAAATATTGAACCCCATGTGTCTAGTCAAGTGTTGCCTATTTAAAACCTGTCTATGGTAGATCATTTGTTAATATCACTTTGACCTGCAGAAGTAATACTCCCGCAAAATCAGAGGAAAATAATATATTTAGTTTGGACTCGAATTTTACCACACGACAAATGGTTATCTCTTGCCCTTTGACCATTTTTTTTTAATGTGATAAAATAATATCTACATAGAATTCCTTTTTTACACTCTAATTAAACTCCGTATAATAAGTTATACTTCAAAAACTTTCAACTTCAAAACTTCTTGATTCGTTTACGAGATAACTCATGAACTTATCAACCTAACAAGTTTTTTTAAAAAAAATTTAAAAAAATTTATTATGTTAATCCTAGTTAACTTGTCAAATTTGTAATCTGGATTATAAATTTATTGGGTTGAATTAATTTTTTTATTTTATTATATAATAAAAATGCAAAAACTAATTTATAATCAACACAATACTAAAAAAATAAAATTTGACATTAAAAAATAAAATTAAAAATAATAAAAAAACCAATAAAAAAACCTCAAACACGAGACCTGAGCAGCCCAACACGACTAGGCCTATTATAAAACACCCAGGTATATGGCTTTGAGGCAGGCCCGCATGTCTAGTCCAATGATTTTTTTCTTTTTAAAAGAGGTAATTTTTTTAAAAGAAAAAAACAATAAGTCATTTGCTACTACATACAACCTTTCAATAAATAAACTATGAAAAATTATCATTATTTAATTTTTCGTATCATAGATATTAGGACCCTACTGCTCACAATCACAATAAATAGTAAAGAGATTAGCCTTAGTAATCAGTTGGAGTAATGAATTTATATTATCACGATGTATAATTGAATTGACCACTAACTATTACAAAGATGAAGAACTACTCTTCCCTTTCTTCACAAGTGAAAAGATCTATCGGTAAAATAGGATTAATTTGATCTCTGATTTTATTCAATAATAATTCCATATGATCTATTATTAGTTAAGAGGTCGTGATATTATTTTTGTTTTTTATTCTATTTTTCTTAAATATAAATTTGTTGTTTTTTATTTGTGTTTTTAATAAAAAATGTAGAAACCAACAATTGATTGTCAAATTTTTTTTAAATCAAACAAAATGGTTTTCAAAATTTGTGGTAGTTGTTGTTAGTTTTTCTTAACAAAAATTAAAAATAAAAATAAAAAAGTTTTTAATTTCTATTTCCAAAAACATGAAAACATACAACAAAAAAAGGAAAAGCACAAATGATCGATACCAGACGATCCTAGGAGTCGTTTGATATTAATTTCGTTTTTCGTTTTATGCTTTTGAAAACGAGATTTGATAACAAAAAATAGCGAACTTCTTTGTTTTTATTTTTTTCTTAAATATATATATATATAAAAAAAACAATAATTAATTGTTAAAATCTTCAAAACCGTACATAGTGGTGTTAAAAATCTTTTGCAAGTTTTAATTAGTTTATATATGCTTTCAAAATCTTGAAAAAAAAAAAATCAAACCACTCAAGATTTCTTTTTTATACCTGGAACTTGTTTCAAGCAAGGTTATCAATTTCATTCCGTTTCGCTTGAAATAACCAAAACATTCCATACCAATTCAAAAAACAGAACAAAACGGAACAATTTTCATCTCAATTTAAATCTCGGTCCATTCCGTATTTTTCAGCTAAATTTCGGTCGGAATGTTCCGGTTCCATTTCACATGTTCCGTTCTGCTCTTAAAAAGCCATTGAATCAAATTGAACCTTGTTCAATTTCATTAATTAAACCACCCAAGTATAAAAAAACTCTTTTTCATTACTATTTTCAATAACAATGATATTAATAATAATATTGAAAATTATTATTACTATTTTCATTAACAATGATATTAATTTTTTAAAATTAGATTTATTACTAATATATATGGTTTATATTCATGTTGTTTTTTTATGTTTATACTTTGTAGGAATTTGAGCAAAATAAGGGATACTTTAGATTCCATTAGCCTTGATAACATTAACCTAACTTTATATTTAAAATATTTGTGTTAAAACATTTTACTTTCATAATATTTTGATATTTTGTTTAAGTTGAATTACTTTAAGTTAAAGATCTATTCAATCTTAACTATTTTGAAATATTTTAAATTTTAAAATTATATTTGTTTGATATTGTGTTTGTATTGCATAATTTATAATTAATTTATCTTAAATTTGAATTATATTTATTAATTTTTTTTAATATATATATATATATATATATATATATATATATATATATATATATATATATATATATATATATAACCTTGAAAAAAGACATCAAAACACTCCAAAACTAAATTATCCTATTCTAATTAAAAAAATAAAATACCTACCAAAAACAAAATTCACAACCTTGGTTTTGAGAGTTAAAATCTCCTTAAACGCAAAAGCACAAAAGTTGGTGCTAGTCGATTAGAGCCACCAAAATTTGGTCTAAGATACCGGCTTTCCTTGATTTTATGCACAGCTGTGCCTTAATGTATGGTCCATGTGCGTAATCCTCCGGTTACAAGGTCTGCGGTCCCCATTCCAATGCGTTGACAATATTCTATAGAGATTAAAAGTTGGATATAGACGACTGGAGGGATTATTATAATTTTATATTATTCTGGTATATCGATTAAGAATTTCTATTAAAACCACTTAATAAAAATATTAAATATCTACAAATGAAATATATAAAAAAAATAGTTCAATTTTGATAGACATATAGATGAAAGGTCTTAAGATTAAATATATTAAAAATCCAGGATAAAATTAATTAATATGAAAAATTATTTGATGATAAAATTGAGATTATATATGATGGTATTTTTTTAGGTTTTCTCAATTAAGTTTGAACAAATTTTACTAAATAAAAATGCGAGGTACATTTTCAATTTTGAATCCTATCCATATATATATAGTCATGATGTACCCTATCATGGAATTTAATAAAGAGATAACCCTCTTTTTTTGTAAATAAATAAAATGAAAAATAAATAAATAGGAAGGTTAATTCACGCTTTAATTTTGACAAGGAACATTGCATCTATACGTAGATCATACCACTTTTTTTAATTATTCGAACGACACCCACCACATCTATATCACCACGTGTTCCTTTTGTTTTTAATGTAAAGTAGTTGCCATCTTGTGTGAAGACATGAACATGCCATCAACTAAAAAGGCTGCAAAAAGATAAGCTTTGAATTATCAACCAAAAATATATAAATAAAGGCTTCATGAGAAGCTCAATTACTACTATACCAATTCCATAGTTGGCAAATAACCCCTATTTTAACCAATTTTCTCCATGTGTGTGTGTCTATATATATATATATTATCAATTTCATGAATGATTGAAAGCTAACAACAACTAAACCAATAAAACCAATTAGGGTTGGTTTTATGTTCATATAAACTTCCTTTTTATTTCTCATTTTCCCTTTAATTTTATCATTCATTATTTTTAAAATTTAAATTTGTCTTCATAATTTGTTTTAGTTTGTTTTTTAGAAAGTCATCACGGTCACAAACAAACCTCTTATTTGTTCTTTATTTTACAAGAATTTATTGTTGTTATCGTATAATTAAGTAAAACATGGTTTAAGAAAAATAAAATTGTTAAATTCAGTGAAGTCCATGACTCGGGTTACAGGTTTAGTGAGTTAAGCCATGAAATCCGGGTTAATCCAATATGTCACTATCTCAATATTAAATAAAAAAAAGTGTCAATCTTAGTTTTTTTTTAAAAAAATCAAACCATGATTTTTTTATCAGTTATCTAAGTTATTTTTGAAGTATTACAAAGAAAATTAAACATAGTTTAAATTTAAACTACAAATCCCGTCAAAAAATTCAAAATTAACTTACTAAGATGATTTAAATAATTTATTTTAATCTAAATATTTTTTTATCCAACCCGCAACACTCGGATTGTAAACTAAATGATCCACTAAAAAGATTTTCAAACTCCACCGCTACAAATAGGAAATATTGAAATTAATTTTTTGAAGAAATATTGAAGACGGACAACATGGCTGCATACTGATATCCCTAAACGCCCTTGCAAAGCATACACGATGGGCTCGATCTGTAAAATCATAGTGCGTGTGTAATTTGCAGGCACCGTTAGGGTCTGCTACTGTCATTAGCAAGTCCAATACACACACACACACACTCTTGTAGGATTAATATTAGGTATTCAAGTGCTTTATACCTGCTATATCTGAATGTAAAGAATACTATAGATGCATGCCAAGAATTAGAACCTTAAACTATATATTATATTCTGTGTAACGAATAATAAAATTTTATACCTTAAATTCTTATTTAAAAACTTAATTTTTTGGGTACAAATGATTTTTTTAATATAATATTAAATGTTTAATAACTAAATGATTACGAATTTGAATTTTATTTTTTCTTTTTAAAAAATAACAACTTATAGCATAATATAATGTATATCTATATATATTACAAGTTTTTTTTGAAGAATATATATTAAAAAACAATATAAATTATATTATATGCTTCACCGGAGAGTTTAAATTTTAAAATTAAAATGTTTCTTTAATAATTACCATGATTTCGTTCATAATTTTAAATATTGTTATTGTGATCAGTCATATAGGTAAATTAAAGACACGTATCAAATTAACTATAGCTTACGGTACATTGCTCTTGTCCTTTTTGGCGAATTGAGTATGGAAGCACATGAACTCGCACGACATTTACAAATGTGTAGCATCTCTTTTAATTTATTAGTCGGCATTTCCAAAAAGAAAAAACATGGATTATTGATCAAATTGTCTAATGTGATTTCAAATAATTTAGAAATATTGAATTTTGTTCATATCTATACAAAAGATGAGATCAAGAAAAGGACGCTAGCTATTCGTGCTGTCTGGAACTAGATGTATATAGAAATATTACAGACATCAACAATCACTAGACCTCGATGATCAAATCATAATTTGTCACGAAATTAATTTTAGCACGTCACAATCTCTCTCGTCGTCGTTCAACAAAGCTACCATCATGTTTGATTACCGAAAAAACATGTTTGTATTAATGGATATTTATTGCAGAAAGAGATGCATGCATGGACGCCAGTGAAGAAAGGTCTCGCGGATGGTCTTACGCATTATGGGACTCCCAGATACGATAATTGTTTTTTTTTTATCACAATAGCAACCACTTTCCTTAAATATCTAATGAGGTCTGTCTTGTTCTCAGTCTGGTATGAAATAAACTATAAAGATTTCATGATACAGAAACCCTCCACGGATTACAAGGCAGATTGGTCTGGTCACCCCAACCACACCTGTGCTTTCTTCATGGTCAAGGATTCCTCTACGTGGTCCAGACAACATCTTTGAGACAGATGTGGCAGATTTCTGTATAGGGCATTAATCCGATAGAAATATTCTACGTATTAATTACTGAAAGTTTTTGTTAGATGGTGAACAAATAAAGGAATAAAGTGGGTGTGTTTTTTTTTTTTTAATTTCTGATTAAGGATATTTGTTATAATCGGATGCTTTACATATATACAAGCATAACTATTAATTGCTGATCAATCTCCTATAATCTTGGCATATCAAAATCTATCTTAACCATATCTATACTTCTAATGATCATATCAATTAATTATTTACATGACAGTAACAATAAGAATACAGAAGAATGAAGAATACACAACCTTGTAGAGGCAACAACAATAATATAAGAGACAATGTAGGGATTCATGTAGCTTTCCTTCAGTACTCTCCCTCAAGCTAGATCAAGGGGATTAATCAATCTAAGCTTGGATGGCAGACGATGGAAATGCATAGAAGTCAAGACCTTGGCGAACACACCAACGAATTGATCATGATTATAGGTGTAATTTGTTTTAATAATTAGCGACTAAACTTGTTGATGGATAAAATAACAATCAATTTCAATATATTTAATTCTTTCATGAAACACAGGATTGACTGCAATATGCATGGCAGCTTGACTATCGCAAAACAAAGTCATTGGAATACTACTTGGAAATCCCAGTTCAGACATAAAACTTTTAAGCTAAATTAATTCACAAGTAGCTGATGTAATTACATGATATTCAGTTTCAACCCTAGAATGCGCGACAACATATTATTTCTTGCAACGCCAAGAGACCAAATTACCACCAACAAACATACAATAACCAATGGTTGATTTGTAATCAATATCATTGGTCGACCAACCTGAATCATTAAATCTAGCGATTTGAGTATGACCATTATTAGTCATAACAATTCCATATCCAATAGAATTCATTTGACAAGACTCAAATGAAAGATTGTGGGAGTATGCATAAACTAACTAACAAGATTAGTTACGTAAGTGATATCAGGTCATGTGATAGTAAAATAAATGAGCTTACTAACAAGATGTTGATAGTAATTGATAGATCGAAGACGTTCACTAGTTTCAAGCTTCAACTTACTATCCAATGGAGTAGAGGCAAGTTTGACATTCATCATCTCAGCACCTCTAAGCAAGTCAAGAACATACTTGCGTTGGTTAAGGAATAACCCCTTATGAGAAACAACCATTTCGATCCTATGGAAATACTTCAAAGTTCAAACTACCGAGATCTGTAATGGGAAAATGATGTTGCAGAGTGGTCTTAAGATGAGATATTACTTAACCATTATTTCCCTTAATAATAAGGTTATCAACATAGATAGGAACCACTAATTTCTCCTTTAGTCCAAGATGAACAAAAAAAAAAGAGTCGATGTTACTTCTTTTGAAACCAAAATTTCTTTAAGAACATTACTCAATTGAGCATCCCAAACACATGGAAATTGCTTCAACCCATAAATGGATTTGTGAAGCCAACACATTAAGGTAGAATTTGAACTTTGAGGGTGACCAGATGACAACTTCATGTAGACTTCTTTTTCAAGATTCTCATGCAATAAGGCATTCTTGACATCCATCTAACACATTAACCACCTATTATTCAAGGCAACTGATAGTATAATATGGACACTATTCATTTTTATAATAGGAGCAAAAATTTCCTTGTAATCTATGTCAAAGGTTTGAGTATATCTCTTAGCCATAATACGTGCCTTGTGTTTGTCAACAAATCCATTAGAGTTAAACTTGGTCTTATATACCCATCAGATGCCAATAATATATTTTTCTTTGGGAGGTTTGACAATGCTCCAGGTTTTATTCTGACCAAAAGCTTGCAGTTTATCATGCATAACCTGTCTCCATTCAACCTGAGAATTGGATTCCTGAAAATTCTGTGGCTCATGAACATTAGAGATAGCAATGAGAAAGGCAATATAAGCAGATAAAAGATGTTGATATATAAGGAAATTAGAGATAAGATATCTTGCTGTATAAATAACAAAGTCTTACAACTTTCTTTGGGTAGCATGATTACAGATTGAATTTCTACAAGGCTGTAAAAGAAGACTTATTAGAATCTCCCTTAAAATTATTGATTATAGGATTGACAAGCCTTGAGTTTGAAGATACATCTACAGTTGATATTGACAAGTTTCCACCGTGATTGTTGTTGTCATTAGTTTCAGAATCTCCATGATTATTTCCATAATTTGAAATAACAAGAATAACATTCCTTTCATCCGTAAACATATCACCAGAAAATGAAGAAGGGTTACTAGCAAGAGAAAGTATCTATGAAGGTGTAACAAAGTCTGTAGAGGTTGGATAAGGTAAAGGAAATAACTATGTTAAAGTTGCCTACTGGTTCATGTCATTACAGTATAAAATTCCTTCCTTAAATCGCACATCTCTTGATATAAATAACCTCCTAGAGGGAGGATGATTACATTTATACCCTTTCTTTGTTGAGGAATATCCTAATAAAACACACTTAGAAGCCCTTGAATCAAGCTTATCCCAATGTGAAGCTTGTATATACACAAAACAAGTGCAGCCAAATACCCTCAAATGTGATTAGTTAAGTGGATGTTTCTGCAAGATTTCAAGTGGTGATTCAAAATGTAACACTCAATTAGGTAGCCAATTAATTATATATGCAATAGATAACACTTTGTGAGACCAAAACGATTTAGGAACATACATTTGTATCATTAAGGCTTTAGTTTTTTCTAATAAGCCTCTATTTTTACGTTCAACTACTCTATTTTATTGGGGTGTACCAACACTATTGGACTGATGTAAGATGTCATGAGAAGCTAGATATCATATTATTTTTTGAGACATGTATTCAGTGCCACTATTAGATTAAATAATTTTTATTTTCGTAGAAAATTGAGTTGTGACCATCATATGAAAATTTTAAAAACCATCCACAACTTCACTCTTGAATTTTAAAAGATATATCCAAGTAACGCGAGAGAAATCATCAACAAAAATAACAAAAAAAATTTAACTATTAAATGATTAAATAGTTGGTTCTCAAATATCAAAATGAACAATATCAAACATCTTATTTGCTCCAGACAATGAAGGTATAAACATAAGTCTAGTAGCTTTAGATAAATGACATGTATCACAAGAGATATTTTTGGTATCCAAATTAGGCATTAATTTGGTAAGAATAATTTTTTAGGGATGAGCTAGGAATTGGTGCCACAAAAGTTGATCTTGACAAAGAGAAGAGAGGGTAAAAACTTGGTGATACTTGTTGTTCTCAGAATTGCTTGAAAAATAATAAAGTTCTTGGAAAATAAAACCTTTATTAATCGTCTTTTTAGTAGCGAGGTCTTGAAATAAAACTCGGTAAGAATTGAATATAACACGATAATTTAGAGTCTAAAATATTTTACCAATAAAAAGCAATGGAATGGAAAAGAAAGAATATACAAAACTAGAGATTCTATTTTGCTAGATATTAATTTAATCTTCCCTTTACTCTTGACAGAAACATGTTTTCCATTTGCAATAGACACATGTGTTGGAGTAGAAAGTTTTTCAAAATTATATAGACTAATCATATTATTAGTTATATGATCAGTGACACTCGAATCAATGACCCAAAAATTATACGTAGTACTAGCTATTAAGGTGATTTTAAAAGCAGTAAAAATACTTTTTTATTTATTCTTTTGTGATAAGTGAGTAGAGTTTGCCACGAAACCAACAAACTTACCGAAAATAGTCATGGAATCAGAACCATAAGCTGTCAAGACAATATCACCCTTCTCTTGAAGATAGGCAATAAAATCATTAAGAAGAGTTGATGGATTAAGAGAAAAGTTCTCAACATTACTGGGAAGGGAATTAATGGAGTGAGTAGCAACATGAGCCTTATGTTCGTAGCCTTTTTTAGGTATCTTTTCCTTTTTAAAATTTGGCTTTAGCTTTGGATGAAGGATCCAGCACCGCTCGATAGAATGGTCAAGATTATGATAATGATGGCAATTTAAATCTGGTTGTTTCCCTTTGTTAGGTCTGTTATTTTTCATCAATTTATTACCAATATAGACATGGGTTTCTAACAAAGAGATTTTAAACTCTAAATTCATGACTTTCCCGTGAACTTCTTCTCCTTGAAATGTAGCGCGCGCACACACTAGTAAGAGATAGAAGATCAAGATTCATAAGAATCCAATTGTAAAGATCTTTATAATCTGGACTAAGATTAGCTAACAGTTGAAAAATCTTGTCTCTCTTCTTGTTTCTTCAATATTGCAGCATCAACTGTATGGGGATGATACAATGTAAGTTCACTCTACTTACCCTTCAGAGCCCCAAGCAATTGAATATAAGTCTTGCTGAGATTAGCAAGATCCCTTTTGATTTGGAAAACTCGAGCCGTATTGTTCTAATTTTCATACATTTCTTTTAAGTCCTCCTATAGTTACATTGAAGATTCTGAGTAACTGAATATTTTAGTAATATGATTCTCCATAGAGTTGAGTAGCCAGGACATTACAAGTTGATCCTTGCATTGCCAAGCTTCATAGGCTTGTGAAGAAGGATTAGGAGGTTTAATATGGCAATTGACATAGCTAAGTTTCGATCTTCCACCAAGAGCAATTGTCGCAGCTCTTAACGAAGGAGATAGCTAAATTAATTGAACAATGCTGAATCTAGATGTTGATTATGATTAGTTCTCCTTCCAAAATATTAGATGATCTATTGGTGCTATCAGCACCACTAGACTTAAAGAGTCTTTCATAAGGAATTATATATATATATATATATATATATATATATATATATATATATATATATATATATATATATATATATATATATATATATAAATGATACATGTTACAATCGGATGCCTTACATATTCATAGCAGAACTATTAATAATAAAAAAGATGTTAATCAATGTCCTATAATCTTGGCATATCAAGTTCTATCTTAATCATATCTATACTCGTAATGAGCATCAGCAGTAAGAATACATAAGAAGGAAGAATCAGCAACATTGTAGGAGCAATAGCATTATAATATAGAAGACAATACAGTTTTTTCAATGTACCTTTCGTTCAGTAGATGGGTATAATTATTTAAAGAACTAGTTAATAGTACTTCATTATCATTGCATTTACTTTGTAATAATCCATCGATCAATATTGTTTATACTGATCTGGACCATTCAATTAAGGCCCGTGATTGAGAAATTACCCCATGATTGAGACGAATGTCATGGTATAAATTAATAATAAATATCCATAAAAAAAGTTAATCATAATATATCAGCGCACTTGGTATATGTATAGACAATTAGTAAGATGAGACGAGCATCTTGTTGGGATTAGATAATTTATAACACAAACCAACAACCTCTATTATGTGTCCCCAACATGTACTTAAATTAATAACTAGCCTGCCCTTTTGCTGGACAGAAAAGGGTGTCTGAATCTACCTGGAAATTGAGGTGGGTTTTGTCTGAAACTCATTGAAAAGACGCATCTAACTTGAAGAGAAATAAACTACTACTACCGCTAACTAGAAAATAAAATAAATATGAGCAATAGACACCTAGAGTGAGAGTGAGGGAGTGACCAAAAAGAGAGAGATGTGAGTGTGAGGAGAGGATGCAAACACGACTGACCAAAGAGGGTCTCCAATTGGACAAATCTTATCTCATCCCTCTGCTTGCTGGAAAGGGAAGAGGATGGATTTCTGGATTTTTTTTTTCTTCTCTGCACTCTCCCAATCGTTTCTCTTAAAACTAGGAATGGCGAAACATCAATAATGCTGTCATGCACGTTCCAAAAATACTATTCTCTTGATCTCTTACACAATATCTACACATTGGAGACCCATCATAAGATAAGTATGTACTCGTTTAGGACCACTACTCCTTATTACCGCCACTTGTGTTTGTCCCTTAACAAAAATCACATTACCAAACTATGTCTTATCACCAAAGTCACCCTTTTTTAACCTAACTAACGGGAGGTAATATTGGCTCTCCACCATCAGTTAAACTTCTAAACTCCCACTAGCCAATTATTTTTAGATTGGTCATAATATCCTTGAGACATTTACTGCTATCATGATATTTTCCTTAAGCTAATATCAGAATAAACCCATTGTTTTCACAGCTTCCCATCCTTCGGTCTGTGTTTACCATCATCGTATTTTGTAGCAATCATCCCAAAACTGAAATCTCACCCCCAAGATCCAGAATCCTCTCTTCAAAAGCTTTTCCTCCTTTTTGTATCGTACTCTTTCAATGGACTTACCAATTAATATTTCGATGTTGATGTATGGGTATGGTTGTGCAGTGGTTGTGTGGGCGGCTGGGCGGTGGTGTTGTGACAGCGTGTTGGGTTTTGGGCCATTCTTGGTGTAGGTTGTAGCGTGAAGGTCATGGCGTTCAACTTGGATCGCGATCGATGACTCGTTTTCTATAGAGGAAAGTCTTGAAGAAATATGAGAAAATATACCAAAAGCATGAAAAGTAAAGGATTTGGAGGTTTTAGATCGATGTTGGGTTAAATTTCTGATTAAATTTGTCAGTTTCATCTAAGCTAATACAATCATACAAATGCATATTGTTTTTTCAATTCTTTTTTCATCCTCATAAATACCCTATGATTTGTGATTGAATGCATCTTTTTTTTGCCCCTCCATGCTTTTTTAGAGAGATGACAGCCATTTGTTAAGAAAAAGAGTTGGCATACGGAAGGAAGTGTGGCTAATTAACCACTAGTGGAGTGCAAATATCAGCTCCCCTAACAAGCATGCATGAACTTGATTCATCTCTTGCCATGCATTTAGCATTAGAGATCAGGGTATATACGGGTATATAAAGTAAGTAACCTCAACCTACCTAGTCATGTAACAAGATCCAAAGACTTGAAAACAAGATACTTCCTAAAACTATGGCTAGATAGATATTCTTGTTGTAGAAGTTACAGGAAGGAGGGTAATTATCCCATGTGCCATTAGGGAAGATTTGCAGAAACTAAGTGCTAGACAGGCCGTTGGATGAGAGGACGAACACAGGCTATATGCATACGTAATTTTGGTCCCACCAGGATTTGTTTGCCAATAGAGTAACATGGGTTGTTTCTAATGACACGCAAAAAGATTTATTTATTCACCCTCTGTGTGTGCAGCAGCAGCAGCTGCTGCTACAATCTCTTCTCAGTAGTTTTTATATCTATCAAGATGGATACATCTTCTTCTGCCTAATTTTTCAACAACACGCACAAAAGAAACAAAAACAATAACAGAGAGAAAAAAATAAAAGGCTGTAAAACACAAGACATGCCTAGCCAGGGTAGCAGTATATGAAATTACACTGAAAATAATGATTGATTTTTTTATTTTTTTTGGCTCATCACGCAAAACCTTAAAGTATTGGTACTGTCGTACTTATAACAATGCCTACCCCCCTCTCCCTCTCCCTCTCTCAGTGATTGTCATATCTCTAATAGCTACATCAAATAGCTCCCACATCAATCTCATAATCATCACGCCTCTACTTTCCTCAATAGTTCTACCTCTCTCTCTCTCTCTCTCTCTCTCTCTACGTTTTAAAACACTAAAATTCTCTTTCTCAAATGTCTATAAACCATTTCTCCACAGACCTTCAAGAAACACTCAGCTGGTGGGCACAGCAACATCAACAACAACAACCCATCATGGAACCAAACCCAAACGCGTCTTCCTCTACACCAAACGAACCCCCAAATATTTCAAACCCCAATTCTTCTTGGCCTCCCCATCACTCCTGGCTTAACCCTTACAATCCAGCTCAACAACCCTCCTCCATGTTCCTTCCTCAAAACCCAACGCTCAATTTCAATCTCAACGAAGAAGACGATGAAGATCAAGACCATGAACAGCAGCAGCAAGATGAAACACAACAAGAACAAGAACAAGAAGTACTAGTACTAGATAAAGAACCCATGTTTGAGAAACCCTTAACACCAAGTGATGTAGGAAAACTAAACCGTTTAGTAATACCAAAACAACATGCAGAGAAGTACTTTCCACTTAGTGGTGACTCAGTGGATAAAGGGTTGTTACTGAGTTTTGAAGACGAGTCCGGCAGGTATTGGAAGTTCAGGTACTCATATTGGAACAGTAGTCAAAGCTATGTATTGACTAAAGGGTGGAGTAGATATGTGAAAGAGAAACAACTTGATGCAGGTGATGTCGTTTTGTTTGAACGACACCGTACGGATGGTGACAGATTGTTCATAGGGTGGAGGAGGAGAGGTGAGAGTGGCAGTAACAGTGGGGTGATGGTGCAGGGTAGTGGTGGTGGGGTGTGGAGCAGAGGAATATATCCATCATCATCTTCTGGGCCTCATCATCTTTCTAGTAGTGATATACAACATGGCCTTGGGGCTAATGTGACAGCTGCTAATGTGCCATACCAACCTTACTGTCTCCATGCAGGTATATTTTACTCTTCTTTACATTTTAATTTGTTTCTTCTTTCATCATTTTATGAAGACAAGCATGCAGGTACTGAAATGGGTGATTTTCCAGGAACTTCTTGTATTTTCCTGTGTAAAGTGCGTGACAAACACCTTCCAATTAGTTTGGAGAAATGTGGATGGATTCTGATCGGTCATATATATTATTTAGTGCTGATTTCTCTGGTGTCTGCATAAGTGTGATGCGCAGACAACAATTTTAAAAATCTGTTTATATTTTGTTTTTGGAAGACAAAAGAAGATTCCAACTTCTCATGATGAAACTCATTTTACTGTCTTCTCTTAAGTTAGCTAGCTAGCACCAGAGGTCTTTTGCTACTCAGAGCATTGCTTCTGGGAAACAAGCATTTCAGACATTCAATAAAAGCAACCAAAAAAAGAGAGGAGAATTTGTTTACGCATGGACATTGGCACCCAGAAAAAAGAAAATATTATTAATTTCACCGCACCATCCCTTTTTTTTCCTATTATTATTACTATTTTTCTTTCCTCCGTGGGTGTGTGGAAAGGAATATTACTGTTTTTTGCTGAACCAGATTGCTATATGGTCTTGCATCATTTATTGTTGCAGGGTCCATTGCACAGAACCAAACAACACCACTTGGGAACTCAAAGAGACTCAGGTTATTTGGGGTGAACTTGGAGTGCCAGCTTGATGGGTCCGAGCCATCAACACCTGATGGTTCATCTGTGTCCAGCCTGCAGGGTCCCGGCCACCCGCAATTCTACTCTCAATCTTCATATTCATCAAACAGTACTCATGGTCAAATGGTAAGCCATATGACCTTATAATTTGCTTGAAATGGAAGGTTAAGATGTGACTGGTGTTATTTTCTTACTAGTTAATTTCTTTTTTTGCGGTTTCTTATCACGAGACAGATTATTATTATTACTGTTATTATTATATAATAATAAAAAGGGATGCAGGATTAGTGATGCCAGGTAGATCGACCCTGACACGTGTCCAAATTGCATTAGTCTAGTTTTAATTGAATCATGATTGGTATGGTTGCTCAGGAGAATTTGTTTACGTATAGCCATTAATCAGCACTAAATAAATAGCATGAAAAAGAAAGTAATTATTATTATTATCTACAAATTAAATGAGATATGAAAGTCGTGATTGACAATGTTAAGTTTAATCATTCAAATATCATTAATCTTGAAAATTAATCCAGCTGCTATTGCTGCCCACAACATTAATTTTTCAATTTAAAATCAATGAATTAATTAATGTTGTATCTAGAAAAAATAATGGGTCCCTGAACATGCAACATCAAGGACTTCGTGTTTGTGTTTTTTTCTAGATAGAGTTGAATCAAGGAACGAAAAAGCATGCCGACCAAGCCGAACTAACTAAATTAATGACAGTTCGTCTTGGAATTGGTCTCTTCTCTTGCTTGAAATGATGAAATCTATTATTTTCCTTCGACACCCACCAAGAAAAGATAGAGATCCCTTTTCAAGCTTGAACCACTATTACTTTGAATCATCTATCTCTTGTGTTGTTAAACCAAAGTCCATTCTAGATAGCATTATTGGAAAGTATTTGAAAGTGCGGCAGCGACTATTTTTTAAAGTATTTTTACTCGAAAATATATGAAAATAATATTTTTTATTTTTAAAAATTATTTTTTACATTAGTATATTAAAACGATCTAAAAACAAAAAATAATTAATTTCAAACAACAAAAATCAAAAAATCACAACACGATTTCAACCACAAAAACAAAAAAACCATTTCCACACCAAGCAAGCATTAATCATAGAAATAATAAAGACATTCAATTCAAACATCAATAATACTAATACTAATAATAATAATGTATAGTTTAGGGTGCTCAATTATGAAGCAATGGTTTTAAATAATTGAACGTCAACTAGGTTAGTAAAGTTAGGCACCAAGGATTAAGAGAAATCGCTCCATTTTTGCGTTCTTAGTATATACATTGAAGTAGTTGTGTTTGTACATATTTTGCTAAAAAATGGGTGGTGTTGTGACAGGATATCCCTTTCTCCGGATATGTCCACCGGATGAGAAATCGCCGAGGATAAGATCTGTGGATGTGACATCCCTGGATTTGACGTCATTGAAAACCCCCACCCCCACTTGGAAGTTGGAACTAGAAGGTCAAAAAATATTACTATGAAAAAGCATATAGTATATTGTTTTGTATTTTCTTTATTAAAGAAAAGAAGAAATATCCCTCTATTTCAGGTGCACATTTCAAGCCAGGTAGAGGGGGGCAAATTGGAGGATATTAGGGATTTCTGGATTCGGAGTGGAGTGGGGAGGGGAAAATATACTCTGAAGTCTGAACACAGACTACTACTAGAGATAGGAGGGGGGGGATGGTAGGGCCCAAAAGGCCAATGCTGACATCAGAAACGCCGAAGGGGAAAAAAATAAAATTGGGGGGTGGTTTCCGATTGATTAATCGGGGGGGGGGGGGGGGGGGGGGGGGGGGGTATCTATTTGGGCACTGTTGAGATTCTGCCTGAAGATTTTTCATAGCTGCTCATTATCATAATAATGGTAGGGTATGGTGGTGGGTGGGTGGTTTTGAATAGATGGATGGCAGCCCAGTAGTACTATACTAGCCCTCTTCCCCCCCCTCCTCCCCCCCCCCCCCCCCCCCCCTCATTTTTTTTTTAATCTTCACATCAATCCAAGCTGTTTTTGATGCTCCACATAGTGAGAAGCTAAGAGAGACAGAAAGAGCATTAATTTTCTTTCTATCTTTATTCAAAATCTGAGGATTGTAATTTATTGCCAGTCTGGGGAAATGCTATTAGAATTCTCTGAAATGTTGGTTTCTAACTTTCTATTGTGATTTGAACATGTTGAGGAAGAACCAGGAGTGAGTTGACAAGAAACAAGCTAGGAGTAACAAATTTCGTCAGGGTAGCAAGAACATGTTCAGTTGCAGAGAAGTAGTGGAAGAGGACAAGGTTCATAAAAAGTAGTCAAACCTACACAGTTTTATAAGCACATACAAGAGAGATTTCAAAGGGAATTTAATTATAAGAATCATGCTTGTCCAATGATTGGATTACGCCAACAAAGGCAACTATCTTTTGCTCTCCCACTTATACATACATTCGACTCAAATTTCAGTATCAAATTAACAAGATTTTCTAGGATTCAATTACATAGAGAAGCTATCAGATTTCTACATCTTGATTTTTGAGAGGGCTCGGATTAGAAATGAGAGAATTTTTTATTTTTGTTTTTATTTTTGTGGAAGTATAACTTCTTGTTGAGTGAAGTTTACAAGAGAGAAGGGCCATCCTTGCCTTCGCATATAATCACAAGCCAAGCTTTCTTTAAAGTTACTATAACATTACCCTATACTTTGTATCTACTGGCTTGATATTTCTCCCTGCTGATCTCTAGAGGATCAACCTAACCATATCAAAAGCACTCAGTGGGTGCCGCCTTCCTCATCTCACCTAAGGTTCATTTCAGAGACTTCTACCTTCTTCACCCAACACCGGCTATGATTATTGTTGATATGTGTATGTTTGCCTCCTCGTCTCACCTAAAAGTCATTTCAGAAGCTACATCAATGCACTTTTAAAACTATCGTCCTGTGTATGTTTACTTCCTAATGCCTTTATTTTTCCAGCTAAACACTAGAAAGATATGACGAGATACCCTCCAATTTCTTTTCACACCACTTTTGCTTACAACCCTTAATCATTGGTGCTTGTAGGACAAATGTGTTGTCAAAAGCACATGCTAGGCATATTCCGTACATTCAAGGTGGCTCTCATGGGAAGCACAAACAGGAAAAAAATGAGCAAATTATGAGAGTAAACAGCTACCACAGGATGCATAAAAAGTTGAGACGGAGAAGATCTAACCAAGATCAACTAGTCCTAGTTGAGTTGTATTTCCAATAACATGAGGGGTATATAATCATCCATCTTGTAAAATTTTAGTTTCTACGCTTAGCCACTGCTGAAAAATGCCTCCTGATACTATGCCACAATGGATGGGGATCCGTTCAGGGAAATCACTTGATAGGGCCGTGCAAACACGATTATACCAGCAAACCTAAGGCAAGTGATAGGCTTCATGTAACCAAATCATGCAATCAAACTAACAGGAGATCATGCATTGTAGTGGTTGACTTGATTTCACCTTTTAACTTTCTTATTTTGTCCACAGCACCAATTCTCCACGACTTAAATGCTTTATACCCTTTTCCCCTTGGAAAAGACGCCTCGTGCTAGGACAGCCTTGATGGCAAATGATTAAAGATTTATTTCCTTGGTCACTTCAAGTACCCTAATCAGTAACTAAACCAATTACAACCAAGCAAAATTCAAGACATTAACAGTATTAAGGCTCAAACATGTATCATATTAGTGTGTCTGCGGCTAATCCAAGATGTGAACAGAGGCTTTTACCAATTTAGGTACCAAGAGAGAGACAATGGATCAACCTGTGCAGAGAATGACCACAGGCTTATGAGATGACATGCCCAACACAACTTGCAAGAGAACTCTATGCAGAAATATGTGCATTACCTGTGTGAATGAACGGTAACGACGTCATGTGATTATCATGGCCCATTAAGATTCAAATGAGAGAGATACCATTGACCTCCGCTAGCGATGTTGTCCAATGTTTAGTGCTCTGCATGTGGGATGGCCCCCATATTAGTGTTGTTATCATTGGTATACAGACAGTGGCCAATCAAGGGAATGAAGGGACTGGTCCTGTATAATGGATTTGTCATGTAAGAATAATTCAACCATGCATGACTCAGTACAGTTCAAATATAGAAACATCATGTAAATATTTCTTCATTCCACTTAGCTTTTTCCTTATCAAGCTTTTGCTTTCGGTGTTCTTGGATCAACCTCAAGCTCACCTCTTTTGACACATAACAAAGAAAAGAAATAGGAACAGCAACTTGCAATAACCTGAGGAACACAAACAAGTAATGGGGATGTTGATTTAGTATTGACACCACCAAAGACATCCTAAAATGCAATGAGAACCTTAAATTTGGTAAGAACTATATATTTTAACACAAAAACTCTAAGAAGTCAGCAAAACAAATCTTATCAACTAGTCACCAAAAAATCACTCAAACACAGCTTAATTTTGGAAAAATGGTTAGCGGCAAGAGAACAAAAATATGAATTTATTGTGCCCAAGGATCCATCAATGATATGCAGAAAGATGCCAGTTATTGGTCAAGGACTAGCTATCATATTATCATCCTGAGAAGACTTAAAGCAGATACCATGTGCTTGAAAAGACCTGGAAGAAAACCCCAGTCATCACGAAGGGGGCTGGGTGTGCAACCCTACTAAAAAAAAGTAGAAGAAAAAATGCCGACATAACAGTCCCTTCATAATAGAAACTATGGCCTATTATGCTAGAACTATTGGCGCCCCAATATAACTTTCCAATTCAATAAAAGTAGGGTTACTGGCCAGTAGCAAGAGCCAAGTTCCTATCCTGGAGCCTTAAAGTCTATTTAGTTCCACAATATGCAAATCATGCCTAATCCTCCTTTTCTCATTTTCTGCCTATATATTGCACTAAATGTTTTCACACTTGTGCCATATGAGCCAAATATTCTGCCACCACCAAATTCTCCAAACGCTAAAAAAGATACCATGCTGGATCAGTATGAGATGATTTGACTTGAAAGTCTGCCGAAAGAAACCTAGTGTATGACAAGGAATGATCCTAACTGTACCAGATAATTAAAAGCATATTGACAAGAGACACCACAAAAGTTTAATCATTCTATGATGGTGCATACTGATGGAATGCATGTTCTCAAATAATAGCCTACATAAGACAAGTAAGAGCAAGAATTGCCACCTTTTCTTTACATTCAATAGTAGCTTCTTGAATGCTTCTGCACTCCCATGATCCTCGGCCTGTTAGCAGAGAAAGTAGCAGAAAAATTAGGGGGCCAAAAAAGGAGTGCTGAAAAGGGAGGAAAATTAAAAAGGCAGATGGTACAAAAGTATATCTTACATTGCTTCCCTTTCAATAGAGATGAGAGAAGCACCATGCTCAGTTTACATTAAGTGTGTGATTCCAGGATCTTGTTGCTTGTATCCCCTTTATCAAGAAATCACCATTTTTAGGTCAAAATGTTGAGATTTAGACCTCAAAAGACCAAGCTTTGCATAAACTTGACTTGTCGGCCAACCAAACATCAATTCCCCGATATATTTCTTGCTAGAAATAATCCTCGATTCCATTTCAAATGAGAAGAACCAAAATATTCGACTAGGTTGGTTGCTGAACCATACTACACAGTGCCGGTACCAACAGAAGCTGCAAAATGACAGCAGCAACAATGCTAGAAAGACTGTTAGAAAAGAAAACTGCTGCAAGGATATTCCCCATATATAATCAATTGTATAGATGGGCAGATACCAGGATGGAATAGCTGGTAATAGGATGAAAAGGAAAGAAAAGAGTCACAACCTTCCACACTACATGCTTCTGCATTCACAAATCGTGGTCTTTCTGGTCATCCATAAAAATCAGATGCAACAAATGACTCAAAAAGTTACAAGGTTAACCATCAAGAATGCTAAAACCATACAATGTAATAAAGCCAAATCAACTTGATAATGCAGTCAGCATTGTCTATGGTATGTCCGTCTCCATATGGTACAAATACAAAAGATTCAATATATTCATAGTCTTAATGTACAAATAGAACCCTTAAATGGGATAGAGCATGTTAGAAACTTTTCTTACACTCTTTTCACAAGAATAGTAACTTTTTTTCAAAAGTTAAGTTGTAGCAAAGCTCTACGGGTTTAAGAAAAGAAATTTCCAAATTACATTACTTCAAACAGTACATAAGCATGCATAAACAAGAAGTATGCTAAATGATTCCGACAACTAAACCAAACCCATTTGGTAATACTTGTTTACTAATAAATCCCCCAAAGTGGAAGAGAAAGAGGGGGGGGAAGTGACCCAAGATGTTGAAATACAGAGGAGTGTTTCGGTTGAGCAGCTCCACCATTGGGCTTCAGGTTATGTTGTGTAAATAATCATTAGGGTGAGGACCAATATCTATCCCATTCAACCAGCTATCTATTTCTTTCAAATCGAATCTTACACATTTGCAGACTCATTTCATTTTCTCTCTTTCTTCTCTACACTCACTCAACTGCTCTCTCTCTCTGCCTTGTCAAGTTGAAGGAAGATCAGTATGGCTACCACTGCAGTTTAAAAATAAACACGATGTCGTTTTTACCTGATCTGAGTACCTGACTCGGCTGGGTCCAGCAGCTCAATGCTGGTTTTATTTCGATAATTAATATGGTGATTACACGACACGAGTCAGTAATAACAGAATACATTATCATTATTTATTATTAAAATAATTAAAAAGAGGGAGGGATTCCCTTTTTTTTAATTGCCATTATTATTAGTATATAAAAGAGTGTGATATAAAAGAGTGTGAGAGAGAGAAAGATGAACGTGGTAGTGGCAGTGGTAGTGGTAGTGAAGATGGATTGCCCTTCTTTATAATCCTTCATGATCTCAGATAAATAGATTCCTAAAAAAAGATGAGTGCAAATCCACCATCGCATGAACCCTAATTCTCCTACTTTCGTTACCAATTAATTAACAACTGCAATGATATATCTCTTTTTTTAGGGTTGTTAAAATTGTGAATTGACTCTTAAAATATTACAATTTTATGAGTCAACATGTATATAACGTGTCAAATCGGGTTAAAACTCGAAATTGGTTAAACTCGATAAAAATCGATCAAACTCGGTTAAAATTGGTAAAATCGGACCGATTTTACTAGTTTGATCGATTTTGACTGAGTTTGACCAATTTCGAGTTTTAACCCGTAAAAGTTTAAAAATTTACCGCCTCTCTGTCCGAGTCCCTTAACACTCCACTACATAGTCTCCACTCCCCAATCTCCCCTTTCCCCGTTGCCCAAATCTTAAATTTTCAATCTTAGCAAACTAGCACCAGCATTAGAGGATCTTGGGTATGGAAAAGCCTTATATTGTATTTTAGGTCGGGAAGGCATGATCGAAGGATCGAAATCATGGGAAGACAGAGGTAGATGGTGAGGAATCAAATGAGTAAAATAACATATAGAAATACTTATATAGAGAGAAATATTGTATTTTAGACTAACAATTTGTTAACTACAAAGAGAGACGACAAAGACTTAGAGAGAACTTGAAATACATGTCTTGCTTGGTGAGATATTTGGACATTATTTCTAGGACTTGTTACTAACATAAAAAAGGTGAAAAGGAGAGATAGCATGAGATTAAATTGATGTCATTTTGTATGTTTTTGTTCTTGTTGTCACGGGTTCACTGTATTAGTCTTTGTTAAATTTTTTTTGAAGTTGGTGATATACCTTAAAATGTTGTATCATCTCACTAGTTGCCTGTAGTGTGTTTCAAGACATCTCCTCTATAAAATGTTCTCAAACTCTATCAATAAAACATAATTGTTCAATCTTTTTTTTTCTTTTTGTATTTTTAAGTTATTTAAACCATGTATGAATTTTTATTTAAATTATGTATTTTAAGGTGTTTAGACATTTGTATTGTTTATTTCACTTTTATTTTAATTGTGTTATATTATTATTTACTATTTAACTGAAATTATTAATATATAAATAGTTAAAATACTTTTCTTTTAATTTTACGATTCGAGTTTACAAACTGAATTTATATTATATATTTAGCAAGGTTTTTGACAACCTTGCCTTCATTCTCTCTCAAATTTAAATAATAAAGAAAAAACACTTGTTATTCCATCTCTTATGGATCATCATCAACAGCCCACCAGAAACCAAAAACACCAACTTCTTTACTCTCCTCTCATAATCAAGAGAGAACTTGTGTGTGCAACCTCTTTTCTCATTGTCTTTGATCTTTTCGGCCCTTTTGATCCACTATCAGTCTTTCGTTTTGGTTTCTTGTCACAAATCCTATCCAGCAATAAAAAATCATCACGCTTAGCCTGTGATTATTCTCATGGAAGATGGGTTCGGGATGAAAGTAACAAGAATTAATCAATCCTACACAGAAAGCTGTCCCTTTCTTGATCCTGGCTTTCGATGTGTTTTGAAATGGAAGAAAGTATCAGAATTGGCGATGGCAGCCAGAAGGGTGTGGTTTGCCAAGGTATGGAAGCTCATCACTAAACTTTCAAGATGCCTGCATGCATTAGATGCTTCCTTGAATGTTGGATTTTTGAATTCTCCACGAAAGTAAACACCTTACCAATATTGGATTGCTAAAATTCATTGGAGACCCTAATTGATCATCAGGGATAAAAAGTCGGGAGAATACTATAATATTATACTTAGGCTTTCAGGGTTTTTTTTTGTTGGACCAGTTTACGCGGATTACTGTTTTAGGAGAAACAGAAGCTTTATGGCCCTTTTCATTAGACGTGAAGTGCATCAGACAATCTCTATCAGCATCACTGCAGTTGTCCCTGCAACAGTTAACTAGGATCATTTTCCACACATTTCGTATTAACTAGGATAAATTTGCACCCCATCAATTTACATCGCACTTGTTCAGATTGAGAGCCCCCGCAGGTAATAATAGACTGATTTTTATAAAGATGAATCATTTATTATTCATGAAATCCATGCTTCCTTATTCATCAATTCACACGTCAATTTGTATGAAATTTCACTATCAAGAATTTGTTTATAAATCATTTTCCTCAAGATAAAAATAAAATATATTTAGTTGAGAAAATAAAGACAAAAAACATAAAATAAATTTAATTTTGGAATTAATTAGCTCCACTAAGAAATAATCACTGCAAGGCTTATAAAGTTCCAAATGCACATGAAGACAATTTGTAGCTTCTACATGAGATTTCCTCATATAAATCCCTCTCGTTTCTTCTCAGATTTAATGCAAGTGAACTTCTAGAAAGAAGCAGAAATGGGGGGATTGTGTTTGCTGGGGACTCTGTTGGCAGAAACCAGTGGGAGCCTTTCTTGTGCATGCTTGCTCAAGGAGCTTCCAACAAGTCTTCAATGCATGAAGAATACGGGAACCCCATGACTAAACACACAAGGGCACCTTTCCTGGTACAATCTCAAAGTTGAATATTACAGGGCGCCTTTCCTGGTTACTCATCGGCTAAGCCCGACCACTTACACTGGTTCTCCAAAAAACGGGAAGGGGCTGATTTTTCTGGTGGTCAACACCGGGCATTGGTGGAATGAAAGATAAAACTGTCAAGATGTATGAGATTTCCTCTCCTTTTTTGCAGTCTCTGTATTTAATGCTGACAATAAATTTAAGCTGCATGGAATAAATTGACTATTTGGTGTGTGTATGCAGGGGTTACTATTTTGAGGACAAAGGTAAAGTGACTGTGTCGCTGAATGTGATGGAGGCATTTAAAAAATCTCTGCAAACACCGAAGTTATGGATTGAAAATTTAAACCCCGAAAGGACTCGTGTTTTCTTCCGTGGCTACTCTCCAGTACATTACAGGTAAATATTCTTGACGCACTTCCAGCTGGGAACTGTACACATCGGGTAATATGTCGTTACAATTTTTTGATATGAAAAATTGCAGGAATGGTACGTGGGATGAGGGGGGTCGATGTGATATGGACAGACAACCATTGACAAACTACACAATGCTGGAACCAGAGCCAGTGCATAACCAAATCATTTCTACTGTAATCAAAGAGATGGATTATGGAGACAGGAAGGTTCAGTTCTTAAACATTACGCATTTGACACAGTTCAGCTATGATGATCACCCTTCTCGTCATCGTGAGCCAGGCACTCCGGTTGACGCTACCCAGGACTGCAGTCATTGGTGTCTACCTGGAATACCAGACATATGGAATGAAATACTATATGCTAATTTACTGTCAATGGGATTCAGAACCAAGTGATATCAGATTACATAATTTCCAAGTTACCTCATCTTGAAGGTTTTTTTCACTGCCCGGGCTGTACATAATCTGGGCTGCTTGTGATCAGGATAGTATCTCTCCATTTTCTTTGGCATCCAGTTCACTGGTTTCCATTTCCTTCACTTTCTCAAGCTGTCTCAGGAGATCCAACCTTTCTGCTCCATATGTGGATGGTATCTGCCAATGAACAAATTAGAAGCCCGGAGATTTGACATCTAAAGAAGAGCATAAAAAGGGAAGTTATTAGCTCAGAAACAACGCACCAAAGCTGGCACATATCTCTGGATAGCAGCCAACATTGCTGCATGCCCCACAGCAGTGACCTACAATGCACAAATTACCCTTTCTACATCAGGTCACAGTGGAAAAAACAGTGCAGACAGATGTAAATTGTGAACATGCAATATATCACAGATTTGGATTGAAGCTCTTGTGAATATGCAATTCAGTTTACCATATGTATAAGAAACCCAATTCTGAGGATCACGTATCATTAACACCCATAATCCTGCACTCAAAAAATTTCAAAATATCTTTGCTGTGGTGGAGGTGCAGTTTCAATCAGTTGCAATCAAAATAACCACAGAATCATCCCAGATCCAATGACAAGTCAGATTATAAACATGAAGTGAACCTGGCCAACTTGTAGGCAGTTAGTGGTGCACTTGCAGCTAGCCAAGCTCTTGTATGCTTGAAATTTTTAGGCATCTATCCCTTTTTTTAACTTGCACCAGAAGTAACAATTTTTGACATTTTACGATATCAATATATACCATACAGAAGCTTGGTCGGGTTCTATACTTGCTAAATATATGAAGGTTGACAAGTGGATTTCTCAAATAGAATGACAATAAAAAAGGGTGATCCACAAAGCTGTGCCACAGAAATAATCCAACTGCAATGGAAACAAATACAAGTTCCATATATCCATAAACCTTCAAAATAACACCAGGGTCATGTATTTCTAAATAACTGTATTGTCCTAAAGCAATATTTCATTTACCAGTACCAATTGCACTACAACAGAAGGAGAAGTGAAGAACTACACTGGCCTGATGAATGAATGAGAAGTAATGACATAAGAGATGAGTGTATTTGAAGATTAATGAGAGGATGTAAATGAGACAACTAAAATAATACACTGTTGATGAGGATAATTTTATGATGAGACTTACTGGAAGAAGCATAAGAACACCGATAGGAACCACTGATGCCAAATCCGTCAGGGTTCTCAAGAGAACTTTTTTTTCTTTCTCTGTTAACTCATCTCCAATCAAGACCCTTTTAAGAAACCCCATTGCAGCAGCAACATCAATACCTAGAAGCTGAGTTCCTTGCAAGACATCCTGTGCATATTTAACCATATATGTTACAAATGACAAATAAACAGTCAAGGAGCTGAGTTATAAAATTGAAAACCTAAAATGCCATACATCATATAGTAGTCACAGAATGTATACTAAAGATTTAACTGGGAGGGAGTTTCAAATCCTTCAGTTCTTTTTTCTTCTCAACAATTCAAAGAAATGAAAACATTATTTTGCATCTGTTTCACCATGCCTAGCATTCCTGCACAAAAACCAATGCAGGTACAAATAGATGTTCATGTTCATGCAGAAACAATGTGTTTATTTCAGTTAATATATTTGGGCCTTGGAAAGACTTGTACTTTACTCATGTAGCTTTAACTAAACCAATTGAATGGCCACTGTCATCAAGCCAACCAAATAATTTTTAATCACAAAAGACCAGGTGCAAAGAACAGAAAAATTCAATTCATAGGAAAAACACAACACCATCATAGCACAGAACGTTAGGTAGTCTTATCCACTCAATGATGTTGAGCTTGAAAGATACAATACTGTATTAATTACTAAATAATGAAAAGGGCTAGCCATACCGTGCTTGTTTCCTTTAGCTTTACAAGTGATTTTTCAATGATATTTTCACTCATTTCAACCTGGATTAATTGAGAACTTGCAGCCTCATCATCGTCTGTAACCTTAATATCCTGAAAAAAAAACAAAGTTTAAGCAATTATATAGCATAGCATAAAACTAAAGTAAAGAATACATAGATGGAAGTGGTCACTGTAAATAAAACTAGTTGATATTATATAAATTTGAGAAAAAAGGCAATAATTTCTGAGTAATCTAGATGGCAAGTTATGTTCTCTGTTAAAAAAAAGGTCTCCAGGGTCATTGCTTGGAGCAGTATTGATTTAATTGCACTGGATGTACTTGTGGTATCAATTTTTGACAAAGACAGTTTTTTAATTTCAATTTAGGCAATTGGATCTTTATGGTTTGGTCCACTCCGCAGCAGAGATCCCTCCATCCATAGTCAATTCAATTTTTTGTTAATTTTCACTTTTAAAGGGATTAGGAGACATGTCAACTTTCTATTGGTCCTAATTGAAAAACAAATTGATTAAAAACTTTACTAACTTTTTATTTACTTATAGCTAGAAATAATTTTTCTATTTTTTTCAAATAAAAAAATATTATGCTATTTTTTTATTAATTTATTTTGGACTGAAAAAGCTAATTCCTTATTTTATTTTCAAAAGGCAAATAAAGAAGTTAGGAAAAAGTAAATTTTATGTAAAAATTATAAAATCTCAAACCTCTAGATCAAAACTTTTATGAAAAATTAAATTGAAAGATTATGCATATAAAAAAATACATAAATTGAATCGAGTATGTTTTATCAATAAATCCATAATTGTATCCTTCATTGATGAAATAAAAAAATAAACTAACACTTTTTTAAAAAAAAAAAAGTATTTTTTTTTATGGTAGATAAATAAACAGTTAACTAAAAGATTAAAAATTACAAAAAAAAAATAATAACAAATCTAGCTTAAATTAATAAAATATTTGCAAAAAAAATTTAATCATTTTTTTATCCTTTTAAAATAAATCACGAAAAAAAATCTAACTTAAAAAAATTCAAAAAAAATCTACCCATAAATAAATCAAGAGTTGGCCAAATTTTTAACAAATATTTTTGTTTTTTTTCAAATTTTTAATTTTCTTATTTCTAAAATTTAAACCAATAAAAACCTAACATGCATCTCATCTTCCATTTAAAACTCAAAATCAATAATAAAGTGGGTTACGGATAGATGAAGAGACCTCTACAGCTTAATGGTCCAAATCACAAAGATGTAATTACCAAAATAAAATCCACAAGACATATGTATCTTAAGTGTAATTAAACCGAGCAACAATAAAATTTATGGGCTTGCAACCATGAAGGTGAAAATTAAGCTAAAAGTCCTTACCCACTTTAGTGGGACCAGAACCAGTTTACAATGTTTCAAAATTTGTTTCCCACATTATTATCAAATTTTTCCATGTTTTCACAATTGTTCAGGCATATGTACTGACACATATTGCATGGAGGAAAAAACTATTATAACATTCAAATGTTATATAGGAGCTGTTAAAAAGCATGAGACATACCTCTTCATTTTCATATTGATCAGTGCTTCTCCGGACCCGTTTTTCGAGTTCCATGAGCTCATTCCTTAGAAGTTCAAAACGATGAATTTCATTGGACTCGGACTCTCCAATACCCGTACTTGTTGTAGTTTGCCCAAAATTTGCATCTCCCTGTATTTACCAAACCAACTTTACATAACTTTCATTTTAATAAAAAAATAATTTAACTCCTAACAGAAAAAATATACTTCAGAACACAACATTAGCAAGAGAGAGGAGAGAACAAAATGCCACAGTTGATAAAATTCTCTCAAATGGGTATGTAATGTTATAATAATCTTAACTTAGAATGTCTTGTCAGTCATCACTTATTCAAGAGTGTTAAACATTAAACAGTCCTAATCACTGGGTCGAGCACTGTTGCTACTCTCTCCTTTAGTATACTTCCAGTCAACATCAAGATCGAGGGTTCCAGAATGCACAATGAAGAATAGCAAAGTATACTATACAATGTTTTCATGAAAGAGTTGCAATTGAAGTTTTGCAAGTTGTATAAATTAAAAATTTCTTTTTGAAAGGAAGTAGATATGAAGAAGTGCATCGAAATTTATCCACTAATGGTAAATTGAAGTTAGGTCTTTCCATTATTTATTGGTCTGGTTTTAGTAGTTACTGCATTGATAATAGGGAGCAGCTAGAAAAAGGGATACACTTTTGAACCGGCTCCATTTAACTAGTAAAAAGATTGCCTTGAATTATTGACATTCCAAGCAACAAGTGGTTCAAAAATTGGATAATTAACAATCTAATTCTAACCAATAGACTATGCTGCCATTCATTTTTACAGATCATTCATTATGTACATTTAATTGTTTGCTGATAATCAAATCAGTCCAATTGTATGTACTAGTCAAGTCAATTTATTTAATGTCCAAGTTCTAACTATTACCTTTACCGTGAACCAAATTGGGAAATATGATGCTTATGGAACCATACAGTGGTAATCTATATTCAAAAGGACCACACAATAACATACCTAGCAAATAACATTCTATAGGACAAAAATGTCTGCCGGTACCTAAATTTTTCCCTTTCTTCGAGTGAGGCACTTCAACAAGAATAACCTAAGGTCAAAGAACATCATAGAAACCAGAAGAATAAAAACAGCTTTAAGTCGTCTATTTATCGAATGGCCAACTAGGTGTGCTTTTATATTACTTTCACAAAATAAAGATATGTCATTGAGTTTAGTTTTTCTTATAAGGATCTGCCTCTAAGCTAGTTCCAATCAGAAACCTTTCAAGTAGAAAAAATCCTTAAACTAGCTTCAATTTTGAGAGTGGAATTTCCATAGTAGTTACAAAAATATGCATTAAAAAAAGACTCCATCCACAAACAGTTAATATTGTAAAACATATTGTGAGGGGAGGGCATACAGATGCATCTACAACTGCAGCATCAGGGCCAGGCTTCTTGGTTGGAGAGCGCGCAAGGAGGTTCCACGCTCCTTGAAATTTACTGACAACTCAGAAAGAAGAGGAACGAGTTGCTATTGAGCATGAAATAAATCAGACAATAGCATAAAAAAGAAACTTAAACTTGTTGGAAAAAGCTTAAACCTACAGCGGAAGTTTCATACCTTTTACTTCTATCTAACCTCACATTAGCATTCTTCCTCCCTTTCCCTTTGAAATACTGTTGCTGCTCACTAATAGAAGTTTGTAGACTACTTTCATCTTCTCCCTGATGATTCAATCAGTAATTTATTATCAGTAAGATATACAAATTTTAATAAAGATGATAACTATCATGTAAAAACAGACGTGCAAAGCTGCCTTTTAAAAAAAAAAGATAATAAAGGAATTACAGTGCACTTTTTTGGAGTACAGGTCAGCAGTGAATCAAATGGAATGCAGTCAGTGGTCATTAATAAGCTGTAGGGTGAAACTAATAGAATACCTGCTGAAGCGAAGCTGCTTTTGCTCTGAAAGATGCCTCCAGAAATTCAGCTTCTTTCTTCAGTTTCCTTATTTTCTCAAGATCAGAACAAGCAGCTTTTAAATGCTCTTTCCCAGAATTAGAGCTTGATACATGCAACTCTTTAAGTAATTTTTCCAGTCTCACAAGAGCTCCTTCAACACTCTCCAATGCCTGACACCAAATGAACAGCACAATTATTCTATTGGCATATAGAACAGAAACAGGGACAGGGACAGGGACAGCTGGTCTATATGGAAGCCCACACATAGAAGTTAAATATCAACTCTAAAGCAAGCTGCGACCAACAAGAAAGCAAAACAACCAAGAACATCTTGCACTTTAAGCACTATGCCAGGGATGACGCTGTTTCCGCATCCTCATAAATGTTATTGCACTGATTAGACCAAATTACCCTTGTCTAATTTGTCCTCCTTTCAGCCACAGCCTCTCCCTCTCTTCAGACCCATGCCACAGGAAATAGATCCTTGCGAGAAATATGTTCATATGGGGAAGTTGTGCCTTCCAAGTTCCAAAATGATATGTGAATAATAGGCCATATTGAAATAAACTAAAGGAAAGAGAAAAACCTTATTGAACGAATCTGTCTCTTTGCCAGTGGTCAAATTAATTGCAGGTCCTGTTATCTCAACAGAATAACAGATATTGCTTTCTGTCATTCTCCTGCATCACACTTTTAAAGTGTAAATTGTAATCCGCAACTATGAATCATTTTTTAAGAAGTGTCAAATGAAAGTAAATGAAACAAAATGAAATGAAATAAGTCTTTGACAAAAATATAGCTCAAGTCAAAATGTCAATAAATTGCTTGGCAATAACCAATAGAAATGCATCTAAAACTGAAATGCCAAATAAATCTTAATGGAGGATCGTTTTGGTTTCAAAAGATTTCCATCCATTCCTAGCATTTTAAAGTTTTTTAATCATGTTGAAGTGCATTTTATTTTATTTTTTAAACATGGAATACAAATCTCGTTCATATTAGGACAAATTTTCTGCCTTATGAGCATGATTCATGTGCCTGTCAGATAAAAAAGTTAAGAGTTTTACTTCCATTAGCTTACCGAGACATTCCCAGTTCTTCCATGCACTCGATTAATTTTGATGTGCCTAAACAATGAGTGAAAGTTTTGTTAAATCAAAGAATAACTCTTTGTTTTGCAATAACTAAGGCAACATAAGTTCAATTACCCCCTGGAAAGAAACCTTGCTGCCTTAACATTGGATGGATTCTCTAGCCATTTACTGTATTTAATAAAGCTTTGGATCCAATGGGAGCAGACGTCTAATACTTGAGGGATAGCTTCAGCATTTGGAGGATCCTTCTGTTTATTTTTGTGTCCATGAGACAGATTTGAGGTGCCAATGTTGCCTGGATAAAAAGGAAGCCAATCCAGTTCCTCGCAGACAACCTATGGAATTGAAAATCATGTTATTCACTATTGAGACAGAATGTTCAACAGTAATGTTAGTATATATGATGCTGACTGACCTCTACATACAACTGATATGAGCTTATTGATGAAAGTTGAGGATAGTACAAAACACTACCCCCAACGAGGTACCTGCAACAAAGCCCATGAAATGATAGACGACCAAGCTAAAGAAGTCTAAACCAAACTTTGTCCAGAAATGTTAAAACAATGGAAAGAAAAGAGCTACCTGATGAAGCCTTCAATAGGATCATCTAGAATATCAAATCCATTTGCTGATAAATAGGATTGTGTACTTCTTCCTAAGGCAATAAAGAATCCAAATACAGCCAAATCCTTCTCTAAAACCTGCATTCAACAACAGCTCTTTATCCATTCAATCCTTCTCCCACAATACAGTATATGTTTCTGAATAGGGGCATGAGACTGATGGTTGACACTTTACACTTGAGTGTGGTCTAAATTAATAGGGACCACTTGGAAGGATGAAAAGTCCCAGTTATACTCTAAATTTGCACATAAGCCATTGGCACTAACCTCAATACTTTCAGATGTTGTTAGTCTTGACCACATTCTCTCCCTATCTATAGCTCGTTGGAGCTGCTTCTGTACAAGATTAATCCAGAAAATCACCTCTTCTGAACCACAATCATTTTGTACTCTGCATGCCGCAGCTCGAGGACCAAAATGGACAAGAAATTCTCTGCGTAGACCAATATGCTTTATAGAATGATAAGCTTGGCGTACAGGAATGAAATCAACCAGCATGTCCATCAATCTACCGGTTATATCTGAGATCATGGAAAAGAATTGTGGGCAAGAAACTTTTGTGGGGCCAAGTTTCATGATTGCAGCATTACAAGTCAGTGCCAGTAAAAGAAGTGAAACATCACTTCCATTGCCTGGACTCGAGGACAAGCCTTTTCCAAACCTATAAGTAAATCAAAATAACCTTATTATCACATGGATATCAATACTGTAATCGTTACTGGAAACCTCAACATGCAGTAACAGGGAAATAATGACATACACAGCAGTGGCAGCAGTAAAGCGTGGGTCCTCTTCAAGATAATTAAGAAAAGAAGTCACCACTATCGGAACTTGCTTAGACCAAAACCATTCATAAGCTTCTGGTTGTTTGGCAGATAGTTTATCTCTGATCAAGCTCTCCAGGGGAGCAGATTGCCGTAATAAACTGCATTGAAAAAAAAAAGGTTAAAACAGATATAAAAGTCTAGGTATGTTGAAACCAAAGAAGATAGATCAGTACAGAAATTACACAATCAATGTTGGCTGGAATAACACAGAAATGGAAATTATGGAATCAAAGGTCTCCAATGAATATGAAAAGGACAGGAGGAGCTATAGCATACAGGACCAAACTTGAAAATCCAAAAGTTTGATTGCATGGTTAGCAATAGCATCTATCAGGAAACAATGGGGGCAGGTTTTCACCAATGGGTTTAAAGTAAAATCTTATCAAAGTTAGGTGTAAAAGTTGGCCGTGGATGACAAGGTATCCTGCTCGGAGTGATTTTGAAATATCAATACCAAAAATGACCAATGATTCAAACAGAAAAGAGGTTTCAGGTCCTTATTTCAAGAACGAAAGATGTACAAAGTGTTAAATGTTGGTGAAAGATGTGCAAAAAAGTGTTAATTGTTGTATATATCTTTCACACACATCAAACGCATAAAACAAAGGGTGTAAAAAATTTAAATAAAGTAGAGGACTGAAATTAGGTAAAATTCTGGAAGCTTCAATAGGAATCGGCCAAACAAGAAATGGCAATTTGAAATAAATATTATCCATTACCTCCTTTGAACAAAAATATTTACATCTCTGTCTCTACCATCACCTCGGGATGAAATCTCATGTGCTGCTTGTAGTAAGGAGCAAACAGAAGCCTGAGAAATACATGGCATCAAATGTTCTAAATTGTTTTCTGGACTAAAATAGTGAAGAACTCAACAGTTAAAAGACTACATCTAAGACTCTTATAGCTAATACATGCGCTGATACACATAACTAAATTTTCAGAACATTTAGAGAAACAATGCAACAAATATGTCTGCTAAAACGTATACTGAAGAAGAAAAGGACAGCAATAACTGCATGTAGGAATCCTTTTGGAAGAAATTGGGAAAATGTTTTGAGAATTTAGAACCAAAGTTTCTATGAGGGTGAGGGTGAGGGTAAAATAAGCATGATATATTGTTTGTTGTAGAGAAACTAAATATACATATTAGGAGCATATGAAGAATTAAAAATAACAACTCTGGACATCTTGAAGGAATCTTATCAGTTGAACAAAGGATTCATATCAGATCACTGATCAATGATCAATGATACACTAAGAAGTTAGTCCAAGTGTTTATTCGAGGCAATTACCTAGAACAGAGACACAATCAGATGAATAAGAAAAGTTCAAACAAAATGTCCGCGCAAAAGATCACAGTAAACCCACAAAGAAGCAAATACAGAAAAAGTGGACCCCAATCAACAGTGGACGACTAAGGCATTCAGAATGCATCATCCCTTGGCCTCAAAATGGACTCCAAAGACCTTAACAGGAACTCACTTCACCAAAATGAACAATCTAATGAAGAGCACATATCACTCACATTTATTTTTATTTAATGCCATCACAATGGCAGTTGGCAGGGGCAGTACAGTAATTCCATAGGTTTATAATAAAGCTGAACAGATATGAGAACCTCAGCCTTTACATGTAATTATAAAAGAAATCAGATGGTAGTTGACATAGTTGTAACAAAGGTTGCAGTGGTTGAGGCCTCAGCAGAAGCAATAATTTTAACTATACATGTACCCATTGCAATGCTGCCATGGACAAATTATGGTTTTGATGATAGATGAAGAGGGCTATAGCAGCATTATAGAGTGTCAATAAAAGAGACAATTCCGGCATCAACATTATGAATGGTGACAACGCAATTTGTGGAGGTGGCAGAAATACTGGTTGTGATAATGACATCATGTTTGAGGAACTAAGAGTGGTCGAGTGGAAGTGGCACAATAGTATTGACCTCAATGATAAAGTATCACAATTGTTCTTCTTGTTAAAGTGATGTAGCCAGACCAAGAAGAAAAAAATGTATCCCTACTGGAATGTTCTCAAGAACAGAGCCTAGCAACATCATAGGATTAGCATTAGTCAACGATGAGGTATTTATGTTCAATAACATTGAATGGCCAACTCCTCACATCCATAATATTATGAACCAGACATGCATATCTTAGAGTAGAACAGGAAAGTAAAAAGGGGTATGGATGATGCATGTTATCCAATAACTTTCCCAGAGATGAAAATAAACCTGATAGCATAGCGTTTTCACCCATGCGTTCCTATCTATACCAAGCCAGGCCGTGGAAAGCCAAGAAAACTTTGATAGCAAACCCTGTTCTTTAATTGCCACCTCAAAAACCCTTGCTGCATCGTGTAAAGATTGAACAAGTTTATCACCAGAATCTTCACCTTGTAGCGACTGGTTGAGTTTAACTCTCATATCCTCCACATCACTGTTGGCACTTGCAGAAGGAGTCCCATTGACAGTAACACCATCATCACCGGATGCTAGGGGAAAAAGGTGCCCCGTCCTTCTTGTCTTCATATGTGTCAGATTAAGTTTCTTATATCCAATTGATTGATAATCAAGACTATGATTTCCATTCCTCCACAACGTATGCTTCATGGGGTATCTTTTCCTTGAATTGCCCCAATTGATCAGAAGATAATCCAAGTGAGCTACTCTTTTGCAGGAAATACTAGAAACAATTGAATTTCGTGAAAGGCATGGATTTGAAGAACTGCAATGGAAACCTCAACAATAAGCTCTAACCACATTAATGTTAAAACAATAGCACACCAGACATTAGCACTTCTACAAGTTCTTCTTTCATGTATAAAGACGAAATCATAAAATCCAAGCATGTATCTTTTACATGAACAAACTAATTAACATGCCCAACAGCAAACACAACTAAAATTTCAACGCAACACGAACCATAATAGTTGCGCGAAACTTTAATCGAACCAATGAAGCAGTTTACTGTACATTTACAGTCGTTCAGAGCAAAAAAAAATGAAGTTATTATAAACAATATAATTAACGGAATTCAATCACAAGTGGAACTGAAATTCTAGTTTTGAATATTGATTTTCTCTTATTTTCTTAGCATCCAAACAAGCAGAGATTCCAAAAACCCTAGCTACTCTAAAATTACAGAGTTAAGACTGATAGCTCTAAAAAGGAAACTTGCGATGAAACAAACAAACAAAAAAGTTAAAAATGAAATTAAGAATTGAGCACCTTGAATTTAAGAAGCTACTATGCTGCAATTTAACTTCCATGTAAATGTAAAGGTTAGAAAGTCAGCGGGAAAATGTTTGCGTTTGGCACGCAGGAAAATTTGAGCGCAAGCGGATAGAAGGGTCTGTAATGAGGAAGAGAGGAGAAAGTTTTGGTGACGTGGCAGTAAGGTTTTTACTTCTGGGTGACGTGGAGAAACGTCCGTTCACAAAAAAGAATGATGGCTCGGTCTTCCTGCAATCTACAAGAAAAGGAATGTGTGTGGGAGTGACCATCCCATCCCGTGTATAGTAAAATAAGGTGTCTGTGAATGGCAAGAGGATTCCAAGTGATTGGATCCCCGGTAGTGATCTAGTGTTTGCCACGTGGTATTAACATAGCCCTATAAATACTTCTTTTTTATATATATATTTCTTGTAGATCGTACTTCAGTTTTAGAACTAGATTAGATACGGGTAGATTTTTTTAAAATGTAAAAAGCTGATGTTATTATTTAAAAAAAAAAAAATATATATATATATATATATATATATGACTCCAATTATTAACTTAACTGAATTCAATAAATTTGATCTAATTTGATAATATAATCTAAAAAAAACATAGTAAATAATGTGAACAAAAAAAATCAATAATTAATTATAAAAAAAATAATATGTTGGTATTAAACTTGGAATAAAAAAAAAGAAAAAAACTCCTTAGAAATTTATGGTCGCTTTATGATGGACAATGCTTAGCCATCAAAAAGAACTTATCAAGATGGTTCAAAAGTTATTGTGACAGGTTTTATGATAACACAAAAAGAGGTCCTATGCGCTGTCAAAATAACAACCCATAAAACAAACTAAATAAAATATCATGAAATAAGCATATTATACTTATATTTAATTAATTAATTTAATATAAATGAAAAAACTCTAAAAAAAGGCTAAATTCAACATAGAACGATAAATAAAAAGATCCTAGAAAACTCGAGTCATTATCAAAATTAGTGAAATAATCCTATAGAAAGAAAATTAAAAAAATAATGGAGTTCAATCTCCAATAAAATAAATGATAAAGGATAAAACTAAAAAACATGAGTTAAGAAAAAAGGGGGGGAATACAAGCCCAGGCGAGTTTCCGAAGTATGAGTTAGTCTTCTAAACTCGTAATCCGTGAAATTCTAGACTCGAACTCAATTTAGAAGTTCAATTTCCAACAAATTCAATGTTGAGGCATGAAATCAGAATAAAAAAATATAAATATCAAGGCAAAAAAAATTGCAATTAAAATAATAAGGATCAAATTGGTAGAAAAAAGAACTTGGGAATGAAGAAATAATAAACAACATAAACTTTTAAAAATCATCCAAAATAAATAAAATCTATTAAAATAACGGGGACTAGATCTGAAAGATAAAAAAAAATAAAAGGGGATGAAATAGAAAAAAAAATCAATTTCATAAATCATCTCAAATAAAACAAATAGTAATCAAAACAACAATGACCAATTGTAAAGAAATAAAAAATTGAAGGGTCGCTTTTAAATTTTACAGGATGAACACGAAAATCAAGGATGAGAAAGGAAAAAAAAAAAGGGGGTCTCAAGCGTCAAACAAGAGGTTCATTTGGAAAACGTGTCATGTCAAGATGGAGGAGAAGTCTAGACAAATCAAACACCGCCATAGAAGTCATTATATGACTCTCACATGGCGTCTCATGTGCCTCCCAGATGGCACAAAGACAATCCAAATACACCAACTAATTTTTTAATAATATTGATATTAACAAAGAGCCACTCAACAAACCTAATTATTATTATTATTATTATTATTATTATTATTATTATATAAGAAAAGATGTAAAGGCCCCTGAACTGAGGTTGTAAAAAATTTTCTTTTAGTGTCAAATGAGTTATTTCACTATTTAAAAAATAAGATAAAGCTCTTAGAGACAGCTTTAAAAGTTCTGTTTTTAAAAGCGTTAAGTAATTTTATTGTGTTGAGAAATTATATAAAAACTTTTTTTCCCGTGCAAATCATAAATGATTTTTTGTCCATTAGAAAAAGATCATTTTATCTCCTTGCAAGGCTTAATGATTTTGAAGTGAAGGGTAAAATCATAACTTCATTATTGTAATTCATATTACTTTGCCTCATAGACCACAATGCACACATTAAGCACTTACATATTTTTTTAAATGGGAGGCTCGTGCTTTGCTACATGCTAACTTTAATTTTTTAAACATAAACAAAATATTAAAGCGATACAGGCATTTCTTAAAAAGAAAAAAAAATTGAGATTCAAGCCATTGTTTCCATTGGATTTAAGAAGCTCAATTAATTTATATGGCATGAATAAACAAAGCAACAACAATAAATAAACTAAGAAAAAATTGATAAAAAAATGTTCAGGCAACGCTAATATTTAAAAAAAAAACAAGAAAATATAAGACCTAAGTCATTGATTTGACTATGTTCAATAAAATCAGTTAATTTAATAATATGATTAAAAAAACATCTATAGTAAATAAAGTTACAAAAATTTAGCAATTATTAATTATAAAAAATGAGTTGTCAATATAATACCCGGGAGAAGAAAAAAGAAAAGCTCGTTGGAGACTCATTATTGCTCCATCGAGGACACTGCCTTACCACCATAAAAAAAAAAACCAACATATCATGAAGTAAGCATCTCATGTATATATTTAATCAATTAATTTAGTTTAATAAAAAAATCTCTAAAAAATCTAAATTTAACAAAGAACGATGTATAAAAAGACTATAGGTAACCCAGGTTGTTTTTAAAACCAATAAAAGTTTCTATACAAAGCAAATAATAAATTTCAAATGATGAAACTGAAAAAACATAAGCTTAAAAAAAGAAAAACAAATCTAGGTAAATCTCCTAAACCTAAGTTAATCTTTTAAACCTGCAATCCATTAAACTTAATTTTTAACCAATTTAATACATAAGGATGAAATAAAGAAAAAAATAATAAAAAATTGCCAAAGTAAAATATATAGCTATCAACAGAAAGAGGATCAAGTCTGATAGGGGAAAAAAACTAAAAAAGGATAAAATCATAAAAACAAATTCTAAAAACTATCAAAAATAAAATAAATAGCAATCAAAAGAAAATAGACCAAATATAACAGAAAAAATTAAAAGATGATGAAATTGAAAAAAAAATCAAATTATATAAATCATCTCAAATAAATAAATAGTAACTAGAAGAATAAAGACTAGATCTTAAAGAAAAACAAATTGCAGGGCAACCATGAAAATAAATGAGGGGGGTGAAAAGAAGGAAAAAAAAAAGGCTGACAATGCTAAACCTAAGGTCGGTCGGCCACACGCACTCCCTGGACATGTAGGGGCCGTTGATATAATTTTAACGCCACCTTGAAAGCCACCGTTTGACCTCCAAAAACCACTGTACGCGCCACTCAAACAACATGAGAGAAATGCAATGAACAAATTATTCATAAGTCAACTTGATTATAATAAAAAACCATTTTGAAAAGACAAAAAACCCATTGAACGCAAGTTAAAAAAAAAATATTACTTGTAAAGGTACATCAATCATTTTACTATACTTAAATAAGTGTAAAGATGAATAAATCCTTGAAAGCTAGTTTAATATTTATTTGATTTTAAATATACATGAGTCATTTTAAAATGCATTTTTGAAGTTTGCTCAAATTTATAAGATTTGTGCCATTTGTTTATTTCCTCAAACTCTTCATCATTCACACCCATAAACATTATCCGTTGTTTTCAGTTATATATAAATTAATGTTTGATCTAATATTTATTATGCCCACCATTAAATATAATTATCACATACCTATCACATATTTTTATCACACTCAAACTATTGTTTCATACACTTAATCGTGGTTATTAAAACTACTTTTCAAACCGAAAAATTGCTTACGACTATACCTTAAACACCCTCAACAATTTGAATCCCCATAAAAAAATTGAGATTTACGAAGGATTAAATTTGAATAAGGTGGTGCCAAAACATAAAATCATCAAAATCTACATCGTCTTTCTCTTTTAAACATTGATTTGATTTGAGATGAGATGAGTAAAAGTTCAGTTTCTATTTAGTCTTGATTATTCTTACATGTTATCTGTTATTTCTATGAACTCTTAAAACTCTATTTCCAACTAATAACGTTAATGTATTGGGTCGGAATAGGTTTTTATATATTTATATTTAATCCAATTTGCATACAATTATTAAACAAATCTTAATCAAAACATTATTTTTTGAAATTATAACAATTAAAATACATAATACAATTTTAAAAACAATTGAAAGACATAACAACACTAAATAATTACTTAGATTACAATTTTATATATGTAAAGAGCTACTTTCAATTAAAAAATATAGACATTCAAAGCTTGCACTAAATCATTAGTAGTTTAAAAATCTTAAACCATAATTTTTTAATATTAAAGGGGGACAATCACACGTCTAACCTTTACAATTCCAACAATTTACAATTCTATACTTCACAATGACAATGATCAAACAATTGAAATGGACTATAATATCTTCATAACACTCCATAGATAACTCACCAAGAAAGTCATCTATTTACGATCTGGATGTAACGTTTCATCCATTCTATAGACTATATCGATCAAACTTGATCAATGTATTATTAAGGTCAACTTCTAAAAGATAGATTTGTTTTTGGCATAATCAATCCCACCATGAGCGTTTCAAAATTTGAAATTTTAAAATGAGCAATTTTTGGAAAATGGCAATAACTAATGCTCTATCATGGGGGTTAGTGTGTATTTGATAATACGATATAGAGTGTTTTTCAAAAATATTTTTCAATTGAAAATATATGAAAATAATTTTTTAGATTTTTTTTTTTTAATATCAGCATATTAAATTATAAAAAAATATAAAAATATTAATTGTCAAACAAAAAATATTTTAAAAAACAATGAACTACAAAAATAAACTAGCCTATAATGCATTGGAACTCATTATAAATATGTAGTGTTAAAAGGAAGCTAGCAAGAGCATGGCTAGCAACTTCATTTGCAATCTCAGAAAGCAACATTTAACTGATCTTTTAAGACTCTCGAGTCTTGATATTGACATAAATACCCCTCTGGAGTCTGCAATAATTAGAGGGGAGCAAGTGTTGATCTGTTGACATTTTAGTTTTTTTAAAAGGTAAGGAATTGCAAATGGTATGATAAAAAAGTTGATAAGCCTAAAAAAACAGGGAGAGTTGACCTATGTTATACGCATTTCGCAGTATATAGTGAAAAGGATAGCACGATTAGTTGAAGAATGAAATTATAGAGAGATGTTTTAAAAAGAGATAAAAGAAAAATTTAATTGAGTGTATTTATAGGAAGATGGCTATATAAATCTTTTGTTCTCTTATTACATTTATTATTTCAAAGGTTATGTTTAAATGAAAAAGGAGCATACTTTAAAGCACCATAAAATGTAACCAAGTAAATTTTTGAACATCTAAATATTTAAACAAACCAAATATAAAAATCAGTTTCCATCTTCCACTATAGCTTTTGTCACATGATTAAATTCTCGGTAAAATTTTTCAGCTCCATATTGTAGTTTAGCCCCCTACTAGACTCTTCATTTCCTCACCCTTTACACTCATGTTTGCCTATGACTAAGTGTCTCCCACACCTAAGAGGTTTTCCTTACACTCACAAGTTGTAAGTAGGTGGAATCACACAAGTAAAGAGATAACAAATCAACATATATAGAAAAAATTCCCAAATTTTATTAATCTAAAAAAAATATAATTATGTATGCGTGTGCTAATCAGTCACATTATATTCAGAAAATACTTGATAAGTTTAAGTATCTCAATATAAAGTAGGCTAATACCCCATTTGACTCTAGTATGAAGTTAAATGATTATTGTGATAAAATGGTAGCACAACTAGAATATAATAGTGTCATTGGAAGTTAAATGATTATTGTGATAAAATGGTAGCACAATTAGAATATGTTAGTGTCATTGGAAGTCTTATATATGTTATGTATTGTACAAAATCATATATAACTTTTGTTATATGCAAGTTATCAAGATATACAAGCAAGCCGAATACGGATCATTAAAAAGCTATTGCAAGAGTCTTTGGTTATCTAAAAAAATGATCAATTTGGGCATATTTTATTATGATGTTTGAGCTGTAATGGAAGGATATTGTGATGCAAGTTAGATAACTAGATCGAGTGATAATAAGTCCACATCAAGATGGATTTTCTCACTCGGAGGAGGTGCAATATCTTAGGCATCTAAAAAATAAACGTGCATCTCTTATTCTATCATGAAATCAGAATTTATTGTTATGGCTGTTGTAGGTAAAGAAGTAGAATAACTAAAAAATATATTGTTGGATATCAAGTTGTGGTCATGACCTACGTCAGTTATTTCTTTATATTGCGATAATAAAGCAACTATATCTTAAGCTTATAGTAACATTTACAAGGGTAAGTTAAGACATATAAGCATTCGACATGGATATATTCGAGAGTTGATTACAAATGAGGTAATCACCATTGTTTATGTGAAGTATATGACTAATTTAACAGATTCACTCACAAAAAAACTATCTAGAGACATGGTAAAAAAAAACAACTAATGAAATGAGATTGAAACCTGTTATCAAAGATACCAATAATAGGAACCCAAATTTGGATCAACAAGAAGCTTATCTCTAAGTTTAAAGGGCAATAACAAGTTACTGTTTAGTATATGTTGGATACTAATAATTAATTTTGGATCATATTTTGATAATATTCAGTGTGTTCTATTACGTAAAGAATGATAAGTGTAGGCTCTTAATGAAATTTAAAAATTCATGTTTAATGTAATAGATATATGTACAATTCTACCTATATGAATATAGAAGTGGTGCTGCTTGTTACAAGAGTTACAGTTTTCTCTTATAAATGTTCATGAAAATGAGATTTTAGCATATGGCCATAATAGTGCTAAATAGTTCTAAACTTCTTTAAGAGTTTGGATAGTATTATGTATGTAGTATCTTTGATTTTACAATAAAATTTTTGATTTAATCTATGAACACTAATTAAAGGTTTAAAATGCAAAATACATTCTTATACGCATAATTTTATACAATAAAAAGACATTCATTATGAGGGATTGTTGATGTAATTTGTAAATGTAAAGAAGTAAAAGATGTTTATCCCACATTGAAAAAATACACTCCCTCTTAAATATTTGTAAGTGTGAGTTTCTATTATGTAGTAAATTAAGTGAAAGTCATGGTGGATGAACTCTTCTAATGGGCTTCCTAATGCTATATATATATATATATATATATATATATATATATATATATATATATATATATATATATAAAATGTGACACTTGGCACTTGGACACTTGAAACTTAATATATGACAGTGAGATTAATTTATTTTTGAATTAATTTCTTTAATTTTCATAATTAATTTTGATATTTTTTACTGTTGGGATAAAATTGAATTGCATTTATTCAATTCAATTTAAAATATGATAATTTAATTAAAAGTTAATTTTTTTTTCAGTTTCATCCTCAAACTTTTTCTTACTTTTTTTTCCAATTCCTATGAGATTTTCCATTCATTTTAAAAAAAGCATGTGTTACTTAAAGTTTTTTTTTTTTTGGATTTGTTCAAAACTAGTTTTTATTTATTTATTTTTTGAGGATTTTTGCTTTTGAATTAAAAAGAAGCATCAAATATTTTTTTTGTCATTTGTTCTAATTACTTTTGAGACCAAGGCTAGCCTATACCTCAGGTCCTTAGGGTTACGAGTCCACATGTTGGGTCGAGCATTTTGAGCATCAAATGTTGTATTTTAATTTTGATTTTTAAATTATTTTTTTTTCGAATATGGTCCTCACTCACTTGATTTTATTTTTGTTTTGGATTCTGTTGTAAATTTTGTGGACTTAAGAGTTTTCAATTTGGCCCTTCATTTCAATATTTGATTGTATTTTTGGTTTTGATTTTAAATTTTTATTCTTAACACTCTTATTAAATTTTAATTTGTTTTTCATTTCATCATTAGATCCATAGTCTTATTTTTTTTAATTTCATCACTCGGATTTCCTGATATTTTTTTTTGTTTTTTTATTCATTAATTTTTTTTTCTGAGTTGATCTTTCATTGTTTGGATTTAAAAGAATTGACAGATATTTTTTTTTCGTTCTCTTTTTATAATATCAAGCTGTTAATCTTTTTTTAAAAAATACATTTACAGCAATTTGTCATTGTTTTTTTATATTTTAAAAAAATATCAGACCGGTCCGAAAGCTATATAGTAATAATCAAGTGGACTCGCACCAGCTCTATCCTTCCTCTTTCCTGTTTGCTAGTGGTTAAAGAAAAGTGGTGGATGAACGTATAAGTTGCATTTAACATGTCTCTGTCATGGCTCTGCAACTCGTACTCATTGACACCAATAACTCAACAACTAACTCGCTACTCCCAATAATACCATTATTCGATGCTATGTGAACCACACATAATTCAATGAAATTAAAGAATGGTGACGAATTTTTTGTTTTCCTACCCTTTTCTGGTTTTACAAAATCAGTATAAAGATAGATTGATTATAAATTGGGGGAAAAAAAAAGATTATATGTTTTTTTATATCTATGAGAGACCCCACGTTATAGGTTAATTGCTGCATGAATTTAATAATTTATTAAATCAAATGTAAATATTCTTTATTGTCACTTGAACCATCCCCTCGGATGCTCTCTTGCCCTTCAAAACACCGTTTCCTAGAGCGTTTTCCGTGCACTAATAAATAGATAAAAATAAAAATATCAATATCACCAGCATGCATAATATATTATTTAAAATTTATTTTTAAAAACCACGGCCACATATATTATTGTAATGTATGGTTATCATAATTTGATTTTGATCCTATATGTTTTTAATTTAATTTCTAAGAAGAAAAATCCTTAACCTTGATATTGTTCATCCCTTTTCTTCCCTCCTCCTCAACAAAAAAAAAAAAACCATCACCTACCATCACTGTCCTTAGGTCCACAACACAGACACTATCCATAGCTCCACACCACAGACACTACAGTACCTCCCACAACACCCCAATCGCCACTACTGCCCCTTTTGGTTCCACCCAGCTCCGGCAGTTTTCCGGTCAAGTTCCAGTAGCTTTCAAGAGGTTAACTTCAACTCCATGTGACTTACCCTTTTGTTTTTGAATGATTTGTATGTGCAATATTGATGGGGCTTTGTTAATTGGCGCACGGTTAACTTAATGTTGTGGGAATGTTGAAGTATGCAAGGGTGCTTAGATTCGGATCTGGTCAATTTCTTCGCAGGGGAAAAAAAAACAATGGTAAAGTGCTATTATTGTATTGAAAAAAAAAAACGACGACTCAACATAATTAAAAAAAAACTAAAAAAAACAAAAATCATCAAATTTCATGAAATAAACTATAGGATGATAAAATCAGGAAAACCAAGTGAGATCATCAAAAACCTGTGAATAGTATTATGTCAAACCTTAAATATAAAAAAAATTGAATTGAAAGGCAAAATAAAATAAAAAATAAAATTCATAAAAGAATCCAAAACATTAAAAAAAACAAAGAAAATCAATTTTCAACTAATTCAATGATGATGGAGTGAACCCGATCCAATCTTCAAAATTTATGACACAGATCATGAGATCAGATCACAACGTAAAATACAAAAAAAAAATTACAATATAAAATTCTAAACCAACCAAGATAATTAGGGATAAACATAAAAAACAAATTAAAAAAAAGCGATTTAAAAAATGAAAACATGAAAAGAAAGAGAACCAAATTTAATAAAAAAAGTAAAACAAATAAATCATAAGAGATGAAATTAGAAAACAATTTCAATTAAGAAAAAAATAAAAACATCTAAAAATAATAATCAAAATAATATAGATTATATTTGATATAAAATAAAATGTCAAGGGATAAAATCCAAAGACAGATTAATTCAATAAAAATTTCAAGACAAAAACATCATAATTAAAATAATTGGGACCAAATATAATATAAAATCAAAGTGTAAAGAGATGAAATTAAAAATAATAATTAACTTTAATAAATTATTCAGAACCAAATACATTGCAATTAAAAAAATAAAAATTAAATTTAATATAAAAATAAAAAATCAATAAATAAAATTAAAAAAATAACTAATTCAAAACAAAATACATTACATCCAACCACCGCGTCCCATCAGATTGGCAAATCCAGAACAGAAACGGCACTTGATGACCGAAGTCTAAACCAATACCGGCCCTCGATCTCAGGTTTCAAACAATCAATAATAAAATCTCCCCGTCAGACTATAATATATATGTATATTTCTTGATAAGTCTCCAAATGTCATTTTCTGCAGCTGATCTGAATCTAACAAGCAAATTATTAGCCAAGTTCATGTTGATCAATAAAGAGCTGGTCTTACAGATCTTGCCTTTTGAATTAATTACGGTAAGAAAAGCAACTACTTATTCAAGGGTCCGTTGGACAGATTACTTTTAATCTTTTTCTGATAAATTGCTCTTCAATTTATATATGTATATAAAAAAAAAAAATAGAGGGGGAGGTAAATTCAGCATGCATATAGAAAACCTTTTACTAATCCCCGGAAAAATCAATGGCGTTAGTGCTGGGGTATTTCAATCTTTTCGTACTGATTATTAGAAATTTATCTAGGAATATACTCGTTTTCTGTAATTTTTATGCACAGTAAAATAATTCGCCTTTGTGTCGTTGGGATCGCCTTCACGTTTTCTTCTTAATGATGCGACGCGTGTAGCCGATAGGAGGTGATTTTTCACCAATGGGGCTTTCTTTGCTTTTTTTTTATTTTCTCCCTCTTCCCCTAAAAATTATTACTTGATTTTTTTATTGTTGGAATCTCAACTTCAGTCCTTATTATTTTATTTTTTATTTTTTTATTCTCGGTCATTTTATATAATTTTTATTTGTTTTTAATTTTATTATTCAACCCCGATTTATCATATATATTTTTTCAATTTGGTTTTATTTCTATTTTTTCTTTACCTTTTTGTAAAGATTCTATTAGTTTTTAATTTAATCATTCAATCTAAATTTATAATATATATATTTTTTAATTTCTTCCTCATTCTTTTGATATTTTGTTAGAATTATTTTTCTTTTCAATTTCACCCTCCAATAAAAAAATTATAATTGTCTTCTAATTTATTTTGTATTCTATTTTTTATTATCATTTTCTTAATTACTATTTTTTGTATTGAATCGTTTTTGTGTAATAGATTTTTTTCCCTAATTTCATTATTTATTATTTAATTTGTTAGGAATTAGGCTTTATGGTTTTTGCATACAAATGACTTAGATCACAAGTTTGAAAATTTAATGGAGGGGGGGGGGGGGGGGTGACATCTTTTTTTGGCTTATTTTCTCTTATGATTTAATCATTCATCATTATTTTTTTTAAAAAATAGTTTTGGTTTTCCTTGATTTTTTTTTCCTATTGAGTTATCTAGATCTCATGATCTAAAATGTGGATTTAGCAGGTTAACCCGGGTTGACACGACTCTTATTGCCCATATTACTTGTCTATCATGCTAACTCGGGTTGACTTGAATTAACTCAGGTCATTTTTTATCCCCTTTACCTAATTTTACACTTCTATATTTAATTGAATGGAAATTAAACACCATTATTTTTCTGTTCTTGAAAAAATCTATTTCTCAAGTTATCATGATTTTTTTTTGTTTTTTATCTATCTATTATTTTATTTATTTTTTAATTATTTGATTCAAATAAAATCATTTTAGTTGATCAGTCAAGAACATATCTAGAGACATAAAAAAATAATATAAAAACACCAGCTTGCAATACTTATATATTATTTTTAGAAAGAAAATATAGACCCGAGACGTCATCCAGATACACATGAGTCCACACTACATGATTCTGGAAGTAAAACAGCGTCTAATTCGAAAGTCAAAAAAGGTTAGATGGTGTAATAATAGTCTTTTTGACGAGGATGCATGTATGGCATTCCGTGCGTGGAGAAAAGGGTGCCCGTCGACCGGGACACCACCCTCTCCCCACATTTGCAAATTGATATAAAATATCTGCAAATATACGGTGGCGTTCAAATTTCAACCTCACATGATCATCGTACAACGTCATTAATGAAGAAAAACGCTGCCTATAAAAATCCAATTTACAAGACAATTTGACTATAGCCGGCACCAGATGGCGAAGAAGCCCTATGACGGTGGTTTGCAGATTTTCCACCATGGGCGCACGTCATGGATCAGCTCAAAATACTTTTGTTTATGAATTCCTCTAATTATTTAGTAATCAATGTCGACAAAAAGATATATTAAAGAAATTAAATTAAATTAATTCAATCAACATATATACATTCTACTAGTTTTTTTTATTAAATAAATATTCAACCAGTTTATATATATCTTAATTAATCTCATGAGCTTTAAATTTAATATTATATAAGTCTTCAATGATCCTGAAATTTATGAGATTCAAATTGGTGTCCTCTAAAGAACAAATCTAGAGTTTAATCAGTTAAACTATACCCCTTAAAATTACATTCTCTTAGTTTTTATATACTCTTGAAGTGGAGTTTTTTTCCCAAATTAGCATGGCTAGCAAACTTATTTTTCAACCAGTATAAGTGACAGAATAGTTCTGACTATTACACACGAATAATAATAGTTGGGTATATAATATATGATTAATTTATAGGTCACGCATGTAGTACTAGTATGACAAGTGGTTGTGTATTTAGCATATGCACAATTTATTGGTCTAGCAAAATTATTCATGCACGACCTATATATTATGCATATGCTACATTTGCGGTTATTGCTTGCATATATTATTAGTGTGATCAATGGCTGGGCATGTATTACAGTGAAAATTATTATTTGAAGGTATTAATTTGGAAAATAAGTTTTAATAATCTTTTGTAGCGGGTGACATGATAACCATTGGACAAGTCTTGTATTAGTGAGAAAATGATGAACATGAAGTTGTCTGAGAGTCAAAAACCAATTTAATAATCCTAATTCAGCTGGATTTGATTTTGTAGGATCCATCTTGTGCCCCTTCACATCCTTTGAAAGTTTACGAGATTCAAGGGTTACAGAAATGCGAGAATTTACAGGAAACTCAGCTACCTCGCTGCCAATCTTTCCATTTTCTCTTCTCCATGCTATTTGAAAACACAATTTCAACCATGGATTAAAAAAAAAAAAAACTTCAGCACGGTTCGATAGTGTAATTTAACTAAAAAATATTTTAAAAAACAATATCTATTACATTTTCAATCAAATATACACTTGATTCCAACCATCTAGGTGGTGGTCCAGTGGTAAGAGCTTGGGACCAAGAGGTTTGCTCCCTCTGTGGTCTCAGGTTCAAGCCCTGTGGTTGCTCATATGATGGCCACTGGAGGCTTACATGGTCGTTAACTTCAGGACCTGTGGGATTAGTCGAGGTGCGCGCAAGCTGCCCCGACACCCACGTTAAACTAAAATAATAAAAATAAAAATATACACTTAATTCCATTCCACGTGTTTACAAAGCTAATTGACTGTGCTATTGTTGTTCCAGGAAGTATAATTTTAATCCTCTTTTTAGCTTAGTTTCTTCATCGATTGTATATTCTTTTTTCAATTTGTTTTATTTTTAAAAAATAGAAAATAAATAAGTAAGGTGATCAAAAGTTTAATTAGGAAAGAAGTATTAAGAAAAATATTAACCAAGAACGGTGTACACTAGTTTAATTAATTTTCTTACAATCTAGTTTTGATAAATAATAATGATTGAATTATAGAAACAATTAACACACCGATTTATTAATTTATCTATATCCACTATTTAGTTAATAATCAAATTACAGCCAGATAGAGCTCAATAGGAAGTCAAACTAATCCTTGACAATAAAGCATGTGTACACATTATTTAGTTGCCAAGACCAGCAGCAACCAGTTTTCAAAGAAATGGAATTAGTAATCTTTATATCGTTTCTTTATCTCAAGAAAAATTATAAAAAATACAAATATAGGAACTTGTTTTTGAAGGGAAACGGAACCAAGAGCTAAAGTCTGTGGTCCTGTTTTGTGACCGGGTTCAAAGTTCATACTATAGTTTTAAAACCTGACTTCACTTGATAGGTTGGGTAAATAAAATTAAAGAAAAAAAAAATTTAATTGATATAGTTAAAAATTTAGTTGCAATTCGTTAATAATTTTTTATTTTTTAATAAAAAACATTTTTTTATTAAAAATAGGATCAACATAATAACTCGGTTAAAACTCGTGAGCCAATCAAGGCCTACCTGAACCTTGTATTGAGTTTACTATCGGACTGAGTTTAAAATCTATCTATGGTTCGAGCAACTCGGAAGGAATGTCATTTCCGTTAATAAAGACAATATTAGGGGCCTTTAACAAGCCACCAAGTGCACTCCTTAAAAGTCCTATATAAAGTGAACAAGTCGAATGGCTACTACACTCAAATAACGCCCCCGCACAAAAACCTTTTTTTAAAGTATTTCCTTGTAAGGAGAAAAAAAATACACAATACATGTCTTTCTCCACGCAACCACCGTGTTCCTCCAGCACCGCAACAACCACCGTGGAACCCTCCATTGCTACCTCAATCTCCACCATCCACCCGGACATCCTCCAAGCCCACATCCTAAACCGACTAGACGGCCCCTCCTTGGTCTCCACCGCATGCACTTCCACCGAACTAAATTCACTAGCATCCCAACAAGACTTATGGACCAACATATGCCACTCCATTTGGCCTTCCACTAACACGCCACGTATACGCGAAATAATCTCCCGCTTACCCAGCGGCTGGCGCTCTCTCTTCTCTGAATCCTTCCCTCTCACCACAGGCCCCCGGGTAAATCCCCCACGAGACCACGACCATCCATCAGAACTGATCTCAGCCGTCGATATTCATTACAAAAATAAGCTGATTTTTTCCAAGGTTGTAGAAACAGAGACCTCAAGCTCGTGGTTTTTGTGCTCTCCCTTCAGAATCGACATGCTTGATCCGAAGGACACGTGTCCGACTCCCATACCGAATTCAGGTTCTGAGGAAACATGTCGCGATCTGGCTGGTGATTTGAGTTTGAGCTGGATATTGATTGACCCGACCCGTTTACGGTCGGTGAACCTATCGAGTCACAAACCGGTGTCGGTTCAGAGGCATTGGCTGAGCGGCGAAGTGCACGCGCGGTTTGCGACAGTGTTGGCGGCAGGAGAGAGAGGATCAGCATCAGAGAGTGTGCAGTGTGGGATAGTGGTCACGTGCGGAGGGGGAGCCCAAGGAGGGGAGATGCACGTGAGGGGAGTGAGCTTGCAAGTGGAGGATATGGATGGTGTTTTCTTAAACGGGAAGGGTAGTTTGGGTGTTTTGAATACGGGGTTTGAGGGTAAAAAGGGAATGAGCGGGAGGAGGGAAATGGAGGGACGGAAAAGGTACGGGATGTTTTTGGAAATGAAGAGGGAGAGGAGGGAGAGGAGGTTGAAGAAGGAAGGGGCTTTGGACATGCTGTGTGTGTCTTTCGGGGTCATGGTTCTTGTCTCTCTTGGGTTATTTCATCTGCTGAGATGAACTTCAATCTTAATTTTCCCCGGCTGTAAGAGTTGTAAAGGGGGGAGGGTGGCGAGAGAGAGTTAAAAAAACACTCCTATCAAACAAGTGTACAGGCGATAAAATTGTTATTCTGTGACACTCGTCGGTGGAGCCAAGCAATTAATTAGACGGCAGAGGGGTTGTGGAGATGCATGTTGTGTCTAGTTCTCATCTGCTAAACGCTGCGTTGCATGTATTAATCATTTCAATAATATGGTCTGGAATTATGTTCTTGTCAATAGGCCGGAGCAATTTTGCCGGCTCGAAGAACATAGAAAATGACAGAAACGTGAGGAGTTTACGAGAATAGGAGCAGCACAAAGAATGCCAGATGCCAATGCCTCTGGTTGTTGATTCACGAGGAAATGCTTCCCTTAATTTTGTCATCTCCGAAAGAGTAGGGGTACAAATGAAGAGAGTTCTTACAACAAAGAGTACCAAAAACATGATTGAAACAAAGAGGTTTTCTTTTTTAAAAAAGATTCCAATGATCAAACATACAAAAAGTATATTTTCAAATAAGCTCTGATATTCTTTCCTCATAGACAAGTAATGGCGAGAGCTCAATTAAGCTCTTTTTTGCATGAATGCTCGTACCCACTGCAAATAGAAATGGAATTACAGAACTCTGTGCAATTTCTTTCAACAATTACGAAGTTAACGATGAAATTTGTGACGTCGATCGGTAATTACCGACACAATATAAAAGTCTCTCTTGAATAAGTTATAATCATTTAGGAATTTCACATATAATGTGTAAAAAAATATAATTTTGATATAAACTATAAATAATTTTTTTTATTTTTTATATAGTATGGTTTTGAACTGGAGCATACAAGAAAAATTAGCTTATTTATACTGTATGAAAAATAATAAAATCTTTATCCTAATTATTAATAATGATAAAGCTTCTTTTTTTTTTTTTTAATTGCTAACGGAGATTCTTACAAAGTTATCATCAATGCATAAACAATAAAAAAGACTTCTTAGAAGGTAAAGCTGAAAGAAATGTTGCACCATCAGTACTATCGGTGAAGAATTATATAATATAATTTCGTAGTATGAGAACATTATATTTGTTTTTTATTTTGGTAAAAAGAAGTTTACTAGTTTTGGTGTAACTCATAATTGGATAAATCAGAGTTTTTTTTAAGAGTTTTTTTTTTAAAAGACTAATGTTATCCGATATAATTTGAATGTTATGCATATCGAGAACAACGTGTTTAATAATATTTCTAACACGGTTATGAACATGAAAGGAAAAATAAAGAATAATATGAAAGCTCGATTGGATTTAACTTTGTATTATAACCATTGGAATATAGAGTTTTTTAATAATAGGTTATGTGTCGCAAAGCCCAAACCACATTTATTTTATATAAGAATGCATTGTTTTTTATCTACAAATAACTTAAGAGTCTATAATTTCTTGATGAATGTGCCTCGACATAACAAGATTGGTGAATTTAGAGAAATATATATTGTTTGAAATGAAGAGTCGTGACTTTTATGTATTTATGCAAACATTTATTCCAATTACTTATAGAGATTTATTGCAAAAAAAAAAAAACATATGGAATGTACTCACGAAAATTAGTTATTTTTTTAGAGATATTTGCTTGGACAAGTTGTATACCCATCATATGGAGCAGCTTGATATGAACATCATTGAGATAATATACAAGTTTGAGATGATCTTTCCTCCCTTATATTTTTTGACTCAACAGAGCACCTATTTATATATTTAGCATACGAGGTAAAAGTTAAAGGTCTTGTGCAATACAAATGAATATATCTACTCGAGAGGATAGGAATTACATGCATTTTATGCAATTGTCTATTATCCATTTATAAATATTCCATTATTTAAACTCTATTTACTTCCTTAAAGATAATTGTTTAATCTTAAAAAAGGTAAAAACAAATCACTTTGATACGTGAAACATATATTGTTGAAGAAATTTAATATTTATCTTGTATTATTTTAAGCCTTATTTAAAAACAAGAATCAACCATATTTTAAGATATAATAATAATAGTGAATTGTGTTTGAGGAAGAATCTATCCTTATTTTACCATTCCGATGACCATTATTAAATAATGAAACGAGGAAAAGATAATTAATTAGAAAAGCAAATAATTATGTGTTATCCAACTGCGATGAATTAAAATCTTTTATTTGGTAAATCAATTTTATAATTATATAATTTTAAATTAATTTCTCTCAACTCTTTTAATGACAATCATCGATTATTATTTTCCAATCGGTGGATGCCGGTATACGTGTTGAAATAATGAAGCAGCTTTCTTAACTTGCAGATATAAAGGAGCGATCGAGTTTTCTTTGAACCTTTTTTGTTTTTCGCTCACTCGACTATATACACGGATGTAGTCTTTCCTATCAATTCTAGTCACGGAAAAGATCAATTTTGATGACACCTTTTGCAGTAGAATATGCATACATAAAGGTAATATAAGTTGACTCAACACTTTGCTCTCTCTCTCTCTCTCTCTCTCTCTCTATATATATATATATATATACACACACACACACACACATATATATATGAAGAATAAGTAACTTGTAAAGATCACATAATATAGATCCGTGCTCAAACTATCATTATTCTTAAATTCAGCATCTGGTTGCTCACAAGAACTTCTATTTGTAGCCAGGCAAATCTAATTCTACTCTCTTTTAGAAAGAACAGCCTATCCATTGGTTTCAGTGTGCAGGTATTTGATTCAGGTGTAGCATGTTGTCATGCATTTGGAATCGCCAAATAAATTTCATCACTTGCACGAGAGAACGAAATGCCAAGATTCAACTGGGATAAACCTTGCAAGTATCTAAATCTTCCTGCAAATGACACAAAATTATATCCTCGTAGTTCAACTCTCAGATGTTGTTGGTTCAGGAGGTCCTCTAGCAATTGGTATCCCACCACCAAAATTAGTTTTGAGCTTTGCATAATCCACATAGATGACTCGTCCATTCAGTGCCTGCAATACATTTTACTTGTTATTCCTGAGATTTTGAGTTCAATACAAAATGCAGAGGGGAATCCAAATTTACCTTCCCATTCATCTCATCCAGAGCTTTCTGAGCTTCATCTTCAGATGCATAGGTTACAAAACCAAAACCTTTTGATCTGTCCAAGGCTCGGTCCATCACAATTTTAGCTGGCAAAGGAAAAGGAATGTGAACTAGGACTGATCAAATAATCCATGCTTAGAGATTTTATTGCAGTGAACTTCAAAATACCTTCAACAACCTGACCATATTGAGAGAATGCTTCTGATAATCCATTCTCTGTGGTGTAAATTGACAAGCCTGCAACATAGCACATCGCAAGGAAGAAAAGAAAAATTCAATTAGTTTTGGAGAATTACAGCCATGCTAAATATCCATGGCCAACTAAGTTGCATATAGATATTTGCAGTTCATAAGTAAAATGACAGTTTTTGGCATGTTAAACTTGTGAAGAGATAATATTATAAACAACAACTACCATGCAAAACTCCGTCAGTCTTGGGCAGTTTCTTATTTAGTTTACCACAGAAGAAACCAATACACATCCAAAACCAAAACCAAAGCCAGCCAACCCACCTTAGATTGGTCTGGTTGACTCTGTTTACCGGTTACACCCAAACAACTCGCATTCTAGACATTCTTAATTTACACTGGCCTTTTATAACAACCTACTTTCCCACTATATCAAAAAACATCTTACAATATACTTAAGTTTCGGCAGAGCTAGTCTGCTATATATATACCTGCTTAGACTATGGGAAGAACTTAACTATCCCAGTCACGAAACTTCTTTAGTACTACATTCAACATTATGTTGCCATAGCAGCACATAAGAGGAAGTGTTTTTAATAAGAAAAGTTGCGAGTTCCCCTACCATCAACTCTGCTAGCTTATTGTTGAAAGACTGCTTACTTCCCCCACCACACAAAAACCATGAACTGATTGTGTTATTACTTCAATTAAAACGATCGGGGAAATTGTTAAAAGTGTATCTTGGCTGAAACAAAGCAATGAAGTGTCAAGATTGAAGCAGTCAATAGATGAGCAAATTGTAAGATTTTTGTGGCGGGGATGGATGACAAGTTGATAACCCAACAAGAAGTTTTTTTTTTTAATTTTAAAGGGAGAAAAATGGAACATAGAAATAAGCAGCTAAAATAATCCATCAAATTAAAAATTACGAAACATAGCCATGAACTCACTCCTAAGTCAAGTAGTTTTTTGGTTCAGACACTTTTACAAACCATTGACGAAACTGATGGATCAGACAAAAAAATTCTTTAGAATCACTCTACTTATTCAATTTGATGTTTTCTAACATAGAAAGAAACGATAAATATCAAGTTAAAAAGTGTTATCGTCGTGTAGTAGAAGAGAAGAGAGTAGAGCAGAGTACCTCCAACAAAGAGTTTAGTGGTTATGCCTCGCTGCCAAATGAAAAGGGCAGTTGGAGCAGCAAAAAGTTTAGCACGAATACTTAAAAGCATAAAGCTTTTCTCTCCTGCGATTCTTCTAAGTGCCGCAGCCATTTACCAAATCCCTGCTTGTGTTTGTTTTTTGATATTTTGGGGAGGAGAGGACGACTCCAGGTTGAGGCTGTTTCTGCGAGGAGGGTTCTGTTTATATATTATGCCCTTCTGGGTTGGGAGGACTTGCTAATTACGAGCATGTTTTTGACAGCCCAAGTGTTGGTGGGTGTTTGTTTGTGTTGGACTTGGATCCTCTAGTCCACAGCCCTATTCCATTATCCATTCCTCGCCGCTAAGTCTCGTGTTATGTCACCACTCACCACTTCGTGTTTGTTATTATAATGTAAAATATTTTTTTTATTTAAAAATATTTTAAAATAATGTTTTTAATTTTAATATTAGCATATCAAGATAATTAAAAAAAACACTAAAAAAACATCAATTTGATATTTTTTCAAAGCAAATATAAAAGCACTTAGAAATAAAAACTACCACATTCCCAAATAAATTTGTATGTCTATTAATTATTAATTAATTAATATTAAAAAAACTAAATTTTTTTACTATAGCTCAATATACAAAATAATGCGGAAAAACCTAGAGTCAGTTAATACTTAAATTGAAAAAATAAAATTTTATTTTATTTATTTTCAACCCAAACTAAATGTTCAACCCCATGTTTTGTCACTAAACTTTTTTTCTTTCAACATGATCCTTTCACATATTGTTGAATGTGGAATTGAACTTGATGATCAATTTTTTTTTTATTGATTTTAGGTTATTACGGTACCGTAAAAAATTCCAATTCCAAGGCTTGGTTGAAACTTGATTTTAAAAAATAAAATGTAATTTTATTAATTTAAAACAACTAAATATTTAGAGACTAGATTTGAAATTGAAACAAATATTCATCCCCCTTTTTTTTCAAAGCTAGGGATTGATTGAACATGGAACACAGTGTCAACTTGTAAAAGATATCGTTGTAATACGGTGATGCATGCAGCTTCCTCAAGATGTAAGGGTGGCCTTGCTTAGGGTCATTAAAATTGTCTCGACAAGGACTTCCTCTTGAGATGGTGCATGACAACAATGAGGATCCGATGTGGTTTTAGCAACCTATTTTTCTTCTCTCTCTCATCTCCTTGATTTTCAGACCTCACTCTTTCCAAATTATATTTACAGGACCATAAAAATAAAGACACCATTCTCTACTCGCAGGGATCAATCCACAATCTTCAAATAATTAGAAAGAAAAAACGAGATCGTGGAAGTCGAAAACTTCATTTCTCACAGCTTGTCCTTACTGGCTTCCTACTACACATCAAGACATAACCAGTACCAGTACAGTCCTACTAGAGAACCTAAAGAAACTGACATCACAAGCTCTTTGCTCAACCTCTGAGGCGTTTTCTATTCCTACTGTTACAACATTACATTGAACGAGAGAACCCATTCCTTTGGACCAACCCAGAGCTATACCCCCATTATTTCCAAGTACCAAGAGCTGTACAGAGAACTCATGTTACAACCATTCTGTATTTGCCACATCTGTCAAAGGGAAGGTCATTGTGTATCTTCAATACCTCATGGATGGTGCACCTTCAGCAGTGCTTGATGAAACATGTCAATGAATTGATCATCCTAGCATAGGAACAAATCAACAAACAATAATTTAGACAGATGCTCACTTCTTTCTTTTCTTACCTTTTTTTTTTTCAAAAGGAAAAGGAGAAATCAATAATTCAAAAATCGCTTAGTATCCAAGCAAAGTAGTGGCTTTTAAAATTTAAACAAGAGAGAATAGGTGGTTCTTTTACCCTGCACAGATATTAAAAGTACAATCTTACATTAAATAAGCAAGCGAATGACATAAAGGGGAGATGTAAGGATAAGAAAAGGATCAAGCACCTGAATAAGCATCAGAAGTGCATCACGGACTTTGTCCCTGCTAATAAGAGGTGTAGTGGCAGTTGAACTAGGAGTAAGAGATGGTGGTGGTGTGGGAGGTGGGAAGGGTTGAAGCATTGGAGTGCCATATGGTCGTTGCAGATTTAGGGGAGGCTGAAGTGCAGGAGCACTAGTAAGTGGCGAGGAGATAGGGGGTGGCAGCAATACAGATGAGGAAGAAAGGGGTGCAAAAAATGAGGGCTTCACAAGATTAGTGACATGACTGCCACTGCTGATTGGATCAGGAGTGCCATGGATGGTTTTTGAGGTGGGTAAAGATGAAAGAGGAAGAGAAGGTATTTGTGGAACTAGTGGAGAGGGCATAACAACACTAGGTGGATGAGAGGTTAATGGAATGGTGGGAGAAGGCTGATATGGCTGTCTTGAATTTGCTACACTAGAAGCAGTACTTCCAATATTCATGGCTGTCTGCAAGAATAGTATTCAAAACTACTTAGGCATGTTAAAAAAAAAATTATGGTTAAAGTACAGAAAATATAGCGAAATCAGACGAGAAAAGCATAGAAAGCAAGCAATAATGGGATTGGTGATTAAATTAGTGCTGGATAATAATTATTACTATTACACTGATAGCACTAGAAACTCAATCAACAAAAGGGGATCACAAATTAGGCATTTGACAATAATGCAAGTGTATATTCAGGCATGGGATTGATAGTTTTCAGTAGAAAACATGCAAGTTTGAAATGAACCAACCATGTAAAGTATCAAACTGACAAATGGAATCCTAAATGGCACCATAGCAGAATTTACAAATATATTAATTGGCAAACAAAGTATAAAATCTAAAGAGCAGTTCTCCACATAGTGTGTAAGTGAAAAATAACTCTTGAGAACAAGCAAAGAAGTAAGGCACTTACACTAAAGAAGTTCTCAAACGAAGAATCTTCAGTGCTATCGGTGGCAGCAGAGGCAGTTGATGATGGTTCCAAGGGGCCTTCAAACACTGACATATTTGGGACTGCTTCAAGCTCCTCATATTCACTAAGTGATATACAGTTTGTGCAAACAATAAGTTAGATGGCAAGCTAAACAGTCTATTTTCTCAATCAGCATAACTAAACAACAAATTGATGATTCAACATCAGCAATCACAGTTACATGTTTATATTGAGTTTTTAAAATTCCAGAGCAACATCCAAATGCACCATCAATTTCGAAGTCATGAAAGCTTGAGGACAAAACAAACTGATAATATTTGAGGGAAGCGATCATGGAGATGCAGTCTCATTTATGTTCATAGAAGAAGAATTTCTTCACATCCTAATTTTACCAACATAAAATGTTTCTTAATTATTTAAAAATCACTAAAACAATCCACGTTGATTCTTTTCATAATCAACTATGTTAAGATTCCCATATCCAATCCCAACCAATTCTTGGTTGAGCTGAATTAAAGGCTATATTCACATAGAAATATTCTAACAGCAGTAAGCATATCATGTGTTAAATTTAAACACCATTCAAATAAACTATACAAGATATCCAATAACTAATTGCAGATGACTCATTTATTCGAGAACAAAATACCTTTTGCCTGAAGCTACTTTTGGCTTTGCAGGAACCTTTGAGTAAGCATTAAGGATCCTGTAAACAACAATAGAAATCTAATTAATAAATCCACCCAGCTACTAATAATGCAAACAGCACCTAATCATTCACTCAAAACCCAAGCTCTAAAATCTATTAGGGAATTTAGAATATTTAAGTAAACATCAAACAAAATCTAACTAAATAAGTTGTCAAAGTAGAATTAAATTGTATGTACCTGGTAAAGAGGTTGGCAACATCCTCACATTCACGCCGATTGTAAAACCAAATACCATTAACTTCTTGAGATTGATTCCGATACAACAAATACGGAGCTTGAACTTCATACTCAAAATCCCCCAATAAATTCTCCACTAAGTTTTCTGCTCACAAAATAAATAAATAAATAAATTCAAAAACCCACCCAATTGATAACATACAAAAAAAGAAGAAAAAATAGAAACCTGTGTTTCGCCGGTTCATTACAATAAACTGAAACCGCGGTTGAGTATTCCTATAGAACAAAAAAAATAAAATCAATATAATAACAATTACAAAACACAAAAGAAATAATTAATTCAGAGTACCTCTTGACTACAAAGAGAGATCCTTCAACATCCTTGCGGCTCTGAAATCAGAAACAATGAAATTAAGAAATCAAGAATGATAAAAATCAAACATCAGATTCGAATATAATTGAAAAAAAAAGAAGTAAACAAGCACGCACGTACCCACTGATTGGTTTCGATATTGAAAGCGTAAAAAGTGACATGCGCAGCTGTGATTAAAATCTCTTCGATGAAAGGATCCATTCGCTGGAGTACAGTGAGATTGAGCATCTTAGTGCTCTGTTGATCCAGATTTGGCATCAATTTCCCTGTCTGTGACATTTCCTTCCAACCCTAACTCAAACGATCAGATTTTCCTTTCGATTTTCCCGGGAAAAGTTGTTCTAGTTTTCAGTAGTAAAAGAGAGCAAGAGCGAGAAGGAAGAGGGGAGACGCGTGTGGGGCTGGGCCGTGACTTATGAATTTTGACAGTGAAGAGACGATACACTCCACTCCACTCCACTCTATGTTTACTTTACTATTAATTATTATTATTATTATTATTATTATTATTAATTAAAAAAAAACTAAAAGGGCAGTGAAATTGCTAAAGCGTTAAATACTATTCTTCCCGACAAATAATTATGGATTATAACAGTGTATTTTTTAATTTTTAATATGATTTTCAAATTTTTATTTTGTATAATTCAGTGAATCTAAATTAAAATCTAATTGCATTTAAAAAAGATTTAAATTAAAAAATAGAAGATCAAAATAAAAAAAACAAGCATAGAAGGTGATGATTTTAAAATTTGTTCGAAAACTTCTCATTTTTTATCTATTATATAATCGGTTCCTTTAATTTTTGAAAATTTAATTTTTATGCTAAATTTCATTTTTTTTATTTTTTAGTAGAAGAAGAGAGAAATACTCATCAGATTCCAGTGTAGAGAGCAAAATTATCTTTGATGACGATTCTGACCACCAAAACAATTAATTTTTGTGTCAAATAGTTTTATATGATGACATGAGTTCAAATTAATTTCTTTTTAACCTTGAAAGTGCCTAAAAACATATCTGAACTCGAAAAGATTTTTTATTTTAGGTTGATTTTGGATTTTGAAGTGGGTGTTTTGCATTTCTGGAGATCATGGATTGATTTAACAAGGTCATTAAGGTGTTTTCTAGGTGTTTTTGGTCAAAAACAGGTTAAAAATGAGTTTTTAGATGAAAAAACAAGAATCTTATTTTTCCTACTACCACAATGGTCGAAATTTGAGGAATTCCATACAACATGCAATCTATTTTTTTTTAAAAAAAAAAATTGTCATCAGCCCTATTAACTTATAAAAAATTAAAGGCCCCGTGCAAGCCCTTTCTTAATAGGAGCTTGGCTTGACTTACTAAGCCCCGCAACACCTGATCTCATTTTTTTTTTCTTTTTAATTTTGGTATTTATAATTAATATCTTTTTTATATGATTTTTTAATAATTTTTAAGTTTATATTTTAATCAATACCCTTTCTATGTGTTTTTTAGTTTATTTAGTCTTTATTAAATATCAATCTTTTTAAATTATATTTGATGTGTTTAATTTTTGAAGAGGTTAGTATGACTCATCCGTAATTTTTTTATATATTTTATATAGATTAAATTTATTTTTAAAAATAACAAATATTTATTTTTTATAATATTTTTAATATTTGCAACCTTGTATAATTTTTTTTTCTTTTTATTTTATTAAATTAATTTTATGTGTGTGCTAATTTCTATTACAAAATGGTTTTAATAAACAAATTTATTAAACACAACCAGGTAAATGACTTGTGTTGTGATATTAAATATCTTGATCTACATTTATCTCTTAATTTCTCTAATTTCATTTTTATTTATCATTAATAACTTTTTTTCATTTATTTACACAATAATTCTTGATTTATTTAATTAGATGCGTGCATACATTTTTTATTTACATTTAAGAATTTTTTATATAAAGAATCAGGTTGAAAAATTCTATATGCTCAATTTGTTTTTATCATGTATTGATATTTTCAATTTGATTGTTATTTTTTTATTTTCAATTTTTTTCCTTGACCCTTTTATAAAAATTTTATTGTTTTTAATTTCACCCTTCAATCCAAGTTTATAGTGTATTGTTTTTTTTTTTTCATTTTAGTCCTTATTCTTTTCATTTCTTTCCTTTTGTTAATGTTTATTTTTTTTTCAATTTAACTTTCAAATTGAAAATTTATTGTTGCCCTTTAATTTATTTGTAACCTCATTCTTTTAATTTTTATTTTTTATTTTGTATTTTTGTGTGTGTTATATTTTCCGATTTCATCATTCAATGTGTCATTTCTTAGGGATTAAGCTTAATGATTTTTTTATATATAGTGCTTCAAGTCTGATGACCAGAGTCACATGTTTAAAAAGTTAACAAGGGTTGACATCTTTTTTTTAATCTTATTTTCTTTTCTGATATTATTGTTTGATATTTTCTTTTCTAATTTTAGTAATTTAATTTTTATGCTCCATCATTCCCCCTTAAATCTTTTTAAAAATCATGTTTGAAAGATTTGACCAATAAAATAGGAAAAAAATACTTACTATTTTATACAAATAATGTTACCTTTTTATGGCTTTTGTTAACATGCATACAAGAGAGATGAGTGTTCAATAAATTTATTTATTTCTCTTAAATTAGAGAACTTAGATATTTAGAAAGCAAATAATATTTTATGCGAAAGCAATGTTAAAGCATTTTGCAAGGAGATGTCGTATGGATGAGGATTTTTATTGGAGACATGAAGATTTCAATGGAGACATAGAGATCTCGTTGTGGATATTTTATTAGAGGCATAAAGATCTCGTTGTGAAGATTCTATTGGAGACATTGAGACTCGTTTGGAGATATAAAGAAATTGTTTGGAGACACAAAGATTTCAATAGACATGGTGAAACAATACTATTTTTATTAAAAAAGTTAAGAAGATTTTCTCATGCAAGTGGAGATGTAATTTTTAAAAATTATCTTATCTCAGGTAATGCATCTTAGAGATCTTTTTTTATTTATTCGGGTTGCACTTCCTTCTTTACACACTGTTGGATGTGACCTTTGATGATCAATCTTTCCATCTTATATTTTAGAGCATAACATTCCTTAATATCATGACCATGGTCATGGTAAAAATGATAAAAAAAATTGTTATGGTATCTTGTATTCGTGCCGCTCTTTATTAATGATAAGTGTTGCACAAATTCCTTTTTCTTAATGACAACCAATACCTCACCTTGTGTGATGGCTAGATGAGTAGTCATGAGCTCATGGAATATTAGACGGTTATGAATGGATTATTTGATGCTTTTTTGGATGTCCTGGTAGAAGATTGATGGTGTTAGGAAAATTCTACTATTTATGGATGAAAACAAAGGTGTTCTTGTTTGATCATGCTTATCTTATCTACTCGAATGTGGTTTTCCATCACTTGTTTCACATTGAAAAGAGTTCGGCCAGGGAGAGTATATAGTCTTTCATATAAAGAGTAGTTATAAACACCACTAATTGAGAGGCTTTATGTGCTCTCTTAAGTCTGTAAGGTCATCATAGTTGTCTATGTTGGCCTTTATAGAGATACAATATTTAGAGAGATGAGTATATAACACTTGATGACAAAGTGAAGAACCTCTCAATTGGGGAAGGTGATGTTCATTCTTAAAGGCTCATGTAGTTACTGATCTTATTTTGTGTCTTTGCCTTTTTTAACGGGGAGCTCATAAGCGAGACTCAAAAAGAGATTGATAGTTGAAGTCATTTCTATGGCTAGGACTTTTTGAGGAGTGCTCTTTATAGCAGGAGCGACTCATCTGGACAGTTAGAATAAAAATGTTCTCATGCCTACTAACTTTCATGTCATTCTACGCTATTCCTTTTGGGAACATGAGTTATCATTATAAATTCAATGGGAGCTACATGTTTTATTTTTTATTGAGAGAGTTGAAGAGTGAAATTATTGTTGTATGGTTAAAACAACATCATTAAGCATTCTCACTTGATGGAAGAGTTGTTGGGGATCTGAAGGAGCCGAAGGATTTGTTGCGGGGAGGTCGAGTAATCTTTCATGTCCTAGAGTTTCCAAGTAGTTGGCCATGGAAAGAATTTTTTAATGAGGGATGCGAAAAAGGAATGAACCAACTTTTATTCAAGTTTCTACAAACGACACCACTAGTGAAGTTGTGAAAGATTTAGTATGGATTGGGTTTTCCATGACTATGTTTTAAGCTAGAATATGATGGGCTTGAATTTATGCTTTTGTCATTAGTCTTGGTTGTCATTAAAAAACAAATTTTTTGTCCAAATAAGGGATCCTTTGATGTTTAAGTTAGTAAGATGTAAGAGAGAAAAATGTAAAAAAGAGAGTAAAGGAAGTGAGAAAAAAATGTATATCTGAGTGTTCTTACATGAACTTAAATTGCCTCTCCTTGCTTGAATATTTATTCGGTGACCAAGGTATTTATAGACTTTAATCAAGTTAGTTATGGAAAGTGTGTTGCAGACCCCTCGGTATGTTAGTGTGTTGCAGAAGATGGTTTTTATGATCTGAATTCAATGCTTCAATACTGTGTAACAAGAGATCTATTGTAAAAAACTGCAATGTGGTATCTAAGTATCTAACAAGGGTAAGCAGATATTAATCATTGTATTAACTAAAGATAATAAAAGATTGACGTACTGAAAAGTGGGAAGATCATCATAGCTAGCTTGGAATTGGAAGAACAGGGTGAAGGAGGGAAGGGTCTGATCACTAGTTCCCATTGTGGCAGCGGCAGCTCGAGCTGCTATTACAGCACCTAGCCTCGAAACGAAGTCGAATATAGCAAGCCCCTTCTTGTATCCTCCATTTTCATGAGTGGAATCTCCTATTAGAGGTGCTGTTCCTTTAGCAACAGCACTTGTTTCAGCAGGAATATCAACTCTAGTTGACATTTTAGCTTAAAGGACAGGGAGAAGAAAGATTCCAATCACTTATATATGGAGAACTAGAGGAGCTGGTTAAATCGAGTTTGTACCGAGGATTGCAATCTTAAACAATTTTTTATTTATAGGAATAGGGGAGTTGTTGCTCACCATTTCCATTTTATTTAAAGCTTGCTTTTTTTACCACTTTTGATTAAAAGCCGAGAAGAAAGTCGTGAGAAGCAGAGGAACATAAATTAGTTGCTCCCCAGCTAAAGGCAGCAGCAAGGTGACCAGATAACATCATCTATTCAATTAGCACTTAGAAAGGACTTTCTTGAAAATAATTCTCTTAGCAAGCTTTTGAGTTGTGCTATGTACCTTGCGACTATATGATATATAGATGATGAGCTCTATTTGCCTGATACAACGGCTCTAGAATTTCCCTTGATGCATGGCTAATTCTCAATTTAAAGATACTTAACAAGAATTTGAAAGTAGGTTAACATTTTAATTCCGAAGGAGGAATATTTACTGGGATTTCCTTTGATGCACCTTTTGTAACTAATGTTCAACAACTCCTCCTTTGTCTTAAGCAAGGCAATTATATTTTGATTAGAAGTTTGTATTTAAGACTTAGTTGTTGTTGTTGAGGAAATGGACGTGAGCTATATTGGATTTCGAGCTTATTATGGTAAGAGTATTTTTTATTTGAAAATATATTGAAATAATATTTATTTTTTTTAAAAAATTTATTTTTGATATCAGCTTATTAAAATGATCTGAAATTACTAAAAAAATAATTTGAAGAAAAGAAAAATATTTTTTGAAACGTAAAAACAAATAAACTCATATGGTTTTATATTTTATCATTTCTGCTTACACAAATACACTGGTAGATTTTGATATAATTTGTGGGATAGATATTAAAGTCATTTCTATTTGCTTTCTTTTGATCTCATGGCTTCAAGAGCTATTTAAGTAATTTGTGAAGTTATAATTTTATAATAAGCAATAATGTTTAAACTGCAAATCCAAGCATATTCACAAGCGACACAGCTATAAATATATATATAAAACACTTCAATTTTCATTGTAATTATCTCTTACATTACTGTAAATCACACCATTACTCTCACCATTATACAATAAGAACACTGACAATAACAATGATAACAACAGCATAAACACCAAACAAGTCCAGAGATAAAACAGAACAAGTTTTACTCTTTTTTTCTCTTAATGCCTTCGCAGAGCGAAAGCTGACAGCACAATCAAAAACACGAAGATGACAACAGTGATGAATGATGCCACCACAGCTCCACTGACTTTCTGGCAGAAATCACCATACTGTTGACAGATAGCAAGCCAGTTTGTGTTTGAGTTGCCATTGTGAGCCAAGTAGACTATGGCAGCAGCTGCAGCCCCAGCAGCAGTGTTTAGGGTAAGTGCAACCTGAAAAAAGAAAAGAAAAGAAAAGGAAGGGGGGAGGAATTGAGATTTTCTTGTTAAAATGAGTTAAGAATTTGGGATTTCACAGCGAGATGTTAATTATACAACATTTAGAGAGCTTACAGCGTCCAAAATAATCAGCAGGAGCCTTGGTCCAACTGCATGTGGGCGGACAATAGCTACTATGGAGAATGGAAGGGAAAGGACCAGGTAGCCACCAACTATTGCGATTGCAATGACGAAAAACCTGAAAACAGAGATGCCTTAGAATTTCTGTAGAAATCTCCATACCTTCTAAATAGGCTACTATATTGATTTCACGCCAACAGCCTAAGACATTGTAACAAGTGTTATCCCAAAAGGCGTATTATTGTGTGTAAGAATTCAGTGCATATTATACTATCCCTAGCAACAGGTTAAAATCACATACTGGAAAGTGGGAAGATCATCATAGCTAGCCTGGAACTGGAAGAATTGAGTGAAGAATGGAAGGGTTTCATCACTAGTTCCCATGGCAGCAGCAGCAGCTAGAGCAGTCGCTATAGCAGCTAGCCTTAGAATGAAGTCAAATATGGCAATCCCCTTCCTGTATCCTCCCTTTTCATTCCTGGAAACAGCTATGAGAGGTGCTTTTCCTTTAGCAACAGAGCTGGACTCTGGGATATCAATTGCTGCTGATTCACTCTTCATTTTCGCTCTTTAGAGAGTGGAGACCTGAGGAAGCTTGTTCTATGAGCGTTAGCGAGCAAAGACTCAGAGTTGCTGTGACGTGATTGGCTGGATTGATGAACCTTATATAAGGAAACGAGCAAGAGTTGGCTAGAAAAAGTCTAAACCCGAGGCTAAGAGGAGTTGTTGCTAAATATTTTCAATTCCATCTGATCAGGTTCTATAAGAAAGCAAGTAGAAAGGTGATGGCCATCAAGATTAGTTAGCCCTGCTTCAAAAAAATGAAAGTCTAACAACTCCATTAAAAATCATTTGTGTTTGTCCAGGATCTTGAATTCTTGATAATCAGCGGTAGCCACTGTGCATGGAGATGATGTTATTGTGATATACCATGTATTATACTTGGCTTATTTAGATTGAAAGATGAGAAGAAGAGGGGATCTATAAAAGAGCCTGGCGTAAATTTTAATTAATTACTTAATTTTCCATAACTAATAAGTACAGATCTTTGTCGCTCACTCCAGATCTATACCCAGTTTTTTTTACTATTTTTTCTTGCTAGCATGTTTTCAAAAAAAATATTAGTGAAATAACTCTATCTAAAAAAATAATAATATAATACTATATATATTATGATTGAAAACACAATATTTATAACTTGTTGTTATTCAAAATAATGATATTTTAAAAATTATAAAATGAATTGTGAAGAAAAGAGAAAGGAGATAGAGAAAAAGACAATGGTCATTTTTTTTATATGATTTTATCCCATTTCATTACTTAGGTTGCGGCTTTAGTGAATTGACTTGATTTATTTTATGGTTGTTATTTTTTAAAAAAGTTATTATATTTTACGTTTTGTTTTTCTACATTAGATTGTTTTAGAATTAAGTTTTAAAATGTTTCTTGATTTTCCTTCTATTTGGGTTATTTCACTCACACGATTTGGAACGCAGATTTTAGTTGGCTTGTTTGGTTTGCTTTATGTTTTTTTTTGTCATTCTTTTGTATTGATCTCTTTTAAATTTCATCATTTTACTTTGAATTTGTTTTGAATTAAATTTCAATATTTTTTTTATGTGTTTGTTTTTTTATTGATTTATCTCGATCTCATTATCTAACTTGTATATTTGACATGCTCACTCAAGTTGGATTAAGTCTTTTTTTTTTCTTTTTTGTTTTGTTCTTTTATATTTGATTGGTTAGAATTTTTGTCATTGTTTTATAACAATTTCTTTTGCAGGTTACCATAATTCTTTTTTGATAGAGTTGGGCTATTTATTTTTGTTATCTATTTTTTTATTATCTAATTAATTATACAAGCATTTGTTGATCAATCCGGTAGACGCCCAAGCTATGGTTTTTTTTTAAAAACATGCTTGCATTACTCTAATATTTTTTTTATTTTTTATTGATAAAAAAATAAATATTCTGACTTGTGTCACGCAAGCCTACAAATCTAGTATTTATTAATCAAATTAAAAGCGATGTCTTTATTGATTCAATTTTTTTTTTTCCTTTTGGTGTTTCTAATTAACGCCTTATAATTCCAAACACAAAAGGCAATGCAAGAGAGCGTTGCGTAAAAAAAGTTCTTAAACAAATACACTTTGTTTAAATAGTTTAAATGTAGGTTAGAAAATAATATAAATTTTATTTTGGGATTTTATTTAACAACTTAAACTATGATATTAGAGCCTTGATGACCAAACGAGTTCAAATCTCATTATTTCTATTTATGTGATAAAAATTAAGCACAAGATATAATATGGGCTTGTACAAGCTTCAAGCCTAAAGAATTTTTATTTGAGGAGATGTGTTAAAGAATAATATAAATTATATCTTGAGATCTTCTCCTAATAATTTAATCTGGGTTGAGATGGTGTAGATGTAGATTAATTGCATAAAATCCGATCTCAAAGATATTTAATATTAGAGGGTTTAATCACCCTCTTAAACAACAAGAAGTCTGTAGATTACTTGGTGGAGACAAAATAAGAGAACAGAATTTTCAGAATATTGTAGATGAGAAGTTCTTTAGATGGATACTACGGAGAAACACTGTTAAAGTGATCATTGTATGACGGAAAAATTGCCAATTTCTCCACTATCATCAGTGTCTTTAGAAATCTACTTCTGGCAGACTGGCACTGATTGTTCAAATAACCAAGGCATGGAGAATTTAAAATACAATCTCCATTCTTCTTTCTGCATGCAGGTGGTAGCATTTTGAATTCCCAAGCTGAAATTTAGAATCATTCAATCCTTTCATAATTTGCTTGGTGACGAAGATGGCAATGTGTGTGAAAGCAGTGTGGAGCATATCCTAAGAATCCTACCTGAAAGGTTCTCTACAAAACAACAATCTTTCCTTGCTGCTCTTGTAGTCTGCTCAAGAGGTTAAAAGGGTCACGCTCTCTTTGAATAGTAGTAAGGCCCCTGTTCTTTCAAGTCTGCCTGCGACCTAGTTAGCGATGCTCTAATATTGGATTCCTTCCGAGCTGATAAAATGTTGAAAGCCATCAATTCCACTACTATCACTCTTGTTCCTAAGGTTGCAAATGCGAGTAAAGTAGTGGGTTTTAGACCTATCTACTGCTGCACAACTCTCTATAAATGCATATCCAAAATCTTGCAGATGAAAATTTGTCTTTATTTCATCATTAGACAAAATCAACCAGCTTTTGTACAAGATACGAGAACTGGAGAGAATGTTTTTAGAGTTCGATATGCAATCTGTAAATTGGCTACATGCTTGTATCTCCACCACCAGCTTTTCAGTGATTATTAATATGGCAGTCTTCGAGGTCATTTTAATGGCGAGAAGGGTTTGAGAAAAGGTGACCCGTTGAAATTGAAATCTTATATATTTGTGGTCGTGATGGAAGTCCTATCATGTTCGTTGAATGTTGCTGCTGCTAAAGGAAGTCTCCCTTACCATCCAAGGTGTAAGAAAGTCCTTTTCAACTCATCTTTGTTTTGCTAGTGACCTCGTGTTTTTTGCTGCTGGAAATGTGAATGCTATTAACTCTCTGGTTACTATTTTTTATCAGTTCTACTCATTATATGGTCTCATATTCAATCCTTCTTTTTCGGTGCTGAAACTGTTGCACAAATAGACAGTGTTGCAGGATTTAAAATTAGGAGATTGCCTGTAAAGTATCACAGGAAAAGGTGTTTTGCATTGTGGTACAATGTTTTTTAAAATTTTTGATTTTTTTTTTAGTTTTGAATTATTTTTTGTATTTTTTTTTAATGTGCTAGTATCAAAAATAAGTTTTAAAAAATAAAAAAAAGATTATTTTGATGCATTTCCAAGCAAAAAGCACTTTGAAAAAAATCTCTGTCTAGGGGTAAGAAAAAAACCGATTAAACTGAGAAAATCGAAAAAACCGAACCATGAAAAAAAACCGATTAAAATTTTGAAAAAACCGATCAATTCGGTTCGGTTTCGGTTTTATAAGCCTGAAACCGAAAAAATCGAACTCAAACCGAAAAAAACCAGAAAACAACCGAGCCAAACCGGAAAAACCAATTTGAACCGGTTTTTGTCCTAAAAAAGGGAACCGACCCAAACCGGTCGGTTTGAACCGGTTTTGGTTTTTTTTTTTAATTTTTTTTTGATTTGGTTACTTTTTTTTTATAATAACCAAACCGAACCGAAAATAATATATCACCCCTACCTCTATCACACTTTCAAATAAGCATTAATTAAATCATGAGAGGTGTAACTCAACTGGTCAGGCCATATGTTTGCTCCCTAGAGGTCACCAGTTCAAGTATCACAAACCTCAGGGCCACTGGAAGCTTACATAATCGTTAACTTTAGAGTCTGTGGGATTAGTTGAGGTGCGCGTAAGCTGGCCATACATCCACGTTAATTAAAAAATAATATAAGCATTAATTAAAAAAAATAAAATTGGGCATATGTAATGAAAAATCTATGATATAATATATTACCTTTAAAATACTTAATTTTATTTATCTACATCTTACTCGTGAAAAACCCAACACAACTTTATATATATATAAAGAAAAGCATAATAATGTAAGTACAAAAAAATAAAATTAATTAAGAAAAATATTTATTTTTTTTAAAAAAACTCATACATCAGTTTACTAAAATGGAAGAAACTCGTCATAGAGTTCGAGTTCAAACTATTGTCCTCCACCACAGATATTTTTGTGTATGGATCACTTTATCATAAATCCTTAACACTTTTGTACATGCCTTACCATCATGAATCCTTAATACAATATTTTTGTGTAGGTTGCCTCATCATAAACCCTTAATACAACACCTTTATACGTGGTTCCATCATGGGTCTTATCGCCATAATTTTTAATAACAATTGACACAGACAAAAATAACATACTAGTTCATGAACGTCTTTTTCCTAAAACAAAACCTCATCATCCCCTCATGAATGAGCACATCCTATTCTATAACTTTTTTTAATCATTGTTATTTAGCAACTAACAACAACTATGGATCCATAATACAATACTTTTATAACGAGCATCTCATCATCGGTCTTATCACCATAATATTTAATAACAACAATTAATACAAATAAAAATAATACACTAGTTTCTAGATATTTTTTTTTTGAAAGGAAACCTCCTCATTATCTCCTGCATCATGAACCTGTCCTATTTCACAACTTTTTCTAGTCATAATTATTTAACAACGCACAATAACTAACAATATGGAATTATTGAGTCATGATACATCTCCTTCGTACTCTAACTATGGTGATTTGATAGCATAACAAAAACTATCAGAAATCGCTAGATTCTGATATCAACGGACCCAAATATAAATGAAGAATAACGAGGTTTATTACAAATCAAGTCCCACAAAGATCAACAACACCATAACTACGAGGAAACTCTTAAAATATTTAATTTTATTCATCCGCTTTCATTGCTAAAATATTATGACAAATCTTTATATAAAAAAAAGCTAGGAAACACTGACTAATAATACTAATATTGAATATATAAAAAAAACTATTCTTTTCAAATAAAAAAATAAAATTAACAGAAAAAAATATTTATTTTTCCAAATGCACTCCACAAGGTTTTTCTTTTTGGCTGAATTTGGGTTCGAGTCATCTTATTAAAAATAGAAGTACATGGAGTCTAAATGCACATAATGACTGCTCTTGGAATGGGAGGAGGATGTTAAAGAGCTTGTATTTCTTTGGAAATAATTGCTCCAAGGATTGTATTTCTTTGGAAAGGATCTGTAGTGGCAATTTCTCTTACAGGTATAGCCTTATTGCCTGGCTTTGCGATCTTAACAGGTTGTCAGCAAAAGTCTGACAAGTGCAACGGGGAAGAGACATGCATGCTACTTGTTCTTTATGTAATCGGGTCGCAGAAGATCAGATAATATGGTAGTGCATTATACAGAAGAGTGGAGTTCAAATGCAAGCAAGTGACTGGCAAACAGAGCTTGCTTGGGCTCTCTCTGTTTTTTGTTTTACGTATAGGAAGGGAGCTTTCTCTCAGTCTTGCTTAGGCAGGCCTGGTGCTCCTATATCTACAATGTTTGGAATGAAAGGAACAGGAGGAGGGTTTATGGGAAGCTGACCTTAATTCAGTCGAGACTCTTTCAAAACAAGGCTTTTGCAAGAGGCTCAACTTAATACTAAATACTTCGATATTTGCAGAAAAATTAATATTAAAAAAATTGAGGTTAATATTGTATTTTCCTTTTTAATTAATATGTAAGTTGTCTGAAAACAGCTTAAAAAAGTATAAAAAAGAGAGTGCACACTTCCATTGCTACAATGGTAGCTGCCATATCAAAGAGTGATGGTACAAAATTGAAATTATTGAGGAGATAAGAGGGCAAAAGCAACACAAAACCAAACAAAAGGCAACAAGAGTCCACTCCTGTTTGTAGTTTAACGAACACACCAACACCAAACAGGTGGCTCTTCCTCTTTCTCTCTGGTTGTGGGACGCTTCTCTCTCTCTCTCTCGCTCTCTCGCTGTCGGAGACCGGAATTTAAAGAGAGAGTGCCGTGTCTCCGTTTCAACTTTCTAATAATAACCTCTTAAAATTAGTATAACTCTCTCTGAAAATTCTGTCCTTGGACACTCACTCCGGCCAACCTTAGCCTACACCTCTCTCTCTTCTTATCAGACGCCATTCCTTATTAAAAGTCTTTTGCTCTAGTGGGTTTTTGTTTTCTTGAATGTGAGTATCAAAATCCCTATTTTTTTAAACACTTTTTATCTTGTCTTCTTGAGTTTCTCGTTTCCTTTTTTTTCTGCGTATCGAATTGGGTAAAAACCTTTAATTTTTGTTTTCTACTTCTATATGGGTTTTGCTGGGGTTTAATGATTCTTTCGTGATGTTTTAATTATTTTTTTCGTCTTTTAGGGTTTTATTAAATGATCAGCTGGGGTTCAAGATGGTATTTTTGCTAAATCAAGCAGTTTCTTGAATCAGTTTTGACCTAGTTAGGGTTTCCAATTGTGTGTTCAATGCAGTTATAATGATGTAAAAACACTTCTTTCTCTCTTTAACATTGAAAATCCTGGTTTTTGTTGTGCTTGTCATTCCATTTAGGCAAGGTGAAGTGGTTGTTTTAGTAATGTGAAGTTGAATTTCAGTGCAATATAATGTCTCATAAAGCCTGAAACTCTGTGCATTTGATCAATATTGGTGTTACTGTTACATTCCAGCTATATTTCCTTTAAAGTTCAAGCATTGGGTAAAGCCTTGCATTTGTGGTTTGTTTTTTTGACGTGCGGTGTTTGTGAATGAAAAGTTGATTACTTTCGTAGATACTCCTATAGGAAAGAGAGAATCTCGGTATACCCAGATGGCGTGGACAGAGAATGATGCTGGTAATGTGAGAGAGAAGGAACCAATTGGAGATAATGGTTTCTTGAAAGGATCACAGCCTTCACCTGGCCCTGGTGGCTCTCGTGTTGGTTCGTCTCCAGCACAGAAGGGGTTTGAAGGGAAGGACGCACTCTCTTATGCCAACATTCTTCGATCCAGAAATAAATTTGCTGATGCTCTTGCTCTTTACGAGAGTGCCCTGGAGAATGATAGTGGAAATGTTGAGGCTTACATCGGAAAAGGAATATGCCTGCAGATGCAGAACATGGAAAGGCTTGCTTTTGATAGTTTTGCTGAAGCTATTAAGCTGGACCCAGAGAATGCGTGTGCCCTGACACATTGTGGTATATTGTACAAGGATGAGGGTCGTCTGTTAGAGGCTGTTGATGTAAGCTCAAGACCATCAATTCATCTTCATCACATCAGTAAATAAGATGTTTGTTGTAATTAGAAGTCACAGTTTGCAAGTAAACTTGTATTGCAATTTTATTTACAGGTTGGATTTAATTGCTTGCTATTCGAATTGTTAAGTATGCTAGTGCAGATTAGAAGTCCCATTTCCCCTTTTTTTGTAATGCTTTACTAGCTTTCCTAGGCATATAGACTGGCTTAATCGTGCTTGTGGATCTTATGTATTTTTAAAAAAGGGGATTGCTGATTGCTGATACTGATAACTAGTTCCTACGTTCTTTGCATGATATATTGGAATTGAGAGAATTTGTAGTTGATATACTCATCGCTCAGCTGTCCGTGCATGTGTATGGACTCTGATGGATGCTCATCCTGCATTTGTTGAAAATAAAGCTAAAAGTAAATAGTGTTCAATTTCTTTTTCAAAAATAATTTAGTGTTTTCACTTTTCCTTCCGGTACAGTAGTTCTTAGCTCTCCTTTTGAGCTTCTGTATTTGCTTGTAAGGAATGTTCTGGGTAGCTATGAAATTCTGGTCTATCAATGTCAGCCTGAGACCTGCTATGCATAAGGGCATGTTTACCACCTTTTGCTGTAATTTTTAGTGAATTGCATTCTACAATGTACTGAAACTATGTCATTGCTAATTATATATGTTTATATATGAGTTGATCATGCTTTGGGTTTTGGTTTTGCAACTATATATTATATGCAAAAGTTGATTTATAAGATTTTAGTGATTTTTTCTTGTGTAGTCGTATCACAAAGCTTTGAAAGCTGATCCTTCATACAAGCCAGCTTCGGAGTGCCTAGCCATTGTTTTAACAGATCTTGGAACCAGCTTAAAGCTCTCTGGTAATACACAAGAGGGAATTCAGAAGTATTATGATGCTCTTAAAGTAGATCCGCGCTATGCGGTAATATTATTTTTTTCTCATTCCCACTCCCAGAATCTTGTGCTTCTATGTTTGTTTTCCACTTTTCATTTGTAAATAGTCATACTTCTTATGTGCAGCCTGCATATTATAACCTTGGTGTTGTGTATTCTGAAATGATGCAATATGACACTGCCCTTAGTTGCTATGAGAAGGCTGCAATAGAGAGGCCTATGTATGCTGAAGCATACTGCAACATGGGTGTCATCTACAAAAACAGAGGTGACCTAGAATCAGCCATTGCCTGTTATGAGAGGTATGCCTGCCACTTATTTTACTTTTCTATTGGGCCCTGCACGTAAGGTGTATATACTTTCAATGTTGCTCTGCCTCTGCTGATGATTGTTCCTTAATTATATTGTTCTTTCAGGTGTCTAGCTGTGTCACCCAACTTTGAGATTGCAAAGAATAATATGGCTATAGCATTGACAGATTTAGGAACAAAAGTGGGTTTTCCATCCTTCATGCTTAGTCTTATAATAGCTGTGAATTCACATTTGCAGAGTCTTTCCTTAGATTCTGTTTGTTTTACTTGCTGTCAGTTGTGTTAATGAGATGCTCTAGTAGCTTATCTTTTCATGAAAACTTTTAGTAGAATACCTTTTTTCTTGCACATGTTTGATTTTGGATTTAATCATTTGTGTATTCAGGTTAAACTTGAGGGAGATATCAATCAAGGTGTGGCATATTACAAGAAGGCTTTGTATTATAACTGGCACTATGCTGATGCCATGTATAATCTTGGTGTTGCTTATGGTGAAATGCTGAAGTTTGAGATGGTGAGTGATCTTTTAAGAACTTTACTCTGTTCTTGACCCACATATCCATGTGTACACTTGTGCCTCTAAAGCAATGAGGATTGACAAATTTACAGCAACATGCTAACAAAGTTGAGCTTGGAACTTATTTTTCATTGATGCTAAGTTATATATATAACTACACACATACACACAAGTTTTTAGGTAGTTTTATTTATGTCTTATTGCAATAATTTTATCATTCATTGATTGAGTAAATCTATTCTATGTTCTATGTGAGGAGGCAATTGTGTTCTATGAACTTGCTTTCCACTTCAATCCTCACTGCGCAGAGGCATGCAACAATTTAGGTGTAATATACAAAGACCGAGACAACCTTGATAAAGCTGTGGAGTGTTATCAGGCAAGTTCAGATACTTGTACAGGTTTTAAGTTTTCATTCTTCAGTGATGGAAATCATGTTCATCATTATTTTTGTTTTGCAGTTAGCTTTATCAATCAAACCAAACTTCTCTCAGTCATTGAACAACCTTGGTGTTGTCTACACTGTCCAGGTCCTAAATGAAGTCATGCTCGATGCACATTATTTTATTTGATTATATATCTGGCATGTTGCTGACCAGATCCTTCCTATTTGCAGGGTAAAATGGATGCTGCTGCAAGCATGATTGAGAAAGCTATCATGGCAAATCCCACATATGCTGAAGCATATAATAACTTAGGTCTCTCTCTCTCTCTCTCTCTCTCTCTCACACACACACACACTCTTGTATCTGCAAAAAAAAAGGTCACACTGTGAACTCTGATGAGTGTTTGCTTTTCAGATGTTTCATTGATTCTGAAACAAGTATCTTAGATTTTATTTGCATTGTGACAATTTTCCTTTATAAATTTAATTCCTTTTCTATATGGAAACAAACCCACCCTCCCCGATGAGTTTGCTTTTCAGATGTTTCATTGATTCTGATAAAAGTATCTTAGATTTCATTTGTACTGTGGCAATTTTCCTTTATCCCCCCCCCCCCCCCCCCCCTACAAAAAAGAATAGGCTAGTTCCAATGTCATTTTATTTATCCTTTACTTGTAGGAGTTCTTTACAGAGATGTTGGCAATATAACTATGGCAATCAGTGCTTACGAGCAATGCCTGGAGATAGATCCTGATTCTCGCAATGCAGGCCAGGTGCTGTTACACTTTCGATTACTTGAGTAAATGCTAAGTGCTTGCCAAGTTCTGTCAGTTGTCATAAACATGCTCCTTTTAGTGCGCTCTAATGCTATAAGAGATTTTACTTAATATGTTTGAACTGGAGTTTTTTTTTAAAGCTGGTCCAGTGGCATGAATGAACAGTTGAATTTAAATATGAAAGGCTTTAACTATAACATTGGATGGAAAGGACATTGTTTCTTAGAGGCAATGGGAGTGGGGGGTTATGTATTGGTTAATGATTGTTGTGAAAGGAGAAAACATACTTCTTATTTTGTTCAATTGGTTTTATTCTTAAATACAGATGCTTTACATTCAGTAGAAGTAGTGCCACATGTGCTACTTTCTCCATTTTTCACTCTTTTTCTTGAATGGTAATTGGCTTCACAATTGGGGGAGGGGGGTGGGTAGCTGCATGGAATGGTGATGATTGTAGAAGAAAGAATTCTTCTTGGTTTCTTGGTTTTATTCTTTTACATGAATGCTTTTACATTCTTCAAGTGGCCTTACATGGCCCAACTGCTACCTCCACTCTTTTTTTCTTTATAAAAAAAGATGGAAAATTTTATCAAAGTATTGTACTGTTTGAATGTCTTAAACATGGTTAGAGTTTATACCAAGATCAAACAGCTCATATATTCATTGATTGTATGCCAGACATTGTTGTCTGTTTGATGGGTGTAGGATCCTCTTTGTTGTATCATTGCTTTCTCTTATCTATATCTATAAACTTTCTATGCCAGAATCGGTTGCTTGCAATGAACTACATAAACGAGGGACATGATGGTAAGCTCTTTCAGGCTCACAGGTAGGGTTTAACTCCTATGGACTAGGCATTTTATTTTCATTGCAATTCTTTTAAGAATCTTCTAACGAGGTCATTGCCTTCTCCCAGTGAAGCCATTTAATATGGTACTTGGAAAATATTTTGTATTCTGATTATGAGGGTGGAAGACTGCAAGCAAACACCATCATGATATAAAATAATTTGTTTGTCAAAGAAAAAAGTTGAGAAATTTGAGGAAGAACATTATTAGCATTCAGTTTGACAATATTCTTTTTTGTCTGTTTTCTACTTTCTGTCCATTGTAGATTTTGGGATTGAATGATTTATGTTCATTATTAAGCTACTGCAATTGTCTTTCCATCAATTTCTTACATCAAAAGACTGAATTTTATTCTTTGTGGGCTTTCAAAATGATTTTCCTTCAACCAAAAGTTTGGCAGTTTCTTCAAACTCTATGGCTCATGCTATCATTTTTTGGTCATAGATGATTATATATAATTTGATTATGAGAATACCATTTTATGTTGTAAGCTCTTGAAATTTTATATGAGTGCCAATTTTATTGTACTTTGTAGCATTTGGAAACTTTTAGATTGAGCTTGATGAGCCTTATCTCAAGTGAAATGCTACATGCAGGGAATGGGGTAGGCGCTTTATGAGGTTGTATCCGCAGTACACTTCGTGGGACAACCCAAAAGTTCCAGAGAGACCACTTGTGATTGGATATGTATCTCCGGATTATTTTACTCATTCTGTATCTTATTTCATCGAGGCCCCTCTTGTCTATCATGACTATGCAAATTATATGGTGGTTGTCTATTCAGCAGTTGTGAAGGTATGCATACCATGGTTTGTCTCTATTACATATTTGTTGATTTTTTGAGTATTTGCTGATGTATAATTTTATGGATGCTTTTATATTGCAAATATGTCTAATCAGTGTTTTCATATGAAATTCATTACATGTTTGCCTGCATCAAACCACTTGGTTTATATTTTTTATAAAAAGAGTGTTTTTTAAACATAACTGATGGTGAGAGATGGTTAGTAGTAGTCTTTTTAGAATAAACCTCCTTTATATACCACAATTGCTCAGCAGTATTGCCAATCATTTTGCATTATGTTCATTTTAATTTGCGACTCTGATGGTAAAGTTCACAATCCATGGCATCCACAGAACAAACAACTCTTTCCAGCACTTTGATGCTAATCACTGCCTTGATTCTGTGTTTATACCATTCAATTAGAGCATTCTGTAGTATGCTTACAAATCTGCAAGACATCCGTGAGCTACTTTGTTGATAATCTGGATTTTCTGTTCAAATGATTGCAGTCTGATGCAAAAACAAATAGGTTTAGGGAGAAAGTTTTAAAAAAGGGTGGGATGTGGAGGGATATATACGGGATTGATGAGAAGAAGGTTGCAAGCATGGTTAGAGAAGATAAAGTTGACATTTTGGTAGAACTCACTGGACATACAGCTAACAATAAGTTGGGAATGATGGCATGCCGACCAGCACCTGTTCAGGTATGCCTTAGATTTTAGTTTCTTTTTCCTTTCCTTCTCTTTTCTTTCCTTTTTTTTTTGTGTGTAGTTCTTTCCTTGATGCTATCTTGCGAGTAGTCCATTCATAGTATATCTTCGTTTAAGAACTTGTGTAAGCTCAAACTTTTTATGTAAACAATTAGTAGTATATCTTTCCTTATAGGTTGTTTTGGATTTGTTGATGCCAGTAATTATCATGCTTTTGGATTGGTTTATTGATCATATTTTTGCCCACATATATGGCCACTTCTATGGATAACACATTTACTCATTGAGTCCATTTTTGCTGTCTATATATTAGCACTTTGCAGAGCTTGAAATGGCCAATGTTTTATACACTTCATACCTCTTTGTTGCAGCTATACTTCAATTTTATTTGACTCTGTAAAAGGCACATATATACATAACTCAGTTTCCTGAACCTCCTATATTGGGAATATCCAGATATGCTTTTGTATGAGGAACTTGTTAGATTTGTGCTTGTAGGTAGCATGTGCATAGTTTCTTGAATTGAGATTTTGGACCAGTTAAAATTTATGCCTCTGGGAGAATCATATTGTTTTGATTAGGTTTGATTCTTAAACAATTTGAATAAACATCTTCAATGATCAAGTTTTTGTTATTGCTGCCTGCATGAGAAAGAGCACAACTTTCTTGGAGACTGCTGACTTGCATATAGTTAATTAGGCTACAAAGTAGGACTGGACAGGACAATTTTCGTTGGCTAGGTGTTTGGGGTGAACTTCAGAATTGTCCGGTCCCATCTCTAAAAAATGTCCCATGCTTGTCTGATATGCCTAAGTTATTCTGTCTTGTTGGTCCATAAAATAAATCGTTAGTTATTTTGAATGATTCATTGATGATATATCTATCCAATTTTCTGGCCCATCTACATGAAACTTAGTCAAGTTGTCTTTGGCAACTTCTATATGATGAGTTGTCTTAGCTACTGGAAATGCTGCATTGGCAGAGCATATCTGTGCATTAATCAAAGTGTTCGTCAACTCTTTTTCTTTCCTTTTCCGTATAATTAGACACCTTATTTTCTTATCCAAGGAGTATTCAGGACAGGGCCTCATATCAGGTATGGAGGGGCCAAATTAGAATTTTTTTTTTTTATGAAAAGCCAAAAGTTAAAATCTACTAATTTTAGGATTAGAATTTAAAATTATTCAAGAGGGAGACGGGGAAAATATTATTTGCCAAGTTATGAGTCCTATTTTGTACTATTTGAAGCTGAATTAAATCTGTTAAATTATTGTGAAGCTCAAGAGATAATGTCACTCTCATCTTCCACAGACCTGTCATGTCACTGTGATTGAGCTGGCAAGTTCTCTGGCCATCAAAGTCCCTTTTTGTACCAACAAAATGATTCTTATAACAACCCAAGTATCATTCAACCTCAAAAATCATTTCAATTCACGGTTTAAATACAGAAGATTTTGGGTGTATTTTTTGTGGGTTTTTTTTTTTAATGGTGTGTGTGTTTGATCTGGTTATCCTAGGATCAAAACCTTCATTTTGATCTCTTTATCTCCATGTTCACTGCCAAAAACATTGAACACCAGAAACTCACACCATTCAAGCTTCAAAACAAATTCTAATCATATATAAACAACGAAAAAATCCAATTAACCTTTCGTATGAACTTGTTTCGGACTAAACTTCCACTTTCCAGCCAAGGGAAGATTGGTGATGGGTGGCAGTCATTGTAACTTGAGGGTGCATTCAAATCTCCTGCCAGTAATGGCATCAGAAGTATTTTGTTTTCCAGTATTTCTCATGTTGCACTTTTCAGCTTTGCTGGTGATGTACTGTTTACTGGGTGGTTTTTTACTACTGCCTTGATAGGCTTTCCCCCCCTTTTGTGTTGAGGGTCTTGATAGTCCTTATGACCAATTAAGCAAATAATTATTGTTTGTGACATGAATATAATATTTGTTGCAATTTTAAAAATGCACTCCCACTAGTTTGTGATATGATTAAAATAATTGTTTGGTTAATTCAATTGCACATGAATTAAAATGAATTTAATTGTTTTCTCTTACATGAAAGTACCACAGAATAAAAGCAAAATAGGACAAGGGTATCGTTATTGTTATCATATGTTGTCCTGTCCTGTCCAGTATCTTGTCATCCATAAAACAGGGCATTTGTCCAGTCCACTCCAGTCCTCTGTGCACTGACCGGATAATGGAACAGCCACGTGTTGAGTCCTCTCCTGTCCTATGTATGAAACACAGCCTTATGGAATAAGCTTTCACCATTCTCAACCAATGGTGAGTTGAAAAATGAAATGAAACCATATGATGCAGATCCTACTATTTCCTCTTCGATCCTTTCCCAATTTTGGTCATATAATCTATTTAGTCAAGATCTTGGTTTGGATTGGTTCATGGTTAGCTTGTCTTCGGGATATGATCGAGGGTCAGGATTCTTCAAACCATTAAAAGTTAGCTAGAAAAAAAATATCTGGATGCTAAAAATGTTATAAAAATCCCTAAACGATGACAAAACTCATGAAGCATTAAAAAAATATGCATAAATGCAGACAATATTTGCACAGGTTAAAAAGAAAAAGAAAATCCCCGTCTCTACTTATGTTTTAGATCCTATTCCTATTTGCTCAACTTGGATTTTTTTTTTTCATTTGGAACGGACTAGTAATTTGTCTCTGACCTTGTTTTTTGACTTACCTTTATTTTAGGTGACTTGGATTGGCTACCCGAACACAACTGGCTTGCCTACCATTGATTACAGAATTACTGATTCATTCACTGACCCTCCTCATACTAAACAAAAGTAGGCCCACTTGTTACTTTCTTGAAGATATTGTTCTTAAATATAGCTCAGTAGGAATATTTATGTTATGTTATCCATGACCTTATATGCATATGCAATGACAGGCATGTTGAGGAGCTGGTTCGTTTACCAGAATGCTTCCTTTGTTACATACCTTCTCCAGAGGCTGGGCCTGTTTCTCCAACTCCTGCTCTTTCTAATGGCTTTATCACATTTGGCAGCTTTAATAATCTGGCAAAGGTATTGGTTAGTTTTGTAATTAGACTATTAAACCACAATCTATAGTGGCAAAATTCTTCTGATTGCTTCCATGTTTTGTGTCCCTCTTTTTGGGCCTTTTATTATGTCTCCCCACAGATAACACCTAAGGTATTGCAAGTTTGGGCTAGGATACTCTGTGCAGTTCCGAACTCCCGCCTCGTGGTGAAATGCAAGCCATTTGGCTGTGATAGTGTTAGACAGAGATTCCTTACAGTGTTGGAGCAGCTGGGGTTGGAACCACTGCGTGTCGATCTGCTGCCTCTAATTCTTCTTAATCATGATCACATGCAAGCATATTCTCTAATGGACATAAGGTAAGATCTTTAGTTATAATATATACTTGCAACCACCTTTTGTTTCTTTCTGGAAACTGTACATAAGCAAAATATGCTCTATATATGCTCAGTTGATACCTTGCCTTCTATCAACCTATGCTGAGATTTGTTCACATTATTTAGACACACATACTTTTCCAGTGTGCTTCTGGCTTGTCATTTGAATCTTCTTCATGGCTTACTTTATGTATTTGATGTAGCTTGGATACTTTTCCATATGCTGGTACAACAACAACATGTGAATCTTTGTACATGGGAGTTCCATGCATTACTATGGCTGGTGCTGTACATGCTCACAATGTTGGCGTGAGTCTTCTCAGCAAAGTTGGTGAGGACCTTTCATTTCTTCTTTTTGTTTCATTTCTATCTCAAATTACTTCTCGGTTTGTATGCCTCATTGCATTCGTTGCTTGCGAAGTGCCTGTTTGGGTTGACCTTGAGTTCACCAAAAGCAGGTTTCAAGTAAAAAAGGCTGGTTTATGAGTGTTGGTAAACCTTTTAAAACCATAATTTTGTAAACTCAATACACTTGAAGACATGGTTTTCATTTCTTCTTTTTGTTTCATTTCTATCTCAAATTACTCTTGGTTTGTATGCCTCACTGCATTCATTGCTTGCAAAGTGCCTGTTTGGCTTGACCTTGAGTATACCAAAAGCAGGTTTCAAGTAAAAAAGGCTGGTTTATGAGTGTTGGTAACCTTTTAAAACCATGATTTTGTAAATTCAATACACTTGAAGACATAGTTTTGAATGCTTTGTCAAAATCATAGTTTTGAAAACTCAATCCCTGATAGAGCCAATAACAAGAAGGAAAAGAAAAAAAAAGAGTTCGTCTCATATGATGCCCTAGTAAACCGAAAAGGACAAACTCCTTGCCTTGACTATAGAGGGTCTGGATGAAACATAGCTTTTCGGATTTATATGAAATTTTCCATGATATTATTTCAAATGATAAACTCTGCTGGAATGAGAATTTTATGTCACCTAGCATTGTGGTGATCTAATGGTATGAACACTGCATATGCGCTGCTTTCATGTAATGTAATGTTTTTTTCTTCTTCAAAGTTTCCACCATTCACTTTCAAATTCAAATTTAATATATGCTGTTTTCTGATATTGAGACTCGTTCGGGTTGGAGCTATTCGGTTGGAATTTTAATTAGCTTTTAGAATCTGAAGCATTAATTATCCAGAATGAATCCATAATGTTTTTGTGCACATCTATGCTTTATGAGTCTTTTCTTTTAACCTTGTTGGCTTTGAATTTTGCTTGAGGATGATCGGATTCTTCATAAATCACTGCGGACCTTCTGGCTGATTGTAATGCAGGGTTAGGACATTTGGTTGCCAAAAATGAAGAGGAATACGTTCAATTGGCACTACAACTGGCCTCAGACATTTCAGCTCTCTCAAACTTGAGGATGAGTCTTCGGGAACTTATGTCTAAATCTCCAGTCTGTGATGGACCAAATTTTACTCTTGGTTTAGAGACAACATACCGGAACATGTGGCACAGATACTGTAAGGGTGATGTGCCATCTTTAACGCGCATAGAACTGCTACAACAGCAGGGGATTCCTGAGGATGTCCCTATCAAGAATTCTGATTCAACGAGGATTACATCGTCAAGAGATGACCCTCCTGAGTCAAGAGATGGCCTACCTGAGTCCATCAGAGCAAATGGATTCAGTGCGGTCTCACCACCCACAGTCAATCATTCTTGTGGAGAAAAAATGAGTCAAATAAATAATACTATAAACTCAGGCAAGCTGAGCTAAAAAAAAGGTGTTGTTCTGGTGAGACAGATGTCAAGACTGCTTGGTGTGTGCTTGATGGATAAAAACTCCAGCATGTATAATATCTGTAACTGTTATCGGCTGCTGGGATTTGAAGCGGTGGCGATCCCACGTTACTTTGATCTGGATCAAATCTTTCAGGGGAAAGAACTGGCAATATCTGGCAGTTCGTTAGCGTTGGGCCAGAAAGAAATATAGTTAATTTGGAAGAGGTGATTATTAGGCATCTGTATCTCATTTTTTTTACCCTGATTCATAGAAATTAATGGTGGCGTGTAAATTGTAATCTTATTTTGTTCAACCCTTTTTTTTTTTTTTATGATTATGAAATGGTCTGGGGCAGATCACCATAGAAGAGGGAGTTATGATTTAGTTCTAGCCTTTGTGTATGATTGTCAGTCTGATCTCTAACAGTGAACAAGATGAAATAGAGCAAAATATTGATACTGTGATTTTACTGACCCAAATGCTGCTTCCTTTTGCAATGAGATGCTCGTCAAGAGAGTGGTTCTAGACAGCTAGTTGTCTGAACCATTAATTGGTGAGTTCCTTTACTCAGACCCATCCTTTTGGTGGAGGAGTGTGGAGAGGCGATGCTCTCAGTACAAGTGAATATTGTATGTTTGTGTATTATACAAGTTAGTGATGTTTTAATGGAGTCCGCTAATGAAGTTATAAGCTCAGTGGAGTAGTCTCTCAAGACTAAACTGTGCTTAACGTGAGAAACAGACCCCTCTCATTCATCCAAGATAATTTTATATATATCTTTTTTTATTGAGGTTTAATGATTTTATTTTTTATAAAGATAGACCTGTGGTTTCAAAGGAGCGTTTGGATACCTGACAGTTGGTTTTCATACCCTGATGGTCCTTCCCTCTAAAATCAAGTCAATTTTTCGTTAGGTTTCAAACTCAAAGAAAAGCGACTCCACGTGTATTATTTTTATTGGTCGTTGCTTTGACCAAGCACCGGATGGTGGCAAGCGTTAGTGTCTCATTGGATGCTGCCATGGGTCCACAAGCCACGCCACCATCCACCAAAAGCATGTTCTTGGTCACTCCCAAGCAAGTATTGGACTGTGTAATGTAATGCTTTTAAGGCTGAGTTATGCTGTGTTGGGATTTGTCTGGAGTTTGCATGGAATATGCCGTTAGGCCTCTGCAATTGGAGGCTGATTCCCAGGTGCTGGCTTTGGCTATGTACAAAGACGGTGAACAAACAAGAGACAGTATAACTATCCTCACCAAGCAGATTCGTGGTTTGCGGAATAGAGATTAAGCATAGATACAGAGGGAAGATAATTTTTGTGCCGACAGATTGGCCATATAACTTTGGGATTGATTCAGGTAATAGTGTTGTACTAGGTATGCTGCCGCGCAAAGGTTTCATGGATGGCAGTTGAATCCTAAAGCATGCAGACAGAGAGAAAGTTAATGTAGCCAAACCGCAAATAGAGTTAATTAGTCTAAGCTATTCATTGAACACATAATGAAAATGTAAAGATTATCTATTTGAAAGCCATCAATAATTTTGTGAGCGATTTAGGGGCGAGTGGGGGAAGAAATGGCAAACAACCATAGCAAAAGGAAAACTAATTACACACAATTCCTAAGAAGTGCAAATCACGAAGCCAAGTAAAGTTAACAGAGAGGGGGGAAAACATATAAAATTTTCATATGTAGCAGTGGCAAAATACAGAAGCAAGCAGCTAATTATACTATACTCCTGGGAAAAATACTGTGTTGGTATTTTGTGTATATAAAGTATTTGTATTATGAACCACACCATAGACATAAAATGTTTGTACCGGATGTTCTGAGAATTATAGGGGCATTGTCTTTTTTATTTTTATTTTAAAAATTACTTGGGCATGTTGTGTTAAAGCATAGCTCTCAAACTCAAAATATTTAAAATATTTTTTATATTCTTAATAATTTTTTTAAAAATTATTATTGAGATTGCGTAAGTAAATGATAAGGGGGTGGGGAGACAAAAGGAAAGTGGCCAAATCTAGTAGGTGCCAGAGTTTAGCGCAACGTAAGACCAAACATAATTCAGTTAGCTCAAACGCAGAGGGTATTGGAAAGAACAGTTTATTCGGTTGCCAAAAAAGCTAAAGAAAACAAGAAACAGATGTAAGCATAATAACAATGCCTGTAACCACATGACACCACCTTCGTATTGTGATTGTGTTTTTAATTGATGCCTTTCATTTGATTATATATATATATATATATATATATATATATATATATATATATATGGATTTTTCTAATAATCTTAAACGACGGAGGCTGAATTTTAGAGCTGTTACACAAGTTCACTCACGTTGATTATTTTTTTTATTTTGATTTTCACCATTTATTTAAGTGAATTTCTATTATTTTATTTATTTATTTATTTATTTATTTATTTATGAGGTTATCTCGACCTCGTAATACAGTCATAAATTTGACATGCTGACTTGAGTTTATTTTTTTTTATTTTTTTTAAATTGATTTTTAAAAAAATTTATCATTCAATATTTGATTCGCTGATGATAGAGTTTTATATTTTTTTTATAAGGTTATCTCGTTCTTATTTATTTTTTGTTTTGTTATCAAATAACTAAGATGACCTTTTAACAATATTTAGAGGTATATTTTTATAATATTAGCAATCATTTATTTTTTTATTAGTCATTATTTTTTTCTTTTAATTTTTTTTATTGTTGTTGTCTATTTTTTTATAGTCAAATTATTAAATCTATTTCAATCAATGACCCAATCCTATATTTTTCTTTCTCCTTTAAAAATGCTATCATTGCCTGAGCATCCTTTTTTACATTAAAGAAAATTTAACCCGGTCCATGATGTAGTGCGGACCATCAATCTAGTTAGAACTAATAGAAAGAAAATCATGATTGGTAGAAAATGAAGAGAAATCTCCTCCCTCTCATCGTTGAACCTAAATCATAGTTTTTGAACTCAACCTAGGTTGACTGGGCAAGTCCTAAGTCATAGGTCAGGTGGGTTGGTCGTAGTTATTCAAGTTTATCTATTTTTTTATATAAAAAAATAAAAATGATATCATTTTAAAAAAAATATTTTAAAAAGAAAAAAGTCAACAGGTTTTGATTTAGTTTTTCCTGGGTTAATTAGGTCATGGGTCAACCCGAGTTTTTGACCGGGTCATACCGGTCAATTATCCTCCTATTTTTGCTAAACCTAACCCGACCTAGTCCCCAAATCACCTGAGTCATGGGTTAACCTTCTGAGTCGAGTAATGACCTAAATATTAGGTTTTTAATATATAATAGATCATTTTCTCACGCTACATTGTGAGTCATATTATTTTTTTAATGTAAAAAATATGAAAGCTCTGCCATTGTGTTTTCTAGTAAAAGGTTTTTTTAAAAAATATTGTTAGGGTTCACTTGATGTGACTTAGTCAGATTAGCGAATTAAAAAAACAATCTAGACGAATGGTAAAAATTTAGTTTGACTAAAAAAAATAAAATAATTCTTGATAGCAACTGTTTTTATTTTAAAAAAATTAAGACGGCAACATACTAGACCAAACTATGTCAACATAAGTTAACTTGTTATATCCACGACCCAAGTCATAAGACTGTGATAACCCTATAAAATATATATTGAAACAAATTATGAAGCCTAATTTACAAGTAACCCAATGCTGAAGAATTGAATATAAAAAAATCAATTAAAAATAGACAAAAAAATGACTAGAGGCATCCTGAGTTAACCTGCAAAATCCTCGATTTGGGTCATGAGACCGAGATAACCTCGTAAAAATTAAATAAAATAAATTATGAAATTCAGTTTCCAAAATCAATTCAATATTATAAGATGAGATTGAAAAACAAATTAATTAAAAAAAACATATAAAACCACGAGTTAGCCTAAGTTAATTTACAAACTCGTGACCTGATTTATAAAATCAGGATAATTTTATAAAAAAAATTAAAATAAATTATGAAGATCAATTTTTAATTAACTTAATATTAAAAAATAAAATAAATAAATAAATAAACAATAAAAAAACCAAAACATGATAATAGATTTTAGCTTGTAAAATCAGATTGTATGTGAGCTTCTTTCGAGGACAAGACAATTACGAATTTCTTTCCACGTTGATGTGTTCAATCAAGCTAGAATTTATTTTTGGAAAATATCACCATTCAACAAATTTTTTTGATAAACTAAGCACAATTCAAAAAAATTATTTAAAAAAATAGGAGTTGCATTGATGAGAACAATGTAACCCAATAGATTGTGCGGTTGAAAACTTAATTTTTTTTTATTTTTTGAGATTATGCTGTTCCAAATAACATCATCTCAAAAATGAAAAAAAAAATGATGAAGGTTGCATTATTGGTAATAGTGCGCAACTTTCACAAGACAAATGAATGTCCAAATTTCGGGCATTCCACTCACAAATTTTTTTATATAATTTAAAAACCAAACAAAATATATATATATATATATATATATATATATGATGACTCAAGACTTAATCCGAATGAAATTTACAATTAAACTAATTAAGAATTTAATTTGTTTAGACTTTGATTAATTAATCCATTTAACTCGATCCAATCTCAATATGTTAACTATGAGATATGTAAAAAGAAAAGAAGAATTAAAACATTTTTCCTCGGTCCTATTAAGTTGTTTTAATGAAATAATAAATCAACATTGTTCAATTTTTTTTTGTATATTTTATAGTTAATTGTTGGGTTGAAATCAAATTAAAGTACTGGGTTGACTAGGTTAAATGAGTCATGATTAATTATGTCTAATCAGGTAACGTTTTTAGTTGCTTGAATATAAAATTTGGTCGAAATCTTGTCTTGAGTTACCAGATTTATAATCAACATTGGTTTGTTTTTAAAATGTATAAAAACATTGTGGGTTTGATGTACAGATTTCAGACAAATGAATGTTATCAATGTTACCGACAACATTAATTTTCATTCATTTGTCATGTGAAGCAAGGTTGTGTTATTATTAATATATATAGTGCAACATTAACTTTCACAACTATATATATGTTTTTATTATTGAGGTCATGCTGTTGGGAACAATACAATATCAAAAAATTATGTGCTGTTTTTAATAGGATAACATGAACATTTTGTTATAAAAAAAAAATCATTGGATTGCGTTGTATTTAGAAGGTATTTAATAGTGAATTTTAACTTGTTTTTCATTAAAATTTAAATATTTTTTGTTTTAAATTATTATTTTTTAATATCTTTAAATCATTTTAATATAGTGATGTCAGTTATACTTTTTTTAATATTTTTTAAAATAAAAAATATATTAAAAAATAATTACGTACTACAACATTTTCAACATATTTGATAATACAATTTAAAAACTTTTTTTGAATTGTGCTATTAATTAAAAAAAATAGAATTCTAGGAGCTAAGATTGAAAACATATCTGTAACTACGTACAGTTAGTTGGACGTGAATAATGTCATTGTGTTAAGAAATTAATTATTAATTAACAAAATTCAAACTGAAACCTGAAACAGAAACTTGGTGTGGAATCAAACCTTAATTTTCTTATCAATAGGAACAACTCCCAGGAGACAGTGGCAAGTGTTTCTTAAGTTGTATAACCTTCGTGTTTATATATGGAAACATTCAGATTCTTGAAAGCCTCTCACACCTACAACAAAAGAAGAAAAGAAAAGAAAGTAGTTCGTTAAAACGTGCAACCTTATCCTGAAGTAAAGTGAACCAACCATAGACGCATTGTCCTCGTGAATACTTGACCATTAGGTTTGCCTTACCTTCCCATATAATTTAAATAATAATTGTTTGCTTCTCAAGTCTGAACTTCCACCGTCCCTAGCAAGCTTCTGTGCAAAATACACACATCAACTCCACTTCTTCGATCCTCCCCCCTCTTCTTGTGCACAAGCAGATCCTCTTTGCTGATCTTGAGTGCTGTAAGTTTCTCTTTATCTCGTACGTAGTAGCAGCTGAGACTGCGATGCAAAGGAAAACATGCAACTTTGTCTTAATGCTTTTGATTTTCTTTGTGTATATACATATATATGTGTGTGTGTGTGTGTGTGTGTGTGTGTGTGTGTTTTTAGCTATATATATTTTTTGCCTATTTGTGTTTCATTTTTTCTGTTCTTTTCATTCTTCCCGGTCAGAAATAACTTCTCTGGAGTACTGCGGTGCAACACTGATAATAAAGAGAAGAAAGAAAATTGATCAAGTCGCATACGTTTCGGAGGAAATAAGGTGAGAATAACAAAATCTTTTGCATTTCTTTTAGTGTTTGGGAGTTGAACACATTTTTGTAGTCTAGGTGTAGTTGTTTTTTACTATAACTTCTCTAACGTGTTGTATGCTTTTGCATGGTTACAAAGTTTCCACTGATTATGTAAACAATATATCAGAAACGAAATATTTATTGAGGTAAGAATATGGCCAGCGAACTACTAGCCAAGAACCAGGCCTTCTCATGCCATCTTGTATTTGATGCTTGAGAGTAAATCTTCAAAAAATACCCTTCCATTTAGTGTACGGATTCACTTTGTTATAATCTCTTTCTGACTTCACTTCGCATCTTAAAATTAAAACTTTTGGTGATTCCTTTGAAAAACTATTTGACACACATTTCTATCAGATATAACTTAAATCGTGTGTGTGTGTGTATGTTTATGCTCGGGCATTAATACTCAGTATTTAAAAAATGGAGGAAACAGGAACTATATATATATCGCAATCTCATCAGTCCCCTAGCAAAAACTAAAGGACCTCTAGTCAATTTTACTTTCAAAGTATTTCATGCCTCAGTATGTTATTGTTTTCACTAAATTAAGCAAGCATTCTTTATTGTTTGGTTTTTTTGGAGAATCTTTGTGGTATTATTGGGTATGTGCGTGTCAATGTTGTTCATGAAATTCTCCTATGTTAAGCCAAGTAAGCAACCTCCTGTCTCAATGGAACTGCAGCCGGCTAAGGCCTCTATACATTTAGCAAACTCACGGTGCAAGGAACTCGTGACTTGCTTAGGATATCAAGAGTTCTATCTCATTAACCTAATACTAGATTAGCTTCATATTATCAGTTAATTAATAACTTGTATCAAATGATGTTAGTGTTAGCTTTATCCTGATCATATCAGAGGTATACATATGTATCAGTATTGAGAAGTACTCACCAGTTTGCCTGAGTGAAAACGAAAACCCGTCTTCTATCATGCTTTCCTATAATATGAGTAACTTATTTGTAGAGAACAAAGATATGAACTTACTGTTATTTATTTATTTAAATATCATGCAGAGAGATTGGATCGGAGAGGCTCGCTTTCGTATTCTCAATAATAGATCAAAGCAACCATGCAAAGCTCTTCAGAGAAAAGACCAGGCATCTACACTTACATAGCTCAGTGGCCTATATATTCACTAGCCTGGTCGGTTCGACAGGACAAAAAATCACGTCTTGCCATAGGAAGTTTCCTTGAAGACTATAGCAACAAGGTGGAAATTGTTCAATTCAACCGCGACACTTCTGATTTCACCACTGATAGCCGCCTAATCTTCGACCACCCTTATTCACCTACAAACCTCATGTTCTTCCCCTCCGAGGATGCTGCAAATCCTGATATCATCGCCACCTCCGGAGACTACTTGCGCATATGGCAAATTCATGATGACCGAATCGAGTTGAAGTCTCTCCTTAATGGCAATAAGAGTAGTGAATTCAGTTCTGCCATGACTTCATTTGACTGGGCTGATTTCGATGTTCATCGTGTGGCCACTTCTAGTGTCGATACCACTTGTGTGATTTGGGACATAGAGAAGGAAGTTATAGACGCTCAATTAGTTGCACATGATAAAGAAGTGTTTGATATTTCATGGGGTGCATTCAATATTTTCGCATCAGTGTCGGGTGATGGCTCGGTTAGAGTTTTCGATCTAAGGAACAAAGACAGATCAACAATAATTTATGAAAATACAATGCAAGACTGTCCTTTGCTAAGGCTAGAGTGGAACAAAAGAGACCCGAGATTTATAGCCACAGTTGGCATGGACAGTAATAAGGTTGTTATTCTGGACATTCGCTTTCCTACAGCTCCTTTAATGGAGCTATGTAAGCATAAGGCAAGTGTGAATGCTATATCTTGGTCTCCATGCACCGGAAGGCAGATATGCTCGGTAGGTGATGATTCAAGGGCTTTGTTATGGGAAGTGGCTAGCAAGGCTGGAGTGCGACCAGAATACAGCGGTGCTGGCGCTAATAGCCAAGTGGAACCTGAAATGTGGTATGGATCAATGGCGGCGATCAATAATGTGAGGTGGTCACCTGTGGAGTTGGATTGGATTGCTATTGCTGTTTTTAGCAAGTTACAACTCCTGAAGGTCTAAGACATTGCTGCGGCATCGATCGTAGCTTAAAATGCAAGTGATGGAATTGTACTCATTTAAAGGGGGGGGAAAACCGAGCGAGGGCGTCCTCTTTATATAGAAAGAGAGGGTAATATCTAAAGAAAAAAAAAGAAATGCCACCATTTCTTTGTGAGAGTCTGCACCCAAACTTCAATATAGTTGAGTAGGTAAATAAGAAAACAGTCACATGCGGGGGTTAGATCATATGGGAGTGGTTGCTCATGAACGTGGTGGTAGGTGGAAAGGGAAAACACACAAACTGGATAGGTCCCGCTGGTGACCCATCACTGTACGAGCATACGAGGTCGGAAAACTGCCTTTTCCATCCTTGTACTTGTTAAAGTGTTGACTATAAATCTAGCATTATGTATTGTCGTTTCATTAAGGTTGGAGTATGAGTCTCTATTATAGGATTATTGTAGGGGATTGAAACCCAAGTTCCCATAATGCACACTGCTAAAAAATGAAAAAAGAAAAAAAAAAGAGGGGTCATTATCAAGGTAGCTAAAATCGCGATTTTGACACGGCACGGAAAATATAATACAAACTCGGATCGTAAAATCGTAAAATCATAAAGAATTTTAAAATACATTAACAAAAAATTCATTTTATGATTGTAATTAACTTTTTGTTATACATAACAATTCAAAAAACTATAATACTGAAATGAAATCCTAAAATCATTAATTCAATTCAATTCAATCCAATTAATTCAGTCCTATAATACTGAAATGACATTCAATTCAGTCCAATTCAATAATTTTCAGTCTAATTTTCACCCCATTAATTTAATTCAATGCAGTCCTATAATACTGAAATGGCATTCAATTCAGTCCAATTCAACAGTTTTCAGTCCAATTTTCACCCGATTAATTCAATTCAAGTACAATTAATTCAGTCAAGATATATACTGAAATGGCATTCAATTCAATCCAATTCAACAATTTTCAGTTTAATTTTCACCTGAACAATTCCATTCAATTCAATTCAACATTATAAATCTACAAATTACAGGACTGGGCAAAATCAAAACTGTAATTAATAATTACAGGGTAACAGGGCAAAATCAAAATCTATTATAGGGGAATATACAATTACGATTTACGGGGCAAAATCAACTACTGCAGTGATGATGATGAAGGCAAAATCAACTTACGGTGAAGAGCCGTTGATGATGAAGGCTGAACGGCTGCCGGTGAAGAGGCCCGATGTCGCCTGCTGCTGTTGATGAAGAGGAAGTCGTCAGCTGTTGATGATGGGAAAGAAAGGAGATCGTTGCTGGTGCGCCGCTGTTGATGAAGATTGAAGAGGAAGCCCGAAGCCGTGAGCTGTTGAGGAGATTGTCGTCGCTGTTGATGAAAAGGAAGCTGCGACCGTAAGCACTGATGACTGGACTCTGGAGTGAAGATTGGAGTGAGGAAAGAGAAGGAGTGAAGACTGGACCCTGACCGTGATCGCTTTTGTGGAGATCCTCGTTGCCGCTTTTGTGGTTGTCGGTGCCCAGTTGGTTAATTAGAGAAGGGATTAGGGATTTGTTCGGTGAAAAAGAAGGAGTGAAGACTGGACCGTGACCGTGACCGCTTTTGTAGAGATCCTCGTCGCCGCTTTTGTGGTTGCCGATGCCCGGTTGATTAATTAGAGAAGGGGATTAGGGATTTGTTCGGTGAAAGAGAAGGAGTGAAGACTGGACCGTGACCGCTTTTGTGGAGATCCTCGTCGCCGCTTTTGTGATTGCCGGTGCCCGGTTGGTTAATTAGAGAAGGGGATTAGGGATTTGTTCGGTGAAAGAGAAGGAGTGAAGACTCTTTTGTGACGAAGATTGAAGAGTGAAGACCGCGTGGTGTGAGTCATGATTGTGCATTTCCACAGCCAATAGGCGCCTGACAGCTGGACCATGGGGGGACATTTTGTTTCAGTGCATGCATTTTGTTACAATCGTAAAATCGGTCCTGAAATCGCGATTTTGCGCGATTTCATCCGATTTTAACAATTTCACCCGATTTCAACCCGATTTTACCTATTTTTTATTTTTTCAAACGATTCAGCATGTAAAGCATGTTTTGACTCGTAAAATCGTACGATTTTACAAGTCAAAATGCGATTTTAACAACCTTGGTCATTATCTAGAATAATTCAGATGTTGATTTAGCAAACTAACAACAAATTATGTATATATTAAAATTTTAATATTAGGATTTTTTTGTTGCTAAATCCTTTGCTAAAAAATAATAAATAAATTTTATTTTAAAAATAATATATTAAGAATCAGCAACAAAATTTCCATTAACATTATAGCAAAAAAAATTGTAGCTGAAAATCCGTTGTTGCAAAAAGAAGAAGATTAGAACTATACTTTTGTGGAAAGAAAATGAAACATTATTGCGTGTTAATAATTAATTGGTGCATGCATATCTTGGGAAAAAAAAAAAAACTCACGCGGGCATACCAATCTCATGAGAGAAACCTAACTCATACTCATAACCCTTTCTTCCTTCTTCAAAAACTCTATCTGTCATTTTTTTTAATATTTTCTCCGCTGAATTCCCAAGTTGTCAACAACCCTGTGATCTTAAAAGATCAGATAGCATATCAACAAGTATATTGAAGGATTTCATTTTGCAAGGAACAGTACAACAAAGATAACAGGTATAATTAGAAATCTATTTTTTTTTCCTTGAAAATCAAGTCTTATTTGTATTATCAGTGATCTTACACATGAAAAAACTATTGAAATTTAGATTTTTTTTCCCTGTATTAAACTTATTTAAAATAAAATATGAGTTTTTCTTTATCTTTTGTTTTCGCATTTCAGCAATTATACATGTAAAGTGGCCTTTTACTTCCAAAAATATAGTTTATTGTAGTTTGGTTTATACAAATAAAATGTTAATATACTATTGTTATGGTTATTTTTTCAAAACCCGGGCTTGCAATGGGCTCGGAAAAAATCAAGTAAAGATCTCGTTTTTTTGTAATATATTTTTTCTTTTAGTTAGAGATTTTTTTATATATTTTCAATTGGTTACTAATTCATTTTAAAATTTACTATATAAATACTACAAGAATGTTTTATTTTTTTAATATGAGATTTGAAACCCTTCAGTACATATACTTTATGTTCACAAAAGAAAAGTTTTGTTTTTTCAATGTGGGATAAAAAATCTTTTTGATTTAAATACTTTAACTTAAAAGAATAAGATAATATCTTTTCAATATGAGATAAAAAAAACTATTTGAAATAATCTTTTAAACTTTATGATTTACAACATGAATAATTTATATTCACATGGATTGTTTCTTAATTTTTTCATATGAAATATTAAAAACTCAAATATATATATTTTTAATTTTTCCAAGTCAACATGTATAACTTGGGACCCGGCTTCTTGACCGGTGAACCCTCGGGTCAGATTTTATGACTATAATTCCAGGATTAATTTAAAATGAGAAAGAAAAAAAGGAGGAGAAGAAAAGACATAAGACATATATAATAAAGAATGACTTAGTTTAAGACAGATTATATTTTCAAGGTCCAGACTTGACCTCTAATTTGTATGTCATATATGTATTGATTGGTTGGGCCAGCCACTTGATCGTTGTTATTACGGTCATCCCCAGAAAATAGAGAGCATCCAAGAACTGAATTGAAAACCACTCTCTCTCTTTCCCTTCACTCTGTTTCTTTCATTTTCTCAGCAGCTAATTAGCTCAGAGTAGAAACTCTTACTTTTATATATCGCCGATGCTAAATATATTGTCGTTAATGGTACTGATAATTGGACATAAATATACGATTTCTTCAAAAACCTACAAACAAAATTTGAACCTGAGAACTTTTGCTAAACGATTATTCTTCTTATCTGAGGTTCGATCATGTCTAGTCTCGCTCGCTACTGAATTTTTGTTAGATTAATATGTTAGTGTTTTTATTTGAAGAAAACAAATACACAAAACCTCCAATATACAAACAAATCCCTGAAATATCATTAAAATTTAAATGAATAAATAATTAGTTTAGTGTAATACTATTTCTATATATATTTGTAGAACTTGAAATAACACTGAAATATGTTGAAAAGATTGTGGTAGAACTTGAAATAACACTGTGAAATAACTCATTTAAGGAGAACTTCAAAAAACTTGAAATATGTTATTAGAAGGTGCACTTTATCTTCAAATATAAATTAATAAGTTATTGAATTGATAATAAATTAAATTATTTAATTTATTTAATTATAATAATAATTAATATTGGGATCAACATATTAAGAACCTAATGGGTCACACGTATTAAGAACCATTAGTTAAAAATTAAGCTGAGATAATTTAACTAAGTGTGACTTGATTAAAATATATTTTAAAAATTAAGAACTAGAATATAATTAATACATAGATTATATTTCTAGACTTAGAAAAATAAAGTAAGGACTAGGTTGAGTTAATTTCTAAAATTATCTTGCATTAATATATGGATATTATTCGGGTGACAAATTGATATTTTATCAATTTATAGGGTCTTTTAGATTTTCCTATAAATAATAAGTTATGCTTCATATTTTTAGTGGTTGTCTATTAGACAGAAAAAATCACGTGAATAAAAAGTTATCACTCTAGACATATAAATCTCTCTTTTCTAAATAGGGATTTAGAATATTTTTAACTGGTGGTTCGTGTGGATTACCATTGGATACTGGATAATTAAACAACTTGTGGTTTGCGACAACCTAACTTTTAAAAAATTATTCAAAACCGAAAAAGATTGAATTTTTAAATAATAAATTTCTAAATAACTCTAAATCTGTCTAACAGAATCCTACATACTTTGAATAATTTTATTTTATTATTTTTACTGTATAATATTCAAAAACTCAACAAGATTTGTGGAGTAGCTAAGAAATGGTTAGCTATTTAGCTACACCAATGGTTGCTGTTTCTGCGTTGCAGTACCTACTGCACGCTGTGCCTGCGATAATTGTAGGACACCCTGGTCAGCTTGCCCTCTCTGTTGTTGCCATCGCCACCTCCATCACCGAAGTTATTTGTATCATGAAAACAATATTAGTCGACCGAAGTATCGAATACCCAACCAAATCATGCCGTTAAGGGGATCGAGAAAGAATGAGACTTGAATTTCCTAGAGACATTCAAATTCTTACAGGACTCCCATGAGAAAAGGATGTTCTCATCATTGAACTATACGACAGGAACACAAGTAGGGAAATATTAGGATTTCATGGCAGGAAAAGATCACGAGATTAAGGATCCATTCCCTCGCACAAGCTTAAGTTTTGTTGTAACTAAGCGAGTCACTGCTTGATGATTAAACACAGTACCATAATCCTTACTGTTAATTCCCTTTCGTCATTGAAGACGTTGCTTAACCATCCATTCTGATGCAGAATGAGAATAAGTGCAGCTCTTTGCAGATGTTCTTGAGTCCGTGCCTTGAATACACAGAGCTCTCTTACCGATAGTGGGATTTTCAGGCTTTATGTGCGAGATCTTTCTGTTGATTCCAAATTCTAGAACAATTCAATTATTTAACTCAATCTGTTTTTGGGCGTTGCATCTTTCCGAATAGATGAAGTTTATTTACAAGGGTTTTGTAAACTCTGGTTTGACAGATTTGGAGAAACTCTCTTCAATTTTATTAATGAAGGTGACTCAGTATATATAGTCACACAGCCTATTACAGAAAACGATCAATGTGATTCTCATGCGAATCACATGTTACTAGCTCTAAACAGAAAGATAACGGAATAACAGAAATGCAACAGAAAACTAATTAACTGAAATGAAACTAATTGTAAATCCCACTAACTAATTAACAGACTTATTGTAACAATCACTCCCCTGAACTGAAGATACTGTCCAGTTTCTGTCTTCAGTTCACATGTGAGTCTTCACATACGCCCATCATCATACGCAGCCTTTCAAACACAACCCTTGTCAATGGTTTGGTCATGATATCTGCCAATTGCTCTTGAGTATGACAGTGAAGCAAAGTCACTACTCCATCTCGAGTTAAATCACGAAGGAAGTGGAAGCGAACATCAATATGCTTGCTCCTACCATGCATGACAGGATTTTTTGAGAGTTTAATAGTGGAACTATTATCACAATAAATGATTGTAGTTCCATCAGATATGTGATCCAGCTTTTCCAATACCCTTTTTAACCACACAGCCTGACAAGCACAAGACGCCGCTGCAATAAATTCTGCTTCAGTAGTGGAAAGGGTAACGATGGGTTGCTTCTTCGATGACCAAGATACAGCCCCTGAACTTAGCATAAACAAGAATCCCGACGTGCTCTTTCTATCTTCCAAATCTCCTGCATAATCGCTATCAGTATAGGCAAGAAGTTCTTTATGGCCATTTTGTTTATAAAAAATACCATACGAAATAGTCCCTTTGATGTAGCGAAGGACCCTCTTCACGGCTCCAAGGTGTAACTCTGTGGGATGAGCCAAATGCCTACTGAGTAAACTAACCACAAACATAATGTCAGGCCTGGTTGATGTTAAATACATCAAACAACCTACCATTTGCATGTAGTGAGTATTATTTACTGCCATGCCCGTCGGGTCTGTAATCAACTTAACACCTGGAACAATAGGATTGTGGACAGCATTGCATTCAGCCATGTTAAAACGTTCCAATACCTCTTGAGCATACTTCTTCTGACAAACAAAAATACCATCAGCTCTTTGCACCACTTCCAAGCCCAGAAAATATCTCATCCTTCCCAAATCTGTCATGTCGAACTCCTTCATCATGGAGAGTTTAAATGAACTGAATAATGCTTCATCATTTCCAGTGAAAATGAGATCATCGACATATAGACATACGAGCAACAATGAAGTGCCCTAAGATTTCTTGATGAACAAGGTGTGTTCATACGGACATTTCTCAAATCCTTCTTTGAGAAAATAAGCTTCAATTCGACTGTACCATGCCCGTGGGGCCTGTTTTAATCCATACAAGGCTCTTCGTAACCGATATACCTTGTGTTCTGCACCCTTCATAACATACCCAGGGGGTTGCTCAACATATACTTCTTCATTTAATTCACCATGAAGAAACGCGGATTTTACATCTAGCTGAAATAGGCTCCACCCCTTCTGCACAGCTAGAGCAAGAACAATCCGAATGGTATCCATACGAGCCACAGGAGCAAAAACCTCCGTATAATCAACCTCATGTTTTTGCGTGTATCCTTTAGCTACAAGACGAGCCTTGAATTTATCCACTTCTCCGTGTTCATTCAATTTTGTCTTGTATATCCATTTTACCCCAACTACCGTTGCACCATTAGGAAGATCAGTGAGGTCCCACGTTTTGTTTTTCTTAATTGCTTCAATTTCGGAATCCATAGCACTCCTCCATTTGCTAATGCCAATTGCATCTTTAAAGGACAGAGGATCTGCATCAACAAGCAATGCAAGATTGCCTTAATAATCTTCATCCGAAAAACCTTCACCACTGTCAAAATCACGCAGCCAAACTGATGGGTGTCGAGCACGTTTTATGGCAGCACTGGACCCCTCAGCTCCATGGGAATGGTCAATATTCCCATTAATTTCATCAGCTCCTGTATGGATCAAATTTCCATCACCATCAATCTCGGCAGTAGCTGCTGCATGTGTAGAATTACCATTTGAATTTTCCAATTGATCCAATCCTCCAGTTGCATCAGTTCTATCAATCTCAGAATTGCTTGTGTGCTCGGCAATTTCAACATCTTGATCATTATTTGGCAGCTCTTCATCCAAATCTCCCCATTCAATGTTGTTCTTCCTTTCATTCAATTCTGTGGAAATTTCGACACCCTCCAGTTTGTGAACCGGTCGACCGCTTGGAAGACAACACTGAGCCGGTCGACTGCTTGGTTCTGTCTCATCTGGAATTTCCAGATTTGGTGTGTTGCTGTGCAATTTTGATGCATTTTCACACTCCCCTTCATCTGCACAACTCATCTCAACTGCACCATTTCCTTCATCACAACTCATCTCAACTGCACAATTTCCTTCATCTGCACAATTTTCAACAATTTCATAACTCTTCCCATCTGCACATTTTTCTTCAAAACAATGTGCATCTGTGGGCATGTGATCAGTATTTTCCAGTAAAGAGTCAAAAAACTCTATCTCTTTTGCATCATCAACACATGCCATAAATAACATGAGTTCATTCTCATCCATGAAATGCCTTGATTTCATTATCTCTTCATCTTCAATGCAAGCCATGAGTAACAGTGGTTCATCTGTTTCAGCATAGTAAGCCTGCGATTGTGACTGTGATCCTCTATTTCTGCTCTTTCTTGGGCATTCATATTGGAAATGACCAAGATTGTGGCAATAATAGCATTCCACAACAGACTTGTCAAAGCCTTGCCTTCCACCAAAGCTCTGCCTCCCACTGTTGCGACCTCTTCCTCTCAAGTAGCTGCTGCTACTACCAGTTTTTACTTGATTATAGTCATGAGTGGTTTTCAATGCTTGATCCTCCACAACATGACTGTGCATCCTCTGCTCATGAACTACTAAACTACTTTGTAACTCATCAATGGACATTGTGTACAAATCCTTGGACTCCTCAATCGAGCACACAACGTAATCAAATTTCGAAATCATAGAACGCAGGATTTTTTCAATAACAGTGATTTCTTTCATTTCTTCTCCAAGGAATCGCAGCTTATTAGTAATTGTAAGTGTACGGGAAAAGTAATCAGAGACATTCTCACCATCCTTCATGTGTAGAATCTCAAATTCTTTGCGCAAAGCTTGCAGCTGTGCACGTTTAACCCGTGTGTTACCTTGAAATTTTTTCTTCATAGAATCCCAGATTCCTTTAGACGTTTCTTTGTCCAGTATAGTTTCCAGAATTGAGCGATCAATTGCCTGGAATAGGTAATTTTTAGCTCGCAAATCCTTCAGCCGTTGATCTGCTAAGGTTTTCTGTTGTTCACTCGTGAGATTTCCTTCATCTGCTGCTGCAGCAATTCCAGATTCCACTACCTGCCAGTATTCCTTGGATCGAAGGAAGTTCTCCATCAACATGCTCCAATGATCATAATGTCCCACAAATCTAGGGATTGATGGTTGAACAAAATTGCTTTCACTTGCCATTTAAGCACAGGTTATGCAGAGAAAGAAAATTTGACAAAGAAGCTCTGATACCAAATGTAAACTCTGGTTTGACAGATTTGGAGAAACTCTCTTCAATTTTATTAATGAAGGTAACTCAGTATATATAGTCACACAGCCTATTACAGAAAACGATCAATGTGATTCTCATGCGAATCACATGTTACTAGCTCTAAACAGAAAGATAACGGAATAACAGAAATGCAAAAGAAAACTAATTAACTGAAATGAAACTAATTGTAAATCCCACTAACTAATTAACAGACTTATTGTAACAGGTTTATCCTTCACCGAACAAATATATTAACCAAATAAAATTTATATTAAACCCAGCCCGCACAAAGGCGCGGGCCTTATTACTAGTATAATAATAAAATATATACAATTCTGACCAATGATTAAGACACATAGCTTATTTATTTGTCAATTTTAACCAATGATTTTTTGCCATGCAATAGAAAATGAACATATTAAATGAGTCCCTCTAGTCACATATACAAATATAAATAAATAAATTAAAACACCAATACCATGTTACAAGAAGAGAAAACAAGAGAAACTTTTAATGAAAAACTTTAAGTTATCTTTACTTAAACTAATTTAAATTGTAAACTTTGATTTAAAATATATATTGAATATCTTATATATGATAAGATGTAAGAATAGAAAAAATAATTAATAAAACTATTTCTTAAATCAGATTAATTCACTTCAATGTCCTTTGAGTTTTTCAAAAGTTTATGATAATATAGAAGTTGAATTATGGATTATTTTAGCCTTTACTATTTTTCAATTCAATCTATAAAACATATAAAATAGTATTTTTTTTAAAATAAAAAATAACTAAGAATTTAATTTTGATACGCATCGAGAAAATAATTATATTATGTTTTTTTTAAAAATTGCATTACTTTTTTATTTCAGTTTTAGGATAGGTTTTTTGAAAAATTCAATTTCAATCAATAAAAAAACTTAAATGCTGATACCAAATAAATAAAAAAGTTCACAAATAGAAAATAGTATATATCCCCATGTCAATTATAAATGAAATCTTCTTGATTTTCATAAAATAAGTTAACAATAAAAAAAAATACATAAAGGTGGATGCTAACAAATAAGTGTTTTAAACCATCTAGTAGATGGTTTAATGATAAGAGTTTAGAATTAAGAGATTTGCTCCCTATGTGATTTTAAGTTCGAGTCATGTGGTTGCTAATATGATGACCACTAGAGGTTTATATGGTCATTAATTTTAGAACTTCTAGGATTAGTCAAGTACGTGTAAGCCGGCTCGAACACATATATTAATAAAAAAAATACACAAAATTAAGTTTTACGTTATTATAAAATGAAATATTGAAATGTTACCTTCCACACCATTATCACAAATAACTATATAAAAAACTCACTCCAAATATAAAAGTAGTAGCAGAGTGAAAGGCTATAGCAATTAATGCAAATTAAAGAGATACATAAAGATTTTTTTTTAAAAAAAAAAATCTATAAATCCATTCGATGTGATTTCTAATGATGTGATTTCTAATATATATTGATATTAAATAATTTTTAAAATATTATTTTAATATATTTTTAACTAAAAATTACTATAAAAAACAATCATTATATATCCTACTATTAAACACCTAAACAAAAATCTAAAACAAGTAGTTTATTTATTTATTTATTTATTTACTCGTAACTTTCTGCCCTCCCTCTTGGCGTTAATTTCGTAACAAGAAAACCGAACTTTATTACTTCCAGTCTTTCTAAAGCAAGTCGTTCTGTTCATACACAACAGAAAAAACTCGATCTTTACCAAACCGAAGCTTCGTTCTTGTTTAACGAAATGGCCATGACAGTTGAAGGTACGGCTTAACAAATTTTTTGCTGCTTCGATCTCTTTAATCACCCTATTATTTGTTACTTCTTCGAATGCTAAATCAATTTTACTGTTGTTTTCACCGTACCTTTAAAATTAAACTTTTCTTGAAAGAAATTGCATGTCGAATTATCAATTTTGGTTTTTTTAGTTTGGTTTGGTTTCTAAGGTTTGGACTCGATAAGTGTGGAATTTGAGGGTTTTTTTAGTAAAAGATTTTGTGGGGTTCTTTCAAAATTTGATCTTTAATGATGGATTGATTAATTGATCGAGCCCATTACATCAAGGTGCTTAGATTGATATGTTGCGGTAATTTTAACAATTTGCAGCATGATTAATGTCTATAGGGCAACAGTTAGTGTTGTTAGCTGTGCAGTCTAGGCTATTTTGCGGATTTGGAGATTAACTTTCTAATAAGGTTTAGTGTTTGTTCATAAATTGCTGTTTTGCTACATGTTTTAATGGGTGGAATTGTGTTTATCAGCTGTTGTTAGATCATTTTAAAATAATTTTGGGAGCTCACTATTTTATTTTTTTTCCCTTTTTTTCTGGTTTCGTGCGTTGCTGATTTGGGTTCAATGGAATGGTTCCTGTTGTCTGCAGTGTAAGTTTCGAAGTTCATTCTGTATTCTTAGCTTGTCTTGGGTACATAATGAGATTGCTTATAATTTGATTTTGTTGAATTTCAGGCTTGCTGGTCTTGCTTTTATGTTTTCGGCTAGCATTCTGCTACAGATATTGGTATGCATCCAGTAACACTGGTTGTGTTGTGGCACTTTTCTCTAACTGCTGTTTATACTTATTTTATTTCATGAATTATATATATCTAGCATGCAATGTGATTTATAAATGCTTTCTTTTTTCATTTCTTACTCTCAACACTTATAATAGAAGAGATATTTAGGTGCATAAACTAATCTTTTGCTATTTCTACTCCTTGTGCCTCCTTTTGGCTCTTTTTTTTTTACGGCCAATTTTTTTTTAGGATAATAAGACAAGGAAGAGATCACATACTTGTCTGCAAAATGCAGTCATTATCTTTAATGAGTTAGAACATCCTAGGCTATGTTTTTTTCTGTGCAGAATAGAGGTATTAAATCCTATTTTAGATTAATCTGAATATAGGATGATGATTGATTCTATTATGACATTTAGAATGACTAGAAATCAATTGATGAAACAAGGCAACTATCACCCGTTTTCTTAGTCAATTCAATATAGGATGATGATTGATTCTATTCTGACATTTAGAATGACTAGAAATCAATTGATGAAACAAGGCAACTATCACCCGTTTTCTTAGTCAATTCAATATAGGATGATGATTGATTCTATTATGACATTTAGAATGACTAGAAATCAATTGATGAAACAAGGCAACTATCACCCGTTTTCTTAGTCAATTCAATATAGGATGATGATTGATTCTATTCTGACATTTAGAATGACTAGAAATCAATTGATGAAACAAGGCAACTATCACCCGATTTCTTAGTCAATTCAATATAGGATGATGATTGATTCTATTCTCACATTTAGAATGACTAGGAATCAATTGATGAAACAAGGCAACTATCACCCGTTTTCTTAGTCAATTTCCAACCTTAACCATATAGAGTTTACATGTTAACCACGTTAAGAGAATAGAGAATCCAAGATTTGCCTGCCTCGTTTAGCTGTGACTGCATAGATCTCATGACAGTCATAGCTCTATTACCAGTTGAGGAGAAATTGAACTTTCTTATTGAAAAGCCACAGTAGGGGCCAACAAAACTGTATCTAATTATCAAGTCTCTAGCAAATATGAAAAGAGGACTGGACAGAGGATTGTTATATTTTGATATGGAATTGTGAGTGATCAAGAAGAAGTTAACTATTATGAAGCTATTATGAATCAAGCCGGGATTGTTCACGAAGTAATATTGGGCAAGGTGGCTTTTGGAGTATGTGGAAATGTCAAACTTTTCAATAAGAAAATGAAATTTCTTATTGGAAAGCCACTGTAGGGGCCAGCAAAACTTTATCTAATAATCAAATCTCTAGAAAACATGAAAAGAGGACTGGACAGAGGATTGCTGTATTTTGATGTGGAATTCTGAGTGATCAAGAAGAAGTTAACTATTATGAAGCTATTAAGAAGCAAGCCAGGATTGTTCACAAAGTCTTATTGGGCAAGGAGGCTTTTGGAGTATGTGGAAATGTCAAACTTTTTAAGGTGGAGAAAATTGTCATTTCGACATTAGGCAAAATATTATCTCAGTTTTACCTTTGTGAACAAGCTGAGTTTCACACCTGTTACTGGCTTATGTAGCTTGTATATTCTTAGGTGCTTTGATACAATTTAAGTAGAGGAGCAACATGGAGCTTGGTCTAATATTTGACTAGCCTGTTTGAGAGTGTGGTTGCGGTTGCTTTTCAAAGTGTTTTTCACTCATAAATGTATCAAAATAACATTTTTTTTTATTTTTTAAAAATTATTTTTGATATCAGTGCATCAAAATAATCTAAAAACACCAAAAGAATATTAATTTGAAGCAAAGAAAAAAATAGAAATAAATTTAATTTTTATCAAAAACGTTTTTGAAACGCAAAAACAAATGGTGATTTGGATTTGAGACATAAAAATAAATTGTCAGATATCATTGTATTCTCTAATAAGGCTCATAATTCAGGTCTTTTTGTTTTTAGAATATCTAAAGAAAAGTGTGATCTTCGCCATGTAATTCTCATCAAATTAAACTCTCCAAACTGACCTTTGAAACCCTACTTGATTTGCTGCTAGAATAAAGGCTGTATTTTTGGAGAAAACTTCTTACTTTAATTTTAGGGCTGTGGAGGGAGAGCTGTCACATCTCTATGTTTGTTTAGATTGATGGATTATAAGATGGAACTTATGCTTTGGCATAGTGAATGGTGTTTTGGAGATATTCTTTCAGTTAGAGGTTTTTTAGAATTACTTTCTTGAACATTAGGTTCATGATTTTGTATATGGGTTGCACCCTCATGGTGCTCCTCACTGAAGTTTTTGTGTATTAAGGAGAATTAAGGTATCATGCAAACCTTAAATGAAATGTTTTTAAAAAAAAAGGAAAAGAAAGAAAGAGCACAGTTTGATTTCTTAATATCCTATAGAGAATATGATTTTAGATAGGGCAGAATGGACGGAGAAGACTTGTGTAGTTGTCCTTAACCAATTTTTTGATATGGCAATTACAACAGGACTTATTTGTTATAAAACTCCCTATCAGGGAACTGTTTCATGGTGTCTCTTTGTATCGGATGGCATCTTATGGTGACTTTTGGCATTCCATTAACAATAATGCTGGTAATGAGCACCAGGCTGGAGATGGAATGCCAAATGGAAGCCTGAAAACTCTTTCTGTAAAAATGGATCACATGTATTATGCTTTTCTATTTATTGATTTTTTTGTCAATTTTTTTGGGATGGCAGGCTTGTGCAATATACAATAATTGGTGGCCCATGCTATCAGGTTTGTTATATCTGACCTGTAAAGTAAATCAATGATGCATTGAGAAGTTGATAATGTACTTTACTGTTCCTGCAGCTCTCATGTATGTGCTGGTGCCTATGCCTTGCTTATTCTTTGGGGGTGGATCCACTCAGTTTCTGACCAGCAGGGATGGTGGGGGGTGAGTACTAAACAAAACCCTATATAACATTCTTTAGTTACTTATTTTAAAACTCCTAATATTGCTGGTTGGTGTTCATATCTTTTATGTGGTTTCTTTCTTTCTTTCTTTCTTTCTTTTAGGCCTCATGAAATATTTGTTTTGCAAATGTTCCCATTATAATCAGGACCAAATTATTGATGAGTATATTTCATGCATCATGATAACATTCATTGCATGTGGTTGGTTAACAATTCTGGTCAAAAAACTTATTGACTTCCACCCCCGCAAGTCGCTTTTACAGGAATTTGGTAGAAGTTTAGTAGGAATCTTGCTTTAAAGGAAGACAAAGAAGAGAGAAAAGAGGGACGCCCCTTTTTACAATTGATCATCTTTCTTACCTACCAAACAAATCAAACTTTTTTATTTGATAGATCAAACACTTTCATGACTTGCTGGCACTTCCATCATTTGCATATATCTAGCTTTGCATGCAATGCATGGTCACTCCATTAAATATTCTAGAATGTCTTGGTTAGCTAGTCACATCAACATTTTTCTTTGCTCTTGTTATGGCTCCACCTCTCACAGCATTTTGTTCATTTGCTGTAAAATCTCGTGTTGCAGTTGGATAGATGCTGCTAAATTCCTGACGGGGGCGTCAGCTGTTGGGAGTCTAGCCATTCCCATTATCCTTAGGCACGCTCATATGATTGAAACCGGGGCTATGTGGATTGAGTTCACATCATTTGTCATATTTGTCTGCACTGTCATGTGTTTTCACCGTGCTAGCCTAGAAGACGAGTGGTGATTGATGCCACACTTGCTAAATGCTCTTGTTCGGTGGACAAGTTGCCATATGATCCATATGCATATGCATATGCATGGGAAAAGAAACATATAATTTCCCATTTGTAAATCCTTTTGTATTTATATCTTCCAAATTATATTATGAGTTATCCGTGTTTGGTTGACTTACTTTGTATCTCCACATTAGGTTCTGTTTTAAACGGGATATGCTCTTATCGTTCTTATTTCTGAATTCAGTTCCAGTATTTTTATGTCCCCAAACAACTGTAGCACAACAGAAAGACCGTCCAAAAACCCAAATTCTAGAAATATAGAATAAGTGCTGCCTGCTCTCTTTTTTCACCCTTAGAAGCTATATGTTTCTAGGCTTGCTAAGTATATTAAGTTTTGAAAAATTAAGATTTTTTTTTTCAAAGATAATTTTGATGTACTAATATTAAAAAATAAAAAAATATATATTTTAATATATTTTTAAATAAAAAATATTTCTAAGTACGCCATAAAACATGTTCTCCTGTTGGAATTCGTAACACTGTTTACTCATTCTATTCACCTCACCTTCTATTATAGCAAGCGGTCGTTCTTCGATAAAAATTCATGATAAATCTCTCATGTGTTGCCTTTGGAAAACCAAGCCAAACATGTAGTCTTTTCTTCTTAGTCTCTTCAACACGGAAATGATGGCTCTTGATTGAAAATTGCAGCCCTCTCTCCTTCACTGTGACCTTGCGACAGCTTAGACTTTTTATTTTTTAATTATTACTTCCTAGACTTTCTTTTACCAGTTCAATGATGAATTTAGCTCTTTTTGCCGCGAACACTGTCATCAGAAATGGTTAGCTAAGATGAGTTTTTGTCTCCCTTTTATTTAGAGATGATTTTTAGTTAATTTTCTGTCATGGACGGAGGGGACAATTATATAATCAAATTATTATTTTTTTCATAAATATCCCTTTAAATATTTTAAATTTTCAACCTTTATTATTATATTCATATCTAATCCATCGTTTTAAATTAACTTAAATTTCACCATTACATATGAAAACTATAAAATATATAAAAAAATGTGTTAGATTTTAACCAAAACTATTGAAGAGGTGAGAACTGAATGATAATAAAAGAAGAAGTGCATTTCTGATATTGTCTTGTGATTTCAATCATGTTAGGTTTTAACCAGCACGTCTCATATGATTGATTTAATTATTTATTTTACTATTAAATAGATTTGGAGAAATGATTTAATGATCGAGTAAATCGTGATTTAATTATTTTATTTTCTTAGCAATGAATTATGTTTTTTTTTTATGGTTACAAATTCTTTTTTTAAATGATTTTGATGAATGGAGAAATTATGATTTTAAGTTAGTTAAAAAAAATAATCAATGTTCATTGTAAACAGAAGTAAAAATATCTTTCTATACTAAATCAGAACCCATCCCCCCGTTCTATCTCATCCTCTCTATAAAGCAAGACTAAGTAAAAAGAGCACTTGATGGTTTAGCTGCTGTGGTCAAACGTGTGACTTGTTCCGTCCCCGTCCCGGGTTCGACCCTCTATGTGCACGCCTGTCACCCCCGCGGTGCCTTACCTGCTCCTGGGCTTGCAGGATGTCCAGTGGGCCGTGGGGAATAGTCGTGGTGCGCGCAAGCTGGCCCGGACACCCCACGTAAATCAAAAAAAAAAAAGACTAAGTAAAAAGACACTTGAGACTGTGGTCTAACGAAGTCAGGGTCTTGTTTTCTTTTTTTTTTTTTATCTGGCTTCAATTCTCTTTATATATATATATATATATATATATATATATATATATATATATATATATATATTTGTTATTTTTGTGTTGCTTTACCTGATTATTAGGTTTACAGGATATTTAGTAGACCGAGAATTAATTATGGTGCGTGTAAGCTGGTCCAAATACCTCGGATTATTAAAAAAAAAAGTAAGTAAAAAGATCTAATTAAATTCTCCAAGGTTGAAAAAAAATTGTCAATGAGAGCCATGACTAATTAAAACGGAGATTAAGATAAAGTTGATTGGATGAGTGGAAAACTGGGTTCTCGTTTGATTAGAAAAACATAGATTTCAATTTTATTGGTCGGTGGATTAAGTGTTTGGTCATTAGACGACAACGATGACTTAGCGACTTCAAGGCAAATTTTCCACACAAATCTAAAGTTCCAGTTTCTCCCTTCCGATATACGACAAAAAAAGAAAAAAAGAAAAGAAGATAGAATGTTTACACCAAAGTATTATCCTCATCATTTGTTAAAAAAGAAGAAGAATGTGCAAATAATCCAAAATAAAATGATAAATTGATCATACACGCAAGGGTTTATTTGAAAGTGTAGTTCTGGTTTTTTTTTAAGTATTTTTTGTGTCGAAATACATCAAAATAATATTTTTTTATTTTTAAAAAATTATTTTTGAAATTAACTCATCCAAACAATACAAAATATATAAAAAATATTTAATTTCTAATAAAAAAATTAAATTTTTTAAAAAATAGGGTACAAGAACATTACGTTCTTTACTCTGACTTGTATGGAGGGACACCGTCATATTTACATCACATATGGCGGCGAATTAGTTTACGGTGTTTGCTCTCTTTCCTTTCGACGTCTGCTATTTCATGGGAATGCTTTGAAAAGTAAAGCTCAAATCATATATCAAAAAACTTCTGACGAAGTGCGTTATGTTGGAGTGCCACTGATCATTAATTCATTTGCAAGCTTGCCAAGATGAAAAAATCTTATTAAAATCCCTTGATTTGTTTTTTTAGTAATTTCTCGTAGCACTGCATGTAAGCACTAAGCAGTAATTTACTTTGTCAAGATATCTAAAAAATTCTAAATAATTTATTGGACAATCGATTAATTTCTTAGTTGTAGTAATTTTATCTATTTTTTCTAATTAAGATGACCGGTATCTTGTACTTAGTGCCTGGTGAGCCAATCTAGCTAGCTAGTTACTGATACTTGCAAAAGATTTACCTTTGATAAATTTTGAAACTCTCATGTACCTAAGTAAGTACTTTTTTATAGAGAGAATATAATGGTATTTTAGAGAAAAATACTCTAAAAATATATATACAGTAGAGAATGAAACTTGTAAAAATGTAGCTTTAAAGAATTCATGGGATATATATATTTCTATATATAGCCTGTGAATCTTGTCCTTTTATGAAAAGAAAATGGCTGAGAAGTCATTTACCTCGATATCATTTAACGATGGATAAATATACTTGATATAAATATCTTTTACACTAATTTTAATGAGATAAAAACATTATAGGTCATTAAAAAAAAATTTAATCTCCTTAGAGGTATAGGAAAAATATGAACTAAAATATATAGGTCAGCTCAGACATTTTTTAGTCTTGGAGAATTTTTTAGTCTCAGTTTTTTAAAATTGAGTTTATAACTTATTTAATAACGAGCATTCATGGACATAAAAACTTACACTGTATGTCGTAACGAAGTAATCATTCTGGAGTGAAATAGCTAAATCCTCGTTACACATACTAAACAAGGCTATTTACACATCCACGCATACAGAGAGAGCACTCTAAACAATACTGTGATTTGAAAGAAAAATACAAAGAACACTTATCCAGTTCTGAAGTTGTTCCATGAGTGTGTGTGTGTGTGTGTGGAAATGTAATTAATATTATAGATAATAATTACATATGAAAATGATACGTGAAGTTGTTTTCGATGTCCATATACGTACAAGACTACTTCCTTTTCTTTAGCTATGCAGATTGGACTTTTTCAATATTGTCCCTGTCACTGTAGCACCATTCTAATTGCTCCCAGTCCCAAATAGGTTGATTATCAGTATCGATGCTTGCCAGGTAACTACTTTCTCCAGTTTGGAAGGTCTGGCCATGGTCTCCTAAGGATAAAATATCATGCGAGCATGGTACTGTCTCCGCCGTTGAAGGGTTTTGATGAGATGATGATGTGACCTCGTTGCCGGGGGTTGCTTGAGCTCTCATCTCAGTACCCATCTCCACTCCTGATGGCCGTCTATCAAATGCTCGCACGAATTTGGACTTCTTGTAAACCCGACACAAACTGAATTCTTGCCTTAGCTGCAAAATATATTCAAGACATTAGATAAATTAAGAAGGAAGAATTTTATGGTAATAAAAACACGATCTTAATATATGCAGTGTTCCTGGTGAGAAAGGGGGCATAAATTTATGGCAGATCATAGCACACAACATTACAAACTATACTAGGTTTGCCCCTCAAAATTTTATTTTATTTTTTTTAACTTTTCCGTGCCCATAAAGATAAGTTAATAATAGAGGTTAACATGATTATATTCTTTTAGATGAAGTTTATCGATGACGAACCGATAACCGGCCGGTGAGGATTCAGTATTAGTTTTATATATATGACATTAACCGCCCCTTAACATATTGAAAAGACCTAAATTGATCGTAATAAACAGTATGTAGTATATAGTTTGCACCCTTGGATGTCCACCATTTGAATACGATGCTTCTGCTTCTTCTTCCATAGCCTTAAATTCGTTCATTTTCCACTCGGTTTTTCGTCCTCTTGGAGCCCTTCCCTCGTAGAACACCATGGTTCTTTTCTCGCCAATGCTACGATTACTATTGGAAGAGTAAACAGGAGAAGGAGAGCCAGTAGCTTTCCAATATCCACTACTTGTGAGTCGCTTCGGCCTCCCTCCACGGGCTTCGCTTTCTTGCCTTCGAATGAAGAAAAACCATTCTTCAGGATCTCCATGGCACAAATCTCCTGAAAATTCTGAATAATCAAAGTAATCGAATGAGAAAGAGAAACATATATATATATATATATATATATATATATATATATATATATATATATATATATATATATCCTTCATTAATCACAACTATTCTATCAAATTAACGACGTGGGAATTAAACATAAAGAGAAAGATAGAAATGGATGAGGAAAGATGAAAAATACTAATATTGTGAGTAAAAAAGGGCATTAAATAATTAATTCGACGAAGAGAAGATTTTTACGCGGAAGCTCCCATGGATTGAACCCGTATATATCAAGAACCGGTATAAGGCGGTCCATAACCCGTAGGAGGTCCTCTCTCCTTGCTTCAAGCTTGTTATGCAGATAAAATGAGACCAGTTCTTCTTCTGTTGGGTAAAATCGAAACCCTGGTGGAATCATATCCGTCTCAGTACTCTCTCTCTCTCTCTCTCTCTCTCTCTCTCTCTCTCTCTCTCTGTTGGGCCGGAATCACCAAAAATTAACCTTTCTTACTCCATATATAATGAGAATTAAAGACGACAGAGAGAGACTGAGAGAGAGATTAAAGGCCTCAAGGGGTAAATGCACACGGGGTTGCTTGGAATCTTCCACGCAATTGTGTTCCATGGAACTTTCCTTCCCTGTTGCCCCCCCGGACCCATGTTTTTTTTCAAGAGATTCATGGGAAATGGACCCTAATATGTTTGAGAAATTGTTAGGAATAAAAATAAAACCCTTTGTGTAACAGGAGAAATTATTATGTTGCGCTGACAAGAACATAAAAATAAAACCCATTTTGTAACAGCAATTCATGAATCTCCCTTTCAAATTAATAATTATTTGGATAAATAAATAAACAATGAATTTTACCCGGATAAAACCCATTTTGTAAAGTTGAGAGTGACTTAACTCTTTTATAAGAAAATTCAAATTTATATAACAAATTTAATACACGTGCATAGCCTCTCAAATTTTCAACCATCTATAAATATAAAAATAAATATTAAATTGAATACATAAATTCAAGAGAATGTTTTCGGATTTGAATTTTATATTAGATTTATCACTATAATAGCATTTAATTCTTGTCTTGAGATAAAAAATAATAATAATAATAATAAAAACAGTGAGGATATGTCTCCATGTACTTCACGTTTTGAAAAATACATTTTATATTTTTATCTTAATTTCTTTAACCAAACATGTTTTTATTTCTTTTATATATATCGCTTTGTTATAAAGTAATGAAACCTAAGCATGAGAATTTTAATCATACATGTTTTTGTTTTTATTTCTTCTTCTCGTAACTCATATTCTCTCTACACATATTCTCTCACACTTTATTTTTTTAATACACAAACTAACTTAAATACAGGAGAATCTCTCGTTTCATGAGACACTCAATTTTTCAAAAATGATAAAGCTCATAACCAAGCTCAAACATCAAGTCCACAATTAAGCTCACACATTTTAATTTTACCGTTCTAGGTTTGAAAAGAGCACCCGATCGATCCAAATAACTTGTTTTTAAAACATTCACAGATCTAAGTTTCAACTACTATTATAATAACAATTAATTTATATTATTTACAAATCAATCTATAGCAACACGTGGGCCATGGGTTTGGCTGGGGTAACTTGGGTCTAAAACATTTACAAATCTGAATTCTGTCATTATAATAACAATTTAATTATATTATTTAGTTTTCTTTTTAAATGAGATCAAGCGATACTACAGATGATGATTATTTTTTTTTTTTATCGTGATTCGGGGTATGAATGACTCAGGAAAATGACCCCTGATTGCGTTGCTCAGAGCTTTAATGAATCTCTCATTTCCACGAAAGAAAAGGCTAAAAACTTTGAATTCGCTGCTTAATCTACGAGTGATAACATCAAGACTATTATTATTAGTAGTATTATTACAGCTGGGACTCTTTGAATGAAATTAATATCCACCTACGAACTGAAACATCAAAAAGCAAGTTCCTAAAATGATATTGTCCTTCAAGGTCGAAAAAATCCCATGTGGTCCTAAGTGCTTATTGGGTATGATTACGAAAGTCAAGCTAAGTAATTTATATAGAATATTACACAGTGTGATGGGGAGAGGCTGTAAGACATTTATATCGAAATGTGTAACAATATATGGTTTGCCTTGAATTCGTGTCCTAGCTGTCTTCCCATGAAATTCCTGGTCTCGATATCTAGGTTAAATTTTTTATGTGTATATCTGTCATTTTGTGATTTATTTATCTATTGAACTTGTAGGATGTTCAGTAGATCTAGAGATTAGTCATAATACACGTAAACTGACCCGAACATCCCAAGTTATATATATAAAAAAAAAACAAACAATATATGGTTTGCGAGTATTACACTAACTCTTTATTATGTTTCCTCAATTGATTTAATGAATTTTAATTTATTTTGTTTTGGTACACCGATTTGTACCTCCGTTCAAAAATTATAAATTTTTATTTTGGATGACCTGAGACCAACTAGATTTAAATTTTAGGTTTTTTTAGGAGGCTTTCCTGTGTCACAATATTGTATTTAATAAATAAAAATATTTCTAATATTGAATTAAATTATTTTATTTTGTTAAAAAAAAACCCTTTTGAAAGGATTGTTTTCTTTGTCATTTCATGATTTCTTTATATTTTGCAACCATATAATATAGTTGAATTAATTAGTTTTCGATCAAGCACTGAAATTACGTTCATCTCCTCTCCGTTTCTATCAAAGACAAGCCATTTGCACCAAGGATAAAACTATTTTATGATTTAATAATAATAAATTATTAATGAAGATAAAATATTATTGTTAAAATAATACTTTTATTTTAAGCTAAATAATTATTCTTTCTAACCAAATAAATACATTAATTTAATTTAAAAAAATTATTAAATATAATATTATTTTGGAAGGAAATTTGGTTGGTAACAAAGCTCTGAATTTTATTTTAATTAGTTAAAATCAACTGAAATATCATGAAAAGAAAAGCATAAAATAAATGATTTTTTAGTTAAAATTCTTTGACTGACAACTAAAAAAGTTGGTCTATCAAAAAAACAAATTGCATGAAATAAAATTAATTTTTTTTTATTTTAATATGTTTTGAAACTCGATATACTTAAAATAATTTTGAAAATAACTTATAAACTGTTTAAATAGATGCTAAATCAATCTAAGTTGGAAATGAAAAAAAATCCAAAATAATAAGGAAATAAAGAAAGAAATACAGAAATAACTTTTTAAATATAATTTATCATATTTTTTTTATAATTTTCTTTTAGTATTTTCAATTGTTTTAATGTGTTGAAATTTAAAATAAAAATTAAATCTGAAAAAAATCTTTTAATATATTTTTAATTAAAAAATACTTTAACAAAAATATTATGCACTGATTACCATACACATACTAATATACAGTGTAAACCAATTAAGAACTTGTTTAAGTTTTCGATGCATATTGCAATCTCACTTAGGTTATTAACTAGATTATTGACGTCGTGCTCTTGCTGTTGCTAGGAACAAAAAAATTTGGAACGTAAAAAAAATTAATACCTATATCGTGTAGGAGTGTTTTTAATTTTATCATTAAACTTGGTATAATGATTTAAATTTAAAAATTTTTAACTAGATTTTTTTTAATTTTTTAATTAAATAATAATCTCATCAACCGGACAAATTCAAAGAAAAAAAAATATTAGATATCCTAGTCAACCCATCAAACTCGTGATGTAGATTATAAACTCTATTAAATTAATTTTTTATTTTATTATATAAAAAAATATAAAAATTGATTTACTAGCATTTCAATAATAAATAAAAAATTCACACTAAAAGATGAAATTAAAAAAACTAAAAGATAAAAAAGAAAGCCATGAAAAAGAAATGGCTTGTTAGGCTCGAGGGAGGCACTTGTCCCAATTTCTTTTTATCACCTGTCCTTTTTTTTCCCAAAAAAATACATTAACAACAAGTCGTTTATTATCTATAGCCAAAAAAAATATTGTTTCCAACACGAATCAAACCTGTGGCCTTAGATTAAACACATGCACTAACCAAGTGTTGCATGCTTTGTCTTAATTAAGAAAATAAAAACAAAACAGAGGAGTGGAAGAGTATTTCTTGGAATGTTCCCAATATCTAGTTGGGTAAACACGACAGAAATCTTCATGCAAACAAACAAAGAGTAGCTATTTGGAATGATGTCAAAGTACGTAATAACTTGTCACAAAACTCGGGAAAAAAAAAAGAAAAAAATAAGAGAGGCTTCATCGGCTTTAGTCAAGCTGCTGCCACGCGGGAAGGTGTGGAACCAAGGGTTGAGATTGAAAACAGTATTTTACCACACGGGATACTGTTTTCTTCAACGATCGGGTCAAATCCTCAGACTATGTCCCTTCAGTTGACCGACTACGTGGAAGACACAATTCAAAGCTTTGTATGCGAGCTAAATCTATGAACACAAAATCCACGCGGACAAATCATGTCTACATGTCAGACAAAAAGCACTTCAGAAACGGAAAGCTACCGGAGAAATTTGTGGCAAGAAAAACAAAATAATTGAAGCTGATTTTAGACAGCAAAAATATATTCGGCTTGATTTATGTATGTATTTCTAATAGATATCCAAACACTCTTAAGTTTATATTGATGTTTGACCATTCACTTTCTATACAGGCTAGCCTATATATTAGTACTAAACAATAGAAAATAGTTTTTTTTTTTTTTACCTAAATTTTATTCTTGGATTTTTCATTCTTTTAGGTTTAGAATCCTTGTATTTATTCTTTTAATTTTTTTTTAATTTTATCTTTTAATTTTGATTTTTATTCTTTTAATTGTTTTTTTTATCCTTTTGTTAAATTATTTTTTTTATTTCACCCTTCAATTAAAAAAAATAACTATCCTCTAATTTATTTTTTATTTTAATTTTGATCTTTATTTTTTTAAATTGCTAATTTTTTATTTTGAATTCTTTTATATAATTGAGATTTTTTTTTAATATCAACTTTCAACATTTGATTGATTAAGATTAAACTTTATGATTTTTTTATAAATAATTTTGTTATTATTTAATTAAAATAAAACTAATTTATTTGAACCAATTAGATTTATGATTGAACTTAGTAGATTTTTTAAAATAAAAAACTCACAAATTTATGACGTCTAAATATCAATTTTTTTATAAAATATTGACCCGTCACATAACACCGTTCACAAATCTAGTTCTAATACCAAATTTGTTAACGTCTGATAGTCCTTGATTATGGAGGTCCCAAACTTGATCCATTCATGGCTACCAACACAAACAGAAGAATATCTCATCGATCGCGGAAAGAAGAGAGAAGAATCAAGTCAAGGGCAAGTACTGAAACAGCAGGCAGGCCACCCCACTTCAAGGGAGCTTTTTGTTGAAGTCAAGCAGCTTTCACGCGGTGTAAGAACAGACAGACCACGTGCAGAAGGCAACCTCGTGTTCCCACCGAGTGTGAACTAGGCTGGACAAAAAAACAACAGGAACTTGAAGTATCCAATACGTACACTTTGGAAAATTAAATCAACTTATTACATTTTGTGTGACTTTTCATTATTGGACAACGAGTTAACCAAGATTGGTAATTAATTTTGAGACTTGAAATTAAATATTGTTTCTTGCCTTTTAATTTGTTTAGAGAGGAAGAATTAAATTCATGTTGGAATTTCAATTTAAAAAAAAAAAAAAAACTATTAGGAAAGATACATACTAAATGATCAATAGACTAAATGATTTCAAAACACGTCCAAATTTGATCTAGCCTAGCTAATTTGGTCAATAGAAAACAAAAATGAATCAATATATTGACCCCCACCTCGATTGACAGCGTAATTGGAATCATTCTCAGCCAGTGGGTCTAGAAGACCATATTAACACCATTAATAAATCAACATGCAAGATTCGGCAAATGATTCTTTCTTTGACTAGCCTAGACTAGTAATTTCTGGAGGCCTTCCAAAATTAATTAGTACCACAATAAACGTTGCAAGAAGTGTAGTGTAACAATCCCTTATATTAAATTGCATATGATTTCTTGTAATTTGGTTTGAGTTAGACTAATTGCTTTTAAATTAGGTTTAGAGTAGACTTCATCGATCTAGATAGCTCAGTAGATAAATCCGTGATTTTCTTTACCTTGTTAAACTTTGGTGAAACCCAATTAGATTAGTTCCAATAATTTTTATTTTATTTTTTTTCAAGATAATGCTATTTTAGTTTGCTAACCAAACAACATCGTTTTATTTTAAAAGTAAATATAAAATGGTATTGTTTTGAAATAAATCCAAGTTACCTTAACTTAAACCTTAGATTAGGTGTGTGTATCAAGAACAATAAATAATTATACCATATATTAAAAAACCAGGGTGAAAACACTAATTATATAAGCAACAAATAACCTGAAATTTTTTTTTTCATTTGCATCTTTCATTTTTTTTATTGGGTCTTCAAACTTTTTTTACCACCTCAAATCTCTTTTTTATATATATTTTCATCTTTTTTTATTGGATCCTTTTGCTTCCCATTTAATAATTATAGTTTAATTTTACAAAGTTAACTCTTAGTAAATTATAAAATAATGTTTGGAATTATAAATATATAATACAGTACAAAATGAAAAAAAATATTTAAAAATAAAGGTAATGCAATATAGAAGAGGGATAAAATTCATTATGGATTGTAATAATATCGTAACGAGTATTTTTTATGATGATTTTTACTCGAAAATATATTAAAAAATATTTATTATTATTATTATTTAAAAAAATATTTTATATATAATTACATCAGAACAATTCAGAAAATTAATAATTAAAAAAAAGTCAAAACATCATTCGAAACACGTTTCCACTATTTTTGTCTCTATGTTCGGCTGCGCAGGCAGTCTTCTCTTTTCGCTCTCCAGCTATTTCCATAATGACATTATCGGCCGCGACACTGCAATCCCTATCGCAGTAAAGTTCCAGTTATTGGGTGATTGATTCTCTTGCATAGATTTACTACCAGTCAGTCCAACAATACCATTTTGTGACTATTTTTTTTTCTCCTTCGAAAACAAAAATAAAGAAAGAAAAACGATGTAATTAATTATATTTTGAATTCCAAAATTCTGAGATATATAGAACGATTTTTTATTAGCTAAAAGTTAAATAAAATCTCTTACAATTTATGAGATAATTAAAGTTTGTATTTCTTTCTTGGCTCCTGGAATTCAACCTTAATTATTATATAAGAAGTAATTTTTTATGTAAATTCTCCAATTAATATTAACTAGTCTCCTACTTGTTTGTTGTTGCGGGTTGATTTTCAAAATGTATTTTTATTTAATTTTGTGATAATAAAAAATTATATTTTAAATAATTCCAATGATGTTGTTAAATATTTATTTTGTCCACAATACATATCTATAAAAATTTAAATTTTGAGAAGAAAAGAATTTGTTGTCAAAATTCCTTTTTTGCTATTAATGTTTTTTGTTATTTTCATGGAGTAGTAATTCTTTTATTAAAAAAATATAAAAATTAAAATAAATAATTTTTTTTAATTGAGAAAGTTATTTCTTTAAACTTAATTGATACCAATTTTCTATATTAGAGGATGCAAATACAGCCTATTCATCAGGTTAGGGGGTTTATTCCTTTGTTGATGATTCCTTTACTTGTCCTTTTTTTTCGTATAGTTTCCACATATATGGTTGCTCTGATGATCAATTCTTCTTTTCCTTCATGGAAACAATAAGATTATTTAATTATGAGTGTTATTTTGTCCTTGCATGCAACTAACTTGCACTTTGTTATTGATTGCAAAACATCTTGTAGCATATGGTAAACTTTTAAAAAAGCACTTGCTTCATCGTCCACTTCTAGAACTATAAAACTTCATGGTTCCTTTCAAGACATACAACAAGAAGATAATAAAATCATTGTTTATTTATAGAAGACAAAGTCTTTCTTTGATGAATCAGTTGTTATAAGAAGATTGATCTCTTTGAAGAACTTTAATATTTATGTTTTTAGAGGGTTAAGAGAAGAGTTTAAATATTACATGATAGTAATGGAGAAATAATAACAACATCAACACTTTTCATGACAACAATAGATATAGTTTCGGACATAATTTCTAGCAGCAACATACTTATTTCTCTTCCTTAAATTCATCCTGAAATCAATGGTCCAACAATCGTTCTATTAAATGTCAGTTATGTTATGGTTTTGGCCACACAGCGTAGTAATATCCTTAGTTAACTACTTACAATTTGCAAGCTGATGTTGCTACTCATGTTACTTGGTTTTCTAATATTAGTGCAAATCATCATGTGACATATGATCTTATCAGTATGACGAGTTCAACTTAACAATAATCAGTTGTGTGTTGGCGATGATAAATGATTTTTTATATCAAATATTGCTCATTCCATCATTCACAGATCCAAATGCACTTTTACTATATCCAATAGATTACATGATGCTCATATTAAAAAGCCATTATTATCTGTTCAAAAATTTTATCTTGAAAATAATATGTTTTTTTTAATTTCATCCATTTGTTTTTTATATTAAGGATCTAATAACCATAAAGGTGTTTCTTTTTCACCATAGTGTGATGGTATGTATGTTATCTCTAAGTTTTCTGCAATGTTTTTGCCTCAAACTTTCTTATTTATATATGTTTATGCTTTTGTTGATATTTGACATTGTTGATTTAGGAATCCTAGTACATGAATTTTGAGTCTTTTAATATTTAATAAAAAAAAAGTGTCTTGTACTTTAAAACTTTTTTAATTTTAATTGTTTAGTATGTCTCTTAGGGAAAGTTTTATGTTTGTCTTTAATCACTACAAATCATCAAACGTTTGCTCCTCTTGAATTGATATATAGCGATGTTTAGGAATCTTCCTCTATATTTTTTTATTATGGTTTTCTCTATTTTGTTATTTTTATGGATGCTCAAATTAAATATATTCGGTTTTTTAATTTGTTTTCAAATTTGATGTTTTTATTGTTTTTCAATAATTTCAAGCTCAAGTCGAAAGATAATTTTCTACTAAAATTAAATATGTGAAAATAGATTGAGGTAGTGAGTATAGAAAATTAAACACTTATTTTAAAACTATTATAAAAAAAAAAGAAGAAGAAAGAAAGTATGTGGACTAAACAAAAGTGTTTCCTTGTTTTACACTTTGGTCCTCTTTTGTTGGAATTTTTCTTCATTAACAAATTTTAATAAATTTGTCATTAATTTGGCTATAGAAGGCTGAAACTGGAAAAAAAAAATTAAAGATAAAATGGAAAACAAATTCGGGCAACTATGTGTCACAATCCAATTTTTTACCTTCATTTTTGTATATTTCAAAAAAATAGAAAAATCTAAAAAAAAATCTTTTTAGTAAAATTTGTTGATTTTAACCATTTTTTATTTCCATCATTTTTATGAGCTTAGAAGTAATCATAAAAAGTATAAAAATACAAAAATAAAATACATAGTTAGGGTTGAAATCGGACCAATAATTGAGTATTACATGCAAAGACCGAGTTTGAGAAATTTTGGGTATCAATTGAGGGTTGAATTGAAGAAGAAATAGAAGAAAATGGCTTAATTTGGTTTAATTTGGCTAAAGTTGAAAGAAATTGAAAGTTGAAGGGTGAGTTTGAAACAAATCAACAAGTTAGAAAGTCAATTGGGGTCTTAAATGAAGAAGAAAATTGAAATTTGGAGTGTATTTGGCTTAAAATTATAGAATTAAGAAACCAAGGACTAAAATAAATTCAATGAAAAAGTCCAAGAGCGTATCTCAATTCTGGCAGGGGCATAATTGAATTAAAAGAAGCCAAAGCGACCAAAAATAAAAATAAAACTTAAAGAACAAGGACTGAAGCACAAGAAGCGAGGAAATAAGAGGATAAGTTTGAGATTGGTGTGATTTTTAATTAGAAAACCTAACTCTAATTAAAGATGAAGACGACACCGTTTCACATTAAGAGAAACGGTGCATGTTGATAAAAGGGGGAAGAACAGGGGATGAAGGGCAAATTACAGAAAATCTAGAAAGCGTTGTTTTGCTAAGAAAAGTACAGAAAATCTAGAAAACATGTGGGAAAAACAATACAACGTGTTTGTTTCACAATGCATTTATTTTTTCTGTCTTATTATTTCCTTCCATGCCTCTGCCTCTGTTTGCTTCGTGAATATATATGAAAGGGATTGGAGAAAGGTTTGGGCCATATTTAGGCTTGGTATCACCGGTTTTTATTTTAGCCTTCTTAGAAATGGTGAGACTTGGGCTATGTGGGATAGGTCATAGGCTGTGTTCATGGTAGTAGGCTAGGGCTAGGTCTGGGCTTAAGTCATCTTTTGTAAATGCTAGAAAGTATGCGCTCTGGTTTTTTATTACCTCGGCTGTATTTATGGATTTGATGGGTTTGATTTAAGTGTGCACGTGTTCAAGAAAATAAAAATAATAACAAAAACAAATACAATAAAATTTATGTGAATGTATATTTTGTATGCATTATGGCCAAGTTCCCCTGTGAAAAAATCATTATGGCATATTTTATCATTTTTCTTCCACAAAAATAAAGCCTTTATCTTGCTCCTCGCAAGGAAATAAAAAAAAATATTTCTTATTTTTTAGCATTTTTTTTACTATTTTTTATCCTCACAAGGAAATTACTAAAAAAATATATTGCTCCTCACAAGGAAATAAAAAAAATATTTATTATCATTAAAAAAAAATTGTCTTTAAAATAACATAGATGCAACAAACTACGAAAATATACGAAAGAGTAAAGGCCCATTATTTTCAAAGCCAGATTTTTATTTAATTCAATGACAATTCAAGGAAATATTTAAAAGCGTTTGAAGGATTTAAATTTTAGAGGAAAAATGTATTTCTTTAATAAAAAAATCCCACTTGCATTTTTTCATGTTTTGACCAAACATGTCTTTTTTTGTCAGTGACATAGTTTTTTCAATGAAATATTAAGGTAATTAAAATAAATATTTGCAAGAATTTTAGTAATTTCAGTTAATAAGAAAAAAATTACTTCTTTAGTTAAAATCTCCCCTTTCCTTATTTTTTTATTTTAACAAAAATGTGTTTTTTTTATTAGGAGTGTTTTTTTAATAAAAACTTACCATGATTTGAAAAGAAAAATTCAATAAAAATATAAAAAAATCATGACTTTATAATTTTTATATGAATGTATGGAAAAATTAAAGAATAATTAATTCATAACAACTGTATAAAAATTCTCAATCACACACATATATATGAATTTAATATATTTTTTTATTAAAACATTTCACATTAATATCCAATGGGAATAATACACACACATATTTGAATTTAATATATATATATTTTTTTATTAAAAACACTTCACATTAATATCCAATGAGAATAATACACACACACACAACACGCGCGCTTGTTTTTTTAAATGATGACTAAATTTTATGTTGTCTGCTAATTTTTTTAAATAGAATGAATGATATGTTATTCATGTAAATAGATGATATGTTGTCTATTGAAACATATTTTATTAATTTTTGGTGATTATGTTCAAGTTTTAGAACCCTAAAAATTCAAATTTTAACTTACTTTCACCTAAAAATATCTTATAAATCTTGATAATTCTATTTTCAAACTTAAAACATTCTCTAAATAGTGTAAAAATAAAAAAAAAATCAAACCATATAAAATAAATTGTATGGACCCAATCTAAGTTTTTTAGCATAGTAAAAAAAAAAAAAACCACCTCCATTAAATTTCATTCTCCTATATAAACTTATTAATTTTTGTTATCAAAATTTGCTATTTAGCTAACATTTATCCCAATTTACTATTATGGCATTGGCATGAAGATCTTTCACCTAATATTTTATCCCAAATTATTATTTAAAGTCCCAACATTTCTTTTTCCTAAGAGTATTATTACATAATTTGCCATTTAGCTAAACAATCATGTTTACCTTTTCCTGGAAGTGAATTTTTTTTTTCCAATGATTTCTTTGAATTGTTACATTTTAATGCATGGGGTCCTTATTTTGCATCTCTCCTAGTGGTGAATAATATTTTTTAACCATTATGTATAACTACTCTCACAATTCTAGGATTTATCTTATACAACACAGGTTCAAAACACTTTCTCAAGTTAATTTTTTTTTAACTATGATTCAAACTCAATTTAATGTATAATCATGTATAATTATGAGTGATAATGGCTTAGAATTTTTCAATTTTCAATCATGCAGCTTATTAGTTTTTTGCTAGACTTAGAGTTATTCATTAAAATAGTTATGCCAAAACTTCTCAACAAAATAGAGTAGTTGAAAAATAAAATCATAGCCTCTTAAATATTGCATATGCTCTTAAATTATAAGAACACACAACTTTGAAGTTTTGGGGAGATTGCATCTTTATTAATATTAATGAAGTTGTGAAAAAACTACACATAGAAATCAAGCTTTTCATGGGTTTCTATCCCGAGTCAAGATGTGTAGGCTTAAATTAGACTTAGTGTACGGGCTTGATTATTCTTGAAAAAATTAAGTTTCTCATGGAATGAAAAACTATTCAATGCTTAACTAAGAAAGTGTGTGGAAGAAAATAAGAAAAAACATAAGAATGAATTATTGAAGAGTGAAATGTTGAGTCAAGAAAAGTTGTGACCTCTTTTGTTTATTTGATGACCCAATATATTTATAGATCTTAGAAACATCAACTCACTTTAGAAAGATGCATGAAAATTAATTAGTGAAAATACTGTTGCTCATCATTGTTTGTAGTGTCTAGCTATGTACTAGTGAAGTGGTTGGTGAATGCTAATGACATATTGGCTAGGAATAATCACTCGTTAAAAAAAGAGGTGTTTGATTTGATAAGAATATGGTGCATGTTGCACTAGAATCATTGGCTCGAAATGTGGTGATAACCCTGTATATAAGTCTGCACTTATAAAGAAAAGAATATCTTATTAAAGCATATAAACTTTTGTACATGTAGAAAGTGTACGGCATTGATTTTTTACTACTCAAAACTCAAAAAAAAAAATATTTGCATTGGACAGCCCACTGCAAAGGTAAGGTTGTAGCCATTTGTAATGCGACCCAAACATCATGGGTGTTGTCAAGGCAACAAGTGTGTTACCATTTTTTTATATAAAAAAATATGCACCGTCATTTGCCCTCTTAAATCTTTTAAATGTATATATTTGAAAGATTTAACTAGTAAAAGTGGAGAAAGAAAATACTTACTTGTTTTGTAGGTGATGTTACCTTTTTTGTGTATTGTGAAGGACTTCTCATAATTTTTATCAATGTTTATGCATTTTATGTATTCATACAATATGAATAGAACATTATAGTAAATAATGAAACTCATTTTATTTTTGTATTTCTTCTATTTTTGCAAGAAAGAGTGAGATTTTATTATAATGAACTAATTATCAAGAAAACCAGTAAATTCAGACCACCCACAATCAAGATTCACCACATTTCTCCACACCAACCCTTTAGTGTTGAAAAGAGGAAGGAATTATTAATGAAATTATGGTGAAATAGGGAAAGGAACTTATTGATATTTTTGTTATTTTTAAGTTCAGAAGCTATTTAGTTATTATTTCAAATATAATCATAGTCTTGTAAATAAATATATATTTTTTATTGGTTTTATCCGGCGCCAATTCCTAAGGATGTAAAGTTTTACTCACTTTTAAAATTTAGATTGCAAAGTATAATATTCAAAAACTTGATTGCAAAGTGAAAAAATGACCAAACCATAGGATGCTTAGAGTAATTTACCCTTTAAAAAATTATGTTTTAGTCCCTATATTTTTCAATATTTTCATATTTGCTCCTTCTAGTTTTTGTTGTTTATTTTTTGACTCTAAGCTTTTTTTTCATAACATTTGCCGTCCCTATAAGTTGATAATGGAGTGTCGCTAAAAAAGGAGAGAAAGCTTTAGAATGACCACATTTCAATTACAAAAAAAATCAATCTTGGTGTGAATTGATTGATATTGAATTTGAAAGTTTAATGCAAGTGGTTTTGACTTTTAACCATGCAAGAAAAATTTATTCGGAGTGAGAGTTTTTTAATTCAATTTAATTTTGGGTTTTTAAAGTGGTGAGAGGGTGTTTTGGGTTGAAAATAAAGTTATTGAAATTTAAATGATGTTATTTAAATATTTTTAAGTAATATCAGGTTGAATTTTTTTATTTTTTATCTTTTAAATATGAATGCCCCTTGACAGCTTTTTATATAGTGTTTGAGAATGTGATAGTAGTTGCTTTTCAAAGTATTTTTTTTTACTAATAAATGCATTAAAATAATATATTTTTTTAAAAAATTATTTTTAATATCAGCATATCAAAATGATTCAAAAATAATAATAAAAATTTAAACAAAAAAATTTAAATTTAAAAAAAACACGATTTTAACCGCGTTCTCAAATGGCTCCTTAGATTATTACTTGCAAGTTTTTTAGCTTATCACTTAAGGCTATTTGAGAGTGTAATAAATATTGTTTTTTAAATTATTCTTTGTTTAAAAATATATTAAAATAGTATATTTTTTATTTTTAAAAAATTATTTTTGAAATTAGCATATTAAAAAATTTAAATATACTAAAAAATTAATTTAAACTAAAAATAAAAAAATTTAATAAAAAAAACATGTTAAAACTCAAAGTAAAACACTCTTACCAGCATGCAAACTCCAAGACTGATTTTTCATACTTAAGATCGTCAGTGGAGAGGCCCATTTGGGCTTTTCGGGCCTATAAAGATTAAAGCTCGCAAACCACTCAGACAAAGGGACGGCTATAAATTGCGATGTACATCTCTTGTGACCCTTACGGGGAGCTCTAGGGTTTCTCCAGTATAGGGTTTTACTCTTTCCTCTCCTTATAATCTATCAAACTTTTTTAGGATTTTTTTCTTCTAATAAGCGCCGCCCTTAAGATCGCCTTCCATATAAAATGGAAGCGTTTTGAGTCATAGCTGCGCAATATTGAACTTTCTTTTAGGAGATTTTCAAAAGGGTTCTCCTATTGAATTTCTCTTTATACTCCCACCTGAATTTTCTTCATGAGGCATTTTTTTCTTTGGATCTGTTTGCTTTTCCTGTTTTTTAAACTGCTAGGTATGTAATAGTGTTAAAACTTTTTCTTATCTATGCTTGTTTCAATCAATGGGAGCTACAGATCCTCTGATATTCATGTGAATGGTTCATTATTAGGTGGGAAACAATTAAACCCTTCTTTATTTTTTGTTCATCGTTACTTTTTTGAGTTGGGTTGATTTTTGTTTAGCTCAATTGGGCTAAAAGATTCATGAAGTTGGCAAAGATGATGAATCAATTAGATGTGTGAATGGAGCTTAATCTATATTGAACTCAACTTTTTGAGGCATATTTAATCGTCTGATTTGCTTGTGTTTTAGAAATTACTTGTGTCGCAGATATGTAATTTGGCGATTGGAGTTTTTGGAGGTCGATGATGATAAATTCGAAGGCTTGTTTCTCAAAACATTCGCAGTGGCCGCCTAAGTGCTTTCGCCTTCGCCAGGCTTGAGAGCGCATGCTGCTTTTATCCTTCCTTGGATGTCTGAGATCTCAATTCAATCTTATTATAGTGCCATATCGGTTATATGTTAAAGGAAATATTTTCTCAAAATATTTTTATATTCTTTAAATCTCAGTTGATGATGACAAATCCAAAGGCTTGTTTCTCAAAACATTCGCAGTGGCCGCCTAAGAGCTTTCGCCTTTGCCAGGCTTGAGAGCTTATGCTGCTTTATCCTTCCTTGGATGTCTGAAACTCTAATCCACTTATTGCATTTAACTCTAGTTTTTGTTTATAAGGGCACTTGTAATTTGCAGGTGATGTTATTTTGGTCTATGTAATGCTATGTCTTGACCTATGTAGGTGATACGCTGGAGTCGGGTAATTTCTAGCTATCTTTTCCTTGAAGCATACATTTGGTGACATCGATTGGGATTTATAAATCCAAGGAGTTGACTTTTGGAGCTAGTCCTTCTCTTATCCCTGGATGCTTGAAGCTGTTATCTTCTGTACACTTAAGGTTGTGTTGTGACCGGGATCCTATTATGGAAGAGGTTCAACTTGTAATGATAGCCTCTATGATATTTGTAAAGGATGGTTTCCTCTTGTCCGCCTAGTATTGTATTCTCCATTTTACAATTGTCTTTTCTACTATTGTGGCCGTGGTTGAACAGGGCTTTGTAATCCCGAGACCTTGGCATGATGGTTCAATAAATATGGCAGTGTATTCTTTGTCAAGAAGTTTGTGAGGGCAGAGCTTAAGATATGGACCCCCATGTATTTATGTACCTCGTATGTTAGCGAATCTCACTTGTGAATCCGGGTTCCATGTATGATCGGTGTGGAATACATGTTATTGGTATCAGTTTTTTTTTGTTGTATATTTGATGATGATAGGATGAGCCTCATATAAACAGCCCCAGTGCTGTGAAATCATCATGAATATTAAACTATAACGACGACTAAAAGTAGTAGTGTGAGAAGTAGATTTGAAGTTGTAGCTTGGGAATCCGACATTTCTCAGTTGTATCTCTCTTCGTCTCCTGTTACGCGTGTTTGATGCGATATGCTTATCACGCAAGAGGTGGACAGTAGCGAAAACGGCAAGCACTAGAGAGCTTTTGATGAGAATATTACTCCTGTCGGGATCACTATTTGGTCATCCACAATTCACGATAATAGAATCAGTTCGTGAGAATGATATACATGGAAAGAACAGTTCCAAAATCTGTTACCATAATTTTATGCAAATCCTAGCAATCCCTCTCATCTTTCAAGTGTTTTCTTTCTATCCATAAATCAAAAGGCAATTGATGTTTTCTTCCATAATGGAAACTCGGTTGGAAACAACTAGTGAAGGAAACCAGATCACTTCCCCATGGTAACAACAAAATCAATCATATTTTCTCTAACAATCCCAGGTTTGTTACAAGCACAGCAAGCCATGATTCTCTATCGATACTCTTATCAACTCAATTTGCACTAGGAGATCAATCTCAGGTTCAAATCCTGTGAGGGTTGGGTTGGGGATTCATCTGCCAGCCTATCAGACCTTCCATTGAATAAAAGAAAAACCCAAAACTAGATTGACATAAAACAATAACCAAAATCAATCAAAACCCATTATGATCTCATACAGCATTCCTAACCTATCAAAACCCATGGCCAACTGCTTCAAACCTCTTGCCAAAATTTCTTGAGGCGGAAAGCTCTATTCATCTCCATCAAATTCACCATCATTCATTGTCCTTGTAACTTACTATTTCTCCTCTTCAACACTGTGAAGCAAATTGCTTGTCCTCTGAACTGTTTTCTGACTATTATCATAGTTTTCCTTGCGTTATCATGTGTGGACACAAGTTAAGGGCAGTGACTTCGATAAATGATAATACCTGCTGGAACAGAAGGGTTTCAACAGCCAGCAACAATGGTCAATCTCCTATAAACTTCAAATCATTTCTCATGATGAGCTTGGGACCAAGACAGTTCGTTTTGAGTGGTTTCTCCAATTTCCATTCCCTCAACATAAAATCAAGAATGGCAATGGCAGCATGTGTGCTTGTATTCTCCCAAAGCCCTGCAGACACCCAACGTTTCACACCACACACCATACCTATCTAGGAAAATAGTAATGGAAACCAAGAATGTTCTCTTGCATTGCAGTAAGCACATAAAAAAGAAAAAGTAAAAGGAAAATCCTACCGGTACCATTTTGACAACAAATATATACTGGAAAACAGGAACGGGGTGAGCAATGAGAAACCAAGCTAGCATAAGAAAATACTACCAGCCGAGTGCTCTCTCATATCATTCAGTGTTTCTACCCATAGTCGAAAGGCAAATAATAATTCCTCCACGAAAGCAAACTTATTTGAAAAAAGAAAAAGTCATGATCAATTTCCATTGTAGGAAAACAAAAAGGAAATCAATTATTCTAGCTTAAACAAAAAAAGCAATAAAATCCCAATTTTGCTACAAGCATTGCAAACCATAAATAGAAGGAAAGGCTATTACTTTTAAGAACTAGATTCAATTTTAATTAATAACGTTCAAGACCTATTAGGCTATTACAACGATTGCATAGCACCAAAATAAATAAATGAAAAACTTTTAACATTAGTAGTAGTAGTAAGAATAATCAAAATCAATCAAGGAACCCAGTCTGACGCCAAATTGCGTTCCTAACCTGTCTCAGATCCCTTCCTTTCAACGTCCTCCCAACCCCTTCAAGCACCGAAAACGTTGTCTTGGGCGACTGCGTCGATCCTCGTGCCACAATCTCATGAGGTGGCAGCATCTCTTCATCTCCATCAAACTCACCATCATCGTCCTCCTCAAACCTGCTACTCCTCTCTTTCGCCATCGCCATCGACAACACCGGCACATTCATCGGGGCCGATTGGTTCATTTTTCTTATCGGCACCGACTGCGACGCGTATTCCGCCACGTGTGGGGACCTCGGAATTAATGGGATTGCTCTAGACGAGGATGAAGAAGGTGATGGTGGGAGTGAAGGCTTGCGGTAAAGAACCGTGTTGTGGTTGTATTCTGGTAACGCAGCGAGAATCCCCGAGTTCTGAGGGAAAGATGTGTGGCGGTTAAATTTATTATGGTGGTTGTTGTTGCTGGCGGTTGTTGAAGAGGACGAGGAGGAATTGCTTTGGGTTTGATTGGTGGAATCGTTGGTCAAGAAAATATCATCCTCGTTGAGCTCATCTGCGTTGCCGTTACTGTCACCATTGCCGTCGGTCACGTAGGAGGAGGTGGAAGAGGAGGGGATGCCGAGGAAACGGTAACGGGAGGTAGAGTCCATCTGATTTGTTTTTATAAATGGTGAATTAATGATGTGTGGAGTAGGTAGATACAGGAATTTATGTGCGTTTCTGTCTGAATTTATATATATAAATATTTGTTTTTTTATAAAAGAGAGTAAAAAGGAGGAGTAAGAATTATTAGGGGGGGACTGTTGTGGCGGAGAGGAGTGGTAAAGGAGTAGAAGTTGAAGAGGAGAGAGACAGAGAGAATGACGTGGCACGTTGATTTATTTATTAGTATGCGTTCGGTTCTTTTTGTGGATTTTTGAAGCCGTTGTCCTGTTCATTGAGAGCGTGCCACGTTGATTTTGCGAAGAAAAATGCCGAGTTTAGGTACTGATTTGCTCTCTTTTTAAAAACGGCTCATTTTCCTTGTAACACGTGAAGGAAGACCCGATCATTTCCTGTAGCTTTGCTGTTGAATTTCTATCACTACCCACATACTTTGTATGGAAATTGCCATTGCATTGCATGGATACTTCGAATCAGACTTTGGCTTTAATTTTAATTTTTCTCTCTAACATGTGTTTAATGATATAATTACACGTGTATTTGAGAGGACGGTTGAATAGTAATTTCTTAGTTACAAAAGTAAATCACTTTTGTTCTTGGTAAAAAAAATAAAATAAAAATATATATATATATATATATATATATATATATATATATATATATTTTTACCCAAATCAATAAAACACAGCTACTAACAATAAAGTACTGCTGGGCTCATAAAAATGCGCGCCGTGTTCAGTTCTCACCGAGCTTCCTTTTGTAATATAAATATAAGTAAATAACGGCCATGTTTTCCACGGTAAATTACAAAATCTACCGCTTCCCTTATCTCCTTCTCTCCACCTGCTTTTTAGCTCAATCAGTTAGCAAATACTCTCACCAGTTGACAGTTTAATAAATTCTGTTTGCTTGTTTGTTGGCACTCATCAAATGGAGCAACAGCAGCAACTGCAGAGAAGTACATCAGGGAGTCCAACCCCTAGATCTCCGTCATCGCAGCCTTATTTATCGGTTTCGGTGACTGATCCTGTAAAATTAGGGAATGGCGTCCAGGGTTACATCTCTTATCGCGTTGTCACCAAGGTAATGTTTTCATTTGATGGAGGTGTTAGGGTTTTAATTCTTGATTATGATTAAATGTTTTGGCGTGTAGACAAATTTACCGGAATATCAAGGGCACGAAAAGATTGTGATTCGGCGGTACAGCGATTTTGATTGGTTGCGTGATCGGCTTTTCCACAACTACAAAGGTGTATTTATCCCTCCTCTCCCAGAAAAGAGCGCTGTAGGTAAGGGATTGGTCTAATTTGCAGCAATGAGTTGGTTGGAGCAGTGAGTTCGAATTTTATTTTGACTAATTATAGATTGGCGGTATGCAGAAAAGTTTCGGTTTAGTGCTGAATTTATTGAGATGAGGAGACAAGGGCTGGATATATTTGTCAATAAGATAGCTTCGCATCAAGAGCTTCAGCATAGTGAGGATTTAAGGACCTTTTTGCAGGCTGATGAGGAGGTGAATCGTCTATAATTCTATATATCTAGTGTATTAACAATTTGCGTTCTTTTGGTGCTATACGTGAAAGTTTATTATCGTTTCACTAATTTTCTTGTTAATCCAAAGGATAAATTCATGAACTACTTGTTATAAATTATCTATAATCTTGCAGCAAGCATGCAGTGAAAGTCAATTTTTTTCTCTTTTTCCGTGAAGAGGATCCTTTATTACTGTGAATTTTCTCCCTCGTTGATAAAACATTTCTGAACATGTTTAGGCAAAGAGACGAATGAAAAACTGGATAAAAAGCACAAGTAAAGTGGAATATGGCTGGTTGCCACGCTTTATCACTTTAGTTTCTGGAATTTGTCTACCTAAGATCTGTCCAGAAAGTGCAGTGACTGGCTTTGGCAGGTCAATAATGGTTTTCATCAGGATTGAGCCTGAGACTGCATATATGATCTTTTATTGTTTTCACCAGTATCATTCCCAGGAGCAAACACTGTGGCCATATATAGCATTTTCCACTCAAATTATCTCAAGAGATGCAATACTAGCAAGCAATCTGTTTTGTCACGGGATTATTATTTTTTTAAACACGGAGAGATAGTTTGATAAATACAATTGATGACAATTCATTCTCAAGCAATTACTTACATGACTTGGACCTATGAATTCCTTTCTGAATCATTAATAAGGAAGAAGTAACTGTATTGATTCATATAATGTCATTCTTAGCATGTAACTTAGAAAATTAACATGTATATTGCCTATGATGATTGTTTGTGATTCCTGTTCTTTCCTGTATTTTTTATATCTAAGAATACAACCATGAGCTTTTAATTCAACATTAGTTTATTACCTTTTTTTCAGACCATGGAAAGATTAAGATTTCAAGAGACTGGTATATTTAAGAAGAAACCTGCTGATTTGATGCAAATTTTCAAGGTATGATGAGCTCTCTGTCTTTCTTTTCTGATTGACACGTGAAATTCAGCACTAATTTTCTGATGCTTGAACACTGTCATGCAACACCTTAACACTTCTTTCCTTATTATGAATTCTCCTATGCTATAAATTAATTATCAAATTAATCAGACGTTAGGTCCTTATTTGAAAGCATATCACTGAAGGTGGATGACCGCTTCTTAGTTCACTGGATACTTTGCTTCTGTTGTGTGGATACTTCAAGATGATGTTTAACAACTCCAGACGTACAATTTTGTGGGTTGTGTTTAGTGTTTATTTTTAGACGACTTGTTTCAGGTGTCAGATCAAATTCTCTTTATTTAATTAAGAATCTTTTTCACTACTTGTTGGTTAAGTATATAGCGCACGAGACAGCAGTCAATTCCACCTGTACACTGCAATTTACAGAATAGGCCATTCAAACAAGCATGCTTTCAGTATGCTAATTATAGTATGATCTAGCAACTATGGTCCAAATGTTTTGCAGGACGCGCAATCTAAAGTGAGTGACATTGTTCTTGGGAAGGAAAAACCTGTTGAAGAATCGAATCTTGAATATGAAAAGCTAAAACATTACATCTTTGAGCTTGAAAACCACTTGGCTGAAGCTCAGAAGCATGCATATCGTCTTGTAAAGCGACATAGAGGTAATGGTGGTTTTTGTGGTTGTTACATGTAACACATGATGAGTCTCATTTCATGTTACATATCCTTTAGACTCATTATGATGCTGTCAGTTCTTGTGATGTGATTGCCTGTGTTTTTTTTTTTTTTTTTGTCAGAATTGGGGCAATCGCTATCAGATTTCAGTAAGGCAGTAAAACTCCTTGGTGCTTGTGAAGGAGATGCCCTAGGAAAGGCATTTTCTGAGCTTGGGACTAAATCAGAGGCATTATCAGTTAAGCTTCAGAAGGAGGTAGGCTTAAAGTCAATCGTGCCTTCTGCTACCAGATTCAGCATTTTGTTTTATGGCCCTCATGTCTTTTTAGTCTTTTGGAGTTAATAAGCTTCTTTTAAAATCTTTGATGCATTTCTATGAACTTCCAGGCCCATCTACTCTTAATGAATTTTGAAGAACCATTGAAAGATTATGTCCGTGCTGTTCAATCCATTAAGGTGAGTTTGGCTTGCCTCCTTCCATCTTTTTCCTATCTCTTCACCCTCCTTTTTTTTGTGTGAGTGCCCGCTCGCCCTCTACATTTGTCTTTGAAGCTGATCTTGTTATTCTGTGTGTTCTGACAGGCTACCATAGCTGAGCGGGCCAATGTCTTCAGGCATCAGTGTGAACTGGCTGAAACAATGAAGTTGAAAGAGATAAATCTGTATGTCCTGGTTGCTCCTTTCCTTCTTATAACTTTATTTTATCTGTGATTTCGATGGTACCATGTGAAATCGTCACGAACATTGAAAGATACAGAACAATGACTTTTCTCTTGATTCTTATTACTGTACTCTGATAGGTCTTTAGTGGTAATGACTTAGTTACATGCAACTTGAATTAAGATTGTAAATACAAGTGTCATCCAGCAAAGAAGCACTGTTGAAAGTGTTTGATTAGGTTCCATGCTTATAAGTATCTATCACCACATTTCAATCGGCAACAAGGCAGAATTTAGATTGTGTGATAAAGAGGCCTTTTAGCATCTAATGCGATGTATAGTTACATTTTATTTTCATACATGTGTAGTCGAAGTTTCTCCACTGGGAATTCTAAAAACAAGCTCAGAAATCCTGAAACTTGAGAACCCCATTGCATCATTGAAGTTGTCACTTATTGATGGCCTTTTCCCATTGTTCCATGGTAGTCCGTTTTGGCTGCTGGCCCAGATGATCTCTGGAGTTTCTAATTCATATCTATTGCTGCAGTGAGAAACTTATGCTAACACGTTCTTATAAAATGGGAGAAGCGGAGCATGAGTACAAGGAGGCAAGTTATCTTACGGTTAGCATATTTGCACGTCAGAAATCTTAGTTCTCTGACTTGAAAGTTTGTTTTCATGCAGTTGAAAGCGGAAAATGAGGAAGCAACTAGAAGGTTTGAGACAATTGTGAGACTGATGAACGAAGAGATAGTGCGCTTTCAAGAACAGAAAACATTGGATATGGGGATTGCTTTCCATGAATTTGCAAAAGGACAGGTACGCTTGGCAAATAGCATTGCAGATGCTTGGAGAAGTCTTCTTCCTAAACTTGAAGCATGTTCCACACAATGAATACTGGAAAGTGAGCTCTTGTTCACTTTCTTCATTCTTAGGAATGCTAGGACCAAGCTCTTGCTTTGTAAAAACCTTCCAGTTTTGCTATTCTGTTGTTGAACATCATACGGCACTTTTTCAAACTTTTGTTTCTTGTACAAATTTGAGATCAAGTGAAGAGCAAATTAGGAGCGAACACGAAAATGGTCATGTCTTATGTGCATCAGATCCTCTCTTCTCACTGAGATTTACACCTGTGTCGGTGTCCACACTTTCGAATCTAGCGTGTCTGGCATTGTGGTTTAAAAATAATAGGTTTAAGAAAAATTATGCCTACAGTTTGAAATTCGATCATGTGTTTAATGCAAAGAAACAGAAGCTATTTAATTATCTCCGTTAGAGAATTCTAGCTACTATGAGCAAATGACATTTTAAAATCAGATTTCCCAGCCCTTTTTTTGTTTTTTTGAAGCTCTTAAATTAAAATTATACCACCAAAAAATCTTTCCAAAAATAATAACTGGCCCTAATTTGATTTTACAATCCAACCCAACCTAAAATTCTTCAACTGCCCAGAATCTCAAAACAATTTATTTTCAACGCATTAATTATAACTAGATAAGCCTATAAAAATAAATCCACGAATCGAGATAATAATTTAAAAAAAAAACTACCTGCAATAAATCCTAAGGTGGGAGCGGATAGAAACTATAAATTTACTTCAAGGCATAAAACCAGTACAGCTAACAACATATCCCAAAGAGAACTCCCTGACGTTAAAATCCACAGAAACATCTTATCTTACGATATGAAAGAGATTGAAAGATTAACAGTACAAACTCTTGACCAAAATTTATAACATTAAATGAAAATCACTATCACTGAACATTACAGCTCATTCTTCATCCTCTTCATCTCCATCTCCACCAGCAGCCTTCTTGGAAGCAGCCTTCTGGTTCTTTCGCTTCACTCTACCAGGGCGTCCACCACCAAAGGGGCTCGTGAGTGAGAAATCAATGTGCTTCTGCGAGTCAACTCTCACCATGAAGGATGGAATATTGACCACCTGCCTCCCAACCCTGCAGGGCCAAAATAGACATCAATAACGAGGCAAAGCTTTCAAATCCGGAATCAAACAGTAGCAAGACAAAAGACAATATGAAAAGCCATGATCAGGTAAAAATGATTATAACTACTTTCAAAATAACAAGCAAAAAGAAAATAAAAAGATACTATGAAAGGAAGTAATCGGTTAACAGGATGATTTCTGATCATATTTTTAGAAGAGGATCCCAGTCACAAACACGAGAAAGAGTAAAAAACACAGCAGACCTTAAGCTCTGAAATCACATGACCTTAACATGGATACTAATTCTGATTAAAGGGCAGTCAGGACATTTTATAATAAAGGAAATCACAACATTGGGAAAACAGAGGGAATCGGGAAAATCATAAAGCACAATTTCAACACTAACAACACACATGTTGCAAATGCACTGCACATTTAAGATAAAATTTATCTAATTCATGAAGAGCATTTTAACTTGCATAGGTTGTATGCCTACATAACATGAAAACATAAGAGAAAGATCCACTTATTTACCTAATGTGCCTCTGTTTGATGAGCACCCTGGCATGGTGGATGGACTTAGCCATACCAGCCTTGAAAACAAGAGTCTGGAGGCGGCGCTCGAGAAAGTTTTCCACGGTGAGAGCCAACACATAATCGAGCTTGTTCTGGCTCTCTTCCAAAAGCCCATACCTATTCATCCTCCTCAAAAGCGCCTCACCCTCAAAAATACGGCGCTGGTTCTTCTCGTCAAGGGTGAGAAGCATTCTGGCAGCATTACGAATGCGACTCAAAGCATACTGAACCCTCCAGAGTTCCCTCTTGGCACGGAGCCCATACTCTCCGACAAGCTTCAGCTCGGCATCCAAACGTTCCTTCTCATAAGGACGCCTTGGCTTCTTAAAAGTTTTCCCATCTATATGAAAACGAAAAACATATATCTCACTTCTATTATTCAAAATCCAGACGCCAAACTCTAGTGGTAAACCAAGTACATTCAAATCATCAAATCAAGATTAAAATGCAAATCTCAGATGCTAAATGGAAGCTGAATTTTCTGAATTCTAAATAAAATAATGAGCATCAAATTTTCCATGTTTCACTTACTTTATAGTTTACAAAGAAAAGAAAATAGAAAATGAGCTAAAACTCAACAAAAAAAGAGTCCAGGGATTGATTAGAACACAAAATATGTTGAAATTATAGTGAAAAGGTCAAAAAAAAGAGAAGAAAGATGGAGAGGCAACTCACAGTTCCGATAAAAGGAGACGTGAACCATTCTGTTCGCTGTCGAACTCAGTTAGGGTCTAGGGTGGCGGTGAGGAGCTATAATTGCTGTATTTATAGTTACAAGATTTCTCCCCGTCTAAAAGAAAAACCCTAATTCTTTGTATACTTTGGGCTGGTTCAAATGCTATAAGCCTATAACCAAATCGGGCTAAGCCTGAAACTTTCTTCTTCTTTTTTTTTTTTTCTTTTTTTTTTTAATTTTAATGTGTCACAGTAGAAGATATAATTGTTGCATAAAATTTTACTTGAAAAGAACCATCCGAATATGTTATTGTTGTGCCGCCCCTCCCCTTGAAGTCCAAAACAAACCTCAGCCATAACAAAAATGAAATTTTGGTTAAAAAACACATTTTCTCATAATTTAAATATTATGATTATTAAAAATATTTATTTTAATTCTTATATATAAAGAAAAAAAGTATTTTAAAAAATAAACTCGTGATATTTTATAAACTGTGATTATAACTATTTATCAAAACAACTAAATTATTAAGATTAGTTTAACTATTTATATAAATAATAAATCAATTTAATATATTGTTTTAAGTCTTAGTTAGCAAATTTGTCTTGTAATCCAAATTGTGTTACAAATATTTTAAATAAAAGTTGATTCTCGATAAAATGTGACTAACACAAGCTACGTTACGCGTCCTATTTTTTTTTTTTTAAGAATAATGTTCGCCATAATTTTTCTCCATAATTTTATTTATTCATTTTTATTATCATATAATGTTTATTCATTCACTTTTATTATCATATAATATATATAATATAGAACCATTATCTATTTTTATTATATAATTAAATTCAATCAGAATCATTACCTATTACCTAATTCAATCAAACCAAGTTTCCATTAGTAACTAAGCCAAAAATGCATCAATTATATTAATCATGCTATTGATACATTAATTACATTAATCATGCTACTGATGCATTAATTATGTTACTAATACATTAAATTAATACACTAACATGATCAAACTATTTTCCATTTGAAAATATATCAAAATAATATATATTTTTAAATGATGCAAATATATATATATATATATATATATATATATATATATATATATATATATATATAATTCATGCCAGACACCGATTTAATTTGAAACCTGATAGCCACCCTATGTTGACCTACGAGGAATTAACTAGTAATCCACTAATCCACCTAAAAAAACAAACATTCACCAATTTTTCATTTTTAAAAAAACAGGAGATGACATGCAAATTCACTCCAAGCATGAAAACAAGGCTGTCGAAAATATAAGATGAACATGTATTCCAAAGACAAGTACAAAAGTAATCTACGGGGTCAAAAACATAATATCTCCTTAAGTTTAAAAATTCGCCTAAACCTCTCATTGATAGATAGGAAAGAGATTGAAAGATCAACGGGACAAACTCTTAAACAGGCTCTATAACATTAACCAAAAATCACAAGCACCGAACATGACAAGCTCATTTCTCATCTTCTTCTTCTTCATCTCCATCTCCACCAGCAGCCTTCTTGGAAGCAGCCTTCTGGTTCTTTCGCTTCACTCTTCCAGGGCGTCCACCACTAAAGGGGCTTATAAGTGAGAAATCAATGTGCTTCTGCGAGTCAACTCTTACCATGAAGGATGGAATATTGACCACCCACCTCCCAACCCTGCAGGACCAAACAACTATCAATCGAGAGGCAACACTTTAAAATATAGAATCCAATAGTAGCAAGATAGAAGACCAAAAATGAAAAGCCATCATCAAGTGAAATGGTTGTAAATACTTTCAATATCATATACGTCAAGAAGTAATCAGTTAACAAGATGGTTTCACATTATACTTCTAGAAGGGGATGACAGTCATAAGCATGAGCAAGAGATTCAAAAAGGCAGCAGACCTCGAGCTCTGAAATCACAGGACCTTAACAAGGATACTAATTCTGAATAAAGGGTAGTCAGGACGTTTGATAAACAAAGAAATTATATCGCAGCATTGGAAAAACGGAGAGAATAGGCAAAATCAGAAAGCGCAATTTCAATGCCAACAACACATTCCGCATTTCAGATAAAATTTATCAAATTCACAAATAGCATTTTAACTTGCATAGATTGTATGCCTACTTAACAAGAAAACATAAGAGAAAGATACAATTATGTACCTAATGTGCCTCTATTTAATGAGCACTCTGGCATGGTGGATGGATTTAGCCATACCAGCCTTAAAGACAAGAGTTTGTAGGCGGCGCTCAAGAAAGTTTTCCACAGTAAGGGCCAACACATAATCGAGCTTGTTCTGGCTCTCCTCCAACAGCCCATACCTATTCATCCTCCTTAAAAGCGCCTCGCCCTAAAAAATACGGCGCTGGTTCTTCTCATCAAGGGTGAGAAGCATTCTAGCAGCATTACGAATACGACTCAGTGCATACTGAACCCTCCAGAGTTCCCTCTTGGCATGGAGCCCATACTCTCCAACAAGCTTCAACTCAGCATCCAAACGTTCCTTCTCATAGGAATGTCTTGGTTTCTTAAAAGCCTTCCCATCTATACACAAAGAAGAGATAGATTCTTCACAGATTAGTTATATAAAAGATCTTACAAGTCCATGGGCGCAATAAAAACTCACAAATACTAGCACTTTCTTCTTAATCTCCACTCACCTCTACTGTTCAAAACATTCCAATCAAAATCAACACGAGGTCTACTACTGCTAAATCTCCAAATTCTAAATAGAAATATAATGAATCCCTTTTCTATTATTTTTCTCAATAATTTACAAAAATAAATAGAAAGTAAATGACCAAGATCTAAACATCTAGAGCTAAATTGTAAATTAGGAGTGGTTAACTAAGAAGAAAAAAAGAAAAAGAAATGAAAGGCTATCAGTATATGAATCAGGAGAAAAAGAAGTAGGTAGCTTACAGTTGCGATAGAAGGAGACGTGCACCATGCTTGCTTGTTCAATGCCTCCTTCCTGAGATCTTAGTTACAGCATTTCAGTCAGGGTTCAGATTCGTGAAACATTCAACTATGAGTTGAGTGTTTACTTGGTAATGGCGATCACACTGTGCCCCAACCATTTCTTGTAAACCCCTATACTGCTTTCACGCAAGGTAGTCACTAGGCAGTTCATAGACCTTTTTGAGACAGGTAGAAAGCCTACCTATCATGTAATGACCTAGAACCTTCCTTTAAGCATGAACTCCCTATATATTCATTTTGCATGGGTTTTTAGTCATTCATACCCAATGAGCATACATTTGCATCCACACACATCCATCCATCCATTGTAAATAACATACATACTTGCATCAGGTTGAAATATAGGTCCCCAAAGAGCCTACAACACCCGACTCCGAGCAAGAAACATGGAAGATGAAGAGCGTGCTCACCGTGATGCCCATTTCCAAGAAGAGTTAGAGTCTCTGAAAGCAAGCGTGGCTCGCCTCACTAGCTTACTCGAGCAAACACTTAGAAATGCCTCTGGTGAAGGTCCTTATAACCGGCCAGCTATTTTTGTTCAGCCTCCGGCAACAGCTCAACCTGAAGAAATAATGAGTGAACATGGTCAAGAACCTCCATACAATCCAGCATTTGTGCACTCAATGCCACCAGCACCAGCCCCTGCAGTCATAGATCCATTTGCCAATGAGTCCTACAAGAGCAAGTCATCTAATAGCATTGATCAAGATAAGATAGCGGCGTTGGAAGCTCGGATTAGAGCCATTGAAAGGGTGGACTTGTACGATCCAGTACGGGCAGCAGAAATGTGTTTGGTCCTAAATGTGGTTGTCCCTAAAAAATTTCGTGTTCCTGAATTCATCAAATACACTGGGACACAATACCCTATAACTCATCTCAAATCTTATTGTAATAAAATGACAGAAGTAGTACACAATGAAAAACTACTGATGCACTTTTTCCAAGATAGCTTGAGTGGGGTGGCGTTAAGCTGGTATATGAGATTGGATAACACAAAGATCCAAAAATGGAAAGACTTGGTGGATGCTTTTGTCAAGCAATACAAGTACAATATGGACATTGCTCCTGATAGAACCAGTTTGTCTAATCTAGAGAAAAAGGACAAGGAAAGCATAAGGGAATATGCTCAAAGGTGGAGAGACCTAGCTGCTCAAGTACATTCTCCGCTCCTGGATAAAGAGATGGTCACTCTGTTTGCCAATACACTCAAGGCCCCCTATTATGAGCATGCAATGGGTAGTTCGGCCCAACAATTTACTGATGCTGTGGTAGTAACTGAGCGCATAGAGCAAGGAGTCAAGAGTGGTAGAATTCCTGTGCCAACTGTTGAAAAAAAGGGCTTCGAAGGTAAAAGGAAAGAGGTTGACCATGTTGAGGGTAACTATAGGGATAGGAAGAACCCATTCCAAAATGACCATACTCCATCCTATTCACCTCAAATCACCGACATCAATTTCAACTCTTCTTTTCCTGCCAGAAAACCTGAGCCTCAAACCAAACACCAAAGAATCCAAGAACAGCTACCTCCATTATCGTTGCCCTTAAATGAGATGTACCAAAAGCTACTGAGCATCGGGCACATAGCTCCAGAACCCTTGATACCTCTGCAACCACCTTACCCCAACTGGTACAAGCCCGACCTCACTTGCGAGTACCATGCTGGCGCTGTGGGACACAACATTCATACCTGTAGTGCCTTCAAAAAGAGGCTCATGCATTTGATCAAAGTTGGGTGGATAACATTTTAAGGAACTCCAGACGTGAGTTTGAACCCTCTACCCAATCATGCTTCAGGTACTGGATTGGTGAATGCACTAGGAGGTGGAATGCTCTGGAAACCTCAAAGCACGAGTAGGGTGTGAAGAAGGCAGTGTGAATTCTCGAGGATAGAGACGAAGTTCTGCCACAAGATAGGAGGATGGCGCCAGCCCCTAATAATCGCCTCCGTTTGATCATGTCTGCAAAGTTATTTTGATTTTGTCATATTTTAACTTGTTTTAGTCTTGTTGGCAATTCGGCTCATAATGCCACAAGATTCTCTGTCAAATGAGCCTTTCTTGTTAATAAGATCATATGTTCATAATGAGCCTTCATTTTTGTTGTTTTATGCAAATAACATACTGGACACACTTTTTACTCATAAAACCACTATACCAAGAATTGTTTGGTGTTTTTTCTCTTTTTTCCCAAAAAAAAGCATGACCCCATGTTTTCACAAGAATTTTTGGGAAATCAAATTTTTTAATACAAAATAAAAATCAAATTGGTGTTTGTTCTAAAAAACAAGTTCTGAAAATTCAAGTGATATCCTAACACTTAAAAAACCTGAAAGAGAACCTGATCACCATGAGATAACTTCAAAGTTGTGTTTTGACTGCATGAATAATGAGAAACCATTTTGCATATTCGCATGTGAGAAAGTAAAGCTTGCCGATTCTGAATGAATGCATTTGAAATGAAGAAAGGCCATCTTTGATCATCCTTTCACAAATTATAAAAAATCCCTTGTAGTCCCCATTTGAGCCTAATAACTTTTTCTTGAAAACATAACCTTGGCTAGGATCACACCCTACACTGGGGGGCAAGTGCAAAAAAAATAAAATCTTAATGACTAAAAGTGCCCAAACAACACTGGGGGGCATAAAAAAGTCCTCAACGATAAAAGTGCCCAAACAACACTGGGGGGCATGAAAGAAAATCTTCAATGATCAAAAGTGCCCAGACAAAGAGTTCCAAAAATATTTGAGCGTGCCACAAAAATCACTAATATAATGATGCTCAAAACCAAAAGAAGAAAAAGCCCAACATTGGGGGGGGCATCGTGGACCATTTTGCAAATCAATTCCAAGGTCTAGAAATTCATGAACCAAAAAAGAGTTTGGGATATAAGCACTAGTGATTCTTAGTCTTAAAGTCCCTTAAACACATTTTGAGCCTAAATATCCTTTTTCTTCATAGCCAATAGCCAAAGTCTACGTTACGTGACCAATCAAGCCCTTTCTGATCAAAGGCAAGCAATCTGAATTGGCAGGCTTTGCTTTCCCATATGAAACAAGTCATTATTCATGCAAGCAAAATGAATGCTTTGAAAACTGGTTCTTTGAAACCCTCAAATTGAAGCTTGAACCCTTTTGACCAATCAAACATCACTTCACTTCACCAAAAGCAAAATAAAATTTTTCAACACTCATGCAAACCTATCCATGAGAATCGCTTGAATTTTTTCAGAACAAGTTTTTTTAGAACTTTCCTTCATGAAGTTTTCCTTTTCTCAAAAGTTTGAGTCTCTGATAGTAAGCTTTGATGGCTCTTCCACTCTTGCTTACTCGAGTCATATCTTGTGATCTTGACCTCTGAGAGGGATCAACATATTTGTTTTCCCACAAACCTTTATCTGAAGGATTGCCAGGAAATCATGGAGCCAGCCCTATGTGGATTGCCCCCCAGTTTGATCATGTCTCCAAGAGTTCAATTTGGGTTTTCCTTGGGGATGAGGCTATGTGGAAGAAGATTTGGTTATTTACAAGGAGTTGTTTTTATGTAGAATACATGCATATTGATCATGATGCATTGCTTCAAATCGGTGTCTCGCCGTCATCTCTTTTTAAACGAGCTGTTGAGCCCTCAACCATCTCAGGTAGTGCGCTTTACAGCCCTAACTTTTTGCCTTTTAAGTGCACTTTTAGGCCATATCATACCTCTTTTTGAGTGCGCCTTTGAGCCCTCACCTCATGGGTAGTGTGTTTTCTAACCTTGCCTCATTTTGAGTGCGCCTTTGAGCCCTTAACCATCTCAGGTAGTGCGCTTTACAGCCTTACCTCTTTGCCTTTTGAGTGCACCTTTAGGCCATATCATACCTCTTTTTGAGTGCGCCTTCGAGCCCTCGACCATATTAGGTAGTGCGTTTTCTAACCATACCTCCTTTTTAGTGCGCCTTTGAGCCCTCACCTCTTGGGTAGTATGTTTTTTAACCTTACCTCCTTTTGAGAGTGCCTTCGACCCCTCACCTCTTAGGTAGTGCGTTTTCCAACCTTGCCTCTTTTTAATTGCGCATTCGAGCCTTCACCTCTTGGGTAGTGTGTTTTCTAACCCTGCCTCTTTCGAGTGCGCCTTTGAGCCCTAATCCCTTAGGTAGTGTGTTTTCTAACCCTACCTCCTTTCGAGTGCACCTTAGAGCCCTCGACCACCTTAGATAGTGTGCTTTCTAGCCTTATCTCCCTTTTGAGTGCGCCTTAGAGCCCTCAACCACTTTGGGTGGTGTGTTTTCTAACCATACCTCCTTTCGAGTGCGCCTTTGAGCCCTCACCTCTTGGGTAGTGCATTTTCTAACCCTATCTCCTTTTGAGTGAGCCTTCTAGCCCTCGCCCCATGGGCAGTGTGTTTTCTAACCATGTCTCTTTTTAGTGCGCCTTAGAGCCCTCGACCACCTTAGGTAATGTGTTTTCTAACCCTACCTCCTTTCTAGTGCGTCTTTGAGCCCTCACCTCTTATATAGTGCGTTTTCTAACCCTACCTCCTATTAAGTGCGCTTTTTAGCCTTCGTTCCCTTTCGAGTCCTATCTCTTTTCAAACGCTCCGTTGAGCTTCCATTGCTTGAATAGTGTGCCTTTAAGCCCTATCATGTCGTCTCTTCAAGACATTTTATTTTACTTGGGCAGGTCACCCATCATAATCAGACCTCTTTGAAAACTCTTTTCATCTTTCATTTGGGCCGGTTGCCCATTATAATAAAACCATCTTGAGAAATCTTCGCATTTCTCACCACTTTGAAAAATCTCCATATTTTTCACCACTTTGAAAACTCTTTTCACTTTTCACCTGGGGCAGGTCACCCAATACAGCAAGACCACTTTGAAAAATCTTTGTATTTTTCACTCTTCACGTGGGCAGGTCGCCCATTACAAGAAGACCACTTTGAAAAATCTTCGTATTTTTCACCACTTTGAAAAATCTTTGCAACCTTCAAAACTTTTCATCTGGGCAGGTCGCCCATTACAACAAGACCACATTGAAAAATCACTGCATTTTTCATCATTTTGAAAAAAATCTTTGAAAAATCTTTGCATTTTTCACCTGGGTAGGTCACCCATTACAATAAGACCAAATACTAAACCAGGGAGCTGAGAGATAGATATAAATAAAAAAAACAAGATATCGTGTCATGTTATCCAATTTAATTTTTTATTTAATTATATGTTAATATTTTTTTTGAGAAAAATACAAATAAAATTGAATTGAAATAAAATAAAACAATTCGCTAGCATAGCTTCCTCTTTTCTTATGCGGTTATGTTGTTATGCCACATGCTTGACATTTTCTATTCAATTTTTTTTTGTTGCTTAGCTGATGTTGTCATAACCCAAATCTGGGTTATTCCCCAAAATTCACTTTTTTTTCAAAATAAAAATCAAAAAATAAAATAAAGGCTTGCAACGTGGAGAAGACAAGTCGGAAAATCAAGCTGCAATTTTTGGAGGAAATTCAAGGCCTAATTGTACCCTATTATGCCCAAAAATGGAGAAAAAAATGCAAATTCAAGGTCAAATTAAATAATTATTGGATGAATTTGCATAAACATTAAGTCCAATGACATAATTAAATTTTTAATAGGCTAATTTGATTTAATCATGGGCCAAATTAAATTTTAATTATGTTTAAGAATTAATATGGGTCCAATTGAAGGATTTAATTAAGTGCAAGGACTTAATTATACTTTAAATGGGTCAAATTAATTTTATTTGGGGCTTAATTGGTGAAAAATTAAGTTTGGGAGCCTAATTTGGGCTTAATTGAGAATATTGGAATTTTAAGAGACCAAATTTAATTTTTTGATTTAATCATGGGCCAAATTAAATTTTAATTATGTTTAAGAATTAATTTGGGTTCAATTGAAGGATTTAATTAAGTGCAAGGACTTAATTATACTTTAAATGGGTCAAATTAATTTTATTTGGGGCTTAATTGGTGAAAAATTAAGTTTGGAGCTTAATTTGGGCTTAATTGAGAAGATTGGAATTTTAAGAGATCAAATTTAATTTTTACTAAGTTAATTGATTGAAATTAGGGGCCAAATTGCAAGAAAATTGAAGTTTTGAGGTCAATTAGGGGTTAAATTGTCAAACTTCACAGCCAAGGACCATTCTGCAATAGGCGGCCAACTATGGGGGTTCATTTGACAAAATTAGGGGCAAAATCATAAGAAAATTGAAGTTTTAGAGTCAATTATAGGTGCAATTAAATCAAATTTAAAGAGGAAGGATTGAAATGAACTTTGGTCAAAATCAGAACTTTGGTACTGTTCATCTTCTTCTTTAAATCTCTGAAATAACTGGTTCAGTTACCTACTTTGCAACTGCATTTAATGTACCTAACGTCCATCAAATTTGCCAAAAATTGCACTAAACAGATCACAAGACATCCCTCTACGTCGGGGTATAGTCTTCACTGGCTCACTGGCAAATGAACAGACGTGGCACCACCCCAAAAAGGCCAACTCAGGCAGCTTGCAGCTGCAGATTTGACAATTTGACAGTGCACCATGCCTATTTTGAGCCAACGGTTGGGATCCTTCCCATCTGAATCAAGGGCTGAAATTTTTCTCCAATGTAGAAAAGATTTCCCTCTTCCACCACCTATAAATAGAGGTGGATTTGATGGCCTGGGAGAGGAGAAAATCGGGTCCAAAATAAGCCAAAATATCAACCTCTTCCCGGTTTCTGCCACTTTCTCTTTGTTTTTCTGTTTTTCTTTCTCCCTCCACCGCTGCAACCACTGGTAGCACACCATCATTGGTCTTCCCACCACCAGCTCCACCACAGAAACCTTTCTCCTGCACCAACAAATGTTTACCAGTGGTAGAGCAGACACCGCGTCTCTCTCCTCTCCTTCCTCTCCTACTTCTCCTCGCTGCAGACTTTCTTCTTCTGCTTCTTCTTCTTTCTTCCTCCGCCGTCAACGTCTCTTCCTCCAGCTCCGCCTTGAGCAACCAGCACCACCACGTGTTGCCAATACCACCAGCCAGCCACCACTGCGTCTGTAATAAGCCACCGTGAACGTCTCTCTCCCCTCTGCAGATTGCTTCCTTTTCTTCCTCTTCCAGCTGCAGCCGCTCCAGCCACCTGCAGCCAACCCCACCGCCGGCTTCAGATCATCTTCCCCCGCCAGTTAGACCACCACCGCGCCCGGTAGCCTTCTCCTCCGCCCATCTCCAACTTCTGCAACCATTTGGTTGCATGCAGAACGTGATTGTTCACGTTCTGCATCACTCTTTGTAATGTATTAATATAATAATATATTATATGTTATTATTATATAAAAAAACAAAAAAAAATTCAAAAAACCTTTGAAAAAAAAATTGTTATTTTTCTCGCATATTTTTCTACCAATTTTGCATAATATCGGGTTGTATATTTACACTGTAAAATACAAATCTGGTATTAAAATACCTGGTTTTCTTCAAAATATTTCAAAAAAAATCAAAATATTTTCAAAAAAAAATTTCATAAACTTTTAAATCAATTTCCTTTTTCAAAAAAAATAAATGTTTTCATACGGCCAAATCCTAAAATTTTTCCAAGCATATTTTTCATTAAAAAAAATAAAAAATAAAAATTGCATCTTTTTCATGTTAAAAAAAAAAAGATATCGTAGCCAGTTTATGATTATCCATTAGGATTTGGCCAACATGTCAAAAATCTTTTTCCAATCTTTTTTAGGATCCAGATGTAGACTTTAATATTTATGTGGTGTAAAATTACACGATAAAGTACATCCTCAAGTATTAAAGATACAATATGTAAATAAATGCAATGCTAATATTCAGACTTTAGAACGGTTAGGATTTAACCCGATAAGGTAGAGATTTTCTCATGAAGAGAGATCTGCATTGAGCCTTAGAAAAGACCAACAAATAGAAACCTGACTTAAAAAAACAATCAAACAACAATGCAGCTTACCTTAGGTAGGGTGCACTGGGGGTGATGCGTCTTCCCTTTGCACAATCAGTACCTTACTCAGACTCTCGCAGACCATAGGTTTCTAGTGACCATAATATTAGATGGCGACTCCAGAACCTTAATCATAATTTTATAATTAAATCCAAAAAACCTTCCCAACACATAACACCCCTCATCAGGAGGCACGCCAGAGAGCCTCCGCCGTCGCCAAACGACGTACATCCTCAAGTATTAAAGATACAATATGTAAATAAATGCAATGCTAATATTCAGACTTTAGAACGGTTAGGATTTAACCCGATAAGGTAGAGATTTTCTCATGAAGAGAGATCTGCATTGAGCCTTAGAAAAGACCAACAAATAGAAACCTGACTTAAAAAAACAATCAAACAACAATGCAGCTTACCTTAGGTAGGGTGCACTGGGGGTGATGCGTCTTCCCTTTGCACAATCAGTACCTTACTCAGACTCTCGCAGACCATAGGTTTCTAGTGACCATAATATTAGATGGCGACTCCAGAACCTTAATCATAATTTTATAATTAAATCCAAAAAACCTTCCCAACACATAACACCCCTCATCAGGAGGCACGCCAGAGAGCCTCCGCCGTCGCCAAACGACGTCGCGTCCCCTCGACAGATGTCATCCATCCTTTTTTCTTAAAATAAAAACTACCCGACAATGCATTGTCTCATCTCAAAATCTACTTTCTAACCATTTTATAGTTGATCAAAAAACTATGATGAAAATTTTATTTTGATTATAAAAATTAATTTTTAATTTATTTTTTTACTAAAATATCTAATAAACATCTTTATAAACTCAAACAACTAATATCACAACACAAATCCTTTTTAAATCCATCCAACAACAAAATCAAGTCGAAAGAAATTTCTTTATTGATCTATTTTTTATTTTTAAGATGTAGGGCAAAAAAATATTTAAATAATTTGTTTTATTAAATAGAACTAATAAACACAAAAAAGGTCAATTTCACCATTAAAATCTAGTCAATCATCAACTTTCTTTTTCCTCCGTAGCAACTCCCTCTTTTCAAACCCTAAAACTAAAAAATAAATAAAATAAAATTTTAAAAATAAAAAAAAAACTAAAATCAAAATCAAAACAATTATTTCACGGAAAAAAAGCCTTAAAGGCACGATTTGAATATATAAAAAAAAATCTTTTTTTTTGGCAAAATTAAACATTATCATGGTAATAACACAAAGCGCAATGATAAAATGAAAAGGTCTGGTTATAAATTAAAAAAAAAAGGAACAAAGAAAAAAATAAATCAAACACCTGGAGAGAGTGAACAAATGTTGGGACATTTGGAGAGCCTCAATATTTATTCGGCCCTATTCTGATAAATTTATAAAAAAAATTGGATCATAAAGTTTTTTAAAATAACATAATGTTTATGTTTTTTATTTAAAAACATATCTAAATAATATAATTTTTTTATTTTTTAAAATTTATTTTTTATATATAAAATTTCCACCTTTTTTTTTTTCAAATTTCAGGCAAACATGCTGGTAATTTGGAACCACTAGCTGCTGACGTGATTTTAGAAGTGCCAAGTCAAAATTTAAGTCTGAACCCTTTTGAGATGCAATACAATGAAACCGCCTATACACAGTTTTGATGATGATCGATCACAACCTGATGATAGAATTTCTGCACATTTTATGAACATATATTCCAAAGATGATGAAAGATCAACAGGACAAAATCTTAAACAAGGCTGTCAGAATTATCAAATGAATATATATTCCAAAGACAATGACAGAGGTAATCTAAAGTGCCGAGAGAGAATATAACAACTCCCTAAGTTTAAAATTCGCAAAAACCTCTAATTGATGGATAGGAAAGAGATTGAAAGATCAACAATACAAACTCTTGACCAAATTTATAACATTAAATGAAAATCACTATCACTGAACATTACAGCTCATTCTTCATCCTCTTCATCTCCATCTCCACCAGCAGCCTTCTTGGAAGCAGCCTTCTGGTTCTTTCGCTTCACTCTACCAGGGCGTCCACCACCAAAGGGGCTCGTGAGTGAGAAATCAATGTGCTTCTGCGAGTCAACTCTCACCATGAAGGATGGAATATTGACCACCTGCCTCCCAACCCTGCAGGGCCAAAATAGACATCAATAACGAGGCAAAGCTTTCAAATCCGGAATCAAACAGTAGCAAGACAAAAGACAATATGAAAAGCCATGATCAGGTAAAAATGATTATAACTACTTTCAAAATAACAAGCAAAAAGAAAATAAAAAGATACAATGAAAAGCAGTAATCGGTTAACAGGATGATTTCTGATCATATTTTTAGAAGAGGATCCCAGTCACAAACACGAGAAAGAGTAAAAAACACAGCAGACCTTAAGCTCTGAAATCACATGACCTTAACATGGATACTAATTCTGATTAAAGGGCAGTCAGGACATTTTATAATAAAGGAAATCACAACATTGGGAAAACAGAGGGAATCGGGAAAATCATAAAGCACAATTTCAACACTAACAACACACATGTTGCAAATGCACTGCACATTTAAGATAAAATTTATCTAATTCATGAAGAGCATTTTAACTTGCATAGGTTGTATGCCTACATAACATGAAAACATAAGAGAAAGATCCACTTATTTACCTAATGTGCCTCTGTTTGATGAGCACCCTGGCATGGTGGATGGACTTAGCCATACCAGCCTTGAAAACAAGAGTCTGGAGGCGGCGCTCGAGAAAGTTTTCCACGGTGAGAGCCAACACATAATCGAGCTTGTTCTGGCTCTCTTCCAAAAGCCCATACCTATTCATCCTCCTCAAAAGCGCCTCACCCTCAAAAATACGGCGCTGGTTCTTCTCGTCAAGGGTGAGAAGCATTCTGGCAGCATTACGAATGCGACTCAAAGCATACTGAACCCTCCAGAGTTCCCTCTTGGCACGGAGCCCATACTCTCCGACAAGCTTCAGCTCGGCATCCAAACGTTCCTTCTCATAAGGACGCCTTGGCTTCTTAAAAGTTTTCCCATCTATATGAAAACGAAAAACATATATCTCACTTCTATTATTCAAAATCCAGACGCCAAACTCTAGTGGTAAACCAAGTACATTCAAATCATCAAATCAAGATTAAACTGCAAATCTCAGATGCTAAATGGAAGCTGAATTTTCTGAATTCTAAATAAAATAATGCGCATCAAATTTTCCATGTTTCACTTACTTTATAGTTTACAAAGAAAAGAAAATAGAAAATGAGCTAAAACTCAACAAAAAAAGAGTCCAGGGATTGATTAGAACACAAAATATGTTGAAATTATAGTGAAAAGGTCAAAAAAAAGAGAAGAAAGATTGAGAGGCAACTCACAGTTCCGATAAAAAGAGACGTGAACCATTCTGTTCGCTGTCGAACTCAGTTAGGGTCTAGGGAGGCGGTGAGGAGCTATAATCGCTGTATTTATAGTTACAAGATTTCTCCCCGTCTAAAAGAAAATCAAAGCCCTAACCCCTAACCCTAATGCTTTGTATACTTTGGGCTAGCATATAACCAAATCGGGCTAAGCCTGAAACTTTCTTCGTCTAAAATAAAGAAAAAAAGTATTTTAAAAAATAAACTCGTGATATTTTATAAACACTGTAATTATAACTATTTATCAAAACAAATAAATTATTGAGATTAGTTTAACTATTTATATAAATAATAAGTCAATTTAATATATTGTTTTAAGTCTTAGTTAGCAAATTTGTCTTGTAATCCAAATTGTGTTACAAATATTTTAAATAAAAGTTGATTCTTAATAAAATATGACTAACACAAGCTACGCTAAGCGTCCTATTTTCTTTCTTTTTTTTAAGAATAATGTTCGCCATAATTTTTCTCCATAATTTTATTTATTCATTTTTATTATCATATAATGTTTATTCATTCACTTTTATTATAATATAATATATATATATATATAATATAGAACCATTATCTATTTTTATTATATAATTAAATTCAATTAGAATCATGACCCATTACCTAATTCAATCAAACCAAGTTTCCATTAGTAACTAAGCCAAAAATGCATCAATTATATTAATCATGCTACTTATACATTAATTATATTAATCATGCTACTGATGCATTAATTATGTTACTAATACATTAAATTAATGCACTAACATGATCAAACTATTTTCCATTTGAAAATATATCAAAATAATATATATTTTTAAATGATGCAAATATATATATATATATATATATATATATATATAATTCATGCCAGACACCAATTTAATTTGAAACCTGATAGCCACCCTATGTTGACCTACGAGGAATTAACTAGTAATCCACTAATCCACTTAAAAAAACAAACATTCACCAATTTTTCATTTTTTAAAAAAACAGGAGATGACAAGCAAATTCACTCCAAGCATGAAAAAAAGGCTGTCGAAAATATCAGATGAACATGCATTCCAAAGACAAGTACAAAAGTAATCTACAGGGTCAAAAACATAGTATCTCCTTAAGTTTAAAAATTCGCCTAAACCTCTCATTGATAGATAGGAAAGAGATTGAAAGGTCAACGGGACAAACTCTTAAACACGCTCTATAACATTAACCAAAAATCACAAGCACCGAACATGACAAGCTCATTCTTCATCTTCATCTCCATTTCCATCTCCACCAGCAGCCTTCTTGGAAGCAGCCTTCTGGTTCTTTCGCTTCACTCTTCCAGGGCGTCCACCACCAAAGGGGCTTGTGATTGAGAAATCAATGTGTTTCTGCGAGTCAACTCTCACCATGAAGGATGGAATATTGACCACCCGCCTCCCAACCCTGCGGGACCAAACAACTATCAATCGAGAGGCAACACTTTAAAATATAGAATCCAATAGTAGCAAGACAGAAGATAAAAAATGAAAAGCCATCATCAGGTGAAGTGGTTGTAAATACTTTCAAGATGATATACGTCAAGAAGTAATCAGTTAACAAGATGGTTTCATATTATACTTCTAGAAGGGGATGACAGTCATAAGCATGAGCAAGAGATTCAAAAAGGCAGCAGACCTCGAGCTCTGAAATCACAGGACCTTAACAAGGATACTAATTCTGAATAAAGGCTAGTCAAGACGTTTAATAAACAAAGAAACTATATTGCAACATTGGAAAAATGGAGAGAATAGGCAAAATCAGAAAGCGCAATTTCAATGCTAACAACACATTGCGCATTTCAGATAAAATTTATCAATTTCACAAATAACATTTTAACTTGCATAGATTGTATGCCTACTTAACAAGAAAACATAAGAGAAACATACAATTATGTACCTAATATGCCTCTGTTTAATGAGCACTCTGGCATGGTGGATGGACTTAGCCATACCAGCCTTGAAGACAAGAGTTTGTAGGCGGCGCTCAAGAAAGTTTTCCACAGTAAGGGCCAACACATAATCGAGCTTGTTCTGGCTCTCCTCCAACAGCCCATACCTATTCATCCTTCTTAAAAGCGCCTCGCCCTCGAAAATACAGCGTTGGTTCTTCTCATCAAGGGTGAGAAGCATTCTAGCAGCATTACGAATACGACTCAGTGCATACTCAACCCTCCAGAGTTCCCTCTTGGCACGGAGCCCATACTCTCCGAAAAGCTTCAACTCAGCATCCAAACGTTCCTTCTCATAAGGACGTCTTGGTTTCTTAAAAGCCTTCCCATCTATACACAAAGAAGAGATAGATTCTTCACAGATTAGTTATATAAAAGATCTTACAAGTCCATGGGCGCAATAAAAACTCACAAATACTAGCACTTTCTTCTTAATCTCCACTCACCTCTACTGTTCAAAACATTCCAATCAAAATCAACACGAGGTCTACTACTGTTAAATCTCCAAATTCTAAATAAAAATATAATGAATCCCTTTTCTATTATTTTTCTCAATAATTTACAAAAATTAATAGAAAGTAAATGACCAAGATCTAAACATCTAGAGCTAAATTGTAAATCAGGAGTGGTTAACTAAGAAGAAAAAAAGAAAAAGAAAAAGAAATGAAAGGCTTAGCAGATCAGTATATGAATTAGGAGAAAAAGAAGTAGGTAGCTTACAGTTGCGGTAGAATGAGACGTGCACCATGCTTGCTTGTTCAATGCCTCCTTCCTGAGATCTTAGTTACAGCGTTGCAGAGGCTATGGAAAACGACGAAAGCGATATTTGTATATTTTGGAAGTTAAATGGAAACCCTAGCACTAGCTTTTAAAGATTTGGGACTATTACTGGTTTACAAGCCCGAACAATATTGGGCCAACCCTGGACTGGTACATGTATTACGAGGATCCAAGTATATAAATATAGATATAGAAGTTTGCTTTATTATTTTAGATCTTTTTTAATTACATAAAACAAAAAACAAATAAACAGGTAAATATTTTGTGTGTGTGTGTGTCTAATATTATATATATATATAGATATTATATTAATATATATATATATATATATATATATATATATATCACTTTTGCTAGTAATAATAGAACATAAAATCCTTTTTTTCATCATATAATATATATATATATATATATAAATATAAATGATTAATTATGCTATATATTGGAAGGATCAACCAATAATTATGTGTAAGAAAATCTGCCATAAATAGAAGTCTTAGCAGCAAACTAGTCTAGGTGCTGCGCTTCACTGCGGTTCAAAAGTTAATTTTAACGCATAAAAAAAATGTATGCATTGTCAAGTTTTTTTTTAACTAAATAAATTTTCAAATAATAATTGGAAATTGGAGACTATATTTAATAAAATTAATCATGAGTCATATGCGCTAATAAATACTAAATATTATTGTTAGCGATAACCAAATACTAAACTAGGGAGCTGAGAGATAGATATAAATAAAAAAAACAAGATATCATGTCATGTTATCCAATTTAATTTTTTTATTTAATTATATGTTAATATTTTTTTGAAAAAATACAAGTATCAAAAGAGCTCTGATACCACTATAGTTAGACAGAAACTCTGACAGAGTTGCTTAACACGGCCATTCTTAGGCACTCAACAACTACTCATTAGAGTCATGTCTTATTGAATGATAACAAAATCTTCTAGTTTTTTAATGTAAAGAGGTTGAAGAATAGAGAATTTAGAAAAACAAGTTCTTTTATTGAAGAGGCTTCTCCTTCGAGGTCTACCCTCCTAAGGTTCTGCCTTATCATATTACACACAACCTCTATTTATACTATTTTTGAGGCTTTTGCTTACATCATGCCTTACATAATAAAGTACTGGAGCACACTTAATAATACACCCTTATGATTCAAACGACAAACTAGTACAATACTAATATCAACCGACAATAGGTTCATGATCTGGAGAGAGATTATGATCTAATAGGTTGTCCTGGTCACGAATAGCTTGGACTTGTAGGGCCAACACATACTCATCGTCGGCAAGCATTTCCATCTCATGTGGTTCCAAAAGCTTCGGTATGCCCAGAATTATCTGCTTGAGTTTTTTTGTTTTTGTATTGGATTTGCAAGTCATGGAGATGAGCAGAGTATATTGAGGGTCATACAAGTCATAGTCAATTTCTTCATCAGGATCTGTTCCTTTAGGCCATACTTCATCCGGAATAATGTTGTTCTTGAGATACACTGTTTTTTGCAAGGTCCAGAGTTCTAGGAGATTATCTAAGGGGCTTTCATATAGGGAGTATGTATGAGTTTTGTAGATTGCAGCTTGTGGAAAACTCACAACCAGATTGACTGCAAAAGCTTTAAAAGGCTCGTGGAATGTGAAAATAGAGAACAAATGAGCAAAAGCTTGCTTAACAGACTTGTTACAACTCAGGCTGCGATGTACTTCAATCCAGCAGGTTTGTGGATGTGGGAATTTGGATTTCTCCTGTTGGAGAAGAGAGATCCATTGTGTGGGGTTGTGGAACCAAGTGAGGAATTTGAGGGTGTAGTACCAAGAGTTTGCCGGCCATGAAGTTCGAAGAAACCGAGAGAGAAAGTAATCAGTAAGAAACTCGATAGGAATATGGTATAGGTGACAGAAATACCATAAGAAAAAGTAGAGTTCTTTGGGGAACAAGCTAGAAGGTTTAAAGGTGAAAAGGTGAATGAAAGGGTATTTGGGATGAATGCCTAGGCTTTGGAAACAAAGAGAAGACATATCATAGTTAAAAAGGAGGTAGTCTTGGAGGCTAAATAGTTTCTCTTTGGCCTGCAGGTTGAGAGTGTGGTTAAGAACCATGTCTTGAGCAAGAGGGGGTGAATCATCTGCAGGGAAGTCTTGTTCAGGTGGAGGTGGATTGGAAGAGGAGGCCATAAGGATCAGGGGAAGGAGTAGTTTTTGTGATTTTGGTGGTCTGGTGAGCATGTCTGGGATCAAGTTCTCGGTTCCTTTTATATACTCGACGATGAAAGTGTACTTGAAAAACCACTCTGCTAATTTCAGAAGCTGTGGATAAGGAATCATCTTTCGTCGAAACTGTAGCATTTTTGGAAAAGAGGAATAGTCCATGATTACTGTAAAGTGATAAGCTGCCAGGTGAAACTCGAATTTTTGGATTCCATACTTTACAGCTAATATTTCCTTGAAAGTGGAGTGATAGTGAGTTTTTGACTCCTTGAAAGACCCGTTTTGTAACCACATATGTGTCGGTGGCCATTTTTATCTTCAAGGAGGATAGCACTCCAGTACTGGTCACTGGCATCAGTTTGGAGGATGCGGTGTCCTGTTGATGGAATGACTAAAGCAGACAGATTTTGTGTGGCTGTCTTTAATTGTCTGACAGCTTGTGTCTGCTTTTCTGTCCAAGGGTCCGCATCATTTTTTAAGCATGAGCTGGAGTGGCCTTGTCATCGGTGCAACTCGAGGAATAAAATTTCTGAGATATTGGACAATGCCCAAAAACTGTTGGACTTGCTTTCTCGTGAGGGGGCCATCTGAAAACTTTTGAAGTTCTTTAGCTATATGGGTGCCAGGTGTATAAGCACCATCTGCAAAAACCATGCCAAGAAATTCAATTTCTTTTTTACAGATGAGCATCTTGCTTTCAGAAAGCATGATGTCATGTTGGTGAACAAGCTCTGCAAATTGTTTTAACAAAGTAGCATGTGACTCCTCGTCTTTTGAGAAAAGTAACACATCATCAATGTAGACTAAAGCTGATGGAAGCATGGGCTCAAATACTTTTATCATGGTTTTTTGAAATAATGAGGGTGCCACTTAGAGACCAAAAGGCATGACTCTTAATTGATAATGATGGTCTGGTATACAGAAACCTATTTTGTAGCGGTTTTCAAGATGAATGTCGAGTTGCCAAAAACCAGCCTTAAGATCAAACTTGGAGAATACCTTGGCATTGTGAAGGCATGAGAATAAGGTCATTGTATTTGGCAAGGGGAACTTATCATCTTGTAGGAAATGATTCAAGGGCTGATAATTAATTACCAGCCTAAGCTTGCCACGTTTCTGTTCAGACCTTTTATTAACATAAAAGGCTTCACAAGACCATGGGGAGTCTGTAGGTTCAATTAATTCTTGGGCCTGTAATTGGGCACATTCCTCTTGAGCTAGCATCTTGTGCTCAGAATTCATCCCGGAGTGACTGGCTTTCGTGGGATTGATGTCCTCATTAAGCTTGAAAGGAAGCTTAATAAAAAACTGTGGATTTTGCCATAATGGATGAGAACATTTAGCAAGAAATTCCTGATGAGAGTTTGAACATGAGTGCTGGATTATTTGAGCTTTGATGAGGGCTATATGGTCTGTGGAAGAGGGTTGCATTTCATAAAGTGAAGGGGTAAGAGTATAGGGAAGGAAATGGGCTTTATACTGAATATCACGGGGAAGGATCTTGAACTTAGATTTGAAGTAAACATTAAACCCAATAACCAAATCTTTGCCGGGTAAAGAAGAACCAAGGACATGGGTTTTTACTGAACATTGGGGCAGGATTTGTATGGTAATGGGCTTTTTAGTTTTGTATTAGGTGCAAAAGACTTGGTTATCAGCGACTCGGAAGAATTCTTTATAGGTAACCCAATAATATGGTGGAAGAACTTTAGGGTTAAGAATGGTTCTGTGGGCTCCTATGTCGAATAAGGTTATGGCTTTGATGGGTTTAGCATAGGTGGATGTAAGAATAGTAACAGGGGCTAAAGGTATTGGATGTGAAGGGGTAAGGGTAGGTTATGCTTGGTAAAGTTCATAGATCTCGTCATCAGAACTTTCATCTGCCACAACTGCTATGGTATCAGGAGTAATCTCATCCGTGAGTGAAAATAAAGATTCCACTTCATCATCATCAGGATTGAACTTTGTGTTTTAGGCCAGGAAATCAATTAGCTTCAAAGACTGGGCCTTCTTTTGTGGACATGTTTTGGCAAAGTGACCTTTGCGCTTACAGATGAAGCATCTGTTGGAGCTGGAAGCGAAGTGCTTGGGGGCGTCTAGTATGGCGACGTCGTAAGAACTTCCATTTCTTAAGGCGGCCATTAAAAGAAGATTGGTGAATTTTCTTGAAATGCTTCTTCTTCTTTAGGGGACAATTGCAATCAACATTATCTGAGCATTTGATTAGCAAATCCGGTCTTTTACAAGCATAGAGCATAGTTTTATCAGGCTGTAAGATCTTGGTAAAATATTTGTGTTGATCACACATTTTGTTGAGTGCTTCTAACACCTGATGAAATATAGTGCCAAGAGATTGGTTGTCAATAACTTCTTTTCTGGTTTTGAATAATCTGAAGGTTTCATCGGCCAGATCTCTAGGTATGGATGCCAAAAAGGCATGCTTAAGGCTTGGATCATCGGGACCAGAGAGAATATGGTATCTTCGGCACATTTCTTTAAAATGTCTTTCAAGATCAGATCTCAAATGGGAACAACACTTCATTTTAAAGTACTCATATCGTGCTATTTCCTTATCATTTAAAGCTTCTCCAAGGAATTCATAATGGAGCCAGCCCAAGGCTTCAGAAAGAGATGCACTGTTTACAAATTGCATTTGCCGATAATCACCTAAGGCATGGAACCAATCCCATAAGGTGCCAGAGAACTTGGCAAAAAACTGTTGTAAGGCATCTCTGAGGGTTGCGCCGTCCTTAAGCATATAGCTATTGAGCCATGAATAAAATTCAAGGATTTTGTCTCGCCATTTGACTCGTGGTATGTCATCTAGAGTAAAATAACCACCAGTACTTGAAGAATTGATATGGGGTTGATAATGGCGAGGATTGAGATTTACTTCATCATCACTACTAACTGGTCCATCCACACTGACTCTTGTGGTAGAAGTTGGAGGAGGCTCTTGCCGAGTTCATAAGGATTGAGGATCTGTAGGAGGATCAGCCATGAGTAATGGTGGCATAGGACAAGGGTCAGAAGAATCATCTTCGGTAAAAGATTCTTCAGAAGTAACAAGCGTTGCGTCATCAGGAGTCTCTTCGTCAGATGTATGGGTAAGAGGTTTATGAGTAAGGATCTTAGGAATTGTCTGTTGGGAATATGTGGTGAGAAAAGACTGAATAGGATTGGAAGGTTGATTTGACTGAATCATAAGTTGATAAGGGTCCTGAGAGTCTTGAAAGGGGTCATCTGGTTCATGCTTTTTTGAGTCAAAAGAGTCGGAGGATGAGGAGATGATAGGGGATGGTGATCTAGGTTTTTTGGAAATGGTTGGTACTAGGGTTTTCCCTTTATCTCTTTTAGGGAGAGGCTGAAAAAAATTTTCGGTGTCTAGGTTTCCAAATAGTTAAGGTGTAGCAGGTGGAGGTTATAGGTTGTAAGAAGGGGAATGTTTTAGCCCAATAAGGGTCTGGATAATAGGAGGTCATCCTATTCTGTGGAGGTTCAGGAAATAGTAAAGGCTTAGATTTGGATTTGGCCAATTCAGCCTGAAGAGACTTGAGTTGTATTTTGAGAGACTGAATCTTGTGTTCCTTCTGAGGGTCTACTTGTCTGCCATTAGAAGCTTGAAGGAGTAAATACTCATGGATGGTGGAGATCCTTTGTTGAATTTCAGCACACAGTTGCACGAGATGGAGCATTCTAGAATCAACAGAAACTGTCATCTTTTTTTAGATTAGTCTGCACCAGGCCAACCTTAGATTCAATTCTATGAAGAACAGAATTTTGAGGGATGGCATTTTGACTTTGCCAATTAAGAACTGCTTCGGCTTGTGTAACTTGCTTAGGACGGCCATCAGCATCTACACCTTGAGGGTTGTGAACTTGGGGAAGAGTTCGAACCCTGTCTTTGACCTGTTCTTGTAGAGCAGGAAAATCATCATCATAAGATTTTGTAGGTTGATACATGGAGACTGTGGAGACTTGTTCTGGAGATCCCCAAGAGGGAGGAGTATATTTGACAAGGTAGTCAAATTTGCCAGAGGGTTGCCCCAAAGTGTCAATTGTGCGGTCTCCTTGATTGTATCTAACTTTCAGCTTTTGACCGGAGGATTTCCGTTTTTGCTTGAGGGAGTCAGTTTCCAAGTCAGCATAGCTTCCTCTTTTCTTATGCGGTTATGTTGTTATGCCACATGCTTGACATTTTCTATTCAATTTTTTTTGTTGCTTAGCTGATGTCATCCATCTTTTTTTCTTAAAATAAAAACTACCCGACAATGCATTGTCTCATCTCAAAATCTACTTTCTAACCATTTTATAGTTGATCAAAAAACTATGATGAAAATTTTATTTTGATTATAAAAATTAATTTTTAATTTATTTTTTACTAAAATATCTAATAAACATCTTTATAAACTCAAACAACTAATATCACAACACAAATCCTTTTTAAATCCATCCAACAACAAAATCAAGTCGAAAGAAATTTCTTTATTGATCTATTTTTTATTTTTAAGATGTAGGGCAAAAAAATATTTAAATAATTTGTTTTTAAATAGAACTAATAAACACAAAAAAGGTCAATTTCACCATTAAAATCTAGTCAATCATCAACTTTCTTTTTCCTCCGTAGCAACTCCCTCTTTTCAAACCCTAAAACTAAAAAAAAATAAATAAAATAAAATTTTAAAAATAAAAAAAAAACTAAAATCAAAATCAAAACAATTATTTCACGGAAAAAAACCTTAAAGGCACGATTTGAATATATAAAAAAAAATCTTTTTTTTGGCAAAATTAAACATTATCATCGGTAATAACACAAAGCGCAATGATAAAATGAAAAGGTCTGGTTATAAATTAAAAAAAAAGGAACAAAGAAAAAAATAAATCAAACACCTGGAGAGAGTGAACAAATGTTGGGACATTTGGAGAGCCTCAATATTTATTCGGCCCTATTCTGATAAATTTATAAAAAAAATTGGATCATAAAGTTTTTTAAAATAACATAATGTTTATGTTTTTTTTAAAAACATATCTAAATAATATAATTTTTTTATTTTAAAATTTATTTTTTATATAAAATTTCCACCTTTTTTTTTTCAAATTTCAGGCAAACATGCTGGTAATTTGGAACCACTAGCTGCTGACGTGATTTTAGAAGTGCCAAGTCAAAATTTAAATCTGAACCCTTTTGAGATGCAATACAATGAAACCGCCTATACACAGTTTTGATGATGATCGATCACAACCTGATGATAGAATTTCTGCACATTTTATGAACATATATTCCAAAGATGATGAAAGATCAACAGGACAAAATCTTAAACAAGGCTGTCAGAATTATCAAATGAATATATATTCCAAAGACAATGACAGAGGTAATCTAAAGTGCCGAGAGAGAATATAACAACTCCCTAAGTTTAAAATTTCGCAAAAACCTCTAATTGATGGATAGGAAAGAGATTGAAAGATCAACAATACAAACTCTTGACCAAATTTATAACATTAAATGAAAATCACTATCACTGAACATTACAGCTCATTCTTCATCCTCTTCATCTCCATCTCCACCAGCAGCCTTCTTGGAAGCAGCCTTCTGGTTCTTTCGCTTCACTCTACCAGGGCGTCCACCACCAAAGGGGCTCGTGAGTGAGAAATCAATGTGCTTCTGCGAGTCAACTCTCACCATGAAGGATGGAATATTGACCACCTGCCTCCCAACCCTGCAGGGCCAAAATAGACATCAATAACGAGGCAAAGCTTTCAAATCCGGAATCAAACAGTAGCAAGACAAAAGACAATATGAAAAGCCATGATCAGGTAAAAATGATTATAACTACTTTCAAAATAACAAGCAAAAGAAAATAAAAAGATACAATGAAAAGCAGTAATCGGTTAACAGTGATTTCTGATCATATTTTTAGAAGAGGATCCCAGTCACAAACACGAGAAAGAGTAAAAAACACAGCAGACCTTAAGCTCTGAAATCACATGACCTTAACATGGATACTAATTCTGATTAAAGGGCAGTCCGGACATTTTATAATAAAGGAAATCACAACATTGGGAAAACAGAGGGAATCGGGAAAATCATAAAGCACAATTTCAACACTAACAACACACATGTTGCAAATGCACTGCACATTTAAGATAAAATTTATCTAATTCATGAAGAGCATTTTAACTTGCATAGGTTGTATGCCTACATAACATGAAAACATAAGAGAAAGATCCACTTATTTACCTAATGTGCCTCTGTTTGATGAGCACCCTGGCATGGTGGATGGACTTAGCCATACCAGCCTTGAAAACAAGAGTCTGGAGGCGGCGCTCGAGAAAGTTTTCCACGGTGAGAGCCAACACATAATCGAGCTTGTTCTGGCTCTCTTCCAAAAGCCCATACCTATTCATCCTCCTCAAAAGCGCCTCACCCTCAAAAATACGGCGCTGGTTCTTCTCGTCAAGGGTGAGAAGCATTCTGGCAGCATTACGAATGCGACTCAAAGCATACTGAACCCTCCAGAGTTCCCTCTTGGCACGGAGCCCATACTCTCCGACAAGCTTCAGCTCGGCATCCAAACGTTCCTTCTCATAAGGACGCCTTGGCTTCTTAAAAGTTTTCCCATCTATATGAAAACGAAAAACATATATCTCACTTCTATTATTCAAAATCCAGACGCCAAACTCTAGTGGTAAACCAAGTACATTCAAATCATCAAATCAAGATTAAACTGCAAATCTCAGATGCTAAATGGAAGCTGAATTTTCTGAATTCTAAAAAAATAATGCGCATCAAATTTTCCATGTTTCACTTACTTTATAGTTTACAAAGAAAAGAAAATAGAAAATGAGCTAAAACTCAACAAAAAAAGAGTCCAGGGATTGATTAGAACACAAAATATGTTGAAATTATAGTGAAAAGGTCAAAAAAAAGAGAAGAAAGATTGAGAGGCAACTCACAGTTCCGATAAAAAGAGACGTGAACCATTCTGTTCGCTGTCGAACTCAGTTAGGGTCTAGGGAGGCGGTGAGGAGCTATAATCGCTGTATTTATAGTTACAAGATTTCTCCCCGTCTAAAAGAAAATCAAAGCCCTAACCCCTAACCCTAATGCTTTGTATACTTTGGGCTAGCATATAACCAAATCGGGCTAAGCCTGAAACTTTCTTCGTCTAAAATAAAGAAAAAAAGTATTTTAAAAAATAAACTCGTGATATTTTATAAACACTGTAATTATAACTATTTATCAAAACAAATAAATTATTGAGATTAGTTTTAACTATTTATATAAATAATAAGTCAATTTAATATATTGTTTTAAGTCTTAGTTAGCAAATTTGTCTTGTAATCCAAATTGTGTTACAAATATTTTAAATAAAAGTTGATTCTTAATAAAATATGACTAACACAAGCTACGCTAAGCGTCCTATTTTCTTTCTTTTTTTTAAGAATAATGTTCGCCATAATTTTTCTCCATAATTTTATTTATTCATTTTTTTATCATATAATGTTTATCATTCACTTTTATTATAATATATATATAATATAATATAGAACCATTATCTATTTTTATTATATAATTAAATTCAATTAGAATCATGACCCATTACCTAATTCAATCAAACCAAGTTTCCATTAGTAACTAAGCCAAAAATGCATCAATTATATTAATCATGCTACTTATACATTAATTATATTAATCATGCTACTGATGCATTAATTATGTTACTAATACATTAAATTAATGCACTAACATGATCAAACTATTTTCCATTTGAAAATATATCAAAATAATATATATTTTTAAATGATGCAAATATATATATATATATATATATATATATATATATAATTCATGCCAGACACCAATTTAATTTGAAACCTGATAGCCACCCTATGTTGACCTACGAGGAATTAACTAGTAATCCACTAATCCACTTAAAAAAACAAACATTCACCAATTTTTTCATTTTTAAAAAAACAGGAGATGACAAGCAAATTCACTCCAAGCATGAAAAAAGGCTGTCGAAAATATCAGATGAACATGCATTCCAAAGACAAGTACAAAAGTAATCTACAGGGTCAAAAACATAGTATCTCCTTAAGTTTAAAAATTCGCCTAAACCTCTCATTGATAGATAGGAAAGAGATTGAAAGGTCAACGGGACAAACTCTTAAACACGCTCTATAACATTAACCAAAAATCACAAGCACCGAACATGACAAGCTCATTCTTCATCTTCATCTCCATTTCCATCTCCCCAGCACCAGCAGCCTTCTTGGAAGCAGCCTTCTGGTTCTTTCGCTTCGCTTCACTCTTCCAGGGCGTCCACCACCAAAGGGGCTTGTGATTGAGAAATCAATGTGTTTCTGCGAGTCAACTCTCACCATGAAGGATGGAATATTGACCACCCTGACCACCTCCCAACCCTGCGGGACCAAACAACTATCAATCGAGAGGCAACACTTTAAAATATAGAATCCAATAGTAGCAAGACAGAAGATAAAAAATGAAAAGCCATCATCAGGTGAAGTGGTTGTAAATACTTTCAAGATGATATACGTCAAGAAGTAATCAGTTAACAAGATGGTTTCATATTATACTTCTAGAAGGGGATGACAGTCATAAGCATGAGCAAGAGATTCAAAAAGGCAGCAGACCTCGAGCTCTGAAATCACAGGACCTTAACAAGGATACTAATTCTGAATAAAGGGTAGTCAAGACGTTTAATAAACAAAGAAACTATATTGCAACATTGGAAAAATGGAGAGAATAAGCAAAATCAGAAAGCGCAATTTCAATGCTAACAACACATTGCGCATTTCAGATAAAATTTATCAATTTCACAAATAGCATTTTAACTTGCATAGATTGTATGCCTACTTAACAAGAAAACATAAGAGAAACATACAATTATGTACCTAATGTGCCTCTGTTTAATGAGCACTCTGGCATGGTGGATGGACTTAGCCATACCAGCCTTGAAGACAAGAGTTTGTAGGCGGCGCTCAAGAAAGTTTTCCACAGTAAGGGCCAACACATAATCGAGCTTGTTCTGGCTCTCCTCCAACAGCCCATACCTATTCATCCTTCTTAAAAGCGCCTCGCCCTCGAAAATACAGCGTTGGTTCTTCTCATCAAGGGTGAGAAGCATTCTAGCAGCATTACGAATACGACTCAGTGCATACTGAACCTTCCAGAGTTCTCTCTTGGAACGGAGCCCATACTCTCTAACAAGCTTCAACTCAGCATCCAAACTTTCCTTCTCATAGGGACGTCTTGGTTTCTTAAAAGTCTTCCCATCTATACACAAAGAAGAGATAGATTCTTCACATATTAGTTATATAAAAGATCTTACAACTCCATGGGTGCAAAAAAAACTCACAAATACTAGCACTTTCTTCTTAATCTCCACTCACCTCTACTGTTCAAAACATTCCAATCAAAATCAACACGAGGTCTACTACTGCTAAATCTCCAAATTCTAAATAAAAATACAATGAATCCCCTTTTTATTATTTTTCTCAATAATTTACAAAAATAAATAGAAAGTAAATGACTAAGATCTAAACATCTAGAGCTAAATTGTAAATCAGGAGTGGTTAACAAAGAAGAAGAAAAAAGAAAAAAAAAGGTTTAACAGATCAGTAAATGAATCAGGAGAAAAAGAAGTGGGTAGCTTAACAAGAAAACATAAGAGAAAGATACAATTATGTACCTAATGTGCCTCTGTTTAATGAGCACTCTGGCATGGTGGATGGATTTAGCCATACCAGCCTTGAAGACAAGAGTTTGTAGGCGGCGCTCAAGAAAGTTTTCGGCCAACACATAATCGAGCTTGTTCTGGCTCTCCTCCAACAACCTATACCTATTCATCCTCCTTAAAAACGCCTCGACCTCGAAAATACGGCGTTGGTTCTTCTCATCAAGGGTGAGAAGGATTCTAGCAGCATTACGAATACAACTCAGTGCATACTGAACCCTCCAGAGTTCCCTCTTGGCACGGAGCCCATACTCTCCGACAAGCTTCAACTCAGCATCCAACCGTTCCTTCTCATAGGGACGTCTTGGTTTCTTAAAAGTCTTCCCATCTATACACAAAGAAGAGATAGATTCTTCACATATTAGTTATATAAAAGATCTTACAACTCCATGGGCGCAAAAAAAACTCACAAATACTAGCACTTTCTTCTTAATCTCCACTCACCTTTACTGTTCAAAACATTCCAATCAAAATCAACACGAGGTCTACTACTGCTAAATCTCCAAATTCTAAATAAAAATATAAAAAAATCCCTTTTATATTATTTTTCTCAATAATTTACAAAAATTAATAGAAAGTAAATGACCAAGATCTAAACATCTAGAGCTAAATTGTAAATCAGGAGTGGTTAACTAAGAAGAAAAAAAGAAAAAGAAATGAAAGGCTTAACATATCAGTATATGAATTAGGAGAAAAAGAAGTAGGTAGCTTATAGTTGCGGTAGAAGGAGACGTGCACCATGCTTGCTTGTTCATTGCCTCCTTCCTGAGATCTTAGTTACAGCGTTGCAGAGGCTATGAAAAACGACGAAAGCGATATTTGTATATTTTGGAAGTTAAATGGAAACCCTAGCACTAGCTTTTAAAGATTTGGGACTGTTACTGTTTTACAAGCCCGAACAATATTGGGCCAACCCTGGACGTCTTGGTTTCTTAAAAGTCTTCCCATCTATACACAAAGAAGAGATAGATTCTTCACATATTAGTTATATAAAAGATCTTACAACTCCATGGGCGCAAAAAAAACTCACAAATACTAGCACTTTCTTTTTAATCTCCACTCACCTCTACTGTTCAAAACATTCCAATCAAAATCAACACGAGGTCTACTACTGCTAAATCTCCAAATTCTAAATAAAAATACAATGAATCCCTTTTTTATTATTTTTCTCAATAATTTACAAAAACAAATAGAAAGTAAATGAC